>CP142457.1:46450000-47650000 GCA_038049695.1 Cinnamomum chago
GCGAATGAGGTGAGAGATTTGAAGAAGATAAGGTAGAAATATGGATGAGAATTTGAGTTTTGTAGGATTTGAATTACTAGGGTGGTGTCTGGATATTTATTTTTCATCTTCCCTCGATTCACTTTCCATTAAAGAGAAAGTCATTTGGTAGTTATTTTTGTATATTAACGTTACATCGTTATTTTTAACCACTTATAGCATAAGTTCCTATATTCCGTTCCATGTATCCTATATATATATATATATATATATATATATATATATATATATATATATATATATAACAAATAGGCCCCAAGGAAAATTTAATTTACTCCTATCAAAACAGGCATATTAATTAGATTACAATCAAGTGCTTTACTGTGATTAAAATAATAAACCAAAGGCAGCAGATCACCAAGCAATCAGGTGTTTCACAAGCAATCAGTTTTGATGGTTTATTTCTAAGATATTCAAATTTAAGAAGGTAGGCCCCCACTAACTTGTGTCTCTCTCTTTGTGGGCTCCTGGCTGCTACCAAACATCCTAACTCAGCAACCATGGCCTGGCCCCACTTTGTCTAAAATATTAAGCTATCAATGTATGTGTTGTGCAAGAAACCAGATCAAACTTCCTCACTTTAGTACATCTCACATTTCCTAGTGCGCTAGCTGTTAGGTAAACTAACTCCATTTGTATTAGCTCAACTTCCCGCCAACCTCCTTCCCCCCCTCCATATATTTGAACTCATTCACACACCCTTGTTCATCCCATCTCAGACCCCTCAAACACAAACCACCCAGTCCCAGAGGAGATTCCATGGCCGGCGGCAACAAGTCCAGGGTCGACGATGAGAGAGCCGGAGCAGAAATTGTGTATGGGGCTGAAGCGTGCTACCGCCACTCCCTCGAGCTGCTCAATGAGCTGGGATTCCCCAAGGAAGTACTCCCCCTCCAAGATCTAGAGGAATGTGGTCTAGTTCGCAAGACCGGATTTGTGTGGATGAAACAGAAGGCCCCCTATGAGCACTTCTTCACTGGCACCAACAGCCGTGTGAGCTATGCCGCAGAGGTGACCGCTTATGTAGATAAATTCAAGATGAAGAAGATGACCGGCGTCAAGAGCAAGCAAGTCTTGCTTTGGATACCCATAACTGAGATGAGCATCGACGACCCCGCCAGTGAGAAGATATACTTCAAGACGCCGATGGGAATCGGCCGATCTTTTCCAATTTCCTCGTTTCTAACTGAGGATGAGAAAGAACAGAAAAAATGAACTTTGGACAGTCCTGGGTCATTTCCATAAGAAACATTTATGGGTATGGATTGAGTGGTAGCTAATAACTGCATAGTCATTCGACAATGACATTCAGCTTTCCAAGCTCGATGGGATTGCTGTTGCTACGGTATATGTAATTTTATCACATGGGTATGTATCCTTATATGCTATTATGTTGTCAATGTTGTTGAGAATAGAGATTTATTCATCTATTACTACGTTTGGGTCTTCTTGGATTGTCATTGAAAGGTCGTTTTCTTCTTATTCAATTAATAAGGTCTAGTGGTGGGGTTTCTTGTTAACATTATTTGCTTATGAGGAGAATCTTTATAGGGTCGTTTGCTAAAAAAACAGGGATAGTTTCGTTGCAATCTGGAAGTTTTTTAAGTGATAGAAGAGGAATCTTTAGAAATGGGATGAAAAATAAAACAGAGTAGAACATGCCCTACAGCCCAACGACAAGAAAGGTATGGTACTCCTAATGCCAGGTCCGGGTGTTTTGATCCTGTGCCATATGCTTATTGTCAGGTTCTGGTTTATACATATGTTTGGTTTAGTAATAAAATAGTGTCTACAAAGAGAAAGACTAGGCAAGTTTTTTTACAATGTCATTCACCTATATTGCTTTTTTAGGGAATTTGGAGAATGAAGGGAATGAAAAAGATGAGCTAGTTCAGTTGAGGGAAAAGGAGCTTTAAATCCTATGTTCAGTGATTGAATTTTGACATTTCAATGAGTTTCAACAATTTCAAAGAGAAAATTTCCAAGATGGCCATTGTTTTTGACTTTTCCTCCTAGAAGTGACGACCATGTGTAATCTTTCTTCTAGAGTATATTTCCAAATGAGATAATTCCACATGTTCCCCTTTCAAATAACAGCACAAACTTTGAAAGTTGAACTACCCTTGGGAACACACAGAGTAGATATAAATCATGAACAAGCAAAAGATTGTGGTGGTTTAGTCTCAAGAATTCTAAATTTTACCCTTGCCACAATCATATTATCCAAGGTCATGATCCAGAAGTCCACCTTTTATCTGGTGACTCACCAGTGGATCCATGGAAAACGCCACATTTACAAAAGGTTGTGCAAACTATAAAGCAAATACAGTAGCAAGAGAATGAAGATAATCTGATCAAGTTGTGCATGATGAGATGGGGTTCAGGGAAGTGTATGGTCCGCATTAATAATAGAACATTTGGTTATCAATCTCAATTTTCTTCAGTGTGTCTAGTTTATCCAACAGTCAGAAAGTTATTGGATCATAAATACTTGTAAGAATTTTGAATCATCTAGGGCGGGGCTCTGAAAAAGGATGAACCCATGTTTTCCTCCATCACCGAAGCCTTATCCCATCAAATGTTTTCAGACAGCCATTCAGTATGTATCACAAAACTGCATCCGATTATCGGCGGCCTCTAGTTATGAATAACGCACGTGTGGAACCTATTTTTTAATCCAGATGCATGCATATAGGATCCAGATCATTCAGACCCAAAATTGGATCCTCGCATGTTTAGACCCAAGGATCATGTCAAATCCGGGTCCAGATCTGGATCTATATAGATAGTTCTAGCTCCAGATCCACCATGGTTTCGGCCCAAATCCAACCTGTTTGCATCCCCAGGCAAAACTATAATAGGAGGGAACAAAGTCTTCTAGTCGCACCAAAGCAAAAGACGCCCACTTTTTCTTCTCTTCTTTTAAATCTCTCTCTTTCTGCAACAGTAAGATGCAGAATGTTGTAATAAAAGCTTAAAACCCCACTGCTAATATGCTTTCAAAAATTGTATTAACTTTTATCCATATGCTGCCATAGGCCCTTCGGTCTGATATGTCATTACAATCATGTTGTGACTGTTCGGCATGCTCTCTGAAAATGAAAAAGTCCTAAAGTATAGATGTTTGGTTCACTGTACAACTCAGTCTCTAAACAAAGATAATTAGATGAATCCCTTCATCAAATATTAGATCCTTCAACTATATAGAAAGATTTTCTATTGTGAAATGAATAATTGCACCTGAAAGATTTATTAAAACCAAGCCGATCCTAATTGATTATTGTGTTTTCTAATGGATTGATGCTGTTTGGGAATATTAGTATAAATGCTTAAATGGGGTTAGCTAGGGACATTAGCACTTTGCCATGTGATTACTCCATGTGAGATTTAAAAAGTGGCATCATCACAATGCTTTTACAAGCAATTCAACTTGACTTGACTTGGCCAAATATGAATTAATTACTGTAAAAGGGTTAGTTGACATCAAGATAATCAGATGGTGAAACCATCTTATAGAAACAGTTAAAACTGTATCAATTCGGTACCAATGCATTCTGATTTCCGAGCTGCATTGATAGTAAGCTCTTTTTTTTGGTACCTGGGCCGGGACCCAAGAGAGAACCCGCACACACATGAAAAGATAGCCCACTCATGTGGGAAGGAGGCATGTAAAAGCGGGAAGAAAACCCACACAAGTGGGAAAGAAGTTGCGGGAAGAGGTGACATACCCAGTTCGAACCCCAGGCAACCAGATAAGAACCTCAGTATTTTTTAACTACAAAGTTCACTTATCTACATGATAAAAAGACATCCTTTTGACTTGGTTCCCCTTAGAAGTTCCCATGTCATATTCCTCAACTACTTCCCTTGAATATATTAGGGTAATCTAGTGCACACATGTAACAAGAGTTGGATATGTAATATGTGCATTTGAGAATAAATGAAAATTTAGCAACATGCACCTCATCTCCTGACCAATAGACAACGAACAGATCCATTAACAATTCCCATGATCCTTTGGGGGCCTGTTTGGATAAATGAGCAGTGGAGTAAAATGAAGTGGATTTCACATGTGGAGTTGAGTGAAGAGAAGTAGGTTAAAGTTCAAGTAGAGTACTTCACTTCACTCCACTCCATTTGGATGCTTATTTTGAAATTAAGGTTTGGAGTAGAATCCACTTTTACTCAAGGAAATGGAAGTATTTAGAATTGAAGTGAAATGGAGTATATGTTGTTCACAACATTACTTCATCTATCGGGTTAGACTCTTCCAAACAGGATAGAGTTGAAATTTTAGACTGTTAGAGCCCATTTAACTTCACTCCATTCTATTTTTTGCCTATCCAAATAGGCCTTGGGGAATTAGCAAGGAGTTAAACGGGATTTGATACATCAATGGTGGTTCATTAAAATAGAAACATACTCTCTCAAAATATATAGATAATACATCAATGGAGATTATTTTCTTTTTTTATTTTTTAATTTGCAAACTAGGAGCATACTTTCATCAAGATAAGAAAATATCGATAGAATGATATCTTAGGTTGATTATTGATGACAAGGACAAGCATGATTATATAAACTGCAGCAAATAGATCAAGGGGAAAAATAGGGTCCCAACGCTCAGCAAATGTGCAATTTGCTGATAGGCAAATCACTGTACAAAGAGAGTAATGTCCCAATGAACAATGGCACTGGCATATGCTGGGCCACACTATGGATGGGGAATGACTCAAAAACAACTTGTACCACCAGATTGTTGCTGTACTATCCATACACCAAACTTACCCGTCAAGAAGTTGGGAAATCCAATCTGGTAAATTTTTTGGGGAGCATTGAAAAGTAAGGCCAGTCAAAAGAACAGTTATTATTAAGTAACAAGTATATATGGAGCAATGCAAGGAAAAGAGGAGGAAAACCAACAAGTTTTTCCTCAAGCCAAACGGCTTAAACAGGGTGTATTCGTCTCACACCACAGACAAGAGAAGAGAGAAACACGTTTAATTTCTATATATCCCAAGAGAAAGGATTACATCCTATATATAATAGAGGGTCAATCATAATTTTAGTAGTAATCAATCTCTACTAAGAACTTCTAATTCTAAGAACATTTGAAATTAGAAACTTCCTAACCAAAGTATATAAAGAAATCTACTAATTCTAGAATTCTACTAAAATAAGAAACTGTCGATTCAATTTCTTTACTTATGGTCTTGGACTTTGGGCCTTCTGGAATAAACCTTCGAACGCGGCCCAGTATTCTGGCCTGCATCAGCTCCCCCCGGCTTGGAGAAACTCGACTCCAGCGAGTTGTCAGCTTGGTACCTCTCGTACAAATCCGAGTTGAGTCGCTAAAAATCTGTAGCGGTGATCCATGTAGCTTCAGATAAAGTTTCGCCTTTCTACTTGACCAAAAACTTTTGATATCCGTCATTCTTTGCAGACACAAGCTGATCATCATAGACATCTTCAATTTCTTCGCGAGGAACCAAAAATATGGGAAGCCGGATATCTTGCTCTTCAAACGATTCATCTTGATAATGCCCATGATAAGTAGTGAGATCTGCGACATTGAATGTAGAACTGATATTCATGTCCGGCGGAAGATCGAGCACATAAGCATTGGAGCTGATTTTCTTCAAAATCTTGAACAGACCTGCACTTCTGGGGTAGAGCTTTTTGTAAGTGCCTGTGGGAAACCGTTCGGGCGTGATTCACACCATGACCATGTCTCCTTCATTAAATTCAACATGGCGCCTGCGAGTGTCCGCGTGCTGTTTGTAATTGTCATTGCTTTTGGCAATCTGATGACGGACTTCATCATGAACGTGCTTCATGTGTTGGGCAAATAGTTCAGCTTCTTGGCTAGGCCTGGCTTCAGCTTGGCTTCAGCTGGTAAAGGACTTAGATCAATCAGAAGACGTGGCTGAATGCCCGTGACAACTTCAAATGGTGATCGTCCAGTGGATCTATTAACGGAGTTATTATAGGCAAACTCTGTCATGGGTAAAATAAGATCCCATGAAGCAATGTGTTCTCCGACGAGACATCGAAAAAGATTACCCAAGCTGCGATTGACGACCTCGGTTTGGCCATCAGTCTGTGGATAGTAGGCATTGGAGTACTGGAGCTTTGTCTTCCATCATATGCCATCAGTCTGTGGATGGTAGGCACTGGAGTACTGGAGCTCTGATACCAATTGGAGCAGCGCAGAGAAAAGAGGAGGAAAACCAACGAGTTTTCCCTCAAGCCAAACGGCTTAAACAAGGTGTCTTGGTCTCACACCACAGACAAGAGAAGAGAGAAACACGTTGAGAGAACTCAAATTATCAATTAATTTCTGTATATCCCAAGAGAAGGGATTACATCCTATATATAATAGTGTCAATCATAATTTTAGTAGTAATCAATCTCTACTAAGAACTTCTAATTCTAAGAACATTTGAAATTAAAAACTTCCTAACCAAAGTATATAAAGAAATCTACTAATTCTAGAATTCTACTAAAATAAGAAACTGCCGATTCAATTTCTTTACTTATAGGCTTGGACTTTGGGCCTTCTGGAATAAACCTTCAAACGGGGCCCAGTATTCTGGCCTGCATCAATATACTAAAATGACTTTTAAAGAAGCAAGAATTTATTAGAATAGAGAACAAATGTCAAAATAAGGGTAGGTCAGAGCTAAAGTTATGAATTACTGAAGTGCCACATTTACAGAGTTTGCTCCTCAGCAGTAAACTGTGTAATTGCCATGGTTGGGGAACATCCAATCATCATTTAGAAATATGGATGCATATACCATAATTAAATAGCATAAAATACAAGGCTGCAATTTTATGCATTGCCCTAGTGTGACGACGGGACTAACTATAGGGAGTAGAAGCACAAGCTACCACAGCCTGGCCTCTGCAAGAGAGGGCATGTCTTACCACTGCACCAAGTGTTGGAAGACATATATAGTTCATTTTAGCTCTTCTCAATTCTCATTCAAGAAGCTCATCACTGCTTGCACAGATAAATACAAACATAAACTGTCCCCAGTTTTAGCCACTCAAGATATTACAAAATCAACAACAGACTGCTCCAAAAAAAAAAAAAAAAAAGGTACCTGAGGCGGTGATCAATCTTATTCATAAACGACACAAGTTACACTGGAAAGAAAGTAAAACTTACTTAACTACAGTGATGCCTGTTCCTGCAGCTTTGACGTTGCTTCCTTGTCAGTAAACCAAGTCAATTCCCCTTCTGGTGAAACCATCTGAACAGGCAGTGAAACAGAACTCTGTTGATCCCCAAGCGCTGTGCGCACTGCTTCAGCTTTACCAGCCCCATTCACTACCATTGCAATAGCTTCAGATGAGTTAATCACTGGGAATGTAAAGGTTATTCGCTCCGGTGGCGGTTTTGGAGAGTCCTTTATAAAGGTGACCCACTTCTGATTCTCATTGACAAGTGGATGTCCAGGGAAAAGAGAAGCTACATGGCCATCTGGACCCATCCCCAATAGCATGAGATCAAATTTAGGGAATCCAGTAGCTTTTGATAATTCTATGATGCCTGCCTTCACCAAGTGCAGCAGACAGGCCTCATAATCATCAGCAGCACCCTCAGCAGAAAGAGAATCATTGATGGCGTATACATGACCAGGCAGGATTGGGACCTGCCATTAGCAGTGAAAGAAAATCCATGATTAACCAACATCAAGTCGCCATTACCTTTTAACTATAGGAATGGAAGCACTACAAACCACAATTGGACAGAATAATTTGGCAGATAGGATGATTATCCATTTTAATGTATTCGAGGGATGATGCAAAAATTGGAAAATAAATTCGATGCAGCATTACTTCCTGCCTAAAACCAGTAACATTAATTGCACTTTAATACCTTAGGTGGTATCAATTTCTGCTCTAACAAAAAGCGTGCATCTTGACAAACAATGGAAAGATGCCACTCAACATGCTCTCAAACTGTACTTCTAGAGATGTTTCAAGCATGTATCAAAATGAAACGAAATACTTTAGTTTGAAACAACTTACAAAAAACAACTGAACATCAGCAATTCTCTTAATAAGAGTTAATCAACCAGAGATGGGGCATCAATAGCTAAAGTTTCTTAGTTCACTTTGAATAAACTCTGGTTGAACATCAATAGCAAAGTTTCTTAGTTCACTATGAATAAACAATAAAATTTCTTATTCTTCACTTTTGGTGAACTTTGCAACCGATCAAACACTGGACAGTGATCAAAAGCAGGCATCCAGTTGCTTTCACAATAAAGTAGGCCAAACAAATGATCACTGTCCAAGTTCAATTTGTCAAAAAAGTTCACTAATTACAAAGCTTTGGTACTAGAGTCCTAAGTGGTCATTTACCTGCCACAGTAAGAGAAAATATGTGAGTGTGATCTGTGAGTCACTAATGGTTATCAAAATAACTTGGATGAATGAATCCATAACGCAATCAATGGTTAATGGCCCATAATGACAATCCTTAATTGGGATAATTCATAAATCTTGATTGATAGCCCAATGACCTATATAACTAAATCATATCACACCACTAATAATTAGGTGTCCTTACATAAGATCAATTGTCTAAATAACTTAATCAGACCAATTGTTCTATATCTTAATTTCCTTGATTGATTTATCACAATTAAGAATCTCTTTAATCCATCCACTGATTCACCTTGAATTGGGCATCAACATGAATATACATTCACAAAAATACTTAAATTAACTCAAATCAATAATATTTATCAAATCTAAGGGCGGAAGAGTCCTTAATGAGTTAATCATAAGCTTTGATTTAATTATGCCCTAATCAAGAATTATTGGATGGATGATCCAAAATGATCACTTAATAACTTAGACTACAATGAGTGCATGGGCAAAACAGACCGAAAATCCAAGTTTGGATGTGGTCGCAAGTATGAAAACAGGTTTCAACGGCTGATTTCACCTGATCTGGTCAAATTGGATGATGATAAATTATCTCAGCATGACCTCAACACACTAATGCTTACCGATCAAATCTTAGTTTGGTCGAACTAAATTTGTGATGACCTAGATGGCAAGCTCAACATAACCTTTATATATAATAATATACATTTATATGGGCTCGGGCCCTTTAATGGGTCAAGGTCAGGCCAGTTTCAGATTACCCAAAAAAAGACATACCTAAGAAGCATTACATGGGCCATATCATAAAGATGTGCAACTTGGAACAAGCAAAGGCCTTATAGATTAGGTCAGTAAGCATGTTGTTTGCAGCATGTCATAGCCCAGCATATTTCCATGTTACGTGTCTATGTACAAGCTATTTCATAAACACAAGTCATTGACAAACTTCCACACCTTTGTAAGGCGACACATGCGTAGCCCATTTTAGATGGAGAGAATGTTCTCCTACAGCAACTATAAGTGCAGTTCAGCACTGTGGGGCCCACTTGGGCCGCCTTTCAACAATGCAGCCCCTTAGAAACTCTTTTCATGAATTGAGTGGGCACCCGATTTGACACTCATTAAGCCTTCACTCGCCATTGGGTTGAATCTCAAGAAAATATAGAGTTAAGATGACATTAAACTTAAAGGCTGTTAAATCATGGGCCAAGATAATCTTGTGGGGCTATTTTTTGGATCCCTCTTGTCCACAAGGAGACCTTTCCATTTGCCCTCCTCCCAATAATAAAACTTGCATCAAAGTGGGCCTCATGAGCTGAACAGCAGATAAGTTAAACGCAGTATGCTCATATGAGAACATTCTCCCTTAGATGAATCAAGCAATTTCCCAAACATGCCATTCAGCCATTCATTCATGCTACCTTTAATGACTCCTTGATTTGATTAGAGATAAAGAGATCAAATGTATCAACAGAAATCATTCAAGCATGGCCCATGTTTGATGTAATGGCAAATTTACAAAAATAACATCTTCTTCTTCCAAGCAAAAATGCCTTGAACGTGTATAAGCACTGTGCATCAACATGTTTATACACGTTCAGGATCCTTAATTTGCCAATCAAATGATGGCCCATCTCTGATGTACCTAAGTTCATGTGACACTGTTGTTGGGTAAATCTCTGTTCTTTTTTTTCTTTTTTTTTAATGGTATTGTTGGGTAAATCTCATCATCGGGCCTTTCACAGTCATGCCCCAACTTTGATTTGTCCATTGAATTATAAATAATACAAGCAAAATATTAATATTATGCAATAATTCACAATCATCGATCATTCAAATCCAAATCCTAATGACCTGACACTTTGATACCACTTGTTGGATTTCATGCAATCAATTTTATCGCACAGGATCAGCCATTATAGGATTTAGATCTGAATGACACAATGTAATTTAAAGCAGAGCTGAATCCATCGCTTGATCCGTCAATTAGACACGAGGATGTTCTTTCGTGGGATGCACAACTTGTTTTTACTTCAAAAAAATCCAACACCAACAGCAAGAAGAATAAACATTCTTTTCTGTGGAAAGGGCACTGAGTTGAACTGCATCCATTATACCCAGCAGCATCCTCTGTCCACACCTTTAATAACTACTGTTCCTTCCAATTCCCATGTCCTCACTATGTTCAAATTTAAGGAAGAAAGTAAAGAACAAGGCATAGTCTCTAAACAAGTGTAAAGAGTCTTCCTCAAAGAGTCTTCCAAATGACAACAAAGCCCTGCTCCGACTTCTCCAACTTAACTCCTGACGAGTTACCGGAAGAACTGCCTCCAATGCGAGACAAGTTCCAGTGCTGATATTTTAGAACTACCTGTGGAGCTAGGCATGAGCTCTACCTTTAAGGTAGAGGATCTCACCCTCTACCTAGGGCACTATACCAATGAAGACTCTAAAGAACATATGCTGACTCTAGCACCTAACCCACCTCAAGCTAATCATATCACTGATGTTCTTGATTAATGCCTACTCATCAAGCAGGTTATCACCATTTCATGTCCGCTGGAAAAACTACCCTCTCTCCGATGCAACATGGGATTTTCAACATCTTAAATCTAAATCCCTATGAGGATTATCAAGCCATAAACTCATCAAAGTCGAGTTTTTCCAACCATAAGAGAATTGGTATGGGATGAGCCAGGCCCAAGTCCACTTGGCCAGACCCTTGAAGTCAGCCAGGCCCCAGCCAATGAGGTCAACCCACAATCCCAATGGGATTAACCAACTATTTTGTGTGGGAAGTTTTGATTTAGTTACTTTGATTAATTAATTTTCGTTGTTAATTAGGATCCTTTGATATTTAGAAACTAGACTCCTAGTGGGAAAGGAATGTTCCTCCAACCTTTTCTATAAATATGTAAACCCCCTTGTTATCAACAAAAAAAAAATTTGTAAACCTCTTTTGGGGAGAGACAACTATGACATTTTGAATGGAAGAATTCCCTGTTTGGTTGATTTGTGTTTTTCTATTATCGTATGTCCTCCGTGCTTAACATCCTCTTGGACTCAGCCAAATGCCATCTCTGGGTTTGGTCTACTTTGATCGGGGATCCGGGGCTGCAACAGTTGGGTTCAGGTTGGACCATAATCACTTGTGCATAGGCCTCAACCCAACCCATAGCCACCATTACCAAAAATCGTTCATCGATGACACTCCAAAAGGTTGTAGAAAAGGCCCAATGGGTCAATAAAAGGAGAAATAACATAATAAGGGATGGAAAAGGGGGTGATGCACAATTGGTGATCAATGGATTCCGCATCCACCAAAAGAAAAGTAACCAAATACGTACCAATGAGAATTTGCAAGATTCAAAATCAATTAATTCAGTATATCACCCGCCATTACTAACTTCACACGACACAATAGCATCAATAGATTGATTCTACACATTGCTTGTTACATTGTTTATCATCTTTTTTTCTGTTTCAAAATAAATTCCAAATAAATAGGTATTAGATAAACCTTCACGAGATAACATATAATTGAACTAATTTTTTAAAACAAACACATCATTGATTCACGATTTACTTGAAGATGATTAGAAGAAGAAGAAGAAGAAGGAAAGTGATGACATGTTCAGATAAAATAAAAAAAAGATCCATTTACAATACCCAACAAATTTTTCGCACCACAATTTCAAGTAAACATATCATAATAAATTAGAAACAGTAATATTAGATTTCAGAACCAATCAAGTATTGCTATTTATTCTTTCCAAATAAATGTGTTTCAACCATTCAAAAGAAGATTGACAAAGTAAATTGATTCCCATGGTAAAAAGCAAATTCAGAAGCTACTACATTCACTTAAAAAAGGAAAAATCAAGAGGTCTGACAAACCATAACTAGTTACTGTTCAAGAACAAAAAAAGAGGTTCCTTTACCTTCGAGAGAAACCCATCATAGGCAAGTTTATAGTTGCTATCTTCATGATCCTTTGGAACAACTCTCTCATCCACCCAAAATATATGCCATTTCGCCCATTCAACAGTGTCAATGTAAGGAGGTTCCACCAATTTCCTGCTTTCTCAACAGATTTTAACCCCCCAACCCCAGAGAGAAGAAGAAAGAGATCAGAGATCACCGAACCCAAAAATCAATTTTCCATTTCAAACTTCCAAAACAACTACATGAAAAATTAAAAGAAATTTAAAAAAAAAAAAACCCCAAACCCTAAATCAATACCTGAGCGAATTGATGAGGGAACCGCCAGATAAAACCACAGTAAAAGCGCTTCGTTCCTTGAGGAACTTCTCCGACAGATCGGCTGTGTATTTGGCCAAAGACACGGACAGATCCTCCTCGCTATCGAAAACCAGTACATTTCTTTTGCCTTTCTCGGTCGAGCTCTCCGTTCCCGCCATTGCTGCAGGCAGCTTCCAGGTGGGTCTGGTGGACTTTACAGGGGTAATGGCAAGGTTTCTCGATTTGAACGAGAATACAGGATGGTTTTTGGCGGGAAACAACGGTCGGATGAGAGGGAGAAAGTGAGAGGAGGAGGAAGGGCGTAACCGGGGAATGTATGCGGGAAATGCGCAGCAGATCGCCGACTCCATTTAGAGAGTTACAGTTTTATAGAGCGGGTGGGAACACAAAACAGTAAGAAGTGATTAGTGGAGCAAATTGGCGTTGCTTTAAAGCAGGACCGTGGCGTTAACTACAAGACCAATTCTGCAGATTTTGGCACCTACAGGCTATACAATACAAGCAAATTGGTGTCCTCTGTAAAACTCTAAAAGTGTATATAGGGCAAAGGTGGGGTCATAAACGAGTTTGTTATGGTTGGAGTACATGGTGAACCTGAAATTGGAATCGTCAGGTAGAACGAGGAACCGGATCCGGATCCGATCCGGATCCGTTTTGGAACCGATTTCTCGGCTTTGGAACCAGAACTATATATGGGACGGGTCTGGATTCGGGTCCGGATCTAGATAGAGAATGATATTATAAAAAAAAACATGATTTTTAGGAGAAATTTTTTTAAATTAAGGTAATATATCGCGTCTCGGATCTACGGGTTCGAACCAAGGTGGAACCGGACCCGAACCCATTTACTTATCGGGTCCTAAATAAGAATCCAGACTCAGTTTTTAACTGGTCGGAACTTCCAGTTAATCAGAGAATCGATGACCCATTTACATCTCTAGGTAAATGATAAGGAGAGCAAAGGGTGAGACTTGAGAGGGGTGGGGTGTGTGGGATCTACCTATTGGTAATCCTTACCGATCAAAATAGAAGTCACCACCTCCACTGATATATTCTCAAATTTTACTTTAATCTAAATTGGTGTTATTTTGAGATTGAGAATGTAACTGATAATGTGATTAGTATAATTTTATACATTATTAATTATATGCGTGAATCACATTATGGATCATGTATTTAATCTTAATGTGAGATCAACTCTGATTGAAGTAAAAATTGAAAATACACCGTATGGGGGGATTACATTCAATAATGGTATTGATTATCAGTAGGTGGGTTTCATAGTCAGAATTCCATATATGATATATCCCACTGAGGGGATGTGTGTGGGAGACACTGGGGTCAGACATAAGAAAAAGATAAGGAAAAGGATGAGAATAATAGGTAACGTGCCTTGTGCAGGTTGGAGAACGTTTTTTTCTGACGGGACTACGGGAGCCCCCTTTGTCTCCCACACATGTACGAGTGGGATGCGTGAAACCCATGATGGAGTAAGGATTCCTTTGGAGAGAAAAAAAATCTCTTACAAGGAAATTTGAGAATTAATTAATAAAAGAAATTAACATGTTAACATTATATCAAAAAATTTAACTCATAAACTAGCCATTAGATTATATTCAAAAAAATGATTAATTTGTATTGCTTTCCATATCCAACAACATTCAATAATGGTTTGCATGATTTTAGCATATTTTCTTGAACATTATAATATGGGGTTGGTGTTGATAAAAAGCATTGATATTTGGCCCATTATTTAAAGCTTAAATCCTTGGATTGCTTTAAACATTAAGCTTTTTGTATATACCCCCATAAGGTTTATAGGATTTGTAAATAGGCTCCTTTTTATTTTAGTATTTACAAATAGGCCCATGCATCATCATTTTAATATCTTCCATATCCCTAAAATCAATAGTCTTCCAACCAACATAAGTTTTTAGAGCGAAATGACATTTTGTTCATCTCTTTTATCCTTATGTGCATAATTTCAATAGCTTGAACTCGATTTCTTTTTATAAAGCATGTAACATTAACAATTGAACTTGGTGGGATCAACAAAGCCTTGTATCAACTATGTTGGGGTCGGCTACACGAATTTTGTTTATCCATTCCGAAATATCTTGAGACAGATCTTCATATTTAGTGGAAGAGAATTACCCTACATAAATTCATTTTGTTTTATCAATACATGGCTCATTTCATTGAATCCAAATCGATAATGACAACAATCAGCACCTATACTTATAACCGGTTATGATTTATCAAATCCATAAAAGGCCCACCATTGGATTGATGAGAGTTTCAAAATACAAAATTATACTTCATGTGTAAACAAATATTAGGGAACAGACAAATGTAAAAGAAAAATATTAATTTTTAGAATTTGGGGGGGTTGTTTGGCTCTATATAAAATTAATATTGAGGCAAGGGTCCAATGTAAAAAATATATATTATTTTTAGAATTTGTGCGGAGTGGGGGGAAAGATCTAAACTTTTCTCAAATATGGGTGAGGACTCTAGTCCCCGAACCCTTGTACCTGGGTCCACCCCTGGTCATGTGCATGAGAGAGTTATTGAGAAAAACCATTGGGACTTGAGATAAAATTACAGTATTTTTGTTAATAGTAATGTACTCATTTTTGTTTTATGGATGTAAGGGCGAAGCTGTCATTTATATAAAATTCTAACACAAAATCTCATGATGGCTACCCATTCTTGTTAGAAATATTGATTTTAGGGACATAAAAGGTATTAAAAAGAAAAAGGAATGGACCTATTTACAAATACTAAAACCTCATGAGCCTATATGCAAATCCTACAAACCTTAGAGGGGTATACACAAAAAGCTCTTAAACATTATAATATGGGGTTGATATTGATAAAAAGCATTGATCTTTGGCCATCATTTAAAGCTTAAATCCTTCGATTACTTTAACAAAAGTATAAAGGTTGATGGAACCTTCGGGCATGTAATTAGTACAGAGAGCTTTTCAACACCTCTATTTTAGGCATATGAAATCTCTTACTTAAGAATTAGATTTGATCTATTTTAATTAAGAATTTGAATTGAAATTTCAAAATTCCAAATTTTAATAATAACTTAAACGTGCAAATGATCCAAATATGCTGATTATGAGTGTCACTTGAAGAATTGTCATTATGAAACGGGCTTGATATTTTGCATGGAATTAGAATATATAGAACATATTGCCAAATGGGCTTGTTTGTTTGCATGGAATTAGAATAAATAAGAATTTATTGATGGAATGAGCTTATTTGTTCACATGGAATTAAAATACATGGGAAGTAATCAACTCAAATGGGCCTTTCATCTGCATGAAATTAGAATGATTCGGAAGTAGTTGATTCAAATTATATTGTTTGGTTGGATGGAATGGAGTATATCATAATTCATTGTCAAATGTGCTTTTTCGTTCACATATAATTGAAATACACAGGACTTTATTGTCAAATGAGTGATGAAGGGATTTTGACCGTATGGGATATAAAAGACCATAAACTCCTAAAAAAGGTGTTGACCAAAACTATATCTCAAATGTGGGTATTGTACATGGGGCCACAAATTCTTTTTTCAATTATACCCATTTTGTGCTATAGCGCATAACTGAAAGTGAAAATAAAAGCATATCATTTTTCCTCTCATATTTCCCTCCGATCCCATCTCCAAAAGCACCGAACCTCCTTTTTTCCTATGACTTTCTCTATTCCAACTCCTTTCTCCATTGTTAAAGAGGGTTTTTAAAGGGTTCTATAAGACCCCGACCCCCGAATCACGTCATTAGAACTAATTAATTATGTTGTTAGCTCTCTAAATGGGATTAGATGTTAATTAATTAAGCTTGTGGGTTAGAATAGCTTTGGGGAATTTTGAGAGCTATTAAACCTAGTTGGAAGCCAGTCGAGCTCTATTTGTTATTTTGGGAAAGATTGGGGTGGGGGGTTATTCACAAATTGTAAAAATTATATTCTTGAGCTCTTTAGATGGACAATATCATTCCCGACAACTTTTGTATTCATGCCCTACCTATTCGGAGCCTTGAAACCCTTATTTGATGATGTTAGTATGTTCGGAGGTAAATTAATCATTTTTGGAAATTTGCAAGTTTTTCGAGACTTTTGATAATGTCATATTTATGATCGTTAGAAACTAGATTTAACTGTGAGCAACTTTCGTTCTTTGACCTTTTCGATCCGAAGCCTAGAACACCCTCAATTTCGTGCCACAAGGTAACTTAAGTTGTGGGCCCCATAACCCATGGCTTATAAAAAACCCATGAGCCTCCCTTTCTCCCTCCTTCATTTCTCTTCCTCCATCATCCCAAACCATTGCAGCAACCCCCTCTCTCTTTCTTCCCCTCCTAGCATCCAACCTCTGGATTTCCGTCATTTCTCACCAAACGAAGACCATCATCACTCTCCTCTTGCACTCCTCTACCCGTTGACCTCATTTACATCGAGATCCATCGTGGCAGGCCCTCCCACTGTCGAAATCTCACTTATTGAACCTCTAGAGGTAACCAATTCCTTTCTTGATGTTTGAACATAAATCTACAACCCCTTGATGTCCTAATCTCCAACAAGCAAAGCATCTCTCCCTTTCCTTGTTTATTTTCCATTTTTGGGTGGAATTAGTAGGTGATTTTGGGGTTTTTAGTTTTAGGAGATCACAGCCATTGGAGAGTGTTTGAAGAGTGTTATTGGAAGCTCCAATTAGTGAGGCAAGTGTTTAAATTGAGAAATGAAGCATGCATGCATTTCTATGTTTGAGTTTTTTTATGATTTTCCATGTATGGGGTAGGATGATGTTCATGTCTTTCTCCCTCATTTCCTTGTGTTATTTTGAATGCTCAGATTTTGGATTTTCAAGTATGAAATTGTAGGAAAATGTTTTCCCAAAAGTCCCAACTTTCCCCAAGAATTCAGGCCTCAATTTTTGTCATACTAAAGCCTAGAAACTGTCGTGTTCGACAGTTCCTACATGGCACAACCGTCCCAAGTGCTCGGTTGTCCCATGCAAGGACTACTTGGCCCGACCCTTGCTACCCGGTTGTGCAAGGCATAAGCGAGCGCGCAGCTGATTTTGCTAGGCACAACTGGACAAATGCTCACACAACTAGGCAGACTCATAGACATAAGTTGTAAAAGGCACAACCGATCTGACCAGGTTGAGCCCCTTTCACCTGCAGACCTTTAAGTTTTCCTTCAGACCTTTAGACACCCAATCCAGAATTCATTTTTGCGCCCGGGGTGTTGTCCCCCATTTTTGGTTTTCCACACCAGTGTTGGTATCCAATTTAGGACTTGGATTGATTTTAACTAAGTAAGAGGGTTGCCCGGAGGCATGTAGGTGTACTAAGACTTGGGGATGCACGTAATTAGGGTTTTTGGGAACCGGACAATGCAATTCAGCACTAAGGAATAAAATAACCAGTGATCAGACCCTAAATGTGCGCAATGCCAAATCCTACCACCCCGACATGTCATTGGAGGCCCGCACCATAGGATTAGCGATATGTAATGGATCCTTGACTGTTATACATATTTTATCCTGTCTAAGCCCGAAGTTATTGTTATTCACATACACAGTAGACGATGTCTTTGATTTGCATGATTCCTTCGTATACCTATTGTACCCGACCATTACATATCACATATGACTTGTCACTTGCACATAGGGTTTTAGCGAGCATTTGTTTGCCCTGCCTGCCCCTATGAGTTAGGACCCACTGTGTGAAGTCTCGGGATGTGTGTGGAATTCATGAATTTGCACATTTACGCATCATTTTATGATGAATTATAGGTTTAATTAGGTGAATTGCATCATTATTCATCTAATTCTATCATTTCATGCATTTTCACCTAGGAACCTGGATTTTTATACTTTTCATACATTTTTTGCATTAACTTATAATGTTTTGCAAATTTTCTTCGAAGAGTCCCAATTGAAGTAGAACTCTGTTCAGATGGGTCCCGCTTCAATATGGGCTCTTCAGTATTTGATGTGTTGAATTAAAATGTGCAGGAAATGAGAATTGCAGGCCTCCGTCACGGGGTCCACTTTCAAGTACACATAGTCATCTTGGGCCCTACATTGTTGAATTAAAGTTTGAAAATAAGTAAATTGAAGAATTTACCACGTGGACCCCACACATAAGCCATATGCAAATCAATCAAATGAGGGGTCCACTCATCATATCAGTTGAAGAATCCTAACTACAGTAGAAGACTTCTCATAGGGCCCACTGTTCAAACAAATGAAATGTCCCACTTGGCAGAGTCCGCAGTAGTTGCAAATTTGAAATTATTAATTGATAATTCAAAGAATATAATTTTGATTGGAACAAAAAAAGAAGAGTTTGAATCATCCACATCTGATGTCCTTTCGAAAATGAAAGTTGTGCAAAGATAGAATCCATTGCAAATCAAATTTTAAAAGTTAATCTCATTTTTCTCATGACAACTCATCTTCAAATGGCCATAACTTTCAATCATACTGTCGGACTGATGAAATTTACCTACCGTTGGAAAGCTTATTCAAAGTAGATATTTTTGGAGCCCAAGAATGTGCAAATCAGAGCTATATTGACAAAGTTATGGGTTCAGAGATTTTTCATGTTCATTTTTAGACGAGATTGCAATTAAATCCACACCGTTGATAATCAATTGTTGTACATCCCTTGTGGGACTCCATTTGAAGATTAGCCAAGCCACCTAGAGGTTTTTAGAAGCTTCCACCTCATTCAAATTCAAAAATGATAAGAGATATACCTTATCAATGAAGATAAATCAAATTTGCATAGAAGGTGTCCAGATTCAATGTATCTGTAAGATAACATATAAAATGAACCAAAATGTGTCATACACGAGGCACACTCCCCCTTAAGTCCCTAATTATTCTCTCTCATCTTTCTTTTCTTTTCCTAATTAATAGAATTTAAGAGTTATTTTTAGGTATTCTGGGGCCCTGTTCCAGAATTAGGTTAGAAGAGTGTGAGAGAAAATTATAATTGCCATGAAGTTCTTAATGAAAATCACATATTTTGCAATGGAAGAGTAGATCCTTGGATCAGAGTGTCATATGAAGTTAAGTTTTTCTCATCGTTAATTTATGTGATATTTTTGTCTCTTGCGTATTGATTATAATAATAAATCTGCCTTCTATCATTGACAACCTATGTTATTTAGTTTTTTATTTGAACAATGCTTTAATCATGTATGTTTTCTTAATAGATTATTCTTAGATTGAAATTCATTGATAATCTATCTTTGATTAATATGTGATATTTAGTTAAGTTCATAATTTCATTAGGTGAAGGAGATTTTTGCCTTAAATAAATTATTAAAAATTATGCCCTTTGATAGACAAATTATCCGAATTAGAAACATTGATTTGTTTCTGATTTGAAGAATTTTGGGGACAAATTTATTTTATCTATTGTATAGAATCATGATATTCTGATCTGCATTTTCTCATATTTTATTGTTGCACTTTAGATCTAGCATTTTTTCAATCTTATTATTGTTTTTCTTTTCTTTATTCTCTTGTTATTATCATTGATAAAAAAAAATCAGATTTTGAATTTTAACTTAGTAGTGCTCCATGTGGGATTCAACCTCTACTTGCCACTGTCTCAAGTAGACAGCTGTGAACTTGCAGCATTAAAAGATTGAATTTAAATTCACATCAATGTGTGGCAAGTATTCAGTTGCCTTGCTCCATCCTGGTCACTCGGATCCGCCTCTTTTCCTTCTTACCCGTTCGGGTTAAGCCATTCCCTGCCGGAATGCTTCCACCAATTTCTTTCACATCATAATAAATCCAATGACAATCGTACATACCATTTATCATGAAATCCTTGTCCATCCTTATTGATATATATATATATATCATGTTTTATTATGAGTTCCTCTCAACTAAGATCCATGCAAAGAATGCTATAAAATCTTACCAAGAATAAATAAGTCAAAATAAGAAGTAAAGATTTCAATAATGAAATCTTATTGTTTGATAAACTCTAAAATGATCAAAAGAAGAGATAAAAAAAAAAAAAAAAAAAACACTTCTTACATTAAAGGTAGAAGAGTGGAGCCCACTTACCTCTTTAATTGAGTGAAGACATGCAAATGGAGATGAGAATGTAAACAAGAAGACAAATGGTGAAGAATGATGAGAAACATGAGCTACTACTAAAAAGAAAAAAAAGTAGTAGTGTTGCAAGGATTCTTTATTGGGAGATGAGGGCATATCCCGCTAGAGGGAGCCCTCTAGTGTTACTATTTGAAATATATTTCCTTCATTGTTGTACAATAGTTTAATGTGTATTTTCATAAATTTTTTAAGCTAACCATTCATACCAAAACCTCAAGGCGTTAGTAGAGGCAGCGAAAATACTTTTCAATATTCCTCTTTAGGTGGGCTACTATTCAACACTCCCTCTCAGGTTCCACCTGGTTGGCACACTGTTAATTAGTATGGCTCATTATTAATTAGGAAGTCTTGGCTAACCGGACTCCTGGATTGCCCAAGTTGTACTGTGATTAGGAGTAGGCTTATTATAGTAAGTCTACTGAGATTAGAAGTAGGGTTTGGGTGTAACAGGGTTTGGGGTTGATATTATAAATAGAGACCTAAAGTCTCTATGATGTACACACAACTATTCTGATATTGCATAGTAATTCTCCTGTCTCCCCGTAGACGTAGGTCAAAGGCCGAATCACGTAAATCTTGTGTTCTCTGTGCGTGATTGTTCTCTTCTCGTAGCCCTAGACCACAACAAACTGGTATCAGAGAAATTTTGGCGTGATCGGAAGAAATCCGACGGATCGGATCTCAGAGGGTTGATCGGTTTGATTGGAGACGGTTGAAGAGAAACCCAAAAAAAAAAAAAATCCCCAAACATTAGCGTTTTTTTGTTTTGTTTACGGCTGGGCCCCACCTCGTCGTGGAAAACAACGCCGGATTCTTTGTCGGTGCCCCTGCGTGTCGCCGCCGTCACCGGAGAGGGTCGCCGTTTCTGTCGTCCCGTGGCCAGAGCGAGGAAGGAAGAAGAAACCCGTGGGGAAGTGGCTGCACGTTCTATTTCTGAACCAGAAACAGAACATAACTTGGGGAAGAAGTAGGTGTTCTGGGCCTATTATGCTTTTGGGCCTAATCCAGGTCAGCCCAACCCGTTTGCAGAATAAGCCCAGAGTAGAAGCAGTCCAGGTTGGGCCAGTCCAGGTCTGACCCAACCTGCGTACAGCAAGGCCCAGTAGCAGCAAAAAGGCACCGACGTCATCGCTGACATCAGCGCGGTACGGTCAAAGGCAGATTTGACCAAACGACGGTTGAAAATTGTTTTCGCGATATCTTGACGATCCGGAGTTCGATTTGAGATCCGTTTGAACCTACGGACTCGTCTCGAGGAGATCTACACAGTTGTAGTGAAAGATCCGCGGAATGGCTGCTACATTTGAGATTGAAAAATTCGACAGAAACATTGACTTCGGTTTATGGCGTTTGAAGATGCATGCTTTGCTGGTTCAGAATGGTTTATAGAAAGCTTTGAAAGGAAAGAATGCTTTGTCTGAAAAACTGTCAGATGAAGAGAAAGACGAGTTGCTGGAGAAGGCGTACGGTCAGATTCTGCTGTTTCTAAGTGATGGTGTACTGCGAAAGGTTGTCCAGGAGAAAACTGCTGCTGGCATATGACAGAAATTGGAGAACTTGTACATCACGAAGTCCCTCACAAATCGTTTGTACCTGAAGAAGCGATTGTTCACTTTACAAATGCAGGAAGGTACGTCTGTTTCAACCCATCTTGATTCTTTTACAAAAGCTATTTTGGATCTTGATAATATAGATGTTCATATTGATGATAAGGATCAAGTTATAATGTTACTCTGCTCTTTACCACCCTCATATGAGAACTTTGTTGATACCATGATGTATGGTAGAGAAACTCTTTCTAAGGAAGATGTTGAGTCAGCCTTGAACTCTAAGGAGTTAAAGAAAAAGGTTGCTACTGAAAACACTGACAATTCTGGTGAGGGTTTGGTAGCGCGTGGCAGAAGGCCTGTCAATGGGACGGTTGAAACGGGTAGAAAGCCCGGCCCGGCCCGGCCCAAGCCCGAAAATACAGGGCTTTATAAAAAAATTTGAGCCCAGTGGGTTGGGCTTGGTCAATAATTTTAAAACCCGACCAAAATGGGAATGGGACTGGGGAGAGGATGCCCAGCCCGTTCAGGCCCGGCCCGGCCCGCTCCAAGTTAATTTTGATAAAAAATATATATTACCTAAACTGTCCCTCACTAACAGTAAAAAAACGACTAGTTAGGAGGGGCATTCTTGTAACTGCGCCCTCCATCAGTCCATCTCTTTTATAAGACGTTGCAAGCCCTAAAAACATCCCACTCAATCGCTCTTCTGCCTCTTCTGCCCAAGATTAGTTTAGTCATAACCCAACTAGTGATGGTGATTTAGATAATGATGAGAATGCACTAATTGATGTTTTAGACATATTAAAAGAAAATTAATTTCTGTTGATTTCTTTTTTAAATTACTTGACCTATATAGGATACTCATTCTCATTCATTTTATTGATTTCTTGATTTTCTACTTTAAAAAAAGAAGAAGCTTTTAACTGATGTTACATTACTTTAACTTGACTCATATAGAATACTTATTCTCATTCACTTTTATTGATTTTATGATTTTCTACTTTTACCGAAAAAAAAGGTTTTAATCATTCCTACATTACTTGACCCATATAGCATATAGTATACTCATTCATTTCTATTGATTTTCTGATTTTCTACCGTCACTAGCAAAAAAAAAAAAAAATTTTTAACTCCGCCATGTTGCTTGTTGCATTGCATTGCCGGTCTCAAGTTTGGAAAAAAGAGGAGGGTTTACAGTCAGGTTCACACCGGGTGTCTAGTGACAATAGGAATAATTAGATAATGTTTTGCTTATCTCCAGGATCGGGCTAAGCCCAGGCCCGGCTGTAACGCCCCAATTCCGGATACCGATATACTCATTCGATCACCCGAAATTGGCGCGCTACTTCCCGAAAAATCCGAGAACTTCCAAGATCGTAGGCCGCAGTGAGGTCCAATTTAAAACTTTTTGAACCGAATAATATTCAATGGTTAAAACTTGCGGAAGCATAACATTTAAGTAGAGCGGAAGCAATAGGTATCATGTATATTAAAGGAAAGCAGAACAGTGGTCTAATTAAAATGATTCAATGTAAATTTAAAGTTATACATTTTTCATTCTACCCTTCTCACTACAAATGTCACTCAAAACCCAAAATAACATAAACTCTCAGAACCCTGGAATGTACTCCTCGCCCTCCGGCTCGACGTCCGTGTCGGCCGGGCCCTAAGCGTACTCTCCGGCTACGGGTGCCTCCACGAGGGCTAATGCGTCGTCGGGAATCTCTGGGTCAAGGCCTAAGCACCATAGAATGGGTCAGATCTAAACGATCTGGCAAGATACAGCATACTACTAACATAGCATATATATATCAAAGGAATTAAAGACGGGTACATAAGTTAAATGAATAGCAAGGGAAAAGAACTAGGCAGTTGTGCATTTAAATCATAAGGAATCAGTATAAATAGAAAACATCTAAACTACTACAAACAAGGTGGCACATTCACACGAGCTGGAATACCGCGGGATATTATGCCGCGGCCCTCCCATACTGAACACAGTCGCGGTGGGGAATCTCACCAGGGAATAACTAATCCCGAATATCACTCATCAACTCATCATCTCATCACTCCAGATCGGCACGGTATGACACCTTGCCGTCTTAACCACACAGCTCATCATGATGGCTCCTCAACACTCAACTAGCTCCTACCGAGGATGATCAGTCCACAGGCTGAGCTTAAATCAACCGAGTGAATGTTCATGCCGACTCGAGAATAACTCTAAGGTCTGTGTCTGTCTAGGCTTTGCCTTGCGTGAACAAGGTCCTAACAATATCTCTAAGAGGTCTACACATCTCAATACAGTCTCTGGATCTCATTCAAGGTCCAGGCCCACTCGTTGGATCCAAACCAAGGCCCATCAGTACATGGCCTAGTCTAAAACCGTCCAAACGAGGCAACTAATCCACTTATACTGACAAACAGTTCCATTACAATCCATAACAGCTTAACAGTCCAATAGAAACTACCTCTTCAAGCTAAATGGTTCACATCTCCACTCTTAGGCCCATTAAGGGCCCGCCTAGACACAGACACGGGTCAATGATCTCCGAAATCACACCATCGGGTCACCTCTAGATACCCTAGGTTCAGGTCTTCCAATTATGTTTAATTAACAGTAAACAACTATCTAAAGATCTAAGAATGACAGAGTAAAATCACAGTGAAGTATAAACTTCAATCAGAGAATCAACGGGAAAAGCAACGGTCCAATCCTAGGTAAATGGGCCACTTTAGGTTCGGGTCTATCTCCGGTAATTCGATCTCTAAACGATGTCATTAATGCCGTAAAATAATGTATTTGGTGCTTAGTTAGTTAATGGCATCGTTGACAACTTTTAGAGGTCGAATCATCTTAGATTATCAACCAAAACTCTAAACAGTGGTCCCCACGAGTCAAGGTCGAGCCACGCCATTGACTCGTGCTTGACGCATTGATGGAAGTTCATTTGGATGGTTAATGGGGTCCCACAATCGATTAATTATAAAACAATGCTAAACTCACACCCTAGAGTTCACAGTGTGGCAGGTCGACCTGGCAAGGGTCGGGTCGATCTACTCCACTGGGAATCAAGTTGGGACTTGGTTTGGATTCTGGAATTTCCAGTGTACCCGATTGACCAGGTGGCCAGCCGGTCGATCTGGTACACAGGTGTACCTGAGTTAACAGACTCCAGGCCAAATCTCAACTTTTACACTAGGGTCTGGAAATATTAATTTAAGGTTAATAAGTTAATTTATTCTAATGGGGTTCCACGGAGGCTAAGGGTCCTACCCTTTAAATTTTCTAAGGCTAATAGTCCCATAGTATATGAGAAACTAAGTGTTTTACTTGATTAATGAGGCTAATGGGTTATGGAAAATAGTGGGCCCCGCCCCGATTTAGTCCACAAAGATTAAAGGGTCTAAATTTCTAATTTGTGAAAATTAATGGTGCTAATAGAAAGTATTAAAACTAAGGGGCTTAATTAATTAGTAAAGAGACTAGTGGTTTAAAGATTAGTGGGCCCCACTGGGCCCAAAGCCCCAAACAAAACCCAAGCCCAAACCCACAACAAATCCAAGCCCAAATCCACGTGGACACACTACTCTCATCAGGTCAACTCTCTTAATTTTCTCACCTACCCTCACCCATGACATCACCCTCCCCATGGGCCACACTCATCAAGTACACATGTCACCTATCCCCCTTTTCTCTCTTGCCTTCCCATCTCATGTTATAAGCTACATCAAGTTACAGAAGCTACAGAAGTTACAAAACCCATTGAAATGGTTCTATGACAGCAACAACAAGACACTACGGTAGTGGGCCCCACTATGATTGATGCCATGATCAGCCTACTCTATCAAGATCGCCCAAGGCCCATCTAAAAGATGTGTGGCCTGGATTCCAAGGGTGGCCCACCTGGGCCCCATAGTTACAAAGGAAGAAAGGGAAAAACACTCACGGTTTCTTGTTTCACAGGTTAGTATACAACACCTAACCTATGGCCCACCTCTGATCAAAACCAGATCAGAGCCCTACCCCTAGGTCGCCCCACCCACTCGGTCCTGATGGACGGGCTAGATCTGTGCCCAGATCACTCTGGGGGGCCCCACAACCTGATTAATTAAAATGAAAACCCACCTCTATAAGTCACGCCTGATACAGAGAAAGGTAATGATCGTGGGCCCCACTGATCAAGGGCCCACGATCAGCCCCCAACCTCTGAGTCGCCCATGGACCCTCCACAAGATGTGGGGTCCGGATCTGCCAGGGTGGCCCACCTGGGCCCACTGATCCCAATACACAGTAGACCAAATGACTCCCTGCATCGACACAGTAACTGTTACATAATCCCTGCAACAGTCTCCTTCCTCATCCCTCCATCCAATTCTAATCAGTTGCTTCTCAAACTAAACCATTAAATTAGATTAACAATTACAAATTATAGAGACACTACAATGCCCCTCCATCAACGTCCATTTTATCCAATCAACACAATTAGGCTCAGGTAGAATTCTAAAACTCAATAATCATAAATCATGAGATGAAACCATAGAAATCAAAGGAAACACATACATTCTATGTTAATCAGTAGGTGCACTTGCCTCTTTATCTTGAGAATTGATTTGTAGAGAGAAGAGAGAGCTAGAAATGAGGAATCAGCTGATGAAGAAGGTGTTACAGCAGCAGTAGCAGAAGTGAAGTAGCATCAACAAGTGAAATTTCCAGCAGCAGAAGGACCTCCCAGGTGGGTTCCAGCAATAGACTTAGTGGGTGGAGTGATTTAATATGAGAAATTCCACCCAATTAGTGAAGAAGAAGAAGAAGAAGATGCACAGCAGAAGCTTATTCCCCAGCACAGAATGGTTGCAGCTCACTGGAGAAGAAAGGGAGTAGCAGCAGTTGCTTCAGGTGGTGCTTCTTCCAGCACAGTAACAGAGGAGGGAAGTGAAGAGAGAAAGGAAGAGGAAAGATGGGGTGCCAGCAGCTACAGGTGGAAGTTCTAGCAGCAGGGGAAAATGAGAAGATGGTGAAGTGGCTGCGGAGTCTTCTCAGATGGGATTCCAGCACAGCAGGGTGATGTGGTTCAGGTGGAGAATGAGAGGGGAAGGAGATGAACCAATGGCTGCTGCTCCCAGGGATAATGCTCCCAGCTACAGAACCAGTCCTGTAGCTTCAAGAGGATTTCAGCACCACAGTAGCAATGGTGGTTCCTTGTTCAGACGTAGGATGTGAATTGAAATTGGAAGTTGGGAGGAACAGTGAACAGGGGCTGGAGCTTATCTTGGGAAGGGGGCTGCTTAGGGTTTAGGGTTTATTGCAAATGGGGATTAAGGGATATTATATAGGTCTAGGGGGAGTGATTAAGGACCAAGATACCCTTAGGGTTTAGTGGGATTAGGGTTAGGGTTTGAGGGTAGTTGGGTCATTAGGGGAGAAGCTTCTAGAGGAGGACCCTCTTAACACTAACCCACACTAATTAGCTTAATTAAACTTAAGTAAGAGCCTAACTAACACCAAGAGCCTAGGTTTAACACTAACACCCAACTAATTGAAAATTCTACACAACTAAGCTAATCTAACTAGAAACTAGGAGAATCTAACTAACCTCTCTATCAAATCCTAATTAGCACAAAATAAAGAGTAATTAACTAATATTAACAAAGATTAGCAATAATTAGTAGTAATTAGCAAAGATTAGTGAAGATTAACATAATTAAACAATAATTAACATAAATTAGGGTTAATTAGTCTATAAAATAGCCCTTAGAGGGCCCACCAAGGGTGGGACCTCACACCGGCCCTGTCCCAACCCGGGCCCGTACGGGACGAGATTAGATGTAAGCCCGTTCAATTTAGGGCCGGGATTGGACAATACTTGGCAGGCCCGTCCTATTTTCGGGACGGGATTGGACAACCCAAGCCCAAGCCCGGCCCGGCCCATTGACAGGCCTAGGCAGAACAGAGAAAAGAGATCAGAATAGAAAAGGCCAATCTAGGTCAAAATAAAAAAAATAGAAAATTAAAGTGCTTCAAACGTCACAAGGAAGGGCACTTTAGAAAAGATTGTCCAGAGCGAAAAGGAAAGGAGAAATCTGATTCTGGAGAAATTGCCGGGGTTGCAACCGAAGCAACAGAGAGTAATTCTGATGGTGCAGAAGTTCTTTCGGTTACTGTTGGTAGCTCAGCTACTGAGTGAATTCTTGATTCTGGGTGTTCCTAGCATATGTGTCCTTACATAGAATGGTTTACCAATTATCAATCGATTGATGGTGGTAAAGTGCTTATGAGAAATAATGCAGCCTGCAAGGTTGTTGGGATAGGTGCAATCAAAATTAAGATGTATGACGGTATTGTGAGAACTTTGTCAGATGTTAGGCATATTCCAGAGTTGAAGAAAAATTTGATTTCCTTGGGTACGCTTTGACTCCAACGGTTGTACCTACAAAGCTGGAGGTGGAGTTATGAAAATCTCTAAGGGTGCTCTTGTAGTGATGAAGGGACTGAAGTAAAATGGCCTTTACTTTCTTCAAGGTAGTACAATTACAGGTGCTGCAGCTGTGTCGTCCTCAGATTCAGATTTAGAAACTACCAAGTTATGGCATATGCGGCTTGGGCATATGAGTGAGAGAGGTTTGGATGAGTTGACTAAACAGGGTTTGCTGTGTGGTTAGAAAATGGGAAAGCTGGACTTTTGTGAGCATTGTGTCTTCGGAAAGCAGTGTAGGGTCAAATTCAGGACAGCTGTTCATCGGACCAAAGGTACTTTGGATTACATCCACTCTGATCTTTGGGGTCCCTCTCGTGTTCCATCTCTTGGTGGTGGTTTATACATATTGACTTTCATTGATGACTATTTTCGGAAGGTCTGGGTGTATATTTTAAAGTACAAACATGAAGCTTTTGCGCAGTTCAAGCAATGGAAAGTTATGATTGAAAAGCAGACAGGTAAACAAATCAAGCGCTTGAGAACTGACAACGGCTTGGAATTCTGTAACAGTGCTTTTAATGAGTTCTGCAAGAATGAAGGGATTGTGAGACATCGCACAGTCCGGCATACACCGCAACAGAACGGAGTTGCAGAGCGGATGAAATGACTATTTTAGAAAAGACCCGGTGCATTCTCTCCAGTGCAGGGTTACCAAGGAAGTTCTGGGCGGAAGCTGTTAACACAGCTTGTTATCTGATTAACCGGTCTCCATCAACAGCTATAGAATGTAAAACTCCTACAGAGATATGGTCTGGATCTCCTGCTGATTACACCAACTTGCGGATATTTGGTTGTCCTGCCTATGTTCATGTGAATGATGGAAGGCTTGAACCAAGGGCAAGAAAGTGCATATTTCTAGGATATGCAAATGGTGTGAAAGGATATAGGCTGTGGTGCCTAGATGAGAAATCTCCCAAATGCATTATAAGCAGAGATGTGAGCTTTGATGAATCTGCTATGTTCAAACCGAAGGAGTGCCATGATGCTGGAAACAATAATGATGTCAGTAAAAAGGTGGAGGATAAAACCGGTGGTGTCAGTAAACAGGTGGAGCTTGAGAAGGAAGCTTTAGGAAACTTGCAGGATAAGGTGCAAGCAGATGTCCCAGTTCGATAAGATGTAGAGGAGATGCAAAGCTCAAATGAGGAAACTGCAGTTCCAAATGATTACATGCTTACCAGGGACAAAGAGAGGAGGCAAATTAAGCAACCTCAGAGATACGGATATGAAGATATTGTTGCCTACGCTCTTAATACAGCTGAAAGTATTGAGTCAGAGCCGGTTACATATCGGGATGCCGTCACTAGCAAAGAATCAACAAGATGGGTTGTAGCCATGGGTGAAGAGATTCAAGAATCAAACTTGGGAGCTGGTGAAACCTCCAAAAGGCCAGAAGATTGTTGGTTGTAAATGGGTTTTCAAGAAAAAGGAAGGAACTCCAGGGGTGGAAGATGCTAGGTTCAAAGCATGACTGGTTGCAAAAGGCTCTACTCAGAGGGAGGGTGTTGACTTCAATGAAGTGTTCTCTCCTGTGGTGAAACATAGTTCTATCCGGGTGCTACTTGATATGGTTGCTAAATTGAATTTAGAATTGGAGCAGCTTGATGTCAAGATTGCGTTTTTACATGACGAGCTAGATGAACAGATTTATATGCATCAACCATAGGGGTTTGAAATTCATGGAAAGGAAGACCACGTATGTTTGCTGAATAAATCGTTATATGGCTTGAAACAGTCCCCTAGGCAGTGGTACAAGCGTTTCGATACCTTTATGGTTGGAAACGGTTATTGCAGGAGTGCATACGACAGTTGTGTCTATCACAAGAAGCACTCAAATAGCTCGTATGTCTATTTGCTGTTATATGTTGATGATATGTTGATTGCTGCAAAGGACATGTCTGAGATCAACAGGTTAAATGCTCAGTTAAATGGTGAATTTGAGATGAATGACTTAGGTACTGCAAAGAAAATTCTTGGAATGGAGATACGAAGGGACCGGAAAGCGGGCAAATTATTTTTGTCACAAAAGGGGTACCTTGAGAAGGTTCTGGAGCGCTTTGGTATGCAAAGTTCGAAACCTGTAAACACTCCATTGGCAGCCCATTTCAAACTTTCCGCTGCTTTATCACCACAAACTGAGGAAGAGGTGGAGCACATGTCTCGTGTTCCATATGCTAGTGCAGTTGGGAGTATCATGTATGCCATGGTTTGCACAAAGCCGGATATTTCTCATGCGGTTAGTGTAGTTAGCATATACATGGATAACCCCGGGAGGGCTCATTGGCAGGCAGTGAAATGGATACTCCGTTACTTGAAAGGTACTACTGATGTTGGGATAGTGTATGACAGAAGCAACAACACTTCTGAAAGTGTTATTGGATATGTTGATTCAGATTTTGCTGGAGATTTAGACAGAAGAAGGTCCTTGACAGGTTATGTCTTCACTTTTGCTAGCAGTGTCATTAGTTGGAAGGCAGCATTGCAATTCAAAGCTGTCTTGTCTACCACTGAAGCATAATATATGACAGCTACAGAGGCAGTGAAGGAAGCTATTTGGCTGACAGGCTTGGTTGGAGATCTGGGATTGGAACAGATGCTGACAACTGTTTTCTGTGACAGTCAGAGTGCGATCGATCTGACACACAATCCTAAGTATCATGAAAAGACCAAACACATTGATGTTAGGGCACACTTCATTCGAGATGTCATCGCCGAGGGTGCTATTGCAATAGTTAAGATTGCTACGGCGGATAATCCAACAGACATGATGACCGAGACTATTCCAGCAGTCAAGTTCAAGCATTGCTTGGACTTGATCAATGTGGTCAGTACCTGAGTGCCCTCAGGGGCAAGTGGAGACAGTGAGACGTGTTCTGTGCATGAGGATCAGCTGCAATGTTCGCCAAGGTGGAGATTTGTTAATTAGTATGGCTCACTATTAATTAGGAAGTCTTGGCTAATCGGGCTCCTGGATTGCCCAAGTTGTACTGTGATTAGGAGTAGGCTTATTATAGTAAGTCTACTGAGATTAGAAGTAGGGTTTGAGTGTAACAGGGTTTGGGGTTGATATTATAAATAGAGACCCAGAGTCTCTATGATGTACACACAACTATTCTGATATTGTATAGTGATTCTCCTGTCTCCCCGTGGACGTAGGCCAAAAGCCGAACCACGTAAATCTTGTGTTCTCTATGCGTGATTGTTCTCTTCTCGTAGCCCTAGATCACAACAAACACTTTTGGTGGCACACTTCTTTTTAGTGCCGAATTGTTCCACATGGGATTCGTACTCGCAACCGGTTGGCTCTAATATATATATTTTTTGTAAAAAACCTTCCCTTAATGCAATTATAACTAAGCTTGGGCTGCCCAAAAACCCAAATCTGACATGTCCAAGCTTGAGTGTAGGACCCCTACGTGGGGCACCTTTATGATCAAATAAATGGGTTGGAGGTGCGAATGAGTCGATTGAGTGAAGCTTGGCAAGATCAATTCTAGTATGATTGCTGATTCAATGCTAAAGCTTAACTTATCCTCACTTTGCTGATCAATGTTTTCTAGAGACCCCGAGACCTTGTCCAGTCATATTAACTTCGTCATGTTTTCCCTTGTTGTAGTAGTATATGGATTTTGCCTCACGTATGCTTGTCATGTTATACTCGGGCCTTGAGGGTGGCTATATAATGCATGAATGTCCCGCTTTGCCTTCCTTTATCTGAGAGACACCTCTCAGCTCGTGACATCTTCCAAGTTTGTCCAGTATCTTTGATATTGTAATCTAAGGCGACACTACGAAACTTGGGGCACCTTTTTGGTCTAATCAACCAAGTTGTGGTCCTTAAATCTTGTAATCAACTGTGGATTGAGATTTATCTTTCGTTGGGATTTTCTTCGGAGCCATGACCGATGCCTCACATGTATGTATGTGTGCACCGGCTATAAAGCCTCCTTGTGAGGTCCGACTTACTGATAATTATATATGTTTCCATGTATGTATGCTCTCATTTACCACGTGTATTGGCGAGAATGTAGCTTTATGTTGTTTGCCATTTTGTTATGATATCCATGGTATTAGATTTGCCTCATTGGTACCCATGTTCTTCTTTATTAAGTATGTTAATCAAGTGTGCTCATGCCTTGTTCCATGTTATTGGTTATTATCCTTGGTCAAATGTTTTTCCTGCAAACATGTTATTTTACTCTTATTAAACACCTGCCAGCAGTCGTGCTTGACTCGTTCCATTTTGGTGCAGTAGGTATTGCTCCCATCCCTTTGAGGCCCAGCAATAGGAGGCGGCTGTTGAGCTGCCGGACTTGAAAGCTTGGTGCGTTGATGATGTCATTTAGACGTCAAGCTTGCACAAGAGTGGCCGCATATTTTGGAGAGTGTGTATAGCCTACGTTGGCCTTTTATTTTGGGAAAATTGTCACTAAACTTTAATTTTGTGTAAATATTTTAACTCAATGCTTTAGGAATGTTGTTTTATGAATGTGCATGTCTTTGATACTGTGCCCCATGTCTTATTATTCATTTTCCATTTATATGATTTGCTGCACGCTTTCGTTGAAATCTGTTTCCTATCATGGTATGATTCCTAATGAGATTCCCATCGCGGAAACTTGTGGCAAATCACGAGCACGAGCGAAATGTTCTGCATCGTCCCACGTGTGCGGAGTCGCAATTCTAGGGCTAATTCCGACATCTTGTTTAATTGTTTCGCTACATGCATATGTGGCAAGCACCTCTCATCGATATTTCTCTCTGATCCGATTCCGACATCTTCATCAGCTTCATCACACTATTTTTGCACCCGATCAAGTAAGAGAATCCTCTCCTCCCCTACTAACCACCATACCCGAGCTAGATGTTTTTTTTTTTTTTTTTTTTTTTTTTTTTTTTTTTTTGTGTTTGCTATAATGATCCTGAGTGTGGGTGTTTTCCTTCACAAAAAAATGTTGGTGTTTTCCCTCTTTTTTCCTCTAAAATCTTGATATATCTTTGTATTTCATGTTTAAAGGAAAGTAAGGCTTTTTAAGAGATGTGCAAATATACGTTCCTACAATTTCTTTCAAATCTTCAACTAGGTGATACTGGTTTCGCCAAAAGTGGTTTCTTATTCTCAAAATTCACATGTGTCTAAATACAGATGCGAACGGAGCAAGTATTGTCTCAAACTTTATAGTGAATTTGATACGGTTTGTGTCTTTTGGTTTTGGAGTGAATTTCAATATCAATGGTTTCTGAACTGTTCGATCTCTTTTAAGTTGGATCAGGTATATTATTTGGATTGGATTGGCGATTCTGAGATTTTGTTAGAGATGCAGATCGGAAGAAAGCTGATGTGAGTAGATGCAATTTTGTTTGCATGTAATGTGCACTTTAACTATGCATATCACGTGTTTGTTATAATGCCTGTAAGAGACATGGATAAAACAAGTGATGCTGGTTTTTTTTGTTTTGTTTTTTTTGTATAATGCTAGAATTTTGTAGTCTTTGAAATATGCAAATATGACTTAAAAGTGCAGCCGATTTTCTCTTTAAAATTTGATTACCCTCCTATCATTTAACCAAATTAAATCCATAGATTGGAAATTCTAATAATTAGTTTCAATGAGAGAGCAATATCGCATAAAATAGTCTTTATTTTTATCTTCAGTTTGTGTGATATCGCATAAAATAAGTAGAATTAATAAAAATATTTAGTACTCCGAATACAATATCCACATTTGAGATATATAATTTTTACCAATACCATTTAGAGGAATTCATTTTCTTCTATATTCCTGCACGGTGAAAATAATGGGACGTGGGAATTTACAGCAAGCAATATGGTCAAAAGAGTTGTTTGTGTGCATGAATTTACAAGGAAAAAAAAACAAAGAAGAAAACATCTGTCTGCCAGCTGGTCTGAGTTGGCCTTATCATTAGGGGCCATATAGGAGGATCCGGACTCCACACAGAGGCCCTGACGTGTTTATTTTGTGAGCCTCATCACCCGGATTTATTCATGCTCAAAACGGACCGTCTGATTGGTCGACATAGCACGTGACAAAAAATATTTCCATTTCTTCCAATGTGATGTGACTCAGATTCCAATGTGATTCAGATACAGAGCAAATGGCGCGACTCACACTCAATCCGATTCCGACCTCTGGTTTTGTTACCCGCCTATCTTCTCTCCACACCATGTCCATGACCTCCACAATTCCCGCGGGCCACCCCAAATCCAACTCCCTCGAGATCATCGGCGCTCGCGAATCGGTGCTCTCGCACTTCACCAGCTTGCAGCGCCAGCGCCCCTACAAACCCTTCCCCATCATCGCCTCCGACCGCCACATCGAGACCATCTTCGCCTCCTTCTTCCGCTCCCTCCCCTCCGTCGCTCTCCGCCGGGAATGCCTCCGCACCAGAGACGACGGCGCCGTTGCCCTAGATTGGGTCTCCGGCGACGACCGCCGCCTCCCTCCGGAATCCCCTCTCCTCATTCTTCTGGTTTCAATTCAAATCCACTCCATTTTAGACCATGAATACCTATGCATTCAATTCCTATGTTGATTTCTGCAAAAGCATGTGAAGTTGATGTTTTAATGCAGCCAGGTCTGACGGGAGGGAGTGGTGACAGTTATGTAAGGCATATGCTTGTTAGAGCGAGAAGTAGAGGATGGCGTGTTGTGGTGTTCAATAGCCGTGGCTGTGCTGATAGTCCTGTTACTACACCTCAGGTATTAATTCAACTAATTCATTTCTATTACTACATTGATTAAAGAGCATGTAATACCAAGCATTCTTGTGAGATTGAACAATTTTCCTGTGATTTTGGTTGCTATTGGAGGATTGTTGTCCTTATTTTACTTTGACCTTAGTGGTTCTTAGTGTGGATGGATATGGCGTTCTTAATCCCCCATAGGCTGCTTTGGGAACCAAGTAAAAATTGACAACTTTCATGTGAAAAGAAGTATTTTAACAATCCATAGTATCTTATGTTGGGTTTTTTGTTTGTTTAAAAAATTCTAAAGGTGTTTTTTGTAAAAGGTGTTTTATCCTTTTTTCACTTTTGCTTCATGGGTTGTGTAGGCTTTTGGAAACAACCCATCCCACATTGCCCAGAAGCGGAGAGGTCTTGTGTTCGACACCTACCTCCGATGGCCACCTCCCATAGTTTTACATTTTTTTTATTGATAAGCCCATAGTTTTACATTTTACCTGGTGCATGTGGATAGGAGGGTTTGCATGTGCCTCTAAGGATTAGTTCTCGGCCGTCGAGATTCGAGAGTCCCTGTGGCTCGTGGGCTGGGCGGGAGATACCTTGGGTTATAAAAAAAAAGAAAAGAAAAAGAAAAATCTAAAAGTTGCTCAATTATTCAAAAGGATTTTTCTTTTATTTTTTTTAAATTGATTTTTATGATATGTCCAATTTGAAATGGTTACATGATATGTCATTATTACCAAGATAAATTTTGGTTGCTTTTTATCTGTTGTTTGTATTGTGTCTTTTCTCTCCCTTCATATTCTAGTTATATATTTATTTATTGTCTTTTGTTGTGACTCTTTTGTGTTGTTGATATGCAGTTTTATTCAGCTTCATTTACTGAAGATCTTCGTCAAGTGGTGAAACACGTTGGATCTCGTTATCCCAAATCAAACTTATATGTGATTGGGTGGTCCCTTGGAGCAAACATCCTTGTTAGGTATTTGGGTCAGGTAGGAAATGGGTTAGGTTGTTCGCTCATTTTGTTTTTTTTTTCATGGCTAGGTGATTCTAACAAACTCAATTTTTGTTCCAATGATACAGCCACTAAATTTATAGTTTTTTCTGGTGCTTCTTTTTTACCTAAAAGTTAGGCAAATCTTTCATTTAATTAATAAACATGCATTCAGTAGTGATTTCCTTTACTTAATTTGTAAAATGATTATTTTTTATATAGTTTTATGTGGCCTATGTGCTTATAGACAAGCAGAAGCCAAAAAATCAATCCCACCAGATTATCCTAGCCCTTGATTTAGCAGCCTTAAAGTTTGATTGCATCTTAACCATAGATTTTGTTTTAGATCATATCCAATAGTGAGTGAAGGTTCAAAGAGTGTAGAATTGATCCTGATGCCAAATCATAGGATGACAAGAGTATCAAAGGGGCTACAATGATGAATGGTGGGCCCAAGTGACCCCCATAGAGCTGGATTGCACATGCAGTCCGCTTGTAGGAGACATTCTCATCCTCTTTAATGTGTACACTTATCCCTTGCTTCTATTTATTTCTGAATCTCGTTTTGTGATCACTAGCTACATGTTGGAGTTCAATAGTCTAATGACAATGCATTGCTGTGACTAAAAACTGCCTTGGTGATGCTTTTACATACAGTTTCCACATCTTTTTAAGCAATGATGGCCATGAACATGGCCTCGACAAACAAAGATTCTAGAAACAGTCATACACTGTAAAAGAGTTGTTATCAGGTGCACTGAACTTTGAACAACAAATGTAGTTGTACAGGTTTTTCTGGTTGCTTATAGGATCACCTGACACAATCATTTGCAGGGATTGATTAGGAAAGTTGAGAGTAGAGAAGGATAATTAACAATAGTGATAAAGTAAATAATTAGTAAAAAAAGACTTTATTGTTCTTTACAAGCATAACCATATGTCTATTTATAAGCTTATTTAAGCCTTAAACAAATCTAAGCACTTAAACAGTTCTCTACCTTTTAGTTAACTCTAATCTTAGCGCTCAATAACTACTGAACATTTTAAAATGTGCTAAACTAAATGTATAAAACTAAACTATCACAATATGCCTAATTTTCCTAAATGCAATGTACCCTTTCTGTAAAGTGCAAATTGGGCATAACTTCTTCTGTTCTCATTTGGATCAATATGATTCTTGGGCTCATTGTTTGAGGCAACTCCATCCACAGGGCAAGAAGTCCTTAGATCACACATTTGTCACATTGTTGCAAATGGCTAATGGACCTTCTTCCGGTCTCATGGTCTCAAAAGAGGCTTTTAGCAACTGATATTTCATTGTAAGTGTTGCTCGTAGTTGTTTCTCTTGTTAGACTGCTGGCCTTGGGTTAATCTCATCTTCAATTTAATGACTGACTGGATTGAGTTGTAGGCTTTTATCTTTATTAAGAAACTGAATTTCTGTTTCAGTTGAACAGTCAGATTGCCCCAAAATATGTTCAACTGAATTTAGCTTCAACTGAGTTTGTCTTTATTAAATAATTTTTAACTAATAAGAAAGGGTTTGCACGCAAGGGGAAAAGCTAGACTCTCTGTGCAAATCCCTTTTGGGATTTTAGATTCTATCTTTTGTGATTTTTGTGGGTCCATGTGGACTCCACTCCATACAACTGCATCACCTACATTCCAAACGGTCAGATGCGACTTCTGGGCAAATTTCTTTATGGACACCTGCTCATGGAGGTATGGCAACCCTTAATTCTCTCATAAATAAGCCTTAAATTATTCTCAACTCTTAATCAAAGGAGAGGGGGGAAAAAAACTTAAAACAGACTTTTCTTTGAACTTTTATTAAATGAAACTAAAACTAATTCAATTTCCAAATCCCTCTGATTCTTGTTATTACATTGTATTCTATCCATTATTGGCCAATAACTTCTTCATTTTTGTGAGTTATACAGTCTTGGGCTTGTTGGATGAGTTGCTCAATATTCTTGTCCTTCCTTTTTGGGCTGGTTGTGGGTGAGGTTCCAATTTCTTTAATGTTTGTACACCATCCATTGAATGAAGAGGGCCTTAAATGTTAAATATGAACAAATCTCCAGATAATCACCTATCCTTTTCCCCCTTTTTCTGGGTTTTCATAGAGGGGCCCACCTTTGATCAATCCAGTGCGTTCACAAACTGCAACACCCCTTGAATTGGCAATGATCCCATTTTCACACTGTTCTGAACATCAGTCACCATTGGTTTTAATCAGAATTCACTATAAATTTGCATGATATATAGCTATTAATCTTTCAGGACCTAAAACTATGGACTAAGATAATTCGATCTGTTTTATATCTTGTACCCCCCCTAATGGATGCCCAAACCTTTCCTTTGCCTGGCCACCGTTGGTTGTCATTCATCTAGGAGGGCCTCAATGTAAGTGGGCATGTTTTAAGGGAAAACACCTGGGTGCTATGGAGCTTTACTCAGTAAGTATTGAAAGTGAAATTAGTGATATGGCATTTTGACACCATTTGATGCATGAAAAAGGGACTTAAATATTATAAGTGGAATAGAAATCTCTCTCTCTCTCTCTGGTCTTATAAAGAAAGAGAAATGGAAAGAAATAACTATTGTTGCAGGCCCTGTTGTCTCTGGTTTGTTAAATTGCTTTCATTTACTTTATATTGTTGCATGCTTGTGTGTGAATTTTAAATCTGTTCTCTCTTGTGGCAGGAATCCAATACTTCCCCTCTTTCTGGGGCAGTTTCCTTGTGTAATCCTTTCGACTTGGTAATTGCAGATGAGGATTTCCACAAGGGTTTTAATAATATTTATGACAAAGCGCTTGCACATGCTCTGTGTAAAATATTCAAGAAGTAATTATAATGATTTTGTTCTTCCATCATTTATTGATTATGTTCCTGATGATATGGTCTTACTGTCTTTTCTTAGGAATGTCTTTCTTTGTGCTGCTTTTGGTTTTCTGTAGGCATGCTCTCCTATTTGAAGGCATGGAAGGTGAATATAATATCCCGTTGGCAGCTAATGCGAAGTCTGTTCGGGAATTTGATGAAGGATTAACCCGGGGTATGCAGTATCTCTTAGATGTAGTCTTGTTTCCTTTTTCTTCTTTGCAATGATCATGTATTTGCTAAGAGTGTCTTCAATAATTCCTTGCAGTTTCCTTTGGCTACAAGTCTGTGGATGACTATTACTTTAATTCAAGCAGTTCACATTCCATAAAAGATGTGTGTACACCATTATTATGCATCCAGGTAATATTTCTGCTCTTTGTAGCTCTGAAATCTGTAACCAGATCTTCCGGAACACTGTAGTAGTTTTGAAACACATTCTTATTAATTTTCTTCTGCAGCCTGGCTTTCACATGATCTGTAGGAGTTGATACTTTCCTGGGAAATAAAATAATTAACTGATGTAGTGTTGATCAGAAGTTGGATTCGTTGCCAAACCCAGTTGCAAAACTACTTGGTGGGGAGAGATAATTTCATGGAATGTATTTTCAAAAGTAATAATGATAATGATGATGATGATGATAATAATAATAATAATAATAATAATAATAATAAGGGAGATTTTTAAATAAGGTCTTAAATTCTTGTCTTATTTCAAGAACGGACATGAGTTTCAAAACTTTTCAAATTAGTCCCTAAGTTTTCTAGTGAGTTTTCAATTAAGGACATCCGGCCATTTAATGCCATTTTTTTTATGACTTTTTCCCTCAAAAATTTAAATACCCGAAGTACCCTTCATTTATAGTGATGACATGGTTCCGGCAGCCACTACATTCAGCCAATTGCCGTGGAGATGTTAGTTGTCCTCAATCACTGTGAGGATGCCGGTGAAGAAAAGGAAGAGAATATAAAGGAAGTGAATGAGGGTTTTATTTCAATGAAAGGTAATTTGGGTAGTTTAAAAAAACTGAGGGAAAAGTCACCAGAAAATTGCTTTAAATGGTTGAATGTCCTTAATTGAAAACTTCCTGGAAAACTTTGGTACTAATTTGAAAAGTTTTGATCTATGGTCGAACATGTCTGAAGACTGGAGATCAAATGAAAACAGAGAATGCAAGGAGATTGCAACTGGAACATGCTAAGTTTTACATATGCCAATGTTTAGAATATTAGGTACCAGATCACATGCACAGGTTCATCACAATAATATCACCATAACCCTTTTTAATGCATGAACTGGACTCATAAAGTGAATTACTTGGGTGGGGTTTTTATTGGTAAATTCTAGCTAAACAAAAACACTATTAAAGAGAGAGTATGAGTGAAATAGATACTGCTGCAGGTTTATTGGATGCACATGAAACAATGAGACAATGCTAGGCGGTTAGATCTTTATAGCATAGGGAAAAAAAAAAAAAAAACCCACAGAGGATCTAATGCAATGGTGGTCGGTCTCTTATGTAGTTGATGCTACAAAAGTAAGTTAACTAATGTGATAGCAGACCACCATATACTGCCAAGCAAATAGCCACACTTCAAAGATCTGTGGGTGATAAATAATAAATTCTTAAATACTGTGATAGAGGCCTTTCTGGTGTTTGAAATTCCATGTGGATGGTGCTGCAAGGGGTAAACCTGGGCCTGCAGGTATCGGAGGGGTTTTGCGTAATGATAAGGGGGAGGTTCTTTGCTTATTCTCTAAAGGTGTGGGGGTTAGGGACTCTAACGAGGCCGAGGTGTTGGCAATATTGGAGGCTTTGAGAATCTTTTCTCGCTCTTTTCAAAGGAGGTTGGTTGTGGAGAGCGATTCATTGAATGCTATCTCTTGGGTAGGCATCAATATAAGCAAGCCATGGAAGGTCCAATTTGCCTTCAATGAGATCAAGGATTTGGCCTCTAATATTGGTGCCACTTTTCATCATGTTCTTAGGTCAACTAACGGACTTGCGGATGCTTTAGCTAAGCAGGGGTTACTAGGGGTCATTCCTTAGGAAGTAGGTAGTGCTGTATTTTTTCTCTTTGGGGTATAAGTCTTTTATACCCCTTCTCCCTTTCGGGAGCTTTTATACTTTGATTCTCTTTTTAATAATGATACTTGTTACCTGCTAAAAAATTAATAATAATAATAATAAATTGCACAAGAGTTCTAGTGACTTCCCCCAGCCATTTGTCCCCATGATCGTGGCTCATTATACTATATTATAGCAAAGCGTTTTCTATCTTAATTTGGATTGCCGGTTACAATTTTGACCGGAAGTTACATTAGTAGTTTTTTTCTTTTCAAATCTTACACGTTCTCTGCCACTCCCCAACTTATCTTTTAACCAACCACATCCACATCAATATCATCGTATCTTTTATCTAATGTAACCACACACGTTACTACTTTACAGTTGAAGACTTTGTCTTCTACGACAAAGATGCAATTCGAAAGGGCGTGAGTTTCTTCTCTTCTTCTTTCCTCACTCTTAGTTGAACAAGGGTCAGGGTACAATTTTCTTTCTTGCAATTTTTTTATCGTGATCCTCTGGCTTGCAATCCTTGCAATTTCTTATTCATATTCAATTATATTTTCCATGTTCTTGGACATCAATTTAGAAAATATATTAACACACATATCAATCTTAATCTTTATAACTATTTTATTCCTAATCATACAAAACATAACAAATATTAAATTAATTATCAAGTAATACATTTAAATTTTTTAAAATTGACGACTTTCGACACAAATTTATGTTAACTTCTAATTTTCATATAGCTTTTACAATGTTCTATTATATGTTTCTCCTTTTTAGACATCAATCCCAATCACATTTTACTCATGGTCATTTTTTATTTTTGTTTTTTATAAAGAAAGTTATAATCCAAAATCTAAATAACTCAATAAAAACTTTATTATAAAATTTTAACTATTATAAAAAATAAAAAAAAAACTGCTATTTATTCTCACAAATCATATTGCCCGTGGTAAGCAAGGGTACGTTTTGCTAGTTTTCATTAATTGTGTTACTTTTCGGATCTCGAAGCCCAAAATATTTCGGAATTGAACTCGTAGATCAGAAAGGTTGATCTTGTGCAACAATTTCTAATAGATGGCACGGATCTGAACAGTAGTGAATTAGTGTGAACTGTGAAGGATAAATGTTTGGGAGAGAGAGGGAAGGAATGATTTAGTTGATTGATTGCAAATTTTAACCTCTCCTTAATATTTGGAGAATGGTTAAATTACCCTTTTGTAGACAAGTAAATGACAAAAAAGTATGCTCAAACCTTTTTAGATTCTCACCTTTTGAGAGAGAGAGAGGTGGTAAGGGACTAACATTGCAATAACAAATTTGAAACCTCTCCCATGTATTAAAAGGAACCAAAAAAGTTGAGGTAGGGCAAATTGTCCCCCCTTGACCCCCCTACCTCCGTCCCCGAGTACAATGTATATATAGACTTCACATGATAGATAATCAAACTTACCGAACTCTGTTTTTTTTTTTTTGGAACTGTAACAGTAACTTAGCAAACTCATTGGGACTCTAATTAGATCAAATCTAGAGAAACTAATATATAATCTATCTAATCAAGACTGAATCTAACATTTGGATGGTCTAAGATTCAAATCAATAACTTCGGAGTAAGCAAAATTTTTGGAAAAGCAGTTCGCAGAATAAGAAGTTGTAGAAACTCTCAGAAGTATTGATGGCAATGAATTCATCAAGATGGTTACGATTTCACCTTCATTAAAGCAGGATGAAAATTCTTCAGCAGAAATTTTGGGATGCACTTTGGAAGTTTCATGAAAGAGTTAAGACAAATTTGGAACTCACAGCCACTTTGATACCTTTGATTGCTAAAGGCAATTCTTTTAAGGATTTTCGACCAATTATTTTGATGGCATGTGTATACAAGTTACCATGAAAATTTCTGGCTAATCGTATGAGAGAGATCCTGTCCGATACATCGTGCCAACTCACGAAGGGTTTGTGAAAAATAGACAAATGTTGGATGGGTGCTAATAGCTAAGGAGGATATTTGTACGAAAGGGAGGTTGAAGGAAGAAAGGGTACTTTTCAAAATTGATTTGGAAGAAGCTTATGATCATTTGGATTGGGATTTCCTTTCATACATATGTTGCATGGGATTTGGATGTAAATGGAGAGGGGACTGAAGAAGGAATGTGTTTCTACAATTTCATTCTCGATGTTGATAAATGGATCTCTTACGAATTTTGTTTACAAGCACAAGAGTGTTGAGGCAAGGAGACCCTTTATTCCCCCTTTTCATTTACAGTAGTAGCGGTAGGCTTTGGGAGTTTGATGGAAAAAACTAATGTTTCTAGTATGATGCATAGCTTCAAAATTGGGGAAGGGCAGAAGGAAATCACACATTTACAAAGTTAAGAATGATACCATGCTTCTGTGCGAGGCTTTGATGATGGAAGTTGAGAATGTTAAAGGTTTTATCAGATGTTTTGAATTTGCCTTTGGACTGAGAAGTGATATAGAAAATAGCACTGTAGTGGGAATTGATATTTCACAAGAGACTACTGAAGTTCTAGTGCAAACTATGAATTGTAAAAAACATAAAAAAAAACTATGAATTGTAAAATAGGACTGCGTCCCATCACATATCTAGGTCTCCCATTGAGGGCTAACCCTAGAGCACTCCCCCCCCGCCCCACAACCCACACACAAAAAAAAAAGGATTCGATGGTGGATGAAAAGCTGGGATTTGGCTTTTTGGGTGGGTTCTGAAGGAGGGGGTGGTGTTTTCTTTTGGGAAAGGAGAGGTGATGATGACTTTAATAAAGTGTGGGTTGAGAGATGAGAAAGATGCTTTGTGGGGGAAAGTAAAGGCAGAAAAATATGGGGACGGTTTTGGAGAGTGGGTTTCAATGGGGTCAAATAATTGAAAGATTGGACGGATTAAGGTCAGGTAGGGGATTGTCAATCTAGTGTAGGTAAGATTTCCAAAAGGCATACTATTTTTAGATGGTGAGGTTTCTAGAGTCTTGGTTTGGAACATGGTTCAAAATAGCGGCCGGTATATAGTGTAGTAGCTGTATTATCGGCCGAAGCGTTCGAGGCCGCTATGCTATTTTGAAAATAACGGCGCTGCGGTCTAAAACCTAGTAGAGTCAAACAATTTTAATTTTAAATATTGTTTTTCCTATTTCTTCTCCTCAATAGCATTAACTAAAGTTGTCTCTACTCTTACATGGTTTCAAATCACTAAAAAAATACAAGATTGCCCGTTATACAATATTCAATTTGTTTTACCACTTAAAAAATTCACACCGCTATGCATCGCTTGCTACATGCGTTTTGACCACTAGCCGCTACACTCGTCGCAACCGCTATTTTGATCCTTGGTTTGACAAGGTGTTTGGGTTGGGGGGGGGGGGGGGGGGGGGGGGGTGGGGGGTGAGTCTCTATTTCCCAAGGACATGTTTGTGCAGCCATGTTTCCTAGGAAAAGGCGAGGAAAAGTGAGATGCATTTTTGCGTGTGAAAAATTTCCATCGTTAGGTGCTTAGTGCGGTCACTTTTCCATGAGGAAAAGAGCAAAAATGATCTCGATTTTCCACGATTACACGGAAAAGTATTTCCGATGTGGAGGAAAGGATTTCTTTTTCCCTCCAGAAAAGCCAAGTTCACCGAACCGGTTCTCAATTAATGCTACACAAATGTGCCCTAAATTATTATAGTCTTGTAAAGGTCATTCTGTCAATCAATGTTTCAAGTTTTGGGGTAGACGGATGGTCTAGAGGATTGTGTTTCAAAGGTCCTTGTCAGAGTTGAAATTAGTTGAGTTTGATTCGCTTTTCTCTCTTTTTTTCTTTCCTTTTGCACGGTGGGAGGCGCTTAATATTGCAACCTAGAGGTTGTGGGTTCAAGTCACATCATATGCTATCCGATCAGGAAAAAAAAAAAAAAAACACACTTAACAATGTTTCTGTGTATAGTAACTTGGGGGTTGTTTGGAATCATGCCCGTGCTTAGAATATTTTTATTCTGAGAATGGGCTGTGTCGTGAATGATTTAATTCTGAAAATGGGTTCTGCTGACTCGTTTGGCAACGTTCTATTCGAATGGTTCCCATCAATCATTTTCCTTAGATAAAGAGAAAAAAGAGAGACCGGAGAAAAAGAGAGATAAAGGATAGTAGGGAAAATAGAGAAATAGAGGTAGTTAATTCTTTTTAACCAAAGCAAATCACACTGTTGACAATTGAACTACAACTCTCTCCAACATAGGGACACAAAAATCAACACTCAAACTAATGTAGATAGACAACAACAAATTACAATAATTTCAATACGGTGTGGATAAAAGAATCTATCCCTACCCATCCTCTCACAAGGTGAAAAAGGGTCTGTATGTAGCAAACCAGGCAAAAAAAAAAAAAAAAAGCTCCATAGGAAAAACCATTTCACATAACAGAATCTGCATATTTTGAGAACCCACACATCTCAGCCCAGTTTGTAAATTTGGAAACTGTTATATCGAAGATTCACTTCTGGATTGATTGGATCTGCAGGTGATGGGCCATCTACCATGTGCCTTAACTGAACTAAATGGTCATTTAAGGCCGTTAATCACCTTACATGTGGCAATTGAAATGCTTGTAAAAGATGCCAACAGGGCGTGTCCATTGGAAGCCACTGATAAAGGCTATATATCAAAATTCTGAACAGTTGGATGATCAATGCCTAATTGGGCGACCAAGCTCATCTGACTCTAGGGTCATCCATGGTGTTTTGAGAAGATGAGCAGTCACATGAGTATCTATCTACGTGTAAAGGCTATCTTGCCATGTGCCAAACTTGACGAAAGTGGAAATCGGCAAGGGATATGCAAAGTGCAGAGAGAGAGAGAGAGAGAGAGAGAGAGAGAGAGAGAGAGAGATTTGTTTGTTGGGGCCAATGTGAAGCGACTTCGTTCTGGTTTGAAAAATGACTTTGAATTGTTTCTAATTTATCCTCTTTCTCTGGGAATGACACAAATAATGCTGCCAAACACATTCTTAGCATTTTTGTGCCATTGGAACAAGAAAATGTTCCTTCAGAGTAATGCTAAACGGGCCCTCGGGATCAAAATAGTTATGTAGCGGTCGCTATATCGGGCATAGTGGTCCTTACCGCTATGCTTAAAGGCATTTAGCGGCGTTCAAAAAACATTTTAAAATGTTTTTTGGTCTTCACCGCTACAGGGTGAGATAGATTTGTACTTTCCAAAAAAATTTAAAATGCATAATAAGACTTATTTCTTTTCTTCTTCTCTTCAAATAACATTTCTACGCAACTCTTCTACCCTTTTATGATTAAAAGAACACAAAAAAAAAATACACATAATCTCGCCGAATTACAGTTGATAAAGAGAGTTCTTCTCAAGGGTTCTAGACAGTCCCTTTGGTAGAGGCATTTTTTTCTCTAGGTACTCTTAAGTCTTAAATCTTGACTTCATGACATATTTATTTATTTATTTATGAGCCTTTCATTAGTTTCTAAGTTAGCATAACTAAGCAACATAAATACATGTGAAAAAAATGATCATTAATATTATTTTTATTTATACAGTGATACAAGAACTCATACAATGAGGGGACCGCTACGCCCCCCTTATCTTAGTTACTTTTGCAAAAAAAAAAAATCATTTTCTCTCATTTTTCAATATTATAGATTTTCTACAATTTTTTCAGATTTTTTTGATGATTTTTTTCAAATCGCACCGCTAAGCCGCTACATAGAGTTTTGGCAAAGGGCATAGCGGCGGGCTGCTACCACTATTTTCATCCTTGAGGGTCTGTTTGGGAAGGGGGGGAAAATGGGAGGGAGGAAAAAAAGGAGGGAAAGTGCTTTTGGGGGGTGTTTGGGAAGGGGGGAGGGAAAATGGGGGAGGGGGAAATGGAGGGAAAAATTGTACTTTTTCTCTCAAAAATTTTCCCCCCAAAACAGGGGGGAAAATGAGGGGAAAGTGAGGATGGAGTGACCAAATGACTAAAATGCCCTTAGACTTTATTTGAATTTTTTTCAAGAGCAAGGGTAAAATAGTCTTTTTCTCTGTACCTCACTAAAAACAAAATTGTATTTTTTCACTTTCCTTCCCCTTACTTTTTTACTTCCCAAACAAGAGGAGGGAAAACTCCCCTTCATTTTCCTTCCCCCTCAAATTTTCCCTCCCCTCCCCTCCCCTCCTCCCTTCCCAAACGGACCCTGAATGAACTCACTTGGGGAATTCTCATTTAGATTGATATTCTACAAGTTTTCTTCAACTGATTCCCGTGGTCTTTGCATCGTGGCTTGGAGGGGTCTTGCTCCTCTTCTTTTTTTTTTTATCCGTTTTGTCTTTTTTATCAGTAACAAAAACTTTCATTAAAAGGAGAATACAAAGAGAAAGCAAAAAAACAAAAAAGGTGTGAGAGTACTGTGACTGTTGTGGGTCTTGCTCTTGAAATCTTTCTCTGTGTGCTTGGGCAAGAAAATACTTACCATGGATGCTCACAGAAGAAGATGCTTACATACAGAGAATGCTCCTCTGATTTTCTCTTTATGTAAGTTTGCAAGACATGTGTAAGTTTGCGAGCTTACATAGAGGAGGTGAATCATCTGTTGATCCTATGTTAGTTTGCAAGACATGTCTAGTGCAAAACGGTTGATTATTTGACATCTGAGGGTGGGAGCAGCAACCTTCATGGACTTCATAGGCTTTTGGGGTAGAAGACTTTTTAATAAACAGGGTCAAATTTTATTGGGCTTGGTTTCATGGTTTGTGATGTGGTCTTCATGGAAAGAAAGAAACCAAAGGATCTTTAATGAAAAGAGGTGAAAAAAGAAGGTAGTGGAACTGACGAAGGCACAAATATCACTCATTGGGCTATATGACAAAAAAAGGAGCTTAAGGAATTTTCATTATTTGAGAATTGAGATCATTGGAAACTAGGGAGCAGCTATGATGGGAGGGAGGAAGAACCAATAACATTCAGTGGTCACCACTCACCACCAGATATAGTTCTCAAGTTGAATGTGGATAGCTCATTCAATTGAAAAACCAGGACCACTGTGCATAGGAGTATTGAATGAGGAATGAGTGTTGGTGATTGAAAGACTTTGATTATTTGAAAATTTACCAGAAGATTGATCATTGAGAGTGATATTTAAACTCCAAGTTGGTTCTGAGAGGATAAGGGTTCCGTGGTGGTTAGTGCTTGCTTATAGAGAAATATGGTCACTTCAGGAGGACATTGGATGTGATTCTCAGCACAGTCAGGATGGGGAAGGAAATAGCAGATCCTTGGCTAAAGAGGGAGTATAGCAATTTATAGATAAAAAAAAAAGAAAACCTGAAGCATCTATTTCTGAATATCAGGAAAGTAGGAGGTTTTTTTTTTTTTTTTTGTGAATACCTGTTCATCTTTATATCTAAATTTTATCATTTTGAGCAACCTGGCTTGAGGTTTTCATTTGAAATGAAATTCTGTTTAAGTTCCATAATTATTGGGGCATTTATTCATAACATCTTCATTAGAATGATAATTTCATGTCTAATTTGTGTTGGACTCAGCATTGGTATTTTTTTTAATCCAATAGATGAAAATGGACTAATATAATGTACAGGAAATCAACATGTAGAATATTAGGGAATGATATCTTATAGTGCAAATTATCCAGGGCAGTCATGCTTCTATGATGCAATTAGAAGCTTGACCTGGGGTCCACTTGGGCACACCTATGACCAATTCTACCCCCTCGCATACACACTGTTCCAGCATTCTCTCAACCCATATCACATGAATTGGCACCCACACATTTATGACCCTCATCTTACATAGTTGGATTGATTGTGGTAAAGGCACAAAAGTCAGGCGTCTGACACGAAGGGCTATAACATGGCTAGCTGAGATCGAGAGTTAGGAATTAGGATGATAACATGACACCCCACTCCTCACCCCTGGACCATACATTGACCTCTCTGTCTTCTCCATCTGCGATTGGTATGCATGCGAGCCCTGCCCACCATCTTGGAAATAGCGGCTTCACCTTTCTAGAAGAGAACTCTGTTATAATTGACACCTGGCATATTACATATCTGGTCACTAATTACGAGTATATCTTTAACCTTGAAATTAATATGCATTTGTGAATGCATTGTGGCCTTCGGGGATTGAACTTGACATCACCAATTTCTTATCTTTTTGGCAATTCCAATAAATATGCTAGGATTTTTGTTTCTTAAAGGATGCACTATCAAGTTTCCTGCATTAGTCATTAGATAATATCTCCATATGCTTGTGAAGATGCTCATCTCTACAGTTATTTTTTGTTCCTTTTTATGCTCTGCATGACAGGCTGCTAATGATCCAATAGCACCATCTAGGGGAATTCCTCGAGATGACATCAAGGTATATACGATGTTCCCCACGTCACTAGATGCCTTATTTTTATGTTAATCCTATATCCTTACTAAGGTACTCTCTTGAGTGTACCTTATTTTTATGTTAATGCTATATCATTTATAAAGATCATAAGTTTCATTCTGCAGTTCTACCGTATTTTACTTTTTAATTTTATTTTGTCTGTATTCTAGTCTGACACAAAAATCTAGGAGCTTATATTCTTGGAATGTACTTGTATGCCCTATTTTCTTGTTGGGGCGAATCTAAGACATTTCCCGTTTTTCTTAATTCTCAAAGAAGAGCAACTTGGGTAAACTTACATTTAACCCACATTTTTATGGATAAAGTGCCTTTTCTTTCATGCATAGATTTTTATCTAAGTTGCATGAGTATATACATGTGTCAGAATCTGATGCCGACACAAGGCGTCCGATTGGCAATTTGCAAAGCATATATTTCATGGATTCAATCAGGAAAACATTTAAACAAATTTTTTTTTTATAAATAATACTCAGAAATAACGTGATAGGAAATATCTGTACAAATCTGACAATAGAAGAGGATGCTGTAGCTAATCTCCCCCCCTAAATCAACAAAATGTCTCTTTTCTGCTGGCAACCTACCAACACAGTAGCAGATATTTCATATTTGGCATGCCTGCGTCATGTGTTTCCCACAAAATACCAGCACTCCTTGCCTCTATCAACTGGGTCCCTGGTGGTGCAAGGCTTGGAAGTGGCAGGAAGATCGGTTGAACCGCAGAGGATGAACTGACACTAAGATGCCGCACTTCAAAGTGGATACAGTTCCTTAGTCATTGAAAGGAGATAGCCTCAGTAGTTTCAATGAGTAAAAAGAGCAGGTTAGTGTAGCTTAGGTTAGACTAGACACTAGTTAGTAATGGTCATTTAGATAGTCATCTGTGCTTCTTTAGTGGTAGTTGTAGTTTCCTTTTTCTATACTGTTGCTTAAATAATTCCCCATCAATAAAAAATATCAAGTGGTAAACATTTTAACATTTTAATTAGATTTTGAAATACGAATGTAATTTTATCAACTGCAAAACAATGTTTTAATTAGTAATGGAAGAATCCTGCAAGGTTTCGTATTGGATTAGTGTATGCCACCTGTCCATTGCTCATTTCATAGAATTTTGTGCAACATAGGTTTTTATAGACATGAATGGATGAGGGACGTTTGCATCACTTATTTGGAAGGTGCCAAGAATCAAAATCTCCCGTCTCACATGCAAGGTCTTTTCAGTTGTTTAACTACCTGCCAAGTATGATTCCCAAGTTTACAACTTTGTTTCAAGTGGTATTTTTCATCTCATAGTCCTTTATTTTATGATCTTTTGTACATTGGAAACAAAATTTTTAAAGTCTGATTTGTGTTCCATTTCATTTATTAATCTTTTCTTTGTATAGTAAACGTTATTTCATCATTTCTGGCCCTTCCATGAATAGCCTTTGATGCCATTATTGTTCTGTTCAAGTTGCTTGCGTTGTCTATTACATCATGATTTCTTCCAAGTCTTCTATAGTTTGCATGCTATCTTGAGCCTCCGTTTCATCTTCCATTTTTATCTTCTGAAACTAGAGACTAGCGATGACTAGACCTTCAATTTTTCCTTTTATGAACATTTTCTTCAGATTGATTTTATTCATTTGGGACATTTCCCGATAGGTTTTAGTTAGTGATTTGCTTAACAACCTCTATTTCCAGCCATGGGCAGAATGGTAACACACAATTTGTATAAATGATCTATAGCAATTTCTGCTATTTAGATCATGGATTCATGCTGGCTGCAAACAGAATGACTGGCATTGTATTTTCATGTGACTTCATCATGGACTTTTAGCAGTATGTTTTCTGACTTATCCCATCTGTCAAGGCATATGTATAAGTACTGATTTGCTTACATATAAACTGTGGCTTTCAGGAAAATCCACACTGTTTATTGATAGTTACTCCAAAAGGTGGCCATCTTGGATGGGTGGCAGGGGATGAGGCTCCATTTGGAGCTCCCTGGACAGACACTGTAGTCATGGAATATCTAGAGCATCTTGAGAAACAAAAAACAGAAAGCACATCTTGTGGTCAGTCAGATGGTGTGCAGCAATTGGAGGAAGCTGTGCTCAATGTAGAAGTATAGCAAGCATTTTGTAGCCCATTGGTTTCTTCATATTCTTTTTGCAAATTGAGTGAACATTGGGGGCAGCTCTAATTTTATGGTCTGCTATTGGCCCTAGTAATTTGTGAAGTGAAATCAGAGGTAAGGCAAGAAAGGATTTCTTATTAGTGATGAACTGACTTGAGGCAATAATGAGGGACCCGATGCACTCATAAATGGTGTGAAGAATGCAATACTGAAGCCAATAAATGGAGGTTTGTTTGGAAGCAAATATCATCATGGTTTTGTTACAGAGATATGATTTGGTGGTTGTCTTGTGTATGCATAGAAGAAATAATTTTTATTCTCCATTGTTTCATCAGGGGTATAATGTCTTCACCAGTCTTCTTCATATGGTCAAGTTTGCATGTATTTTGATGACATTTATTGCAAAGATCTCCTTGTATGATTTGATTTGTAAGGATATCCATTTTGAGAAACTATCATATGATGTTTGGCGAGCTCCACATTCAGAGAGGGCCATCAAAACTCACTAGTTGGATCATTAATTGGCAGTTGCGACTTTGGATGGTACACTATCCAGAAATAATGCTGGTTGAAGCAATCTGACAGTCAGGATCAATGGTGAGAGCTACATATAGCTAAAATATAATGAAGAATGATCCAAACTTGACTGGTGAAAATTCCAAGTAGATTGAACCTAGCCTGTGGATTTTGGCTTTGATATCTGTTCATTTGCAGATATGATGGTGCCATACATTTCATCATCTTGTTTAAGCTGGATAAGAAAGTATTCTGACATTAGGTGACTCAATTCTCGTTTGCTAGCCAGCTTGATTTGAAAGGCATAAAGTAAGTCCTGATACATTGAATCTTCTGAGATCTGGTCAATAAGAATATCTTCTTAATTCAGAACAGGAATTATTAGGCTTGTCACCTATCAAAAAAAATAAAATAAAAAAAATATAAGGCTGGTCCCAGCAGGTAGGGGATTAGATCTGGACTGGCCCTGTTTTGGTTCACATTCTAAAATGTCCCATCCTAGTGCCAAGACAAGAGTGAAGTTACCTGGAATTTGCCTAAGGATATCCCAGGTCCATTGGCAGATATTTTTAAACTCAGTCCAATCAGAATGAAATATCTAGAAGTTCAGGTCTGCCTGTCAAAGCAGACTAGCACATTGATATGGTTGGCCCCATAGCAGCCCTAAGAAAACTCTCGGTCAGATGCAGCCCTATGAATTGCATGCATGAATTTGTTATTTCTTATCACTGCGGCAGTCCTAACTTGAAAAACAAGTCTCTGGTGGGATACATCAGGAATTTTACATGCATATGTACAATTATGTGTACAGGACATATAACAAAAAATGGACCTTATTTGAATTTTGCCCCTCGTTGAACTTGGGCTTGTAGTGAGCAAGCTCGGGTTGAGCTCCAACTAACTATAAGGGGATTCTGTGCTCCAAGGATTTTCATTTCTGGGTTGGAGAGGAATCTAGCTTTCCTAGCTCCCCTATGGAAAATCGAAATCCTCTCTATTATGCAGAATTAATACTTTCTTCTTTTTTTTTTTCTCTTTTCTGTAGAAAAGATGCAGGGAAAGTTTTGTAATTTTCCTCTATCACAGAATCCTCTTGTTGAATAAATGTATCCTAATCTTGTTTCCATCTTCCTCAATAAAAGTTCATTTACTTCTAGCACAAGCCAACTTAGCAAAATCCACTCAATTAGTATATAACATGTTCACCATTGTTATCATAACGTTATCCATCAATCAAGGGTTAGCTTCTGGTCCAGTATCCATAAAACTGTTTTTCTCATTTTTCTTTAAGGAAAATTTTTTTTTTTTTTATTGGCAACATGATTTCAACCTACAATCTCAAAGGTTACAACATTAAGCATCTTCCATTGTGCCACGGGCTCTTATTAGTATCCATAAAACTATTATTGCTAACATACTACAGTTGTAGTTATATGAGGCTGATTCATAGCTGCAAAGGTCCCTGAAATGTTTTGATAGATGACCCACCTTAATCTGGTAATTTGATCATTGGATGGTTATGTGATTCTGATTTCAAAAATTAAAAAAAATAAATAAATCAACTGCACATGGAGCCAATACAACTGGTCATTTATCTGATGTTTTGCCTAACCAAAGAACTCCCACACACTAAAAAACTGGGCCTTATATTGGATAGACTACAATGCAAGAAGAAAAAATATTCTTAGAAATATCCTAACCATCTGATTTTACTCATTGGATTTGTACCATTGGCCACTTTTTATAACTGTCCAATTTATGTAGCTTTCTGAAAACAGTGATTGATTGTCCCAGCACCCGAAGCTTCAGAGCATATTCTATAATGAGGCTCATAGTTCACGTCATCTTTATAGGTGGTTGGATGAGTTACCACAGAAAAATATTTATATGTTCTGCATAGGGATTGAACCAGAGTCCATACCTCAGAGGGTGCTGGTTATTTGATACTGTTGAAAAGGAAATGTCCAAAAAAAAAAAAAAAAACCCACCTTAACCCCATGGGGACCAAGTCTTTTATTGTCCTAGGTTCTTGGCAAAGTCACAGACTCCACTACCCACCAAATGCACATGACATAGAAATTGAAAGAAAACACAAACATTAATATCCATCTCCCAGGCATGTGGTCCTTTCTAACCCAGAATAGACATCTTTTATCTTATAGACTCTCAGACGTGGATACCCAAAGAAAAATGGTTAACAAAACAATCCCCTTTGTTATTATCAAGTGGGTAGTTTGTATTCAAAGAGGAAGATAAATGTAAGGAACCCCATATTCCCACTTGATGAGATAAGCAATCGGATTTGAGTGACCACTCTCTCATGAAAGAAGTGACAGGATCTAGCAACTATCCAAATGAAAATTATGGGAAAGTGATAGGAACATGGTGATTAAAGTCCCCTATTGAGACCCTATTCACTCCTTATCCTAACATGAAGGAAAGCCCTGTGTTGTTTGATTATGCTTAGATCTCTGTGTGTGTCATGATCCTTGTCTGTGGTACCACAGGTCCCCTTGGAGCTCATTTTGCTTTCATAGATATAAACTGGTTGAATGTCTCCATCGATTCTTCAAGACAAAAGGTGTGGATGACCTCAAATCATTGTCGATGGCTTGAAATGTTCCTTTCAGATGTCCCAAGAGCATGGACCAAACACACGGCAACAGCTTAATTAAGCCATCAAACTGGGTGCTGCGTTGGCTGTAATGTTTATGTTAATCCATCCCTTTCATGGGGTTATAAGGATTATTTATTAGGGACAGACCAGATCTAAGAAAAGGATTTGTCCATGTCTGGCAAATAATGCAGTTGCCAGTTGCCATGCTCATGTGGAATAGGCCCATGTACTGCTTTTAGCCATGATACCAACATCTTAAAGAAAGAGCAGTTCATCTCTCTTTGTTTAAAGATATTTATGTTACATAACAATGTTTCCATTTATTAATACTCTGTTATATGTTTCCAACTCTCTGTTAAGGAACTAATTCTATTTGTTCTATTGTTGAATACAACTAACTAGACAACTAATTCTATCTGTTCTATTGTTGAATACAACTAACTAGACAGCAGCTAAGGAGGAGGTTCTGAGAGTTCATTCAAGTTGATGAATGAAAAATTGAAAAAATTCTTTTTTTTATCATCATGAGATTTAAGAATCTGTTTTTGTAAATCCATACATTGAATCTTGTTGTATTGCCATCATTATCCTCTAATAGGTGAATGTGGCCACTGATGTGGATGGCATAATCAATGGGTTGTCTCTCAGATGGATCAAACTAAAAATCGCACCGACGGAGGAGTTGTTCTTTTCCTCATGATCTTATCAATACAGTGCTGTTGAACAATCACCTATAGCGACGGGAAACAGTCTGCAAAAATGGTTCATTAATCAGGATCACACATTCTCTACATTCTTCATTCAATGGCCCAGTGTAAGTGATGGCTTGTCGATTGTATCGATGGACTTAGATTTATGTGTTACAATCAATTAGTTTATTTGCTCAGGTATGTTCATCTTTCAGTTTTTTATCTTCCTAATACTAACCCTAAATGCACTACTTCCCCATGTTGTGTCTTTGTCAAATATCTAGAAGCTATCAGTTTTCACAAATTGTTATTATTTACACATACCAGGCTGGAAGATGTTGTGTCTTTGCAACAACTGGCAATATAATTAGTATTACTATGCACATCAGAGGAACTCATGTGTTTGTATTATCTAATAATCAGGTTAAAGAATTTTACAAGTCCTTGCTATTAAGTAATAACTTATATTATGTTCAACTCAAATCACTATCTAGCACAGATCTTTTCTTGGGCATATTCATGTTTTTAATTTCATTCCAATTGGATTGCTATGTGAGTAAAGAAGATTGCACAAATAGGATTGGAACAGGTGATCTTCAAACTGTTTAGTTTTAAAAGAGCAGCAATATGAGGGAAGGTTTTTCAAACCTCGTTTTAAAGAGAAAAACAGTAGCATGGTCTCAAGTATATGGTTTCAATGATTCCCTTACAAATGACGCAGAGACTCTAGATTGGGACTTGGACATATAGTGTGGCCAGTAACATGGTTTCCATTGGTATACTGCATTTGGGTGTAGAATTCTGTCACGACCCGGCCCCGAGATCAGAGTCATTAGGGTTAACTCCCGGGTCGCGATGTAATCATACTTACTCCCGTAAACCCCGATTTAACCGAAGTTAAACCGAAGTCTACAAGGGATCTTGCATACGTACCTATCAATGTACAGTTGTGCGGAATAACAATAATCTACATTGACCATAATTTAACAAAATGAATGAAACACTTTACTTCAGAACTGTAAAGTCCATTTACATCGTTTCATATTTCCTATATCAACCACTGCATAATTAATATACAATGCAGGGGACATCATATCTAATACTTACAATACCAAAATGAATATATAATTAACTTTCTAAAACAAAAAGTTTCCAAAAGACTCCAATGGACCCGCTCTCTGATCACGTCCATTCCGCTAGACCTCCTGGAGGTAGCGAATGGGCCTCCTCCGCTGACGGGACGGTCGCTGAGGGACCGGCACGGGCAACTGGGCCTGTAATATCATCAGTAATACCGTGAACACGACGGTTCAACAAGATATATACATATGTCTAACAATTCATATATAGTTCTAAACAATCCATATCAAATACAAATAACAATGACAATAATGTTGGCAACTACACTAGCATTGGTTTCAACTCCATTCAGTTCTTCCCCAAAAGGGAGCATTTCATATTCATTTATTCATTAGGTTCAACCTTTATTAATGGCTTTTCAGTGTCTGACCTTTCGGTCCAGTGTGGTGAAATCTCCCAGTGTCTTGATCAGAGATCACTGGTGTCCCACGGAGCTCCGGACGCTCCCATTCTCATCTACTGCAGTAGGAATAGTCATTTCATTTATCAATTCATTCAGTGCAATTCAATAATGAGTTTAAGAAACCACTAGGTAGTGCCAGACCTTTTAACACATTCATATCACTCTCATTCTAAGACTAAACCAATCTTCTAACAAACCATTGCGTGTAACTTTGGCTATCAATGCAAGGATTACTATAGATGATATTACTTTAAGTAGAGTGTGCATTAGATAACCTCCGCTAACACTTATGAAGGTTAAGAGACCTTCGTTTTCTCAAAAAAATCCAAAACTCACTCGGTCCTCGCGATTCGGCAAATTTTTCCTTACTATAAGTAATCTGGTCAATTTCGGCTACCTCGGCAGTTACCTGCGGTTAGCCGTAACTGTGCAGGCGGCTAGCCGAACTGCACTGGCGGCTAGCCGAAATTCGGCTGGCGGCTAGCCGAACTAAGTTCGGTTAGCTTACGGTCAGCTTTCCAGAAGCTGATTTTTCTGACAGGAATTTCTGACCAATTTCGGTCAGCTTGGCGGTCACCTCGCGGCTAACCGAAATTTGGCGGTTAGCTTTCCAGAAGCTCGCCAAGTTCGGATTTTCTGGCGGTTAGCTCGTGGTTAGCCTCGCGGCTAGCCGAAATTCGCCCAGAAGTTCATTTTCGAGCTTCAGAATCTCTGAACAAAAACCCCATTTTTTTTTGAACTCCTTGAGTTCATACAAGTTCTATAAAAGCTCAAATTGCTAGAAATGCATATACTTGCCTCAATTAAAGCTTTGCTTGCCACAAACCCTTATTTAGCTTGGCTTGAGTAGGAATCCATCAAAATGAAGCTTGATTTGCAATCAAATGATGAGGAAGATGAAGTATGTAGTCTCCTCTTCACTTTAAGGCACTTCAATTCACTCTTAAATGAAGAAGAAATGGAAAAAGAAGAAGAAACGGATGAAAGAAAGGAATGTTGCCTAGGGTTTGAGATGAATGAGGTTCATCTCATCTTATATAAGTCATTTTTGCATTTAAGTCCATTATCATTTCCTCATTTACACTTTGAGTCAATTGAAGGTCTATTTGACCCGATATTCGTCGAATCAATTCAAGCCTTTTATGAAAGTTATCGTACTCGCCGAGATACACATGCGGGTATCAAGACTTTCCGTATTCGACAAAATACGTACAAATCCGTATTTCTGAAAAAGTCATTGGTTTGCTCATTTGAGCTTCATTTTCCATTCCATTCAATTCATTTCATACTCTCATTCACTTTTAAGCCTACATTAGGCAAAGTCTAATCCATTTGACGATAAATCACCATTAGTTCATTTAAACCGGCTTAATTAGTCATAAGCCCAATTAATTAGCGTTAATTGTGATTAACTCGGGACGGAGCCTAACAAATTCTAGGAAGAATTTAGGTCCTAAAAGGTAGAATGGTGCAAGGGTCAATCAAAATACACCATATTTATGGGAAACAATTGCCACGCTTGCCCTAGTGATATTAAATCCTAAGTAACTGATGATTCCCTCTGCTTCTCCACCCTGACCAATTTCACTCTCCACCCTTTTAATATCCTTACAAAAGTCTTTTTACCATGAGTTCGTAAAAATTCAATACCAGTTTAGCCAACAGCCTAGGAATTTCTTCAATTCAAGATTCTAGGTCTTGAGTATTTCATTGCAAAGGAGGCGTTACGTGTTCTAGAGTTTGCAGGATCTAAACAGACACTAAACAGGCCTCAAAAACAAATCATTGTTTTAAGATTTTTTTGTAAATAGATCATCATCATCAATATCAAGTTTTGCCGTGTCTTATGTTGAATTGGACATGTCACCTTGAGTTCTACTTGGCCACTCAATCTAATTTTAAGCTCTTCCTAATCAATATACTTGAATGCATACTTTAGTACGGTAGGAATTTGTTGATAATGATGTTACCATTTCTATCCTCGTACCCAACTTGAGCCTGTTCAAAATTCAGCTTTATGTGAACACATCATAATCTGTAATTACTGAGGAATTATACGGTCCTCATCAACCTCCTAAAGCTGATCACCTAGTTTCATGCATGTGGGTCAATCCAATGGAAAATGATGGCCCCCACCTTGAATGATGGGGGCTTCTTAAACATTGATTTGGAAGTTTATATCAGCCTACATCAGAAGATTATACAAACATAACAACATCACCACAAGCAGTAGACTTCCAACCACTTTCTGATATTTTCTTATTCTTTCATGTCTCCATCTATGATGATGGCATTGGAAGTTACAGCCCTCTCCATCAAATAAAATACAGCCTTTCCCACACAAGGCAAGGAAATTATGCACTCCATTTGCCCACGTAATAAGCAGGAATTTTAAAAAATTCATAGCAAAATAGTTGAAATATCCATTGAACTTCTCCAATATTTTTAAGTGAGCAGGGCACTCATAAGCTGAAGCTTACCTTATCATAAACTAGAATAGTACTGGTTCCACAAATTAAAGTTGATTAAATTTGTTTTTCAATAATATTTCAACTTAGGATAAGGTAAGCTTCAGCTTAGGAGATTTGGCCAAAGTTCTAAATTCTTTTCTAGAATTAGCTTTCGGAGTTAAAAGAATTCTAAAGAGATTTTGAATCCTCCACATATGAATCCTCTACACTACTCTTGCTGAACAGAATTATGGCTACAGGCTACTTATGATGGTATTTCATGTAGCACACTGCATATTGGTAGGGTGCTAGGGTCAATTTTGTCTCTTCTGTATGTGCTACTGGTTAGCCCAAGTAACAGTTAAGCTGTTCATGTGGCCCACAAGTGATTGAACCAATTGTCCACATTCAACTTAATTTTGATGAAGCTCACCTCCTATTGTAGGTAAAAGTAACATTCCTATTCCCAGGGTGATCCAGACTTAATTAGCTTCAACCGTAGAACATCTTCTGCGGGGCCCACTATTACCAATGACTGATTTCTCTTGAAATCTAACCTGGTGCACTGGGACCCACATAATCAGATCAGTGATTTCAACTAATTTGGAAGACTGGTAAACTCCAGATTTGATATGAACCATTTTTTTTTTTTTTTACAACCAACTAACAATATAAAAACAGCAAACCGAAAGTGGATGAAAATCCAAGAAAAGGGGTAAAAGTAAAAAAAAAAAAAAAAGGAAAATACAGATTATTGTTGTATATTGACTAACAGAGAAGAAGTAAGCAGTAAAGTGCGTAGGGAGATTGATTAAGGATCAAATCAAGAGAAGAAGAGGGGTTAAATAAAAAAGTCCTCAATGACATAAAAAAAACACGTCTTTCCCAAGTTATATAGCCTTTTGTCATAGTGCTTTTTTGTCAAAATGAGAGGGCTTTTTTACTTTTTTTTTTACTTACAAAATGAAGAAGTGTTCTTTTTGTACTTATTGATATCACCCTTTTTTTTTTATTCTTTCTCGTTTTGATCCTTCTTTTCACTTTACTTTACTTCACTGTATAAGTAAATTACCAAATAGACAAATGTCCGAAACACCTACACACACGTGAAGATAAAGAGGATATTTACAGAGCAGCCATTGAGTGCTAATCAACGCCTGGGGTGTACTTTAACCGTGAGAGGAACTGCCATTTCGCAAGACAACCTCAGCACCTCGGACAGACTCACCGGGTCCCTCTCCGAGTCAACCCACTCAAACTCGTGCAGGAGAGTCGCGACCCAGAAGCTGACCGTAGCCAGCCCCAGCGCCTTCCCCGGGCAGCTCCTCCTGCCCGACCCAAAAGGCGCGAGCCGAAGATCCGACCCGAGCACCGAGAAGTCCAAGTCAGCACCCTCCACAAACCTCTCTGGCATGAAGCTAGTGGGCTGGGCCCACACTTCCGGGTCCCTTGTGATGGCCCACATGTTAACCATCGCTGTGGTCCCCGCTGGCACGTGGCGCCCATCCACGACGGTGTCTGTGGTCGCGAGGCGGGACCATGAGAGGAGTGGGCCCGGGGGGTGGAGCCTCAGGGTCTCTTTGATGACTGCCTGCAGGTAGACCAATGCCGGGATGTCGGATTCCGTCACCGGACGTGATTTTCCGACGACTGCGTCGAGCTCCTCGTGCACTTTCCGTTGGATGTTGGGGTGGAGGATGAGCCGCGCGAGCACCCACTCTATCAGCACCGCCACCGTGTCCGTTCCTCTAAATATCATCTCCTGTTCAAAAAGAGCGACCACCGTTTCAGTAGCCCGCAGACTACCCGATTCTAAATAAATAAACTAATTTAAGAGAAAATCTAAATCCTAGTAAGTATAGTTACTAACCTATGATGCATGGATATTTTAAAATTGGACAACGAATTATCTTCAACTTCACTTTTTATGGCTAAAATCTATGTCTATATTGTATTTAGAGCGTCTCGTTATCGTATCCATGCAGTGTCTAGGCATTATAGATAGTAAGTGGTAAGTGGTAAGTGGTATGTAATTTTCGGCTCTCATTTCGGGTTTTCGGACTCACCCAAAGAACGGCAACCATGTCAGGATCCGATAACTTGTCATTGCCCTGGAGCAAGAGCAAGATGTCGACGAAGTCGCGGCTCGATCGTCCGGTCTGGGCTCGATGCTCGGCGATGATCCGGTTCACGAGCCGGTTTACCTTGGGGACGAGCTGGGCGCACCGAGACCGGATCTTCTGCGGGTCGAACCCGGCTAGGAAAGGAAGATGGTCCGACCAATTCAGCTTCCCCAGTAGCTCATAACCTTCTTCGACCAAACATTGTAGTCGTTCTGTTTCTTCATTCTGTGAGGAGAGTTGGTATTTTCGGCCGAAAACAGAGCACATCATGTTGTTAAGGGAAGCCCGTTTGAGAAGATCTCGGATCCGAATAGGCCCATCGTGGCGAAGAGCAGCCGCCATTTGAGCAGCAATTTGGAAGCGCTGGAGCTCGGAGGCGGCGATCTGCTTCGGGCAGAAGAGGTGGTTGGCTGCAATCCGGCGAAGGGTCCGCCAGTAGACGCCATAGGGAGCGAAGCCTATGGCGCGGTTGAACATGAGGCTGTAGGCGGATTCTTTAACGGGCCGGTCCGCAAAGGCCGAGCTGTTGAGGATGTCCTTGGCGACGTCGGGGTGGCACGTGATGATCACGCGCGTCTGGCCGACGCTGAGGGCCATGAGGCGGGTGGCGCCGCATCGACGGGCCTCAGCGGCGAGCTTCCGGTGGGCGAGGCCGGTCATGAGGCGGATGCTGCCGAGCACAGGGAGGCCTCTGGGCCCTGGAATTATGAGACTGTTACTGTTATTGAGCTTTTGGATGATTTGTGGATAAAAGTAGCGGCCCCAAGCAGGGCCGCCTGGGAAGGCCCAGTAGAGAAAGGCTGTGGCGAGCCACACGAACAACAGGAGTAATGAGAGGCAGAGGAGAGTTTGAGAAGAGGAAGAAGAGGCCTCGCATTTTGCAGCGAGAGCGAAGACCCAGAAGCTCTCTGCTGATGTTACTTCCATGGATGCTACTCGTTTTTTAGGGTGATATGATTAATGAAGAGAGGGAGAGGGGGGATTCATAAGCTTAAATAGGCACACAGAGAGAGAGAGAGAGGGGGGGGGGAGAAAGAGAAACCCGTAAAACCGTTAGGGGGCCGTACGGTATAACGGAAAAAATGGGAGGACAGGTCAGGTTAGAATAAGATGGACCTGCAGGAGCACCCGAAATGGACTGGTTGAATGGGTGGGCCCAGTGATGATGTGGAGTGAGGCAAGAGGGGATGTGAACATGGGACGCATCGGATGGAGTTCGGCAAATGCGAAGTTAGGGACAAATAATAGAATCATTTTAAGTGCATGTTCATACAATGGCACCATCAAGTACTAATTGAAGGACCCCGATTCCATTATTTGCATGGTTTTAAAAATATACTTGTCTGGACAGAATCAGCCAAAGCCAAAAACCTATGCGTATCGGCTTATGTATTATATACTTCACTGATGATGCAAATGGGTCGCCTTGTCTCATTGCTTTCTTATTGAAATAGAATCTAGAATACAAATTTTAACTTCATTTTTTTAATTTTTTTTATTAGCTTTGAAGTGATTTAGATCATGTAAATGAAATAATAAATATGGAAGTTGGGTTGTGGAGTGTGGACCCATTTAGATGTAGTAGATCCACTGAGTCCATTATAGCCCACAAAGCCATTGGTATTTATAATTTATTTTTATTTATTTTTAGTCCAAATGGCCTATTGTATTCTTGTTGTTTGAAGATGAATCAATTTTTTGGACTTTCTATACAGGGTGATTTGGTTGAGAATTCTCATTGTGGCTATACCAATAGAGGTGGTTTTGTAGTACCTTTCTACATTCGAAGGCACCCCATCTAGGACCATCACTGTACCCAGTTTGTGGGGATTAGTAGAGGAAAAATAGGGGCTTCATCTTTCCTAGGCCAAATCCATATCAATCGGAAAACATTATCAAGTTGATTATAGTTGTCTAAGGTGCAGATTTTATTAATTTATTCTTCAATTTAATCATGTTCATTATAAACATATGTATGCATGTAGAAGTTTGCACAAAGTCTTTCATGAGAGACGTCCGTAGGTGCTTCGTCACCCTCTTTGAGAGAAGATATTTATTGCAGCTTGGAAGATAACTATTAAAGCTTGCGTGAGAAACAAGTTCTAAGCCTCTTGAGGAACCTATTTGGATACACGTCAATCATCAAACATAGTGTAATAGAAAGGTTTCATTGTAGATATGATTTTGGGCAGGAAAGAAAATCAACTTATCATAATAATCATTGATTTTGGGGTCTTAAAGTACAAGGATTTATTAAGTCATATATTTTATGAAATTTAATCCAATAATGAATATTAATCAAATTAGGGCGAGTGCCAGTTTATGGAGGGCAAGTTAGTGGTAGGACGGACTTAGGAATACTTCCTTTGGGGGGGTACTATGTAGAAAGAAATTCTTAGGAGGGCCATATATTAAAAATGCATGTAAATTTCAACATATACATGAGTTTTTTTTAAAAAAAAAAAAAAATTAGGGAGGGCATATATAAAAGTTTATAAAATTTTCTAAGATTTAGGAGGGTTTTCAGAACTTTCATTTGGAGGGAAGCGAGCATGGCTCCTTATAGCCCCTAGGTTGAATTGATCATGAAAGGTCACACGTAGTGGCAAGAAGGTAATTTTTCTCACAGGCCCTCATATATAGACATTTCTTAGGAGGGGGTTCTTCATTTTAAATATATCATTAAATTAGCCTCATCTCATGAAATGATAAAAATAAAATTGGCTTAAAATCTTTATGATGGAATTAAAACAAGTTACAACAACATAAACTTAACTACTAGCTAGTTAAGTTTAGTTTTGTCCCTAGACTTTTGAATGGTTTTTTTCAGAATGAATGTGGAAGCTCGAAGTCCTCCCTTGTGTCAGTGCCTTCTCCGTAATTCCCTTTCTCATTCTGATGCATCTTATTTTTTCTTCTTCTTCTTCTTAAAAAAAAAAAAAAATCTACCAGCTAGAACACATTCTCTCTCTCTCTCTCTCCAAAATTTATCAACTTTCAGCAGGAGAACATAAAGTCAAAGGCAAATGACCTAAAAACAAGTGGTTCCATCTATAGAAAATAAGGTGAGAAGCACCAAACTTGAAAAATAGATCTCACTTGTTTAAAAATTAATCAATGCTAAGATATGATAATTTTGCAGGGCGCAAATTAATTTGTCCTGTTTTACATAAATAGTGGGGACACAATGCTCACTAGTTTCAAAGCAACGCACTTGCCAAGGAGGCTGGCAAATTGATATTTGGAAATGGGATGACATGTTTACCACGTGAGAGAGAGACATAGAGAGAAGAGAGAGAGATTGTGTGTGGACTGGATATGGACACACTCACTCACCCAGATGAGCAGTGCACATGTGATACGTACGTAGGAGCAGAAGCAGAAGCAGAAGCAGAAGAGGACGAGGGTGGCACCTGTGGCTATGGAGGTAATTTTGGCCGGACATTGTCGGGTCAGATGGGTCATTGAGGGTGAGGAGGCACATGAAGGTGGCATGGTTCGGGCAAGGGAGGAAAGAACTTGGACGTTGGGCATGCAATTGCAATCTGGATTCACATGAATGGCAAGGACAAGTAGGCCATGCATATCAAAGCTGCTCTGTTATTTATGGGCTCCCGCTTGCTTTTGTCCCTGCACTTGTCAGTCAACAAGGGCCACTCGGCAGTTACCACGTCCCATCATTCTACTGTAAATGGGGCTGATCGATGGAACTACATTCACACAACGAGGGGGAGGGGCAGAGATTGGAATCGACATGGGTGTCAGGCGCACAGTCTGGATTCAGTGGACATTACTCACCTATTCACCATTTGGCCATAAATTTCCATTTTGAAAAAGAAAAAGGTTAATGCCCATGGAGACATCATATCAACCGTTCAAGGTTAAATATTTTCTATAAAAATATGTTTTTTTTTCCTTTCTGTACGGTGTTTCAAAGTCCTCAATTGATTCCCTTATTATCAAAGTGGGCTATTTTATTCGACGTTTTTCATACTGTCTGTACCATTATTTTGGTCAAAATAAGATTTTTTATTTGTGATATCACAATTTATATTACGATACCGTAAATTATTAAGTTGCGATATTGCATGTTATGTTGTGATATCGCATATAGCGTTATGTTAAAAGTCAACGAATGCATTTCGGTTTATAATTTCTTTCTGTTCCGTTGCTTTCGTCTCTAGACTGGGTTTTCTGCTTCCATTCTCTGCAAGTTAAGCTGGGATGCACTGGCATATATAGCAAGTGATCTCCTGCCACATTCTCTGTGAATTAACCTCACGCCATTGTCATATATAGTAAGTGAATCTCCTGCCATATTTTTGTCTATGGTATTCATTCCATGTTTCCCACCTTGTATGTATCTCTCTCTCTTATTTATTGTATTATTTTTCTTTTCTTTTGTGTCTTTTGAATATAGTCAGAATATAAGGAATTCCACTTGTAGATGTAGACAACGGAGACGATGATGCTTCGTTGACGTCGAACAGACGTTGGGTGCCTTGCGTATTTGCAAATAGGTTGGCGATGTAGGAGGATGGTGAAAATGGCTGGGGAGAGTGTTACCACAGGTGAAAATGATGCATAATACATAGGAATGGATAAAGGATGAAAATGGTTTTTCGAGTTGTGATGTTGCAATATAAATTGCGATATCACAACATAAATTGAGGTATCACAACTTAATAACTTGTGGTATCGCAACATTCGTTGTGATATTGCAAATAAAAAAACACTTTTTTGGCATACAAAGAACGTCTGGGTAAAATAACCAACTTTGGCGACAAGGGGGAAAGAATCATTTACTTTAGGTTACCGTATAGAAAAATTCCCTAAAAACATTCATGTAATATTTTAGGCCCATGTAATATGGCATACATAGGACTGTGCCATATGCTATGATGGTATGATATCACATATTTTACTTTATAATGTTTTAGCGCCAAACAATATCTCTCTATTATTGTACGAACATCTCTATAGTAAATATTTAATTTTACCTATATTAAGGCAGATGTCAAACTCAAGAGCAGTTGTATGGACAATATTTCAAAAAATAAAAATATTTAATTAATACATCTAACGTATATTGGATGTGTGAGGGTGTTTGGGGGTTTTATAATAACTCATTTCGCTTCACAAAATTTTCTTTGGAATCCTGTCAAGAAGCACAACGAAAGGGAAGTAGGCAAGAGTTATAAATTTGGCGTGAAGAAAAAACTTATGTTGTGGTGAAGATCAAGAGATTTAGTGATGAAACATGTGTGTTTTTATTATTGTATATTTATGATCGTGCCATTCATATTCAATTCTTTGATAGACAATTCTAAATGAATAGTTTCAATAGATTTAACTTTTCATGGGAGAATTTCTCATTTAGAGCCCTACATAGATGCCGTGCAGAATTTCTGGTTTTCACCTTTGAATTAAGAGAAAAGCTACCATACCGCAACGCTGCATCTTAGTATGATGCAGCGCCTGGCATATGCAAGTGGGTGGGGTCCACCTCCACCTTTAAAAAATCCAATCCGTTCATCATCTTTTTCATACATCCTATTCTTTGCATATATAACTTCTAAGTGTATTTCGTAGAGCCTACCGTTAGATTGATTTGTTGATTTTTAATATGTGCCCAAGTTCTATTTCCATAAAAGGAAAGAGAGAAAGTAAATAAAGTTGAATCATGTATTCAGAATTTAATTAATCCAATGGTGTGCATATTGTTGATTTAAATAATATTTTATATGTATATCCCACAGTGAGTGTTAGAACCAATGAATGAATTGGATTTTTTAAAGGTGGGCTCATCCACTTGCATATGCCTGGTGTTGCATCATACTATGATGCAGTGTCGTTGTATGATAGCTTTGCCCTTGAATTAAATGTAGGTCTTGCTTTGTAGATGGTCGGAAATGATCAGAGTCTTGCATGGCCCTTGTGTAGCTCTCCCATAGGTGAAAAAAGTAGTTTCCATCAAATGTGAAATCGGAGGGCTTATCAGTTGGATGTGGGGCTCCACTTAGCGTTGCGATTAGGGGAGGGTTTCATGGTTTAAGTGAGATCTATTTATCTATCAAGTTTGGGTCTCATCTGATTATCTTATCATATTCATCCAAGCTATACAACTTAACAGTGTATAGTCTATTCGGCTGTGTGCGCAGTCAATTCAACAGTGTACAGTCCATTTGAATGGATCCAAATCCTAGGGGACATGTGTACTGTAGGGAGGTTTTGGTCCATTTTGCTGAACCCCTAAGTGGGCCCCATAGCTAGTGCGCAACATGGGCGCTAGGCACACCTGATAACTACATTGTAAAGTCAAATTCAACCTACTAAGAAGCATCTCTCACATATTGAACACAAGGTAATAATTTGAACACCATGTGAGACCGCCTTTTAACGATTCAACTTCCTTAAACTCACTTACCCCCTTGAATTGACACCATCATAATTCGACACTAATGGGAATTACTCTTATTGTTGAATTTGGATGCAAACATAAGAAATCGTTAAATCTTAAGACCCCCAAGTCAATGGTTGTTGTGACTTGAATGAGATGATTTTTTTCTTCAAAGTCATATTAAAATGGGGTCTTTCATCACACTCTCCAACATGATAAGCATTAGGGCTGTTAATCGTGTCGTGTTAAATAATTCGGGTTGCGAGTTAACGAATTCATGTTAGAATCAACTCAATCCGTACACGACCAATTAAATAAACGAGTCCAAAAACTAAACACGAACACGATCCGTTTATTCAACGGGTTACACGACCCGACCACGTTAGATAATTTTATCCATTTTGGACCATGTCAAGTAACACACACTCTTTTGCTAATGAAAGGAGAGTGAATGAGTTATAAAATGATCTTTTATATGTGGGTTTTAGGGTTTCATTTCAACATTTTCAAACTTACCAAAATACCCTTCATGCATTTTATAATTTATGTCATTTATCATTTGATGGATTGTATCTGGTTGTTAATGGGTTATATATTTTATTTGTCAACGAACCGCTATTTTAACGGGTTAACAGGTTCAACTGCATTAAGAGGCCACCTGAGCCCGTTAATATCATATGGGTTCATATCATATTAACGGGTCGTGTGGCATTTTGATAGTCCTAAGAAACATACATTCCCAAGTGTCGTACAAGCCATGAGTGTACTTCCCAAGTGAAGAAAAATTATGTAAAATCGAGTGACTAAAATAATATCAGATTGGATTCATATTTTGTATATCTTTACAACCATACACCTAATGTGTAAAGCAAGCAGACATCATCATATATAAGGTTTGTGTTTTGTGTGCTTTTAGTTGTTCCTGTGGCCTGCTAGTATATGTCTTACACTTTCAATTAATACAGAGGAGATTTTGCTTGTATTATTATTGAAAAATGATTACGCACATTTGCATGTAATAATCAAGTAGTCCTTTGATCTAAAAAAAAACTACGTACCTTAATATATATACCGACTCCGAATGATTATGATTTTCCATCTTGGATTATTCGATTTTCAAGAACCATGGCCAATGATATGGATAACCAAACTATATATTGATGAGAATGACGTAAAGTCAAAGTCTCTGTGAAAATTGTGTTTCATAGTTATCGTGTCCTAAAAGATATTGTTCAGATAACAACTACAAGAGATCCAAACCAAAAATTAGCAAACAGAACTTTTAACTTACAAAGAGATCTTCCAGAAAGTAGTATCATGACTATGCTAACTACAATTTTTCTTTCCCTTTAAAGATGATCGAGCATGAAAGGTTTTAGTGTCCATCCATGATAATTACACCAAATGAATTTGTCTAAATCTTTAGTTTATGTTCATATAGTTGTAGCTAACCGAACAGGTCATTTGGATTAGAAGAAAGAAAGAGAAAGTGGGATGTTGAAAAGGACATCTCAGAACAAAATATCACTCACCTTCTTTTTCTCCTTATCCTCTATCTTATCAAGATGGAAGCATTTGCCTCAGTAATGGATGCCTTTAATTAGTTGATATTATTTTTAGTGTGAAAGGTGAGACTTACTTTATATATGTTTTCTACATTTACTCAGAAAAACTAAACAAATTACCGTGTCAAAAGGATAAAAAGGTAACAAATCTCCACTTTTAGCTATTGAGTACCTTCTCCGTCCTTGCTTCTTATCAATTAAAATTAGGGAACTATTCAGATGTGGAGAAAACAAATGGAGGATACTCTCCATGGTTATGAATTTGAATGCTGCAGAAAATTTTCCCTACCTTTTCTCCTTAAGGAAAGAGTCACTAAGTTTAAAAGAGAATTTTCCCTACCTTTTCTCTTTAGTTTTTTGTGCATTTTCTTTTTCTGTAAGCTTGATATTTATCTTTTTTTAAATGAGGAAACGTTTATGTTAGTTCTGTACTTCAGAGTTGCTGTGGAGTGTTGAGCTGCTTTGTTTGAGAGAGAGAGCTTGTCTCCTGTTTTGCTCTCTAGTGGTCTTGAGTAGCTTCTCTGAGTCGTTGTGAAGCTTTTAGTTGGTTGCAGAATTAGTCCTCTAAATGGTTTTCTTTTGGTTTTCTATTTCCTTTGTTCGGTGTCCTCTCTTATTTGGTTGGTTCACATTGTTGGGTTGGCATGCAATTTTTGTTAGCCTCACCTCCCTTTTTTCTTTTTGTATTTTTGGGGCTTTGGCCCTTTTCCCTCTCTTTCTTTAATACAATTTACCTTTAAGCAAAAAAAAAAATTTGAGAAACTTTTTTTGACTTATTAATTATTGTCTATTTTATGTGATCAAATTGTAAAATTAATATTTCCTCTATTTTTATTACTTGAATATATGAATAAAATATATTTGCGCTCATTACTTAATTGTTTATAAACCCACAAGCACTATGTTATATAGTTACTCCAGACATATAATTATTTTAAAATTTAATGTTTCGGTGTTCCTACTCCCGCTCCACGCTCTGAGCACTTAGTTCTAAACTAGGAAGCATGGATAGCTCACATTAGAAAATGCCAAAGTTCACATTTCTAAGAATCATTAGGTACAAAGCATGCATATTAATTATGTAAATTGAACCATACTCCTTTTGATCAGTACTAATATTTTCAGTTTTGTTCCTTGTGAGATTTTACTCGAATAAGAGTTAGGATTACTATAAAATCAATCACGTATAAGAGATCCTAACTTTTCATAATTTCTTATATCCTTTATACATGATTAATTAGCAGTTAACAACCTTTTATTGAAGTGAAACTTGGCTAAAGATGTTAGAAGATGATATTATATTTTAGGCAATTTAAAAATATTAGTTAGTAAGGCTTTAAAGAAAGAGCCTACCAAATTTCTTATCATGAAGTGTCACCTCAACCACTTTAAATTCGGAGATAAAATACACAGTACACGCTCTTCACGGATATCTCCTATTATCATCAGTTGGTTGATGGAAAAGGCTATCTGGATTATGGTGTCTTCTCACAACATTGGCTTTTGTTGAAACTTCTGCTCCAGCGGCGTAAACATAGGGCCAACTTTAAATTAGGATCGGCCTACGTACTTCGCACTCCTTAGAAGCTGGGTTACCTGTATGCTTGGATGGTTATATTTTCATGATCAATGGAGTCATCCTTTCCGAGGGCAGGCCCAAGTGTTAGCACGTCGGTGGAGTTGCACATGCGTGATTCAAAAGGCATCTTTGATAAGATCAAAAAAATATTATTTTATTATTTAATCTCTTCACTTGATTATATACCGCCTCACCCAAATGAAAATCCTGGGTCCGCCATTGATCCATCCCAATTAGTTGCCTCATTCTATCAATGTACACACAGGCTTCCATGCATTGGATATGGAGTCGAATGCGACCCAAAGTGAGTGGGACTCATCTGTTATGAGTCACTCAAAAATGAATGTGCTCCTCCTCTTTTAGAGTGCTCAAATTCTACTCCAATTCGAGTTGATCCTACTTTAAGATATAGGATATAGATTAAATATGTGATTCGTGAATATCACTTAATAATGCATTAGATTCTGTTAATCGCTAAATAAGTCATATGGTCAATTTTATAGTGAAATCAACTCTTGTTAGAGTAAATTTTGGAAAACCTCATACGTAAGGAGAACATTTGTTGTCATGAGCTGCTTGGATTTTCAAAATAGATCGGTCATACTATGGAGTTTTACTTCTTCCACTCATTGTTTCTTTGTGTAGATGCCCAGGGATCTAATTCTAGGATAATAGGTATATTTTTCCAATCATAACCAATATACATTTTTGTGATATTTTTTTTTTTAAGTTTCAATGTATATCTATTGCTGGAGTCTAATTTTAAAGTATGATGCTAAGAAAGTCAAAACGTTAGACAAACTTTAAGACATGTCGTGGTTTAAAAGATCGACCAATGTAGAATTTTGTGGTGTAAAAGATGCAGATGATTTGCCCTGCTTGGTCTTTCTTGGGTGGTCATCATCAGTGTCACAAATATCACAATATGATGAAAATATCGTCATGTATATCTAAAATGGTATTTCTTAATAATAGCATGATGATATTTTCAAAATAGTGTTAAAAATGAAAATATAGCGAGAAAACAACAAGATAATTTAAATCAATATGGGAGAAATTAGGAAAATGTTAATTAACATATGCTTTGTCTACTTTGTAATTATTTTTTATTCTTAAATTTTTAGAAAATAATTTATTTTTCACAATATTTTCTTGATAGTATTCCAAGAAATCCCGAATTTGAAAAATATTTGAGACAATGGCATGGTGTGTATGTTATAATCGAAGAATTCATCTATACTTGGGCCTGAGTTGCCCTGACTCGAAGGGCATAGAGTCAAATGAGTTTACTCGAGTATGCGGATCAAACTCATTCTAATCATTGTTAGAAAACTCTCCGTTCATCTCATTTCGACAAAGGACTGAGTAAAAAAAAAATGAAGACTTGGCAAAGTCATTTCATTTTAATAAGTTGTTTGTATTTCAGACAATTTAATAGGTATATCTAATTTTAAATAATTATAATTTATTTATAAGTAATTATGCATGAGGTTTGGAGTCAGCTGATAACTAGAATGCAATTAGAAACTTATATTTGATGTTTTACATTTGATATTTGAACTAATAAATTATGTAATATGCAATATTTTCTCATTTTCTGTGGCTTTTGAACTTTTCTTGCATATATAAATTTATTAATTTGAATTGATTATCATAAATGCATGTAAATAAATATATTTGTATATATTATAAGTAATGGGTTCATTTTTAGATATTTCTTAGTTTATTTAAAAAAATATAACTCTCCCAAGTCTCCGCGTTGACTCTATCCGAATCAATTTTTTTTACATTGGACGAGTCGAGTCTGAATTATGAATTTTTCAACCTTAACTCTAATTACTTATTTAATTGCCTCTAAAGTCATTCGAGGTGACTAGAATTTTGAAACTATGGTATATAAAATGGGGTGATTCTGGCAATCAACAGTTCATGATGCATCAGTACCAAATGCTTTCCATTAAATAATCCTATTTGCAATCCCTTGTTAGGATCCAAATCAAGGACATATTCTCTAGTTCATCTAATTTGAATTAAAAAAAAAAAAAAGAAAAGAAAAAGAGAGGCAAAACTGATCATATCTCTACAAAACCCCCTTTGGATCTTGTAAAGATCATGTCCTCATCAAATCAAAAGCCTTCTTTTCCCCTTGCTTTGTGGGATCATCTGGCTGTGAGCAACTTCCCTATGATTCTCATGATCCCTTCACCTGTAAGACATAGCCTTCACAAGAAAGTTTCTTGATTATACGAAAGATCACTGGCCGGATGCAATAATGTGACATGATCAGATTTTTGGACTAGTCGTTCAAATCTTCAAAGATGCCTCCTTGGTCTATCTTCCTACCTTTCTAGGCCCATGTTGATGCCACCACTAGTTCCACACGTGGGCCTGTTCTAGCTTTAGGGATCAAAAGGATATCCATATATATCACTAGGTCGCCATTATTTATGTTTGAAATATTCTGACTATAGATGATAAAGAAATTAGAGCATGAGAAAGCTTCATACACCCAACTTGGGTGTTTAAACCATTTGGACTTTTTATGGATCACCAACTATAATTTTCAACAATTATAAATAACTACATGATCAATTAAATTTTTTTTTTTTCAAATAATCAGCTCCATAAATCTGTGAACAATATTTTTTTAATAACAATCAACTGCCTTAATCAGCAATGGAAGATCAACTTTTAACTTGTTGATAAAATTTAGCATACTCTATCATAAACAAGTGGTGAAAATGTCCTTGGATTAATTCTAGGGCATCAAGTTCGTTAAATTAGATAAGGCATAGTGGTCTTTTTTTGTTATCATCTTGGATTTATCATAAAGCAAGTTATATAAAGCCATTTTCATCCTTCTCTAAAAAATGTACATGATCTTGCTAATTCTCAAAAAGTGGCTTTTCGCTGTTGATTTGGATGGCATTTGGGAAGTCTTCTTGGATCTATTTCTCATAAAGCAGAATAAGAAATTGAAAAATATTATACCATTTGGAGGGTAGGGTGCAAGTGATATGTCTGTTTGAGCCAGACATTGGACATTTTTTTTGTCTGTTTGGGAGGATTGAACCTAGAGTTGGCGCTATTTGTAACAAACAAAATGGTATGAAGCGAGCTGTGTAGCTATAGTGAAGACTAGGGTTACTAACGAGGTCTGCTTTTTTCTTTCTTTTCTTTTTCACAGTTATGTGACCCTAAATGAAGATTCATGCCTTTGGCAGTCTTCACAAGTCAATGAATAGCAAGTGGGTCAAATATAAGCCGTTGATCCATCACAAATGTCAAGATATTAGTGAAAAAGTTGAATCCTTAGATCCACTTCTCTGGATTTTTATGGGTAGCTAGATCAAGATCTGAAATGTTGATTCTTTTTTGGAAAGATGAAAGCGGCTATGAGGTCAAATTCAGCCCATGATTCGTTGTGGATCTCGAGAAATTCATGAGAAATTGTGGATTGTTGATGTACCGAACTTTAAAATAGCTGGGCTTCCAAGTGATAAATAAGCGTTTGGGTTTTTTTTTTCCTTTTTTCTAATTGGGGGCCACTGGCTTGGGATCCAGACCGTTGGCAATCTTTCAGAAGCTCAAACACGGCGAGTGGATCAAACTTGAAATGTTGATACGTCATGAATCTTGAGATATTTATAATAATAAAAACTGTAAACCCTTAGGGCCTATTTGTTTGGAAGAAGTATGAAAATTCTTATCGAGGAGAATTTTGAGACTTCCAAATGCTCCCCCCCCAAAGTAGTATTCCAAATGTTCAACCCCACTTCTAGAATTGGAAATGCTGGAATTATGGGAGTTGATAAGGGGAAAGTGCTTTTTCATGTAAACTGGAATTCTGAATTCTTACATCATAAAGAGTATTTGGAAAGCTTAGAGGACAAAATGTCACATTATATCAGAAATTTTCAACAAGCCCAATTCCTTATCAGAAATGCCTTTAACCAAATAGGCCCTTAGATGTACTTTTCTAGACTTTTGTGTGCCTTATAATCAAGTTCGAATTACTGATCCTCTTTCGAAAGGTAAAAATGAGTATTGGGGTCAAGTTGTAACCCTTTATTCATTGTGGATCTTGAGAGATTTATGAAAAACAGTGAATCATTGATGTACTCAAGCTTAAAATGGCTAGGTTTTCATGCGACCACACAGTATTCTATTTTTTTTCTTTTTTCTTTTTAAAATAGTTGTGAGGTCCTAAATCATGATATGAATGATTGGCTGTCTTTAGAACCTCAAACGCGGCCAGCGGGTCAAGTTTGAGCTATTGATTCTATTTGGATCTTGAGATATTTAAAAAATTTTCATATACCCTTAAATATGCATTTATGGGTTTCTGTGGGCCCTTCAATCATGATCTAAACCGTTATTCCTTTGTTCATTGTGAATCTTAAGAAATTTGTGAGAGGTTGCGAATTATTGGATTAATAAAACGTCTATTTCAAACAATGTATTTGTCTTTACTAAATTAGGAGTGCTCATGGATTAGGTTAGCCTGAGCCTTCCGGGCACCGGCTCGGCCCTATGGTTTTGGTACATGAGCCGAGCTTAGACCTAAAATGTAGGTCCAATTAAGATACGTGCCGGGGTTGGATTTTGTGGAAGAGAGCTCAATGCCCGGCCAGACCTAAATAAGTTACACAATTTAAGCGAAAATATCTTTATTGATGGGATGGAGACTCAAAGACATGTACTTTCTCATAAACGATCCAACCATCTGAGTCATAGATTGGAGATTTTAGTGGAAACCATTTTGTTTTTTATAAATATCATCCAACTGGACTCGGGTATGACCATTTTTAGGTGGGCCAGGCTCGGGCCAACCACTTATGATCCATGTCAGGCTTGGGCCAATGGTTGTAAACCTAGGCCAAACTTTGATATTGTTTTGCCCGACCCAACCTAGCCCATGAACACCCCTATATTAAATCGTCTATTTGTAAAATATCTATTTCAATCGCTGTAGTTGAAACAGATCTATATAACGCAGATCCATTTTGTATATGTAAAATTTTCCAAACAGGCCCTATCATTGTCAAGCTAACAGGGGCAAATCTTTGCAAGAATTTTCAAAAAAAAAAAAACACAGTTGCATGTAATTAACAGACACTATAGGTGGCTCTTTGTAAAGTCCATTAAGCTTGATCTAGCAATCTTTGATTGTTTATTCATAACTATTGTGGCTGTCGACAGATGTCGTTAGGGCTGTCGACACATGTCGTTAGGGCGATCCACAAGGCGACCGACGATTTGATTCAAACTCCACTTCCATGTGTAACAGTAATTGAATTATCAACTTTCCATGTGTGGTGAATACACAGGATCATTAGTATTTATTTCCACATGTGCATGAAGTTGCAACAACAGTCTCCCTGGCTAATTTTGGCCAAACCCATCTGCATCAAACATGTTACAAGTGATGTGTGGGCAGCTAATTAGCCTGCCCATGAGAAATCAATCAATCCCTATGCCATAGTCTAAAGGCACTTGCCTTTTGAATGAGAAAGGAGAAAATGTTGCAATTGGATCCGTGGTCCTTGAACAGAAGCTTACTTAGGGTCATTGGGGAAATATATCCATGAACAAGTTGGGTTAGGACAGCGTATCCCCTTTGAAAAGATGACAATTTGGAAGAGCCAAGAATCCCATTTCCATTAAATTTGAGTACTTTAGCTTGGTGGGGCTGGAGCATACTAGCAGTCTAGCAGTTCAATTGATTTCCAGTGACAGATTTCAGACTATTTTATGCATTAACGAATGAGATGTTGCCCATACACATACCTTAAAACCGCACTATCTCTTTGCTTTAATCTAGCTTTTGGAAATGCTTGGCCATAACAAAAGCACTGGAATTAGAAAAGTTGCCAACGTGGGGTGATAATATCCTTCAAAACAAGATTTGATGCGCAATATGACCTGAATCAGGGACTCTATATGAATGATTTGATTATGACTCTTAATAGTTTGCCGGATGACCGTTGAATGGGTGATTTGATTAGAAAGGAGTGGCCAATTGGCTGATTATAATTCACAATTAATAGTGTTAATCCTATTTACATGAAGATTTTTATAATATCTGGCTTTTGGACTGCATTCCATTTTTGGTGGAAGCCATTGGATGCACTTTCTAGCTTACATAGTGAGTAGAGTAAGGAGCTTTTCTCATCTTCATGATCAGAGCCTTTTCTACCAAATAAAATTAATCAGAGTCTCGTCTAATATATCTATTTGGGGGGATGATTTTTTTGCTCTACTTTTCTACTTATCCTTATTTACGTTTACACGGGTTCACCTTTCTAATATGAAAGAGGATGCTTTATTAAATCCCTTGCATGTATGTTAAAAGTAGTCCCCATGTTTTGGTTGGAGAAAATATGGAGATTGCACAAGCAAAGAGTAGACCAGAATCTTATGACCAATGTCACACGAGCAATGTTCAATAAAACCAATATGGGGTATTTTTATAGGTGAATAAGATGATGAATTTACAATATTAGAAGGGAAACACAAGACAATGAAGAGAGGAGAAGAAAATTAATAATTTTTAGTGCAAAGTTTTTGACAACATGGTTAAAAGTAATTGCTGGTACGTAGCGTAGTGATTGCATTATTGTCCGTAACGATTGAGACCGCTATGCTATTTTGATAATAGTGGCTCTATGATCTTAAACGTAATAAAGAAAAATAATTTTAATTCAAAACACTATTTTTTCTTTTTTCTTCTCCTCAATAACCTTTTTCTAAATTAGTTATCTTTACTCTTATATAATTTCAAATCATTAAAGAAAATACACACACATAAGATTAGCTGCTACACAAGATTTGGAGTTTTTCGACCACTTAAAAATTTTACACCGTTAAACCACTGCATATCGATACTGCCGCTAAGTAGCATTTTTGTCACTAGCTACTATGCCCACTGCAAAACCTCTATCATGACTCTTAATTACATGGAAATTGTAGAATAGTTAGAAAAGAATACTATATTGATTTAAATTCACTGCAGGTTTTATTAACACAAACTTCTCTATATATCCAACAGAAGGGAAGAATTTAAATTCAAACTAATCCTTATTTCGAACAAACTAAACTTATCTCTAGTGAATTTCACTCAATGTAGTTTCCCAGATTTCTATAAAAGTGACTGTTGTTTTGTTCTTTATCATTACCTATGACCAATTATATATAAGTAATTAGAGTTACAGATTCCCAAGTAAGTTGCGCATACTGGTTGCATAGTAAAGTAGTTTCAAGGATTCAAACAGGGCCAAAATACGGTTTAAAATAACATAATGGAGAGCAATCCATCTTTGTGAAGAATATTGTAGTGTAAGAAGCACAAAGCTCTTTTCAAGGGGTGATAATCTTTGTTGGAGCAGTCCTCATACTCAAGCTCATCTCTTACCCAAGCATTTTAGTTTTTAAAATATCTAAGTATTCAAACTTCAACATCACTAAGTATTCAACGGTCATCTGACCTGAGACCATTGAAAATTATACTTAAGAAGATCTACCCAGACAAGTACTCTCATTGTTTGTTGCTAACATTATTTTCCTGTCAACAAAAAAACAAAAGAAGTATTATTCTCAGTCAAGCCTTTAAAAAATGAAAATGATGTCTCACTAAAGGGTCTTTCTCAGGTTTGGCACAACACTTCTAACAACCCCAAATTTTTCAATATGTCCTTGGACTTCGTGGGGATGCAGTATGCATGGGAGTATTGCCATTTGCCTCTTTGATAAGCTTTTTTCTTCCGTTATTACATTAGAACCTGATCTTTTTTCTACCTATGGTTGGTGATTTAACACTGCTCTAACTAGCACTGTTGATTTGTTTTTTGTCATTACAAATTACATATGAACAAAGTTACAGGTAAATGGATTTACAATTAAAATTGAGTGCCTGTCATTGGATCCAGGGATCCAAACAAGACTAAAACTTAGCTTACCTACCTAGTAGTCATCTTGCTTGAGAGCCGCAACTAAAATAATTTGCGTTATTTCGACAAGAACCACAAAAAATAAAAGATGGTCCGGGCCACATCAAACAGATCATTTAGATTGTTGGTTAGACCTACTTTCTTTTTAATTGATCTTGACTGCCTTCTTTGCCGGCTAGTGTGATTGTATAAGTAGAACTTATGTCTAGTCAGTGTGAAAGTGATTGTATAATAGCATTTTATGTCTAGTCAGTGTGAATTTTGAATTTTGCTTCAAGTCCTATGATGAATGTAGACCAGATACAAGGCCAGGATCAAAGATGGAACTATTCAGCTTACAACTGCAACTATTTATAACTATTTTCATGGGTTCACTTCTCCCTCCCTCTCTCATCATAATTCATAGTTTTTATATATGTAAAATGTATTACATTTCCATCAAAATCACAGGACACTGGGGCATACATAGTGCTAAATTTGCTAATCTCATGTGACATGTCCTTCAACTTGGGACATTGCACAGTTGACACCTGCTTGCACGCTCCCTTCACGCTCTTTATTATAGTCATGAACCCTCCTCATATCAATCGACACCATTGGATCGCAGATATTATACAAATAAACATTGTTATCAGAGGAGAAAAAATTAGGATTTCTTGACTGTATTTGCCAATCAAAAGACCCAAATATGGAGTAGGGTCTTCTCTCCTAATCAAACCTACTTCCTGTATCTTTCACTCATTATCAGCTGGAGTTGTTTGCTGGTTGACAAGTCAATGTAGAAAAGTGGTCAGACTAGCAAGTCTTTGTCCCCCTCTTAATTTAATCATGTTTAATTACAACATACGACTCGAATGAGGTAGGTATTGGTAGTGACATTTTTGTCAACTAAGGGGATGATAAATCACAATGCCACATTTAAGAGCATTTTTAATATTAAGTTCAGATATATAGTTGGGTTGGTAGCTTCCATTTGAATGATGAAGCAGTTTCCAATAAACTATGAGATTAGTATTTTTAGTAATATGAAATCCCTGACAGAATACCATGTCAGTTTGGGTTAGTTCTTTTTTTTTTCCTAACGTAGGGTTTTCAATCCTTTGGACTGGACTATTCCCTCCAGGCTTAGAAAGAAGTCGGGTAAAACCCCTGTGGTCCTTAAATGGTAGTACAAGTATACTCAACCTTCGGTTCTTGAAGAGAGGAGAACCGGGGATCAATACAAGACTTCTAGCTCCGGAAAAAGGAGAAACCGTAGTCCTTACCACTCGGTCAATCCCTTGGGGTTGTTTGGGTTAGTTGAGTTACAAGCATTTCCCTTAAAAATTCCTTTTGTTGGGAATTTCAGAGAGATCATGAGCCACGTCAGCCCAAGTTCTCTGTTTTCTTACTTCGATTAGTTCTCGCGATAAAATTGTGCTTTGGTAATCTTTTTTTCTCTTCTGTCTTTCAATATTTGAAATTTCAACTTCTCTACTTGATAGAGAAAACCCTGAAAATCTTGAAGGAGTTTGAAGTTTTCTCAATGTAAATTTTTTCAAATACTATCAAGATTTTCCAATTGAAACAGGCTCTAATAAATTGCTTCTTATTCTGTTGTAAAAGGACTGGTTCCTTAGATAACATCTCTAATCCCTTTTTTAATAAAGGAATGATGTTACTTGTTCAAGTTACTGATGATTAATTAATTTATCTATGAATATGATCAAACCTATAGTTTGGTAAGATAGCCCACCAAATGAGACTACTATTTACACATTATTGTGTAGAGAAGTTGCTCTCTAACCTTTTTGACCAAGTCAGTCAAAATATAGTATTGTCCACCTATGGAAGACGCTTATTCACTCCTGTCTGTTAATTACGTGCGAGGCCTGTCATTGTCTTGCTGACAAGAGAATAGCGTAGTTGGTTCATCCGAGTGGGGCCAACTATTGAAAGAATAGCTGGTCCATATGGGTGTCGTAATCGAACTCGTCGAGAACCTTGTGGGTTCCGGTGTGAAGTAAACATGCGAACTCGTTGCGAATATTCTTAGATCTAGTTGATAATCAAGTAAGGGTTCTCATCTCCCTTATATAGAACAATCCCTAGGAGTCACGACTATTATGAACTCTACCCCTTCTGGAATCTCACATCTCTTGACGAGCATGGGAATTCTGCCAACCGAGAGTCTGAACTTGATTCAAACTCTACACCAAGAGTTTAATCCTTATCTGACTCAACCAGATCAATACTTATTGGGAGTTCATCCACGGCACACTGCTAGGCTCGATCTGGCATGGCCTAATGATAGTCACGCCACACAATTTTCCTAACAACTATAGTGTACTCGGGGTTGAAGTTGAACCATTGAAGCTTACTATAGTGTCTTCTGACAGGGCCATATGACAATCTGAAATGCATACAGTAACATACAAATTAGAGGTGACTCGATTCAAACTCTCCTGATCATGGCCCCAGACCCCAGTTGTAGATTGGGTAGATCCTCAATTCAGAATTAATGAATGGGCCCAATCCAACATGCAATTGTTGGTCACTTTGTTTCATGAAAATTGAAGTACCATTGATTGTTCATTTGTTCTTCATTTCATTATCATTCGATGCATGACCAATGGTAGTGCCCAAACTACCATGGGCTCCAGTCTATGCCCACCAATATGTCTGGTAAGGTTTAGATTGGGCTTGCTCAGGCTGAGATTTTCAAGGCCCAAGCAAACTGCATGTCTTGATCTAGCTAATTAAGTGTAACTTTGGGCTGGAGATGAGCCAAGCTAGGCCGGCCCAACTCATACTTTTAGCTCGTGTTGTGTCCAGATTAGTCGGACTTGGTTTGGATCTGGGATTAAAGTTCCTCAACTTGACCCGATCGAGCTCGATTTGCACTCAAACCAACAAAACCCATCAAACCTGATCCGATATCAACTATGCAAAAGTCTACAAACTAGCATAGGAGCCATGTCTGGTTTTGGTTGCGTTTAGGTCGGTTGAGATTGATCAGTCCTTCCAGACATTGGGTTGGGCTCAAGTTCACGTAAAACCTGTTTGACCTGCTGATGAGGTCAAGTTCACTGAACCGAGTAACTTGAGTGAGCCTCACAGAGTACAAGTTAGAGTGATACAACTCAACTAATTACTTGAAGTGGCCTTATGAATTGAGTTTACCGGGGAACTAAGCGCGAATCAAAATGAGGTTTTAGGTTTGAGAATTGAGATTAGGGGTGGTCAAATGACGTGTTTGTCGTTGTAAGAGACCAACCCATGTATCCATAAAGCTTGAAGAGGAGGCCCAGGCCCAGCTACTTATTAATTGGGCAAAAAAAAAAAAAAAAAAAAAAAAAACACTAGGGCCTGTGGTGATAATAAAGCAGCTTAGGTTCCAGTTGAGATGGACCTTAAAACAATGAAACCATTTATTTGTCGGGTGTAGATTATCTTATTAAGAGCCTGTTTGGATAAATGAGGAGTGGAGTAAAATGAAGTGGATTTCACATATGGAATGGAGTGAAGCGAAGTGGGTTGAAGTTAAAGTAGAATACTTCACTTCACTCCATTTGGATGCTTATTTTGAAGTTAAGATTCGGAGTAGAATCCACTTTTACTTAAGGAAATGAAAGTATATAGAGTTGAAGTGAAATGGAGTACATGTGGCTCACAACATTACTTCATCTATCGAGACAGACTCATCTAAAAGGGGTAGAGTCGAAATTTTAGACTGTTAGGGCCCATATAACTCCACTCTACTCTATTTTTTGCCTATCCAAACAGGCCCAGTGTCTGAAGAGTGGAGTCCAACCCCGGTCTACTTGTGGGTTTTGTGTGTGGGTTTGCACACGCCCAGTGGAACCCTCTTGCACTCAACAAGACTGGGATGAAAATGGATAGGATTTGGGTTGTGACTTGTGTCCGGTGTATCCTGAACCAAGAGCTGAATAGGTTCCTGGTTGTGGAAACGGTACCCTTACCTGAGTTTGAATTAGAGCACCCAACAGTTTAGGTTCAGGTTGCGTCCAGTGTAGGCCCAAACCGGAATTTCTGAAAGTGGAACTGTACTTGAACCCATACCCGAGCTGGTTCCTTCCATGTTTCAAAGTCTAGCTTACCTGAATTTTGAATTAAAGAGGCAAAAGTGACTTGTGACTTAAGCCTATCTTTATGAGTTATGGCCTGTTATTTACAAGTGTGGAGAAGCAAAAATAAAGTGAGGTCAAATCATAAATAAAGTAAACAAAGGGGATTAAAATAAAAGGCACTTTTTCACAAACTTTACTTCTCTCCGAGTTATCATACTTGGTTGTAAATTAAAAAAAAAATCCATATGACGAGTTAAAGAGCTAATGGTGTCACATTGAAACTTCATCTCTCCCCTCCAGTTTTTTCATGCAAATAGGTGCAATAAAATGAAAAAAGTCACATCATGGCCTACCTTTACCCTTTTTTTACTATTGCTAAACACATAGGCCTAACTCTTAGGGCCTAACTTTCTCTGCCTCTGTGTTTACATATGGGCCTAGTTTTAAGGCCCCCAATAAATAGTTAATGATCGGGCCTAAATTATCGACCCATGGAATCTTGGGCTTTTGCATTCTTGTTTTAATAACTGCAGCCAGCCAGGCCGGGCCAGAGTTTCACGAAACAGGGTTTGATCAATGTCTAGGGCCCGCTTGTTTGATATTGTATTGAATTCATAGGAACTCAAGTAGATCCTTCTTATAAAATGGACTAAATTTTAAGTAGAGATTAAAGATCCACAAAAGGGCCATCCAAACCTTTTTAATCAAATCCTAGAAAAGTGAGGCTGCATTTTGAGTCTCCACCTTATAACCTTTACTCGTCTCCTCTTTATATTCCTTCATTAGAACTCTTTTCACTTTGAATTACTAAGATTTTAATATAAAGTAAGCAATTGGGCCCCATGGAACAGGCTCAGGCTGAAGTGAATGGGCCTCCCACCATTTGGGTTGGATGGAAAAGGTTCGAGACCAACCAATTTATTTTGGGATGAAAGACTCAGGGCTAATGCACCTTTCACCTGAAGAACTCAACCATATCAGGCCCAAAACTGTGATAAGACTCTGGTCCACTTGCAACCCCACCTAATATATTTATTTGATGTACTATTTGTTATTTTAAGTCTGACATAATGGGTCCTACTTGGACGGCTCTGATGATTTTAAAATCATCTTTTCCATATTGTCTGCTGGGTCACACATGGATGGTTTAGATCCCAACCGTCCAGCTGTAAAACACCCATTCAGTTTTATTTATCTTGCAGACGTGTATGGCTGTGAAAGAATGGTTATTGTCAAAATCACACTCATTAGAAGTTTTACACATGACTAGATGCTACAATTTGGAGCTGAGGGGCTCAAAAGAGGCCAATGACCCATGGGCTTTTGCATGCCACACCAATGCTAGTGCTCAAGGGAATTCCTGTAGTAGGAGTTCTTCAGACAAGTTATTGGGATCTTTGTGGTTTTTTTTTTTTTTTTTTTTTTTTTTTTTTTGACACGATGTGATGGCTTAGCTCATAGCATTTGAATGTCATATTTACTTTTGTTGGAATTTCAAGTTTCAACTATCTAAAAAGTCTGATATTTTACTAGAGTGACTTGTTTTAGAGTTTTACAAGAATTTGGCATGTTCGGGTGCTTTGGAACATTATGCAATGGCTTATCTTCTGGCATTTGAAATGATGCTTATTTAATTAGAAATCCAAATTTCTACCACCTAAAAAGGTCTCATATAACCTTTTGTAATTCATTCTAATCTCTTTTCTTTATATGTTGGAATTTCAAATGCACCACCAAGAGGAGTATTATGGAATTTCACCTTATTGACCTGGTCCTATTTTTTTACTGAAATTCATGGAATTCTTATCTAGAGAAGCATAGCAGAATTCCTGAATGCTCACTCTTGTACTCGAGTATCTAGAAATTTCACTAAAAAACAAAGGAGCTAGAATTCATGAATTCCAAAGGTCATCTGAGACCTTTTAGATGGCTTAAATTTTCGAACTCTTGCGGAGAAACATGGCATTTGCAAATGCCTGGGGACAAGATATCACATCATGTCCAAAATAACCACGATGACAAATTCTTATCATAAGTTCTTGTAAAATACTCAAATTCCAACAAAATGAAAAGATATTGGAATTCAATGAATTCAAAAATGTCATTTGAGACCTTTTAAGTGTTATAATTTGGAATTCTGGTAAAAGAAATATGGCATTTTAAATGTCAGACGACAAGCCATCACATTATGTAAAAAAAAAATCTCCTAACATCCCAATTCTTGTCACAAAAAGGCCCTTTGGAATTCTTGGAATTTTAATCTCTATGCATTTTGTTGGGATTTCAATTGCTCCACCCAAGAAGAGGATTTAGGAATTCCACCTCAAGGGGCAACTTTTTGGAGAATTCGAAATTATCCGAAGAAGAATTCAATGAGTGTATTTATTTACTTGAATTCATAGAATTCTTATATGGAGAATCAAAGTTATCCCCTACGGTGGAATTCTAAAATCCTCCTCTTAGTAGAGCATTTAAAGTTCACAAAATGCAAAGAGTAAGAAGTTCTTGGAATTCCAAAAGGTCATTTTGAGACTTTTTAAGTGGGTGTAATTTGGAATTCTATTAAAAGAAACACGACATTTTAAATACAGGGTGGACAAGCCATCACATCATGTTTGAGAAACCCCAACATCCAAAATTCTTGTCAGAAATTCTAGTAAAGAAACAAGGCCTGTGAATTATTGTAAGGGCCTCTTTGATTGCAAGTTAGGGAAGTCATGTCTAAAGCTTTGGAGAATCTCAATGTTGTCCTCCAGGAATTAGAATTCCAAAATGACACTAAGAAGATAACATTCTGAATTCCATAAGTCAGCTAGCCAAAAGTGACTTTTCACTTGACAAGCTCAGCAAATTCTCACCCACCCAATCAAAAAAGGGATTTGGAATTTCTGGGGATAGCCTTTATATTTTTGTCATGAATTCCCAACAAGAGGAATTTATGTAAAAAATGCTATCCATTAAACAAGCTCTAAAGAAATAAAACCTTATGCACTTCCTCCTGAATGAGGCGTAATAATCTCAGCACACTCATAGTTGAGTGATATAGGCATTGTAATTTCACACGAATCGACCCTTGGTCTTCAAGTTTAAAGCATTACTCCAAACCAATAGCTCAACACAACCTAAAAGACACGCACACACCAAAACCAAAGAGGGGTAATAATAAAGTGTGGTCTTCTTTTTAAGGTCGGTGTGAACTTACCATCATCCATTAGATGGGGTGATGATGGCCAAGCATGTGGGCTGGACTTAGGCTTTGTTTTTGGCCCTATAGTTAAAATGGATTGAGGTCGATGTTGTTCTCACACCCGCAGTTGGTTCAGTTGATCAAGAGTGGGCATTGTCAAAATGATCGCATGTGTGGTTAGCACATTTTTTTTGGACTACTGGTTGGAACAATACTTCTAAACTTGAAGACCCGGGGATCGCATGTGTGCGATAATAGTAAGGTGTCAACACCACTACACGAAGAGTGTGCTGGTGTAGGGTCGGCTCTTATTATTTCCTAGAAAAAAAAAAGAGAAAATCTTGGATATCTCACTCTTCATTTTCATTTTCTTGGAAATAAGGCCTCCCACATCTCCAAAAATTTGGATGGAAGCCTAAAAGTTCAACTGCAATCTTACAAAGTAGAAGCAAAAGTTCATGTTAATAATAAACTTATTTCTTCACATATTCGCCATTCAATTTTTATGGGGAATCAAAAAATTTTGTTCTCTCAACAAGTGTCATTCTTAGAGTCAAGGCGGTTGCCCCCCCTTGGAATATAGGAAAGATTTTCATCGGCGCCATGATGTTCATTCATGTAACTTGTACTGGGCCTTCTATTTTTTTTTTCTTTAATTTTCCGTTCTTCTTTCGCTTTTTCTTAAGTGGAGTTTGGAAATGAGATATTTCAAGAAATTTTGTTACACTATCTACTAGTTTAGAACTAGCAACACTCCGTGCTATGCACGGTCCACCTTGATTTTCTTGCGTTGATACCGGGACCCAGGTGGTCCACCCGATGACCCATTTGATCTGTGGATCCGAATGAGGACTCATGGGCGACCAAGTAGGTGGTGGTCCCGTGCGAGGTAGACCCTCTTTGGCCCACCATCCAGCGTCTGATCAAAGAGAGGGAGATTACGTCTTTTAGGAAGCAGTTAAGAAGCGTGGAATTTTTTTATTTTTTTTTAAGTTTCAGTCATTGTTTGGTCCATTCAGTTTCTTGCGTTGATACCGGGACCCAGGTGGGCCACCAAATGACTCATCCGATCCGTGGATTCGAAAGAGGACCCACCGGAGACCCATGATGTGGTGGACCCGTGCGAGTTGGGCCCTCTTTGGCCCACCATCAAACGTTTGATCAAAGAGAGGGAGATGACTTATTTTAGGAAGCGATTGAGAAGTTGGATTTTTTTATTTAAGTCATTGTTTGGGCCATACAGCTGTTCTACTTGATTTTCTTGCGTTGATACCGGGACCTAGGTGGGCCACCGGATGACCCATCCGATCCATGGATCCGAAGGAGTACCCACCGGCGACCCATTGGTGGTGGACCCGTGCGAGGTGGGCCCACCAGCGTCTCCGAAGGAGGACCCATCGGGGACCCATTAGGTGGGCCTAGCGTCTAATCAGAGAGAATGAGAGGACGTGTTTTAGGAAATAGTTAAGAATTGGGATTTTTTTTTATTTTTTAGTTTTAGTCATTGTTTGGGCCATTCAGTTTCTTGCGTTGATACCGGGACTCATGTAGGTCGCTCAATGACTCATCTGATCCATGGATTCGAAGGAGGACCCCCTGGGCGACCCAAATGCATAGGTAGATGATTAAACACATTGAGTTGGTGAATAGGTAGATGATAAAATAGTCTCTTTAAGACCACCCAAATGCATATCAACGTTAGTTTAAAAAATAGTTTCTTAAAAAAAATAGGGTTTTACGTCAAATTAAATTTATCTTAGATTTAAATAAAGTTGTGAATTTTTAATTGTAACATCGATTGAAAGTTTCAAAATTTTCATCATAATTAATACAAAATGTCATCAAACTAATTCATTAGCATGGTATGTGTGGCATCAAGTGACATAGCACTTTGTCGAGGGGCCCTTTTTTTTTCTTAACTACACAATATTCATCACATAATAGCAAATGTTAATATACTCTTCCAGATGTGTTCACTTTCAACCTACTTATTTGATGAAAAATGGAAAGAACCAACCAAAATAACATTTCAACCCATGCCTTTAAATAACTAAACAACACGAATTTCCAGAACCCCTAAAGACAAAAATATACCTAGAACGATGACTCTAAGAAATTTCGGTAATGAACATCAAGAACAATTTGGAAATGAAGCTTGTTCTATTTGATTTTTGTGTTTTTTTTAGGATCCATTTGCTTCTATTTAGGGTAAAGTCGTTGCCGATCTCTGCAATCTGGAGTTCTTGTTTTTGAGATTAGGATGTGTAGGTGACATTTCTGCTAATTGAGATTTAGGTGATGAAAATCTGTAGTATAGGGCCTAATTCTCGGTGAGGAAGACCGTCGGATCAAGTTATCTTGTACTGAATTGTGACTGGTCCTAATATGATTCTTAGAGGAATGATATTTAGCATTGGATTATAAGCGGTCTCCTTCATTGAGAAGATAAGATTTGAGATATCTTTTGTGTTTTTTCCCTCCTTACTAAGAAGATGAGTCACCGAATCCAATCCAACGATGAATACCACTCTGATGTTAGTGATATTTGGGGCAATATCATTTCTTAATTATAGTTTAGATTTTATTGTCTCGCTTGAGGTGAAGTAGGTTGTAAGCTCCAGGATGCAGAATTGACTCACCTGTATCCAAACTTTAGGTATTCTTGCCTAAGTGAAGTCATTCTGTTTTTCGTTTTCGGTGTTTTTTCCCTCAGTTACTTTGGGAATGTTAATTCCATTTCCAAGAATGATAATTTTATCTGCATGTGTAATTTTTATTTTATGAGTTACTCTATGAGCCCTTCTAATCTTTAGCAATTTTGAAAGGTTAAGAGTATAATTGCCCTTGTATGGAGAATATTAGGATATGTACTGCATCTTGGTTAACTACTCTACAGATGCTTGCTCAGCCGAACGTGCTCTTTAGCAATGGGTCCATGTTTTCATTTTGTTGATCAACTGTTGGACGTGGCGGTCTGAAAATTGGGCTGATTTTCAGCTCATAATTATCAATAAAATCATATATGATCATTTATAAAATGAACATTCTGTATATTATTAGTTATGATTATTAATTATGACGGGCAAAATGATTGTAAATGATCATAGAAATAATTGGCTTATTTATCTACATAGCGATTATTTGTCTGTTTGGGTTTCCAGAATGATATTATCCCAAAATGATCATTCAACAAAATGAATTGACTTCATAACAGTTCATAAATTTATTTTGCTACAAAATTAGATGATCATTTTTCAAGTCTGTAAATCATTTCTAAGTAATTATCATCCATCTTCCATAAACGGATGGTAGAGGTGTTGTCATTAGAACGAAGATGGAGTTGGAGGCTGACCTCTAAGAGTGATGGTGCTACTGGAGTACCATTAGTTGTTGTTTTGTATTCTAAAAAATCAGAGTCATAGCCCTCTTCTTTTTCCGCTCTCTGGTGGAGTTGCAGGCTGACCTCTAAGAGTGTCCATCTTCTTCTTCCTCTCTGCTGGAGTTGCAGGCTGAACTCAACCCTCTTCTTCTTCCTTTCTTCTTCTTCTCTTTCTCTTCGTAGAGGACCTAATTTTTTTTGCGGAAGGTTTTGTTGAGGAAGCTATGCGGAGGTTAGTGGAGGGACAGGTGACTTGATGAAGGAGGACATGTGTCTTCATGTGAAGGAGGATAGGTGTCAGCATGCCAAGAGAGACTACATTCCCTTAGTATAATAGATATATTCTATTCACCTAAACTAAAAAAATAAAGTCTTCGCAAAAATCATTAGTGAGTTCATGAGAAACCATTAATTATAGTGGCCCATTGTAAGTTTTAACATAAATGATTCTTATAGGAAAGATACTATGACTCTTGATATTATATTGGCCCCACAAGGCTGACGAGTTTAATGTGATATCCTATAGTCATATCATGATTAAATAGCCTTTATCAATTATCAATATTAGGTGGGTTTTATAAATGTTAAATGTCACACTAAGGGGCTTTCATCGTGATTACTAACATTAGGTCGGTCCCATATTATAAAAAAAGTCGGATCTCATACTGATTAGCAATGTTGAATTGTGTGATTTCAATTATCAGTTTGTCTTCTGTCACGTCTCCCGAACCCGATTTGAAAATAAACCGGATCCGGGGAGTGAAATTTTGGGCCAATTAAAATTTTTTGCCCTTTTTGGCCCAAGGATCGTAAGTCCGCTGTGAGGATAATGTATTTCAGCCTCAAAACATAAAACAATAGCGGAATTCATACATTGATATCAACAATGGATAATAAATCTCAATTAAATTTAAAGTTCCAAGCAACAATTAAAGTTAAAGAGGAAGTTAATTTAATTACTATGGCCATCCCAGAAACTAAGGCCATTAAACAACACAGAGTCAATGAAAGAAAAGTTCAACGAAGAATAACAATGAATTAAATAAAATCTAATATTTGTCCCAAAGTGAGTCTCTCATGTGCCTGGTAATGATGACGCTACTCTACGTTATCGGCACTCCACTCCCGTGCCTCCTCTGCTGGTTGGAGATCCTCTGGGATCTCCTCACCGGCCTGGTCCTAGTAGTAGTACTCACTTGAGGAGTCTGCACACCAAGGAACCAAGTCAACGACATGTTGAGCAATAGATAAGCAAGATATAATTAAAACATAACATGCATCAAATATGAGAGTAATGATAAGTACAAGATCGTAGGAATACAAGGGACAATACTAAGCATGTAGCATGAGTAAATAACTATCAGAATCATAAATAGAAATCCTGGCAATACTAACAATCACCACTACCAATGTAATGCAATGCATAAGAGGGAGACTCCGTGGATGTCCAAGCCACCTCACGGGGTACCAGTAACAATTCTATCCGGACTACTGATACCAAAGTCCGGCTCCAGGGGGGATCCAAGCTCCCGGTCCTGGGAATAGTAGCACGGTCCAAGCTCACTCCCAACTATTCAACGCCATGGACGCCGTCCAAGGCCGATTCGCCCACCCCGATGTCCGAGCAACCGGCCCATCAATAAACCCCAAATTGCAGCTGGCCATGATATGCAAATAATAATAATAATAAAGTGGTGTTAACACGCGGGGAAAACCAAGTCAAGCAAGTCTGGCTAGTTCAGCACACCAAGCGTGTTCTTAGGGATTATCTCATTCAAACAATACAAGATAGACCATCCACACGATAATCCCTTACATTCTAGCCAATCATGTTTATCAATACACGATACATGGTTCCTAAGGTACACTCTAAATCAGGTCATTGTTCTAATTCTACAAGAGTTTATGTTTCATAATTAATTAGGTGTTTTATACCAAGAGAGTGTACAAGGATACAAAATCAAAGGATACGATTAACAAATCAAGGAGAATTTACAATCCAATCCTAGGCAAGTGTTATCATCCATGTACCATATGTGGTGTAACGGAGTGTGTGGGGAATTCGAATCATCAATGCTTATTAAGAATTTTCTTGGTGTACAATCATGTTGAGCATCGATTGATTCAATTCCGTACGCATTCGGTTAAACCATACACAATACACGAATACCTAGACAATCCATCGAAGCACACCAAGCCATGGGCTACAATTTCAAAATCCCATTAATGGTCACGTGAGAGTGGTTTCATGGTTTCCAATGTCTAAGGCCCAAACCTAGGCTAACAATATCGTTACTAACAAGAAAGTGATCTAAATAATTAATCTCCTTAGCTACCTCTCTTCCCGATCCTCAATCATCGCGAGACATGTATCATTGGATTCTACGCTCAAAGAGCTTTCCAACGGTATATAGTTCGCGAAATTCCGACGTATGGTTTAGAAGTTATGGCCCATAAAAGTTTGCCCCTTTATATATATATATAAAAGCGCGACGGACCAACATGTGTCTGATTCATCGGATGGATGATCCAACAGTTGCATCATCAATGTCAGACCGTTCAACGTTGTTGTTTGTTTGTTTTTTTTTTTTTTCAACATGCGCTGATGTCCTGATGTCCTCTAGACGTTCAATGGCCATTGAACGTTCTGGACATCCGCATCATGCAACATTTTTTTTTAATTAATTAATTAATTAATTAATTTTTTTCCTGAACGTCAAATACAGAACCCTTTTTTTTTTGCAGTTTTTCACCCAATCCATTCCAATAATTCACCTGCACAAAAACTGAGCCACCGTGCTCCCCCAATAATCCATTCCATTCATCATCATTTCCACTTACATCAATTAATACTAAAATTAACAATTAAATTAAATAAACCCAAATTAATAACAGAATAGGCTTGGGAATTAGGGAAACCTAACAAGAAAATGCATCCAATCAATGGAAGACATACACACATGCTTAAATTATAAAATGCAGATCTACTTGCCTCAACCAAGAAGAAGATTGGAATTAGGGAAATCTGAGGAGAAGTCATACTACTGTGGAAACCTCGATTTACCCCGACCAAACGCAATCTAAAACGCAAAGGAGAAGAAAAGATTAAAATCTAACCTAAATCTAAACCAAAGAGAATTGATTGAAAAGATAAAAAAGAGGGAAATCTTACCAAATTGATGTTACTGGAAAGATGAGATCGCGAGGAAGAAGATGAGCGGCTCGGATCGCAGAAGTGATCCTTCAGGGAAGGAGTTCTGGAGCCTTAGAAAATGAGGAAGAAGAAGAATGGTTGCGGGTTATCGTTCGTTGCAGAGAAAGAAAAGAGATTAGGGTTAATCTCTTGTTTAAGAAGAAAGAGAGGGAGAAAAGACTAAGTTACCCCTTAAGTGGGTCCGGAGAAAGAATGAATTATTAGAAGGGTTTCTGGTCGTCGGATCGCAACGAGCCAGAAGACAAAATTGATCAACGCGACGAGACATTTTCAACAAATCCAAAATCATGGCGATATGAATTTTTCGGAAAAACACTCAAATTTTTCCTAATTTGCAAACTACCCCCTTACTAAGGTCAAACGAACTCAGAATCGCACGAAACTCCGCAGGCACTATCTAACACTAAAAAAAGCTCGCTGACCATCTAAACCCACTTAAATATATAATAAAACAATAATTATAATAATATCAAAATAAATGGGTCAACGGGACGGTTATTGAGCCCAACTGACCCAGTAAGGTCGCAGACCTTACATCTTCATTAAATGGGTTTCATTATTTGAGGGCTCTGCCGGTGTTGCTATGACTACCAACATCAAATGGGTCCCTTGATGATTTGACATAAATGGATTCATCAATGATATTTGACATTAGATAATGTTTTACAAAAAAAGAAAAAAAAAGATAGGGTTATTTGTGATAATCACTATTAGATGTATCATACTATGGCTACAAACTTTGGTGAGCCCACCTTAATTAAATAATACTAGCACTCAGCACAGGTAGGTCCAAATATTGCAGACTAAATACTTGTATATAAAAAGACTAAACAATTGCGAAAAAAATAAAATAAAATTGAAATAAAAAGGGACGTAAAAATAAAAGAAAATTAACTCATAGAATCCTTACCTTCTAATGAAAACCTCCAAATAATTATCACTTGCTTATTCCTAGATCTTAGAAAGAAAACTGAAGAAAAGACAATGTTAAAAGTAAATGTTTGCATACTACGAGGGCTAAGTGGTATATAGAATGAGAATTGGGGAAAAAAATACAATAGAAATGGGGGTAGAAAGAGAGATATTCAAAAAAGAAGAAGTGGAACCTTCAATAATGGAGGGTGGACGTGAGGTTTTATGAGATAAAAAAATAGGTTAGTTGTATAGGATAGGTAGTGGGGAGAGAATGTGGAGTGTTTGAAAAAAAGGGAATAACTTCCCATCAAAATTGCAAGTGAATTTCAAATCCAAAACCTTCCTACTTATTATATTATAATTGATTGGATCGCATGGTTTTAACGTTTAATCACGTAATCTTTAACAATAGATGAGTCTTATCATGATTATTAACACATGTGATACCTAATTAGTGGGTCTTACATTACCATTGGTTATTCTCTCTCCATTTATTCTTCGGTATATCATCTTGTGAGTTTTTTTTATTATAAATTGTCAGACACTTCAAAGGTATATTGAAATTTGTGAAAACTGTCAAACACAATAAGTGACAAAATATAATAATATGATGCTATTTTGTTCTATGATAATGAAATATTACATTATTTAACTTATTGATATCAGGTTATGTATTTTTCCAAACCCCCCCTATTATATTTCTCTTTAGCTTGTGTTTTAGATGTGTAGCCTTCATTTGTTTTCCTTTATGTCTAATCCTCAAGCCATTGGTGTTTAGTAGTGGAGTTTTATCCTTTGTCCCTCCTCTTCACTATCCTACTAGCATGAAGGCCCTCTACGAATGCAAAAGTTAAGTCTCGTGTAATATGAATATATAATATATTAAAATTAATATTTCTTTCATATAAATCCATTTATACGAAACACATAAAACAAAGTTGCCTCTTTCTCAGCTTTGTTGTTTTTTTGTAAACATATTATGATCTCGTGCCTTATAGATTCTACACTGCATTTGCCAAGTCTAGGTCTTATCCATCTTTGAGTTAGAATAAATGGACATAGAGAGGGAGGTTGGGTGGGATATGCGTGGAAAAGAAATGTCTAGAGGTGGTGTGATGGAGAGTTTTAGGGGGAGAAATAGTTTAAAGATATGAAAATGGTGTTTTGTTTTTTTAAGAGATACAACCATTGATTCAAAGAGATAAAAAGTTGGCATGTCCTTTGAGCATGTCTTTTGAAGTAATAAATGGGGCCCAATTGCTGATGTGGCTCAAGAAAAGAGAGATTTGAGTTTTTTTTTTTTTTTGTAATTAACCACTATTCAGCTTTAAAGAGAAAGAATTCTTTTGCCGACTTTCTCATATAGGATGAATGAATGACGCGATCAAAATTCTCACCATGAAAACCAAGAGGGAACCTAATTTAGTGATGTGTGACCTTTGATCTTTCATCATCAACGTATGCTAAACATGTTTGTATTCAAGTTTTGGGAAATGATGTCTTTGAAAACAATTGGGGTATATTCAAATTTTGAGAATATCTTTGATATCATTAAAAAAACTGTAACAAAAAAATAGTTAGTAATGAATCAATAGATATAAAATGTCACGATCAACATCACTTACTCCCCTACAAGAAATTCTTGGCTCTGCCATTGATACATGTAAACACAGAGAAATAACCAGAATTGTAATAATACTTATTAGGCAAGAGCTCATGAGGTTTGAACAAGTTGGGTTGAGCCAGATTCATGAAGTCTGGATAGAAGTTAGGGCCTGCATCTTATAGTTAAATTCCTTTGATTTTAGGCATTCCTATGACTTAAAAGCTAAAACTGGCTTCAAATTTTGATTCAAGCCAAGACAAAAATGGGTTGATTAGAAACTGCAACATTTATAACCATACTCGTAGTAAGAATATGCAGACGGAGAAATTTGTACATGTGAACATTTTCATGGCCATCAAATCAAAGTCCACTTAGTGTTGCACATCCATTGATGATTTATATTGTCATGCTTAAATGGGCAAGACCAGAGCCTAGAGTTCTAATTTGCTAGCCCATATCGTCCACCTATTAATCCAACACAAATAGGTCTAAAATCCTTGTGTCCAGGACCAGGCCAGTTGGCCCATGTGCAACCTTACATCTACCATGTAATGTAACCTGATGGCAACTGGTAGATTTTGATGCATTCTACATCATCAAAATTCATGAAAGATGGATGCCATGGAAAAGAATTCTTGAGGGTATACAAAATTTATATCTGGTGTGAGATTGCAGAGAGATCACCCCGATCAAAATAAAAATAAATTGCAGAGAATTCATTTGATGAGATTGCAATTAAAGATAAATTGCAACGCAACATAAAAAATAAGTTGCAAAGAAAATAAAAGTACCTTAGCAATTGTAGAGAAATGACCCACATTCGATTGTGGCAAATATCCAACTAAACACTTACAGAGAAATGACTCGCCTTGGATTGTCTACTGAATATATGAGAGTTAGGATTTGCTGTTTCATCCTATCAAATATTGCCAACTGTATAAAATCAAATATTTTTTAATTTCATGCAAAGCAAGCAATTGAGAGGGTGTATAACTGGCATGAGTTTCAACGAAATTGGGGATCCGGAATAATCTTTGTGCAACCCAAAACCCTAGTCAAATATCATTCCAATAAATGGCCCACCTTGGATTGTTCATTGGCAACAAAGAGATAGAGAGGTCTTGAACTCTAATAAAAAATAAAAAAAACCAAACCGTTGTAGAGGATCTTGAATGTGGTTTGCAAGTTGCGGAGGATAAAGAGGAGAAGAAGATTGAGGACTCAAGCTATGACCAGAGCATTTTTTTCCTTCTATATTCTAATGGCTTGGGCAATGAAAAAGGAGTTGGTTTTTTTTTTGTCTAGAGTTTTTTTCCACATTGTTTCAAGAAACACATGAGGAACGAAAACTTATATTCAGGCAAAGAAGTATTCCACCCTAGGAAATTAAAATCCCATCCTTTTAGTAAAATAAGTCACAAAAATAATCACAAAACCTACGATGATTTGAAAAAAAGCAGAAAACAAGAATATTGCATATGAAGTTTCTTGCCCTTACCTGAATCGGCAAAGGCAATTTCAAATGGTTCGACTTTCGAATGTATTTTATAGAGAGTGGGAGAGGAAAATGATCAGTTTGGTAGATGGTTTCCATTTTTCTTTTGTTGAAAACAAGGATGGTTAGGAGAAACGAAGAGTCTAGGCCGAGCCACAAAATTGCAATTAAGTTAGTTTCCAGATGTATATATAAACGAAAAAGCAAGCAAGAGGAGAAGGAAGCAGGAGGAGAAACTACAATATTTTATATTATGGTATAGATAGATGTGAGCCCCATGAATTTTATTCTCCACGAAAATTTACAGCAATAAATATCACAAAAATCATTTTTCATAAAAAAAATGGTTACACAAACTTCTACTGAATTTTTTTTTGTACGTTTGTGTAGTCCATTTCCGCATAAAAGGAGAGAGGTGGTTTTCTACGAAAAACTCTTTTTTCATGTGTTTGGTGCGGTAGTTTTCTGTGGAACTGTTTTTTTGCTACGTCAGTTTTTTCTTTCGTAGGTATGGAAATAGACTTCGTATGGAAGTATGAGAAGTAACCTGACCCCCAATTTCCTTACTCTCACCCTCGCTCCACCCAACCACCCTCTTTCTTCTCCTTTCCCTCCTAACCCCACCACCCACCGAGTAGTTTTCACTAAAGAATTCCACAACTATACCAAACAACAATAACATTAATTCATTGAGGAAAAACTTTTTGCACCAAACATAAATTTCTAACTTTTCGATAAAAACTTTTTTGAGGTATTTAAAATCATAAAAATCATAGAATTTACTGATGTGACAATTTCATCTTCCCATGGAAGTTGCGAGTCCTTTGTTTAGTGGGTTTTCCATGAAAAAAGTAAAAATGATGAAAGTGGTTTTTCACGTTTCAGTGAACTTCAATGTTTAGTGCATCAACTTTTCAGGCGAAGACGGAAAATTACCATGGAATTCCGTCGGCACCTACACTGGTAAGCTTGCGGGCCCACAATGCAAGAAGCCATCAGAACCGTATATCTTCACTTTGCGTCACACTGCATGGTGAAGATAAGATCTGTTGCTTTCAGGCTACTGCGATTATCACCGCGGGGCCCACGAGATCAACGGTTCTGGCAACCCCTGAATGAAACCCTAATGACTCCAACCCCTATAAAACCAAAGCGACCCTCAATTTACGTAGGGTCTCACAAGAGAGAGGAGTTGCGAAGAAGAAGGAGAAGAAGAAGATGCAGATCTTCGTAAAAACCCTAACGGGGAAGACCATAACCCTCGAAGTCGAGTCCAGCGACACCATCGATAATGTAAAAGCCAAGATCCAGGACAAGGAAGGTAACTACTAACCCTAACCCTAACCCCAGCTACCTTTCTCTAGATCTTTCTTCGATTTCACCTTTCCATGAACGTCGTCGTATCTGAACTTGTTTTGCAGGAATCCCTCCCGATCAGCAGCGTCTGATCTTCGCTGGTAAACAGCTCGAAGATGGTCGTACTCTCGCTGACTACAACATCCAGAAAGGTTCGTCGATCCTTTCTATCCATTTGTTCACTCTCTCTCTCTCTCTCTATCTCTATCTCTCTCTTCCTTCATTTCTGATATATAAGTATGTTATGGTGGTGGTTCTTCTTTTTTGATGCTTGTTTCTGCAGAGTCGACGCTGCATCTTGTTCTGAGGCTCCGTGGTGGAATCATCGAGCCATCTCTGATGGCGCTGGCCAGAAAGTATAACCAGGACAAGATGATCTGCCGAAAGTAAGACCTCATTTCCCTCTTTCTCTTCCTTGCAGTCAAAAGCATGTAGGTAAATGGATTTCATTGTTGTTGCATGCTTTGTTTTCTATGATGAACTTCATTGGTTGGAATTATGGAGTCTTGCCATTAGATTTCAAGACATTGCATGTTTGTTCTCTATTCCTCTTATCCAGAAAGGTTCATTTTGGAGGAAATCCCCGCCTGAATTAAGTCTGATTTTTGAATTCCTATGTTTGCATCATGCAGACATTTTTCCCGTCTGATGAATGCTGCCTGGTTGAAGGAAAAGTTGGAATAATGTTCATATTTTTTGGTTATGAATTTTTTTTGTTTGAGTGTTACTATTGAAATCGATAGGTTTTGGTGGGGGCATTATTACCAACAAAGCGAGTGTTGTGATGGGTGGCTATGTTTTATTAGCAGCTGGCCTATTTGTCCAATTGATGCCACATTTCCTTGAAAAAGGCTAGGAAAAATTCACTGCTCATCTTGCAGTGAAAACCTTCCATGTTTGGAAAAGCACAAAATGATCTAAATTTTCCTGTGGAAAAGCATTTCCTATTTGGGAGGGAGTTAGGAAATTTTTTTCCCTACAGAATCGGTTTTCTGTGATGTGAATAATTTTTCAAACAAGCTAATGACCATTTGGTGAAGTACTTATTTCTTTTGTTTAAAGTTTGTAACGCTGGGGGATATACTTGCACTTGAGTGGTCCTCACACTGTGTGCTATCTCCACCTATCTTGTAAGCCTGTAATGAGCCAATGTTTTTCTTTGGCTGAATTATATGTTTCTTTTGGGTTGGGTTTTAAATTTATCAGCAAAAGATCACTTCTTTAGAGGCATTGTCGAGGCAATGCTCAGATTTGATATAAGTTAGTTTTTGTTGCTTTTAAGAAAGGCAGAACTCAACTTTTGTAAGTAAGTTCTTACGGGAAGGGAGTCTCGGGGACTTTTTTTTTATTACTTATAAGGACGAGAGTAAAGATGACAAGGAAAATGAAAGGAGGAAACTAAACAAAAAAATTCCTGCTATTCTGTGGGGGTTAGGTATACATCTGTCTCCATCTTCTTCTTTCGGTTCTTTTCTAATTTCCGTGGCTTGAATCTTGTATGTGTGATTAGATGTTAGACCCTAAAAGGGTGTAGACACATCTAATCCTCAGATTGGATTTAATGTCTGGGATTCTTTGGATCACCTTTTGATGTTCAAACATCGAAGATCTTGTGTTGGTGATGTGAATGATATGGGCACTTTGCAAATATCCTTGAACATTTTTTGAAAACTGGAGATTCCATGACCATTTAAAAAAAAAAAAAAACCTAGAGATTCCATGAAGGATAATGAGTGTTTTACCTATGGTTTGTTAGTTGATTGGCCAATTCTTCAAACACGTGAAAGGCATGAAATCCAACCCATGGATATATGCAAGACCACTGAGGGCATGTTTTTGTAATGCAGTTATTCATTGATATTGTGGAAGAGCTTTCAATTCTCTGCGCTTGTCACTTTTTCGCGGTTTGGTGCGGCGCTTTTTCATGCGAAAAGAGGAAAAAAATTGAACTAATTTTCCTTGAGTCCGTGGAAAATCATTTCCTATGGGGGGGTGAGTGGGTTTTGGAACTGCTTTTCTGCAACACAATATCTTTGTGCATTGCTGGAATTCTGTGCACTATGAAAATTTGGTTCTTGTGGCATTGCTAAAAAGTGATCCATCCCTCTCTCCTACATAGGAAATGGTTTTTTGCAGAATTGAGGAAAATTAGTTCAAAATTTTCCTCTTTCTGCACGGAAAAGCGCTGTACCAAATCGTGAAAAGGTGGTGTCCAAAGAAAATTGGAGCCTTTTTTTTGGCATCAAGGAATTCATGGTGGTGCACAAACATGCCTAAAATAAATTAAGCAAATTTAATATCTAAAATGATATAAATAAGAGACTGAAAAAGTAAATCACAATTGTCTTAACTCTTGCCCCATCCCTATAGTGGGGGTTGTTTGGATGTTATCACTGCCTTTAGATTCTTAGTATGTTTGAAGGCCATGGCAATCATCTAATATCATCAAACATCATTTGAAATTGGAGATTGCAAAAAGGATGATGTGGGTTATACCTGTAGCTTGTTAGTTGATTTGTCAGTTCAAAGTTCTAATAACACATAAAATACAAACCATGAATATATGCAACTCCAGAAGTAATTAACAATAATTTCTAGAGGTATTTATGTTTAAAGAAAGGAAAGAAAGAAGCAAAGAGATGGAAAGAGTAAGTACTAATTAGTTAACGCTCCTCCTTCTAGAGGAAAGGAGAGATGATCTCTCTGCATCTTTTCCTCTTCTTTCTCCTCCTCCCTTATCCAATTTCTTGCAAGTGAAGCTAGAATATGAAAAAAAAAAAAAAAAAAATCCACCATGGCTATCTAACCTAAAAACTATTTATTTATTGCTGTTGGGTGCTTCTCTGATGATATCCTATTACAAATAGGTCTCTGACAGACCTTTTGTAATTTCTCTTGAGATCGTTGGCCAAATATGATAGTGGTCCATGTAAAGCCCATAAGATGGATGTTGTTTGTCTCTGATGTTGAGAAATGCAGTTATTGCAAATGCAACTATATGCATAAACTTTCCTCTTGGTTAAGTTTACATACTACAAAGTCTGAAGAAAATGTTGAACTTCTTGAAAATCTCATCCAAAGTAGAGAGCAGTAAATGGTTGATTTTAATATTCAATAAATAAATGGCGTATTTTAGATCATTAATTATATATTCCAGATGCAGTAAGTGATTTCTATTAATAATAAATAAATTTTTAGTAATAGAAAAACTATGAAAGTGAATGTTCTTAGTTTATTGATGACAAGTGATGGTAAATAAATATGTTTATATCTTGTAATTCTTCACTAAAGCACACACCACAGACTTGTGCGTGTTGTGCTTATGTGTATATATATATATATATATATATAGAGAGAGAGAGAGAGAGAGAGAGAGAGAGAGAGAGAGAGAGAGATGGTATAGGGTTTCCATGTAAATGAGATTTGCCCGGGGCCCCACGTTTGCATGATCAAAGTTGGCTAAATTTTATTTTATCTTGTAATTTTTCATTAAAGTAAACACCAGAGACTTGTGCGTGTGTTTATGTATATATATAGAGATGATATAGGGTTTCCATGTAAATGAGATTTGCATGGGCCCCACAATTCCTTGATCGAAGTCATACATATCATAGTCGCCCTCGAAGATGCACCTGCCCAAATTTCACTCTAGTTAGAGTGACATACACCATTGGATTGATCAATGTGTAGAGTTGGTGTTAACTCAGTAGGTAATCTCATTTTTCACATGTTGATCAATTCAACGGTGTATATTACTCTAATTGGAGTGAAATTTGGGCCACCGCTCATTCATTGAGGGCATGTATTGTGAATGGCTTGGATCGAGAAAAGGTGGGGCCTACATGTCATCATGGAGTAGGCTGTGTTGAGATTACCATGAAGACATGTTTCTGTTACCCAACTAGGCCCTACCTTTGCTTGATCCAATCATTCATATCAAATTTATAACATGTACTATACCCAAGTTTTGCTCTAGTTGGAGTGATGTACCCTATTGGTTTGGTCAATCTGTAAAATTAAGACTTAAACTTAGTCAACTTGATATGTGGCATATTGATTAATTTAAGGTGTATATTACTCCGATTGGAGTGAAATTTGGGCCACTATCTACTCATTGGGGCTTATGTGGATTAGATTAAGAGTAGATGGGGCTCATATGTCCATCTGAAGTATTATGAGAACTTTGTTTTCTATGAGTTTTGTTGACCCATGCGGGCATCCCTCTGCTTCATCCAAGTGGTTTCATGTCACATGATCTCTTTTGAATATGCATTCCCCCAAATTTCACTTTATTTGGAGTGATATACGCTGTTTGATTGATCAATTCATAGAAGTGAGACTTCTACTCTGACAAAGTAGTTAATCTCATATTTCACACGTTGATCAATAATTTGTCTATATTACTCCAATTGAAGTGAAATTTGGGCTTGTGATATGAATGGCTAGGATCATGAAAAAGCTACCACACAAAGGTACTACGTGGATGTGTTAAGTTGACCCACTTGGGCCCCATCTCTACTTGGTCCAAGCCATTCATATTATGCGGTCTTCCTTGATTTGCGATGTGGCCCAAATTTTACTCCAATTAGAGTGATGTAAATGATTGGATTGATCAATGTTTAACAATTGGACTTAATTGGTTAAATAGAGCATAACCTAATTGTTAATTCCAGTTTTCACAAAATGATCAATCTTGATTCTACACAACTCTGATTGGAGTGAAATTTGGGATGCTGTCTTTTCATTGTGGAGAGTGTGATGTGAATGGCTTGGATCAAGAAAAGGTGGGGCTATCATGTGTTAACCGGAGCAGTCCGCATGGAAACTTCCTTTATAGATGTGAGGTCCGCATGGAAGCTCCCTCATAGATGCGAGCTTTGGAGGACTTCTCATATTTGTGTAAATGATAATTTGAGGTCTGTAGCACGAGTGTGCATGTTGGGCCCCACCCATGGTCTCATCTTTCTCCAAAAAAACTTTATACCATTTTCAGTTTGGACTAGACTCAATTTGACACTATTCTGTGCTAGGTTTTACATTTAAACATTTTTTTTTAACCGTTGATATTGGGCCTAGATAAGTACTACATATGATGCCAATCAATCTGATTCTTTATCCACTCCCTATCCAGGCATATAATGTGAGGGACAAACCTGTGGGTCCCACTTGGGTGCACTCCAATAACAAGAGATGAGATAGAGAGATGGCCAATCAATCTGATTCTTTATCCACTCCCTATCCATGCATATAAAGCTCTCTATCTCATGTCAGTCTTATTGGAGTGCACCCAAGTGGGATCGACGGGGTTGTCCCTCCCATTATAAGAGAGGGGGAGATTAATTTCATAGCTTGCTTTATTCCCCTTACCTTTCTTTTTTAAACGTATATAAAATGCCCTTGTCTTTCTTAGGAGGAAGACACTCTTATAGCTTGCTTTATTCACATTATGGGTTGTACGGTTCTCTTGTGTGATCAAATAGGGGATTGATTCTGTGAAAGATGAGATCAGCATATGGAGAACTATTATTATTTCCATCTTTGTACTATTGTCAATAGTTGTCTATACAATAGGAAATTCCTAAAATTTTTAAGTATGGTTTCTGGATTCAGAACAGAAACTGAAAATATTGGTAAGGTGTGAGTTGGGGTTCTAATATTCAAGAGAGAAACCATCATATTCCCACAATGGCTCTGTGTAGTCACATACAGTGATAGATCCTTGCAGGAAAGAACTTGAATGCTTTGATATCTTTTGCAAAATAGATGGAAGGAAAAGGATGAAACATTAGTCATAGTTCAAGTGCTCTCTCTGTAGGGCTTTCTTTGATGCTGCCCAAGAGAAGTACCCCAGAATCGGCTTTTGGAACATGGGCCTGATTTAGGCCAAGCTTTATTAGGCTCAATGGGGCCCCTTTGTATGCAATATGCAAAAGGAAGGCCTATTGCAAGCAGCCTGTTGACCATGATGCGGAATGTGGTAAATTTTGAGATTAATTGTAGAGATGGGCCTATCCTGGTAAATCAGTAGAGACAGACCACAACCCCCTAACTCAAAACAAGCTTTTTAAATAGTACAAGTAGCAAAGATGTAGAAAGAAGATTAAATCAACCAGGTCAAGCGAAGAGTTGCCCAACCCTACAGGTTGTCGTTATAAAGGGATGTGCTCTCTTCTTCCAAGGACTCTTGAAAAATACCTGAATTTTTTCTCTAATTTGGAGCTGACTAAAGTTGGTGCTAAAACTTGATGTGGTGGTAATTATCCTTAGCCCTGGCCTGAAGAGTACCCATTGACTATTCTTTTCACCCTTGCTGCATTTGTATTCAACATAAGACTAAGGAGCCTTGTGGAAATATGATGAATTAAGGTTTGATCTTGTATTCTTTTTCATGGGGATTCCACAAATACCCCATTCCAAATCTGAAAGTTCCAAACGGTTGATAATCTTTTGGAGTTCAAATACAGATTCTAATTAAGGTTTTGATTTGTGTAGATCAAAAACTTCAACATTTTTCTACCAGTTTTGTCCAGTATCTGATGTCTTCTTTTGAGAAATTCTTCATTTCTTTTTAAAGAAACTTATTGGACACGATAGGTAACATCAAGTGTAGCAGTGTTCCAACTTCCAATAAGTGACATTGACTGTAGCACAACAGTTTTACGCTTTTTGGTGCAGATCGTTGACATTGATAGTAGGGATGTTTTCATGAAAATAGCTCAAGTTTATGGAAATTGTGTTAAGAGTTGCTATACTCTTTTTTTTAACTTGCGATACAGTGTTTCATTCCACGTGATGTTTGAATGGACTAAAATGTTGCTATGCTCTTTTAGTAACGATGACAATAGCGTCATGTACCACCATCTGGTTTTAAATGGTCAAAAATGTTTCTCAGCTTTTATGCCTTGGTGCAGCAACATATCTCGTACGCCTTGTGGTATCACAATTTGAGTGTAAAAAGGTGTAAAAAGCTGCCCGTTTCTTTTGTAATGAAATTCTTGAAAGCCCGTCAGCGATTTACTATTAAAGTAAAAGTGATGTAAATCATCAAATCAAGAGAGAATAAAATATTAGGGGATTACGCTGATATTTTGTCTTTAGTGGATTGGTAGGGAATCTTTTTGACTTTTTGTGGTCTTTTTTTTTTGGAGAAAGGAAGTTTTTTTTTTTTTTAGGAAATTTTGATGATGTGTATTTTTGATGTGACCCCTTGTCTGAAAAATGGAGGCTTTATGTTATTTGTTATTTTACTAACCTAAATTCCAAAATGGAGGCCTTACATTGCTTTCACTAACCTAGTAAATTCCTAAACGGGCTTATTCATTTTGAGAGAGAGAGAGAGAGAGACCCAAGGGTTTTTATTAACCTCTGGGTAATCGGATATCCATTTACTTTCCTATTTCCTTCCTATGCCCCTCAGTTGCCTGCTACCCTCAATGACTTTGGTTCCTTTTTTCTCCACTTTTATGTTCGAGAAATGATTCTAAAGTATTCCTACTGTTTAATCATGGTGATTTGATCATTTTCTTATTTTTCAAAGTCTAATTGTATTCCTTTCTCAATTATCTTATGTTAGGTCACCAATTGAGAGTAAAAAATGCTTTTGTGGAATCCATCTATGGTAGACAGCTAGAGCTCATCTCTCTTCTTTAGGTGACTTATCTCTTGGATCATCAAAGCTTGTCATAATATGAGACTTGGCAATTTCTCGGGGCTAGTGATACAGAAAACAATTACAAGTACATGCTCTTGGTGATAGATTGTTTGGTTTTGAACCTCACAAAATGTACAGTGTGTTACTCAGTTTGGAATTGAGTCCCCACAATAGATATATGATTTCTCGAACAATCTCATACGTTGGCAGATTCCAAATATTTGATCAGCAATCACACCTATGCATGGGTTATGTGTGTAGCATTGGGGGCCTTGGAAGCTACACAATTACTTGGCCAGGCTTCCATGATAAGACTGGGACGACCAATTTGTTTGGATGTCCAGACTCTAGAGCCTTAGTGCTTATGGTAAGTCAAGCCCACAAGCCTAACTGGCTTGCATGAACCATAGAATGTCACACTTGCACTTCAGTTTCATCTAGCCATCTTCATTAGTAAATAAAGGAGTGTTCATGAGGGACTCTTTCAGGTTTCCATGAACTTCTCTTTGAAGAAGTTGCTTAGTTATTTAGATTTGGTTCATTGAGGCACCATCTCAAGGCATGTGGATAGGACATCTTTGTTTTTACTTTCTGAGTGCCACATGGCTGTACAAAGCACTCTTTTGTAACTAAATAATGTGTAATGACCTAGTTTAATTTTTTGAACATATCAGTACTGTGAATGCCTTCTTTTTTTTCTTCCTTTCTTTATCTAATCCTGGACATACCTTTGATAAATCTAAACCCTCGTTATATGTAACCTATAGATGGGGGTTTTCAAATGCTGTTACCTACGATGACAATAATGAGCTGGGTTGCAGCTTTTATACATGTTGATGACAATACTTTTTGGTCAAACCACTCGTTTTTTATCTTGCGGGCCATGTTGTATTGACATAAATGATCATGCCTGTATTGGAGCCCGTCGTAGTTTATTATGAATATTGTTTTTTGAATTACTCTACTATTAAAAAAAAGAAAAATTGGAATAACCCTCTTCATAATTTTGCTGATCAGGTGCTATGCTCGCCTACACCCCCGGGCTGTTAATTGTAGGAAGAAGAAATGTGGCCACAGCAATCAGGTGCCATTTGATATCATCTCTGTTCCTTTTATTATTATTGCTCAGAAATTATCCTTGGCTGATTGACTCTTATTTCTTTTATTATTTCAGTTGAGGCCTAAGAAGAAGATTAAATAAATCTGATCGTGGTTGCTGGGGAGGTAGTGGTAGGGCAACTGATTTACGCTTTCGCTTTCTGAAAAATGTGAATCTTATGGTGCTTTAGTCTCAGTTATGCATTCAGCCCTTGACTGTTTTCTTATTTTGTTTTCTTGTTGGACTTGAGATTGGTGGCAGTTTTATTTTTATGAAGAAGAAATGTTACTTTTTTTTTTTTTCTAATTTTGATAAAGTTCTTTTTATCATTTGACATGTCGGAGGTTGGTATAGGTGTTTGGTGCGATGCATCCCACATTTAAACTTGCATGATGTTGGTCCATGGGTATGCTTATACTTTAACACGTCATAGGGAGCAAACCCATATGCATAAGCCTAGTCCAATGAACCATCCCCAAGATGGGTATTTTGGCACATATTTTAGGACATGACGTCGGGAGCAAAACCCACACCCACACCTTAGTCCAGAGAACCGTTGCGGTCCATATTTTAGAGGTGTTAGATGCAATGCAACCCATGTTTAAACTGCATGCCATGGTTGTGGGTATGCTTATGTTGGTCCTTGTTTTAAGGATGTTTGTTGATGTGACACACTCCATGTTTAAACTTTATTAGGAGTGCAAGGGACAATGTGATCGGTGTATGTTTTTTTTTGACTTTCTACAGTGCATGATTGGATGTCTCGTGGCTGCTTATTGGTCCCGTTTCTTGTCTCCGGGGACCTAGTTTGGGTTCTAAACAGCACCTGAAATGATGGAGGATAAGGAAGCTGTTATTCGCGGAGTAATGTATTACTTCTTGCCCACATTAGCATTTTATCCGACTGTCTTCTAGCCATGAGGGCTGGATAACCTTGCAGATGAAGTTTTTCAAATAACCAATGTGGATATCACCAAAGGTCACTTTGGCTGCACATGCTTTTGTCCAATTCCCTGATCAGTTGAGCTGCACCAAGGGATATGAAAGTCACATCTTGTATGCCATAGTTACGTGATGGTGGGGCATTTCTTTCATCAAGATTTGTTGTTAATTGGGGAAATGACAGGAAGACTGGTGGGGAAATTCCTTATTTCATGTTTTCGAGACAAAAGCAGTCCTTTTCTATTGAATACATTAGGCATCTTTAAATGGGTTTCCATTTATAGGAAATTACACTTGCTCTTGTTCTCCGACTGCTTACGATTAGTGTTATGCTGCTTAATAATGAGTTAATGGCCCCATAAAATTACTAGTGTGGGGGGTACTCATGGTTATGATGAAATAATAATTCCATCTGTTGGTCGCTCGACAGGTAAATTTTTTTATTTTTTATCGGTATTCAATTGTTAATGTTGAATCTCAGTAACTTCTGTTTGGTTGGTTCGATTGAGTCGTCGGGACCTTAAATGTGGCGGTTCAGCTATATGGCTTGTGGATGGTATATGGGAATTGCTAGAAGTTACCTTTTACTGAAGGATGCTACAATTAAAGAGGTGTAAGACATCAATAATTCCCACCATTACTAAGAAATAATCATGCTCGAGCATGTTATGGATGTCTCTCCGTTGGAGCCTGATTTTTTTTTTCTTTTTTTCCATTTTTTTGAATTGTGTGCGCCCCGGAATCATTATCTAAACCATTGAAACTCTTTACAAATTAAAAAAGCAGGCACGTGGTAAAATCTCAACCGTTGACTCATCATGAATCTTAAGATATTTGCGAAATGAACAGTTTAGATTATGAAGTATATTTTCACACCAATAGCAAACACAACCATTTCATTTTTAGTAAAGAACAGAAGAAAAAGATTAAAACCACTTTTGGAAAAAAGATGAAAGTTTTTTTTGAAACACAACCATTTCATATTAGACGGGCAGATCGATGACCATGTTTGTGTAACATTCAGCATGGCAAAAATCAGGTGCTTTTTATCTGCTAAGATGAGATCAAAGGGGTGCTGCTTGGGCTACTAAGCCCTTTGACTCAAGCCACACAAACCAGGCATTTTTTTGGTTCCAATTTGGCTGTGGATTGGATTAAAGTTGGACCCATATTTCGTTACATCCTTATGTATTTGTCAACGTATCTTAAAAAAAATAGGTAGCGCCAGCATCTGCAACCCCACCGTGCAAGTACTTCCAAGTTCCACGGTAGGTTTTCATCTAAAGATGCTCGGATTCTCACTTGGTTTTCCGAGGATGTATGTCCTTTAACTTGTTTCATTATCTCTCAATTACAAGAAAAGTCACTGAAACTCAAAAAACAAGAATGCCCCGTTGGGTTTTCATTGTTTTAAAAGTTGATTTGACAATTCAACCATCCAAGCTCTGATTGGCTAAATGGGGATGATCAAAAAGTTACATCCATCTTAGATCACTTGTGAACTTATACAGACTATATTCAGTACTTTAGAGCATTAGAGGTTTCTAGTGCAGAGGCATCATGTGGATGTGAGACATGTAACCAGATCTGGGTCTTAGAGAAATATGAGTCTTTAAAAGCATTTTTCGAGGTTTGGAAGGGCACTTGTGTGCAGTCCTAAAATGTTCTCCTCTATGTTGAATATTATAATTTCCCAATATTTGGAGTCAATCCCATATGCTGTTCTATAGTTCTGCTTTCTCATTTGGAAGCACAGTAAGATAAAATTATCATTAAAATACTGCAAATTAAGCTTCACCATATGCACCTTTTCCTAGTACTAGTACTAGTACTCGTTCCACGCTCTCAAAGGGGTTTTGCATTTGATTAGTTTTAACATCTGTTTGGAAGTGTCAATGGTTCTGAAAGGAGCTTCAACTTAAATATTGATAATTTAGTCTGTTAATGTCAGCATAGTTACAATAATTTCCCTTGATATGGTTATAAATTCTCTGAAAGTGCCTTTTGGAGGAACTTGAGCAAGCATTTCTTGTCAAATTTGAAGCTGATTGGTGGATACTTGCAACTTCTGTTGCTGTAAGATACAGGGAAGTAGCACAGTTTTCTAACATGGCTGGGTTGTTATAAATTAAAGCCACTAAGCTAGAACTTTTTTTATTCAAACAGGATTTGTTGCTGTAGTTCAATTTTCTGATGTTGATTATTGTATTTATTGATTGTCCCTATGATTGATATAAGGTAAACAATTGTGTCCATGTTTTCTGTTTCACTTACATAAAAGGCTGTTTCTATGTTCAAAGTGGTGGAAGGTTGGTCTTTTCAGCCTTTATATCTCAAGTTCTTAATCAAGTAGTTGCCATGAAAATATTTTCAAATAAACGTCTATGATTCCTGGCTGAAGAATATGCATAGGACAACCAGGCCACGTGTATAATTAGCCCTTGTGGTTCATTGATCAAGATTGCTGATTGGATGGACCCACCACATAGATAGATGATAGATCAAGTACCAAGAATCTTTCTGACATGGAGGGGTGATTGGGTGCAACAATCCTAACCCTTCTAACCATAAGCTGCAAATGTTGTTAAGGAGAAACAGTCAATGCCTGTTCCCTCTCTCTAGAATTGAACTAACAACTCATTCTTATCCATATCTCAACAGATGATCTTATCCCTTATTTGTTGTAACAGCATTCACTTAATGTATATATATGATTGCTCTCACAGTAAGTTATGGTGAGAAAGATATTAATACAAAAACTCTTTAGAATTCAAGTTGGTATCAAAGCCTTATCCACCATGGCCGGTTCTCTCTCCAGAATTGAACTAACAACTCATTCTTATCCATATCTCAACATATGATCTTATCCCTTATTTGTTGTAACAACATTCACTTAATGTATATATATGATTGCTCTCACAGTAAGTTATGGTGAGAAAGATATTAATACAAAAACTCTTTAGAATTCAAGTAATGTATGGTTAGGAAAGAAGTATAGATACATTGCATTCTGTCTCAGAAAGGGCAACTATCCAGTTAGGCCATTGCAATCCTTGTTATTTTGGGGGCAAGGTTTGCGCTGCCGGTCATACTATGCAACCAACACTATCAAACTGAAGGCTGTGGATCATATGATTCCTTATTCTACCAATGAAAAGTACAAGGAGAAACATGGCAAAAGGATCAATTTATACGTTCCACTCTTCTTGGTCATGGTTTCAGCAACAACTGATTCTCACAAGCATAAATCTCTAAATGAGTAAGCTCTTAGCTGGTTTTGTGTAAAGCATTACCATTCGTATTAACCTGAGAAACTTTGTTAGTGCTTTTAGAGCATGGGAGTCCTCCATGTAATGAATTTCAAACCTTACCTAAAATTATGTATATGTTCGATTTTTTGGTCTCCTGAATATAATGATGTAAAAATTCTCTTGCCAAAATAATGGGATCTGTGAACGTTCAGATCATTGCACTTACAAATCTAATTTTTTTGCTACATGGATGAACTCACACACTCTCCACCCCTGAATGGGTTGTCTGGTCTCCCTAATCAGTTGAGCTCTAGCTGCGGGGACTATACAGATTATGTTTTAAGTGCTGATTTAAGTTTTACTTTCCTGTTATATTCATGATGTTAAATTGTTAATAGTCTCTTATATTTTCAGATGCAATGCTCCTATGGTTGAATCTAGCTTTATTTCTTATTTTATATACACAAGTATAAAGCTTTCTTTGCTATGCACTCATATTCAATTACCTTGGCTTTTCCTCGTATCTGATGGAGGAACCAAAAGGTCTGGTGCTAAGTCCATACTAAGTGGAGAGAGATGTGAAAGTCCATGCTGAGCACCAAAAGAACTAGTTAGTGACAATCTCAGTTCTCTCTGCTTTCTTGTTGAATTTAGTTGGAGCTTTAGTGAGATCTGTTGTGTATATGTCAGTTCCTTTTGTTATATGGAATATTCTGAAGTGTATATGTCATGCTTTAGCTAAGCTTATGTAGGCAAGCTTAGCCGCCTTCTCTCTTGCTTCTCTGTTCCTGGCAATATTAAAAAGCAATAATACGATTCTACTTGATGTTGACTGTAAATTCAAGATTACTAAACCTTGTGGGAAAGTTCTTAATGATGCTAATTTTGAGAAATTTAACAAAGCTCAATGTTTCCTCTTGGAAAGGACTGCTGGAAATATTCAAGTTGTCTTTGGCAGCATCGCATGTCCAAAATTCTTCAACTAATATTTCATTGTTTTGGTGATTTTTCAAGTGCAAATGATCTATTACTATCTTTATGGTTTTGTACCACTATCACTGTTTGACTGCATACTATAGTTCTTTTCTTTTCAGTTGCATCGAGGCATAGAACTACATGCCAAAATAAAACTTGACGTTTAACTTCCAGTTTCAAAGTTCATGGGTCAATGAGTGACCTCATTAATTCAGCTTTAAGATATTTATCTGGTACTTCCAGATCCTCCAAATCCCCATAGTCCACTGTGGAGACATGAGGTGTAAATTGGATCTATGCTGGACTGGACACAGAGGCTATGGATATGGGTACGGACATGAATAGGGGATCGGGGATAAGGGATACGACTCTGTACTTTTGGAGATTTAAGATATGGAAATGAATCCGGGTGTTCTAATTTTTCTTTAGATCACTTTTGAATTAATGAAATTATCAACATTTATGTTTTGTCCTAACATTTTCTATGTTGAGAAGTAGGGGAATTTAAAGAACTATATGAAATAATGAACTTGCTAAGTAGGATATGTTAAACTTATACCCTAAAAGTATAGGTGAAGTATCGGGTGCATTTATGTTGGGCTTGTACAAGTATCCGAGTATCATAGCTCAGCGGCACTCAAATATTTTATATTGAGAAATAGTATAACTTGTAGGTATTAAAAGAGAGTGGAAACATGATAAAGATATTTATTACTAAAAATCATTAAGTTTTTTTATAGGGTAACATGACTTGAAGCTACCGCCTCATGGTTGCAATAGGGAGCAGCTTCCATTGTGCCACGAGCTCGTCTCAGCCCTTAGGGCCCGTTTGGTAATTTACTTTTAAAATAAAGTGGAGTGAAGTGAAATGAAAAGAATGAATAAAATATAAGTGAGTTATGATGGTATTTTATTTTTAACTGTTTGAGATAGAATATTTTTGACTTTTTGTATGGGGAAATGAAGTTTTTTTGTCTATTAGTAAGTAAATGTAGTTGATTTTTTTACTTTTTTTTGGAAAAGATGGAGAGAGTGTTGGTAAAAAGTGCTTTTAATGGGATGTTTAACTTGATTTGACTTCACTCGACTATACTAATAAAATTACAAAAAAGGGCCCTTAAGGATTACATGTATACCTCTGCCCTTAAGAATTGGGAGTCATGCGAGAGCAACGAAAGCCCTTCTCACTATAAGTCGTATGAATAAAGGTATATGTCATTTTTCCATCTGTAGTTTAGATTCTTATCTCTAGCTTATCAACTAATTATGCATATCATTATCATAGTACTTTGCGGAAGGTTGCAAAATTTGAGTTCGTCATTGTTAGGCCAGGAGATGGTAATGAAAGAACTAGTTGGTCCCACATCGGTATCGGAACCTAACTTGTCGAGAACCTTGTGCGTTCCGATATAGGATAGGATTGCGAACTCACTGCAAATGCTCTCAGATCTACTGGAACAATCCCTAGGAGTGACAACTCTATCCAGATTCTACCTCTTCTGAAATCCCACATCTCTTGATCAGCGTGAGAAACCTGTCAAACTGGGAGTCTGAACTTGATCCAAACTCTACCACCAAAGATTTGATTCTTATCTGACTCAACCAGATCAATACTTGTTAGGAGTTCATCTGCGGCACACCACCGGGCTCGATTTGGCGTGGGCCCAATGGCAGTCGGGCCACACAATTTTCCCAGCAGGTAACTCATAACATGTTAACAATTCATAATCTTGTAGTGGAAAATTTGTTCGGTAAGCATTTAATTTATAATAATGTTATGGTTTGAGTGGAATCAGAAAGATGCCAAGAGATCTTGCTCATTTTAATTCTTTCCTCGTAAAGGGGATATTTTTACATAAGAACAGAGCTATATAGGGGTGATAAATCTCTGAAGATTGATGAAGACTTATCTAGCTCAATCCTGAGAAATTCTCTTTGTAGTTCTATTTGTGATACACATGTTGGAAACAAAACAAGAATACCACCGTCTTTGTTCTCTATCCTTGACTCTTCCATCCAAAATATACAGCTAACGCTGTTGGAATCCACACAACCAATCAAATAAATCTAATGCTGCATTTGGCCCCTTGCTGTTTTGGGAGCTGTTTTTAGACTTTAGAAATCCCACTAAGAGTAGAATCTCCAAACATCTGGAAAAGTTATTCTTCTTTCTATGTTTTTTTTGGAACAAGACAATATCCTTCAATGTATGATTTTTTATCAATGACATTTGTCACCACCATGATCATCTGATCTTTCCCTCACTTATTTTTGAGGCAGTTTCTAGCAGTAAAAAGGGCATTTATAAAATCCTGTGTATCTCAAGAGATTTGTAGAAATTGATGTATGTAAAGAGAACTCTCGGTGGTCAGTCATTCCTGTTGATTTGCATCTTTGGGATTCTACACAAGAGCCCCGGCACAGCAGAAGATGCTCACTGTTTCAAACTTGAGGTTTTGGGTTCAAGTACTGTGAACAAATTAAGATAGAGCAAAAAATAAAAACATTTAGTAGACATTGGTAGATTACTAGTCCAAGCAGTACCAATTCTATTTCTCAGTTTCTTGGTTTAATGATGTAGGTTTCCAGTATGTATTGTTCTAGTGTCATATCCTGCAATTGTTCATTTATTTATACATACAACAAGTACAGCCAAAGTGAGAAGTACAAAGAAGAACAAGTAGAACTTGATCCGTTTGAACAGCTTTGGTCCTGAGAGAATCCCCAATTGATATGTATGCAAAATCCTTTTGGGATTTCTCAACTAAAGCTTTAGTCGAAAGCATGCAAGATGACAGAGGTGGTCTTTGCATGCATGCCTCTGCTCTGGAATTCAATATAACCACATACACTCGCGTGTTCCATTGCTCGAATTTCTCACAATTCTGATCTTCATCTTCATTGCGCTCGATTTGTTTGGGATCCTAACTTCCCTCAGCACAAGAGATTGTAAAATTCTCAGTTCCTGTTTCCACAAACTCCTCCTGCAGCTCACAAACGCGAAAACTAGACCAAAATTTTCCACAGCAATCTGTACTCATTTCATCGGGACACTTTTTCGATCTCTAGATCCACTCACTGCCATAAATCCCACCACTGCAAACTGCTGCACGACTGATCTGAGTAATATTCAGGATCAAAACTCGACCAGTCGGGCAACGTCAAGGATCCATCCCCTGTTTCTTCCATACTCAGAGTCCCTTCTTCTTTGGGTCGGAACCCGTCATTGTTTTTGCCATTTCCACCATCAGTATACACAATCACTGTAACATCTGATCCCTTGTCCGCTATATCTCTCTGTTCATATTCTTCACTTTTGATCTCTCTCTTATCAGAGTGGTGGTCGCCGCTATTACTGTTCGGCCCGGATCCGCAACAACTGTTTTCTTTGGGATGCTTTTCTAGTAGATCACCCAACTTTCGCAACTGTAAAACCGAGAGAAAAAAATGTCAATCCCAAGTTCAATTGACCTGTGAATTGAATAACTATATCACGAATAAAAGGGGAAAAGCTCGTTCGATTCTGATAACTATATCACAAGAAAACATAAATAAGACTACTGAGAGTAGAGTATAATTATGGACTGTTATAGAACCTGTTCAAGTAGGCACTGCTTCTCCTCCTTGAGAGACTCGAAACTAGATGCGAGCGCGTCGTAATTGGCTCTGAGAGCGCTGTATTCCCTCTCCAGCTGCTTCGACTTCCACCGGGCTCTCCTGTTCTGGAACCAGATTGCAACCTGCCGCGGCTGCAGTCCTAGATCCCTCGCCAACTCCACCTTCTTCTGCGGCTCGAGCTTCGTCTCCTCCTCGAATTTCGACTCCAGCGACCTTATCTGCTCGTCGCTGAATCTCCTCTTGTTCTTCATCTTCTTCCTTCTCACCCCATGAAACGATTCTCCTCCTCCTCCTCCATATTCCACCACCCTATCCATCTTCATGGATTCTTCTTCTCCTCCTCCTCCTTCAGTTCCTTGTGAACTCTTTCACAGTCATAGTTTATAAAACACGAAACATCTCAACAACCTCTCTCTTATATATATACATATATAATCACTTTCTTCATACACGAGTCATTGGGTTTGTCCAACGAAAGCTACAACCTTTTTATTTTTTCCAAACGTATCTATTCATCTCTCTTGGGAAGCTAAAGCTCCCTGCATGATCCTCTGCCACCTGGCCACCCTTTTCTCTTCTCTGGTGCGTGTAAGTAAGACGGCCCTTAACGTACACCGCGGGAGCACGATTCTTCACGCGATTCAAATGGCCATTCCACCATGATCACAAGTGATCGATCAACGGCTGAGATGGGCTTCTCTTGTGAGAAAAGATTCAGCAGCTCGAACGTGCACGGTTTTGTAGTCTCTTTTTTTTGAGAGATAGAGAGAGAGAGATATAGATGCCGTGTCGGACACTTAGCTGATCATTAGCAGTTGCGTCGGACAATGTTGCTGTCAATTGTCAGAGCTGGCGAATGGGAGCACGCCACCTGGAGGGGTCAAACATTCTACGCGCTCTCTCTTTTTTTTAAGCCTTTGGCTTTTGGGCTGGAAGATGCTTTGGCACGTGGCTGTTTTCTGATGGCTGTGATTTTGGGTGTTAACGTGGATGGGGCAAGTCAGCGTCTGGGGTGGGGGGACCTAACGTGTGGAGGGAGAACATGTGTCGGCCAACGCGTCAGGTGAGGGGTGGCAGGGGGGCTGAGATGTGATATCAGCCGTTGAGATGGTGGGCCAGGGGGCATGACTTTGGAGATGGAGTAGATTGGGCCAGGGGCATTGCTGGCATGAGCGATGGGACTTTGGGGAAGTGTTGGAATTTGTCCATTTGCTAAGCCAAACTACTCTTCAACTCCTCGTTTCAGCGAAATTGCTTTTGGTGTGGACATGGGGATAAGAGTCATAGACATTCGGTCCCTCTTTTTTTTTTTTTTGTTTTGTTCTACTTTACATCAGTTGGGTGTGAATGGATGAGGGGTTTACATCAATTGGTGTCGATATGTGTATTTGGAGTCTGGACTCCGGAGTCTTGTGGTTTTGGCATGTTGAGGTGTATAGCTACTTAATGACACCGTTTTTGTTGGTTAGTGGGATGGCAGGTGAATAAAGTATATGTATATAGGTAGACTTTTATGGGAGCGTGATGGATTTTTACTGTCAAATGAAAGGTTATTTTCATATAAGAAAAGAAAAAATCTTCATTTTATTATGTTCATTGAATCAAATAAAATGAAAAGTCACAGGGCTGTGGGTATCGATGGCACAACCCGCCCCCACAGCTCCACCCAAGGATCAAGTTTTTACATGGGAAAGTTATCTTCCTACTACCTCACCCCCTTTTTGGATTTTTTTTCTTCTTTTAACTGCTTGGTCTTTTCATATTTGTGAGATTGAGATTGATTTGGAGGGTGATTTTTTTCTTCTTTTGTATGGATAATCTAATAAAACCCCATTTGCATGGTGGGGGTGTTGGGGTACAGTTTTATGTCTTGCTTGTGCTATTTAGCCACAATTCCAATAATTGTACTGTTTGTAAACTGTCGCATCTCTTTGCTATACTTGTCACTTGGGTGAGCGGCGGGACTTAGGGGTATGGTGCCATTCTCCACCATCAGGTGACACTAGCTAACTATTTTTAGATATAATTCACTGATCAAAATGAGGTTATCTCCTCCGAGCAGAACTTCAGTTTTTGGTTGAAATAAAGGCTGCTGAGTTTTCTTGTTGTATACTTGTCTCTAGAAGATGTAGTTAAAGAGGAGTGTTTCTTTGGCTCTCTTTCATCATAATCAGTTTTTTTTTTTTTTTTTTTGGTGGTTATAATTTTTTCTCAGCTCAACAATTCTTTTAAGTCGTTGGTCTCGTCACTATCATTACTATAAAACCTACTAATGGTTTTGGACTTCTCTCCTTTCCTCATTATTTGTGAAATAGAAATTTAGCAGATGCCGAGCTAGTGCTTGATGTAACAGTAAAGACAAAAGAGGCATAGGCTGCGTTGCGTTTCTACACATTAATTAGTAGAGGAGTAAAAATAAAGTGGGGGTAAAAGCATGAATAAAGTAAAAATAAAAGGAATTAAAGTAAAAATCACATTTTTATAAAGTCTACTTCTCTCTAAGCTCCCATGGTTGTAGTAAAAAAAAAAAAAGGATTCTTTTACAAAAATCTCCTATATTTTCACAGAACGTAAAAAAAGGTCCATACATTTTGTATTTTTTCTAAAGGCTCCCTTCACTCTCCATGGAGGGTTGTCAGATTTTTAAGGGCTTGTTTGGGCATTTTACCAGTAGATTAGGGTCGTGTAAAGTTAAAATATCATATTACTTTGACCTTTTTCAAAGTGATGCACCTCCACTTCTAAAAATCTGACAACCCCCCATACCACTTCATTACTTTTTACTTTTGTCATATATATAACTTGTTTTCACTTCCAACCATCAGTACCACCCTACTCCTTTTTGTGTAAGGGCTGAATAGAGTTCAAAATGATCAAATACCACTGTATTGGTTTTTTCTTTTTATAACCTGGAAAGAAGCACTTAACAATTCAAGATTTAGTTGTTTGGGAATCAATCACGAGCAATCTCTTTAGGGGATAATTTTTTTTTCATTTTTCTGGCCTTGATGCAATAAAAAAGGACAAGCAGGACAATTAATTAGATTGATCCGTTGTAAATCTCACAATGTAGGAGAAGATACAATTGAAAATCATGTTCATTGACCACTGAAATTTGATTCATAGAAGCCTCCTCACATCCCAAATATCCATCTAATATCAAACCCCACCCAGCAACTAGATACTGCCATATGGATAGTAGAAACTAGAGTTCGGCAACTAGAATCAGGTTAACAAAGATTTCTGCTTGGTTGCAACAACTCCCCAATTCACACTACATGTGCCTCAAATCACAACGTTTGCCGAGTTTGCATAAAAACGACCCTTCCATTCTTGCCGTCCCATGTTTGCTGAGTTGCCTTCACTCATGAAATTAAAATGGACAAGAAGAGTTACATGACATAAGTATTTGGATGATTGGAAGTGTATTGAAAATACAAAATAAAAAAGGTCCCGTAACTCCACTACATCTGATAAAGTTACAACAAACATAATTATCATCGGCAGAAGAAGGAAATGCAAGTTATCAAACAACCTAAGTTTGAGCATGCCAAGCTCAGTCAGAAACAAGGAAGCAAAATTGGAAAACACAATGCTTTCACAGCCAAGAATCCAAGCAACCCCTGCTAAAGAAACACCCCCAAAAGCAGCAACCTGTATACAATGGATGCCAATTGCCATAACTAGGTCCTCCCCTGGCTACGATACCACGTAGTTGCGGATCCTCTGCATGAGACGAAGTATCCAGGTGTTCTTGTCATCGATGTTGAGAAATGCAAATGCTTTGTCGATATTGGCATTCAACCATTCATGCGCGATCTTGACGTCACAGTTCGACATATCAGGTATCTTCTTCAGCTCCCGGTAAACAAGGGGGGACAAGCGATTGATAAGGTCTCCCATCTTCTCAGCGACACCATCAATGCCACGGGTCACAGCTGAAGATTTCTCAAGTCTAGCCATGAACTCAGTCATTAGAACTTTCCTTTTTCTATTTTTCGATCTACTGTAACTGCCACCACCTCCATTCGAGCTCATCCGGACTTTTTGCATCATGTCTTCATCTCAAATCTCAAAGCTGCCAGACATATGTGTATTTCCCTGCCCATCTACATCGAGGTTTGGTGCTGTCGCGTCGACTGAGGACCTTGCATATTTGCCAGTGGCACTGTCCCAGCCAAACACCATAGAAAGTTTGTCATAGTCGATCGTTCGTGAACGCCAAGTTTTAGCTTTTGGGTGTCCCTGATAACACATCAGTGCATTAATAATATAAAAGCCATTGAGAAAATATTAACAGCATGCTCAAATGAATAGCAAGTACAAATATGATAATACCTTTAACCATCCAATCCAAACTTCATCGTCAGCTACAATGTGATGGGTGCTGTTGTCATAGCCAAAACCGGACGCGTTCAGCATCTCCGTCACAGAAGCATAATCAGCTTTCATCTTCTTACACCGACTTTTAATGGTGTCTGCTGTGAACAAATATTTCTCACTATGCGCGGCATTCATAGAGTTGGCTACAATGGTGTAAGCTTCTATCTTGAATCCCTTATCGCCCCACCATCCCATATCAATTTGCTCCATCACAAACCCAAGCATCTCGTCGTCCATAGCACTGTTAAAAATTGTATTTCTTCAACTTTTTTTGGGGTCTACAAAACATTGATTGTTAGTGAAGATAAAAAATGTAGTAAGAACAACCACTTAAATTTAATCTAAAGGAACATAGTTAAACATACATTATAGGTTAGGCGTTTTTAATTCCGCTCTGAACACACAGAGTTGCCCAATAGTAAAAAGAGAAAATAACACAGCAAATACATATAGACTAGTTTTATCATTGGTAGGGGAAGCTGATATAGAGTACTAGGAGTGTGTAGACTGAAGTGAGGAATTGAGATTCTGTCCCGTGAATTCTTCTCACATTTTGATTGCTAGGTTGTCTTTGAATGCGTTCCACAATTCTAGCGTTCTCTGGGTATAGGGCCTCAGTACTTGTGCTGGGAGTGAGTTGGAGTTGGCTGGTACCTAGGAGATTTCATCAAGAATCAGGTTATCATCTTCCATTGCTTCATTCTCTGACCCTTGAATTGATGTGGTATCTTCATCTCCTATTTCAACGTTTTGCTCTAGAATGAAGTTGTGCAAAACACTACAAACAAGCACAATGGAGACTTGAACCCCAAACTCATATGGGGTGCTGCATGTTTTGTGTTAGAAAAGAGTAGAAACCAAGATCTCTAAATATTGCGTACAGATCACTGCAGAAATAACTATGGATGAATATGATTAAAAACCATACCTGTGAAATCTCTCTGATTTGATCTAGGTCTTACAACAACCCAAAAATCTTAAGATCTTCTACCGTATTCCTATATGCTCAAACTCACACCAGGGAGTGGGCCTTTTCTGCGAATTCTCCTTTGCTCTCCAAAAACGAGATTTCTCTCTTCTTATTAGTTGTTAACCTAGAGAGCAATAACACATATTTATATGCTACAATAAGGACCTTAAGAAGGAAATAATGATAGGCTTCTTATGAAAACAAGAAACCCTAATTCGACCCAAATTAGAATCCTAGTTTCATAAATTACAATTTAGTCCACTAAAGAATTGTAATTGCACTCTTGCCCTTATTTTCAAAATAATATTTCGAGCTTCTTGTTATTAAATGCTTATTAATATCCCCACGTTAAAATTTCAGATATCCATCGATTAAATAATTACTGACATCTATATTTAATCGACATCTTTATAATTCCTTGAGACCTTACACTTAACTTATTTTATATGTCGGACACAAAGTCTACCTGTAGGGTTTGATATAATCAAAACTTAAAAGCTTCATCAAGGGGATATCATCAATCCCTATTACGGGACGTGGATTCCATCAATAAACTAATATCCACCATACACGTAGTGTAGTCATCCAATTCACTGAGATTGTTGACCCATAAAAGATTTCACTCCTTTGTAAATCAAAATGCCAAACACTAAATATATGTGTCCATTATTTATGTCGGGATTAAGAGCACAAGCACTCATAGTAACCATTTGGATATTAATAATCTTATATAGTCAGTATGAAGACAATAAACTCAAAAAACGGTTGTGTTCAATACACACAAAGCGTACTAGCATAATGAGTCAAAACTATACCGTTTCCCGCAGCCAAGACAAGCCTGTTGAAACATCATGCTACAATCGTATTGATGGTGGGTCCAAATCCATCTAGGTTGTGAACAACTACTTATATTCTATAAGAACCGACAAATAAAGTCTTCCATGTATAAGTAGAACTCTACACACCAACTTGTCTACTTTATAGAATAAAAGATACTCACATGCATAATAATTAATAATGCAACCATTTGCCCATACAAAATCTCAGTTAGATGAGAAGACAAAATATACTAAAAATTAATCAGTTAAAGACAAATACATAAAGTATGTTTTTAGTATAAATTTCCAACATTTTCAACATTGTGAATCGGTTCTTAAGCGTTCCAAATGCCCTTTCAATGACATTACGGGCTTGAAAATGCCTCTTGTTAAAAGTTTCCTTGGATTTTGGGGTGTTCATCCCCAGTGTTCATTAATGTGGTACCTGACCGATCGATATGGTGCTAGAAAACCAGGTGTGTTAGGGTAGCCAGCATCCACCAAGTAATAGCGGCCTATAACCAAAGAGACGTGCAAGAGATGTTACTTTTACTTTAGAGCAACCAACTACTAACCTTAAACATGGTATTATTGTAGTTGATACCTGGGGGGACGATCAAACCATTAGGTCTAGAGAGAGCATGTTTCAATATCCGTGCATTCGTTGCTGAACCTTCCCAATCGAGTAGGATATATTGGAACTTCATATCAAAACCACACGCAGCCAACACATTTTGGGTCATGGTTCCTTTTTGATTTCTGTACGATGACTGCATAGTTAGGGGTAAATGAGCACGGATGTGTGTTCCATCTAGTGCACCAACAGCTCCTTGAGAAGCAATTGACAATCACATATTTCAGTGTGTTGAGCAATTGAGAATGCGCAAAAGTAAAAGCATAGGAAGGAACTAATGCAATACCTCAAATGGATATGGTCTGCTTGGTGTATTAGGACTGGCACACTTAATAAAATTAGGCGAGACTGAGAGAATGTGTAAGGACCTCTTGAAAATGATGGCTGATAGTCTCACCAGATCGAAACATTCGTGTGGCCATAGTTCTAATCTTGACCCCATGTCCCAGAATGTGTAAGAGAGACGCGACCTCTTCCTCAACCGACACCTCACGTGTATCTCTAAGCAGGCCTCTATTTCGAAGTAGTGCACAGAGGAAGTCAAAGCTTGCAATGTTAAGTCTCAACTCACTAACACATTCTTCATCTACTCCTCGTGTTAAGGTGGAAAGGTAAAATACCCTATGCTCATCTCTATGCCTTTTTGCTGACCTGCGGTCAAATGAAAACAGGATCGCTGCCGCTGACAGCACATTTGTTTGCCACTGATAGTATGTTTGCCAAGAGAACTACGAGGACTCCTTTTTTTTCGGCATTCATGGGCCTCCCTTCTTCTTTTAAGAGATACTTCTTTTCGTCTAGACTCTACAACCATAGCTTTTGTTTCAAATATTTGACATAGTGTGTGCTGTCAGTTGCACCAATGGTGGTGTAGGAGCATGTAATATTTTTGATGTGGTAAATCCAATATAATGTCGGTTTGGCATTTTGTAGTGAAACAAGGTTTTATATTACTATAACTGGTTTGGGGCACTGAAAAAGGCTGTTTAAAAAATTGATAATATTAATACCTCAATACAGTTGATTTGCAATTCTGAAGAAAAAATAGTTAGCAACTTAAGTTCAGTCATCTGCACTTGGATTAATTCTGTGATAACATAGAGTTGTAACTACACAGTAGTGGTGCCCCTTGTCTAAAAGTCCAACAGCATTCAGAGCAATATTTATAGATCTTGAATTGAATTATATGAACTAGCAAGCAGGACAACAGGGTTTGAAGCATCTAGGTGATCGTTAGAGATACACACCTCCAGCTTGACCACCTCCAGCTTATTCGCCTTCAGCTTGTTCATGGTCCGACTCACGGTCTACAGCCATGGTCCCAAAGATGGGGCCCGACAAATTGGATCGCATCTGAAAAATATTTATAGTTTAATCAAATTAGGGTCTCTATCGAACAAGGAATGGTTGTTGCCCAGAGACCGGAGTGAAATTGGAGAGGAATTTCGACACATACCTCCATCTAGTGCCAATCTCAGCTAAGTCTGAAGGCAAAGCCTCGTCAGTGAGTGTAGCACTTGTTCCTAAAATGGTTATTTTTCCTATGGAGAGTGGAGAGCGGTTGAGGATTATATAGAGCAGAACTCACCCACCAGGACCATTATCTCTTCAATGGCATTACACCTATTCAAGTCAGTTGGTAAGATTTTGACAGCACCATTTATAGGTTGGTCACTTCATGTAGCAATTTAGGCCGGCGTAGCGAGCCTAGTAGATCTTCCCTTAATTTTTTTTTTGGTAAAGGATCTCCTTGGATTGTGCAAAGAAGCAAAAAAAAAAAAAAAAAGAAAAAGATTCCTCACGAGGATCTCGTGGTTTGGGTACCGGCAAGCTCTGGTTAGTTGGCATTGATGGACTTGATGGCTAGACTCCCCTGACTCCAGCCCGGAATCCAGATTGTTAGCCCCTAAACCCACCTTAAATCCGCTGGAGTGGCACGAGATCTTGGAGATGGAACGGGTTAGTGGAGCTTCCCTAAATCGTGCCCCTTTGAAGGTGACGATGACCCAAGACGATTACAGCCGCCTGCCTTCCATTTGACGTAAATCCGGCTGTAAGATGAGGAACCAGTATGTTCACCTCATGGTGAAGAGGATATGGAAGGTGAACGGAAGATGGGGAATCCGGATGGTGATCGTATCTGGTACTGATGGGAAGTTTCAATGGGTGTAAAGTAAAAGCAACATACAACTTTACACTGTACTGCCAGACAGAGTAGAGTCATTTTTTGACCGTTGGGCGGATGTCTACTTCACTTGGGTATTACTACTGAAATGCCCAAACAAGCCCTAAAGGATTGGAAAAGTAGCTTTTGACCTTTCCTCTCCCCTGCTTTCTTTATTTGGTACATTTAATCTTTACCTTTCACTTGAATTCACTTTACAAATGAAGTAAACAGATGCAAAGATGCATCCATCCTCTTGTGAAGAAAAACCATAAAATGAAGAGGTAATTGTTCGTACAATTTTTAAAGACGAAATCACCCCAGTTGATGATACTATCAACCCAGTTGACAACGGTATGATCAACTTTCATTGCAAAAATCAATTTTCTACTCTATCTTCTTCCGCCTAGTGATGGAAATGTTATGAAAATCATTGCATTTTGTGTCCAAGTGGTCTTGCTTGAGTGGTATCAGCAATCTTCTTTAGGTTCATGGGTCTCATGCTTAGTTTCGACGCATTTGTTTCCCCTTTGCATGAGTTTTGAGAATTTGAGTTTGGAGTACAAGGTATTTGGTGAAATGCCTAAATGAGAATTTTATTTCGATTTGGCGATAGCTTCGAGTGAGTGTGGAGGGGATGAATTTGAGTATGCTTTTGTAAACATTTAGAGTTTGAAGCCATTTGTTTGAGGGAAATTCATAGGGCTTGATGTTTGTTAACAACATGTGAGGAACCATGTTGGGCAATCTTTGAGTAGTGAATGTGAGATTTTCTCCTAGGTATTGTATTATTTGTGGAAAATTTTAGATCCCAAGAGTACCTTTTATTTCGTTTATTCGGAATCTTTCAATTAACTTTAAGAATGAATTTGATAATGGATGGATTGAACACACTTCAAAATGTGATTTGTGAAAGACTTATCAAATCCTTCTTCTTTGATGCATTCATCACCTCCTTTTGATTTTTCTTAATTTCTCTAAAATGAATATTCATCTCCCGCCAAATTTTAGCATTATTATCCCCTTTGAGTCTAAGACAATCAGGCATGAGAACAATCGAAGAAGAAGAAGAAGAAAAGTCGAAGAAGGAAACACGTTACAGGATGTTGACTGTATCATCAACCAAGTTGATGATATTGTCAATTGGATTGATGACATCATCAATCGGGGTAATTTCGTTAAAAAAATGTTTGAACAATCATCTCGTCATTTTATGGATATCATCAATCAGGGTAATTTCATTTAAAAAATGTACGAACAATTATCTCGTCATTTTATGGTTTTTCTTCTTAAAATCATTTAATTATGGTTTCATTTAATTATGATGTAAGCTTAATTTTTTCGTTAAAACCCCTAGAATAAGGGAAAGAAAAGACAAATGAAGTTGTTCCCTATTTTTTTTTACATAACGGGCTTATGACTTCTAGAAGATAACGAAGATCGTAAATGACTTTCTATGGATTACGATATATATATATATTTTTTACGATAACCAAGATTTTATTAAAAGAAGTTGAAACCATAAAGAAAGAGGACAAAAAATGCAAGAGCATACAAGAGAGATGTACCCCATTCACATCACAATCACATAACAAACCCCACCCAACCCCCTATTTGGCAAGTGAATCCGCCATAGAATTTTCCGATCTAGACTCATGTCGGAAGGTAACATCAATTCAAGAAGTTAGATTTCGGATTTCATCGAAGAAGAATTGGAATCTCCAAGGGTTCAGCTTTCTAATAGACAGCCATGAAATCATGTTAGAAGTGTCACTTTCCACAATAAGGTTGCCATGAAAAGTTCTTGAGAAATATCGGAGAGCTTTCAAAATAGCAAGTACCTCCGCTTCATTAGAATGACGAACACCCACATGCTTATAGAACATGAATAAAACCTCACTTTTGTTATTGCATGCGAAGCACCTCTCTAATCCCTGCCAATCCTAGCTTGCTCCCAGCAGCTTCGTCAACATTGAATTTGAGCACATCCGGAGCGGGGGGAGCAGAGAACAGATCTCGTCACCTTAGATGGGCCACATGCCATACAAGCTTCCCAATTTGTAAGAATATCATTAAGAGAAATACTAGAAGGATCATTTCTAACCAATGCCCACTTTACAATTTTTAGGGGGACACGCACGTACTATCAATTAGCTCAGCCAGAGAAGAGGAGAAGCCCCTGGAAACTCTATAATTCCTTTCCCTAGAAATAGACCATAAAATGGTAAAGGGTACCATTCTCCACATATTAAATGGATTAGGATTCAATTTTGTTTTTGCATTCAACCTGCTACTTAAATTTTAAAGAAGAGGCTGGGCTGGGGAGGAGGAAAATATACAAGTACCTTCCTTGTACATTATTGAGTTAGCTGAGATGGCTAACTTTTACATCTTGGGCTCTTTTTTAAAATTATTTTTTATTTTTCAGGTTATAACTTATAATATGAATAACCACAACACGGTTCTGTAGTAGATCCAAAAGATCCAGAAGTAGTGTGTATACAAAGCACAATAAATCCGTGAAAAGATCTGCTCCTGAGGTAGATCTTTTCCTTGAGATCTCAATCCGCTTGGGTAATTCCTTGAGTAAAGTGATCCTATGAGTCAAGAAATAGGAATCTGAAAGGGTAAGGGTTGAGTTCTTTGGTAGTACCTTGAGACTTTCTCCAAGTCACGCATCGGAAATATCCAAGTCTTAATCTTGGGCTTATAAGTCAAACAATGTGTTAACTCAACATGACGCGTTTTAAAGCCGTGCGGTCCTGGATCTGATAAGAATTCTGAAGTTAAGCGTGCTCGGGCCGAAGCAATACCGGGATTACGAACAGTTTGCCATGTGACATATAAAATCTACAAGTGACATCATACTAAAAATTTACCAATAGGCATTTAATTGACATGTGACATATAAAATCCACGCCCGATTATTTTTAAAATTCTTAAATAATGAGAGTTTTTTTTTTTTTTTTTTTCCGAAAATAAGAGTCAAGATACACCAGCCAATTAGGTGTGTACATGGATTGGTGCAGATTATGCCAAATCCATCACCAATCCGTTACCTACGGATTGATGGATTTGATATCCGTCACCAACCCGTGGCTGTTAAAAATCGATTTGATCCGATTCGATCCGATATGTGGAGGACCGGATCGGATCGGCTTAATCTGTTCAATCCGTTGAATCTAATGTTAAAGTAAGAGATCAAATATGTTGTAAAGAGTTTCAACATACAAGCTAACAATCCACAAAAAAATAAAAATTATAAATATATATTTTTTGTCCCAGAAGCTACCTAATTGATCAATACAAAAAGTTGCTTTTATCTACATTACAACCAAAAGGGATCTAATCAACAAATAAAGTCAAACATGTTATTAAATTCACAAAAGTCACACTCCATCTATTGAAACCTTGAACTCTTACAATTTGACCCCTGAAGTTTTTTCTTCTTTCATATTTAGACCTCTTAACTTATATTTAGACCCCTTAAGTTATTTATTTATTTATTTAATTTATATTTAATGTTAATTAATCGGATCGGATTGAATATGCGGATTGAGGGTGAAATCTGCCACCGATCCGTTGCTAAAGGATTACAAGATTTTCAATCTGTCACCATTAATCCGTTTACCTTCGATTCGGTTAAAAATCCGCGGATCGGATCAGATCGGTTTTACAGTTCAATGGATTTTTTGTGCACCCCTACAGCCATTGATATCACCAAAATACTATTATATTGGATGATAGTAACCTTCCATCTTTAAGGTTGTCAAGAAGCCCGACCTGATTCACCTTGGTTGAGCTCATCGGTTGACTCACAAGCAAGCTCAAGGACTCACAAGCAAGCTCAAGGTAAGGTCTATTTTGCTCTACTCAGCTTGAGCTCGGCTCTATTAAGTTAATCTAAATGAATGTATGTACAAACTTTTAGCCCAATAGCAGGTCCAAGCCTGAAATCGTAAACATTTATAAACACTCCCTCGCCATATTAAGGTGAGAGATGGATGCGCATGAATATTTTTCATATATATATATATATCACATCCATATCGAATGCCAACAACTTAAATATGAGGGCCCCCACTCCCATATCTTATATAAGGTGAGAGATATCTCTCATAAGAGTATTTCCCATATATATATATATATGAAAAATACTCAAGTGAGAACTTTTTTGCAGGGCCCAACTAGCAACTCATCCAAACCTAGCAACCAATAGGGAACCCCCCGATAGTCACAAATCCCAATGATTGGCGTACATTTGAATGGACTGAACCGTTAGAACGAGAATTGAATATAGTAAAGCGAGGACAAGCCAAGTTGGAGCTTGGTTATGAAACTCAAGCTGCTACATTTTTCATGAAATTTCATCCTAACTTCATTTGGAGAAAACATCTCAATTTATACAAAAATAAGATAAATAAATTTTCTTTTTAATTTAAGATCACTCGTTTGAACTCTAATTAAAAAAACATGAAGCTTATCATGTTTTACTTGATCATAATATCTTTAATACCATCTTGCAATCGTGTAGTCATTTGATAGAAATGATTGTATAGTTGGTAAGATTAAAAGAACCAAAAACCATTATCTTTGAAAATCAAAAGGTAGATATCTAGAGAAAAAAAAAAAGAATCATAGGCTTTAGTGGTGATTACCATCTGTTTGTAGAGTCCATCACCATCGTATCCCACTGTTTTTTGGATCTGTTAGTACTAGTATAAATCATACCCTCGTGATCTCTTCCATAGACATTTAATCATACTAATTGATGGAAATTACGGGCTAGATGAATGTGTATATAAGAGAGAGAGAGAGAAGGTTCGTGACATTATTGTAGAAGAGAGAGAGAGAGAGAGAGAGAGAGAGAGAGAGAGAGAGAGAGAGAGAGAGAAGGTTCGTGACATTATTGTAGAAGCGTAAGAGGCGAGACTATGGCTGGTCTAATAGCAGGTCGCTTTCAGTGCAAAGCTTTAGCTTGGCACCCATATTAGAAGTGTACAGGCGAGTTTCATGAAAGTTCATTGTAGAGAATACGATAAATAAACGAAAAGTAAAGTTCATCATGATCTCTTATTTATTCTTATTATCTTTTCAGTTGTGTGCAAAGCTTGAGCAGTAGAGCATGCAGTAAATTTTGGGGCATGTTTCTTTAAGTAGAATTTCAATAATTCATGTCAGATTAAGAACTTGTAAATTCTTCACAAGTTTTCCCTTGGGTGGAATTCCAAAGTCCTCCTTCCCACCGGAGCATTCATGAATGATAAGGAGGTTTGAATTCTAAAAATTTCAAATGTTGCTTGCTCCTTGCCTTTTACGTGGTTGGAATTCAAAGTTCTAGCGAAAGAGAAAAAACCGAAAAATGCTATATCCATCAATGTCAAGGATATGTTTGAATTTCAAACATCACAAATTCCAAATCTGAAATTCTGCTACAGATATGTGCCATTAAGCTTAAGCTTGGCCAAGCTTGTATTGGCTTCGCTTATAAGTGAGCTACATGATATTATACTCTTAACACGGCTACTTGTTAGATCTAATATGGTTTGCAATTCAAATCAAACATATGGATCTAGATTTGGGCATTAAACAATATATGATCTCAAAATATAAAAGCGTACCTTGCACCGTGATTTTGATGATGAGCGGATCTCTTTTCTCAAATAGGGTTTTCACCTTTCGCCCTATCACCCACTCCAATATCCGTGAAGTTGATAGGTACTTTTCAAATAGATCTTGTAGGTTAATAAAGAGGACCGGAAAACCATATATATAGATAAGCCCTAGAGAGATTTCTCCTCATGAAAGAAATCTAATAATAAAGGTAAGTTTCTTTAATTCCCTTAAATTAGTCAACAAGAGTCGTATTTGATTAGGCTTACTAAAATTGAATCCAAGATAGACTTAGTAAAACTAAAAACTAAAAAGGGGAAAGTAACTTAAATTAGTGGGCTCAAACCGTGGGTCCCAACAGTGTTGCACATGTGGTCATGAGGACCACTCACGTATAACACTACTAACATCACCATTAGGAAAATGTACAAAGATGATAAAATAATAATAATAATAATAAGATGGAATTGAACATGAATTATACTTGTCTCCAAGAGCAAATGCGTTGGGTTAGGATATGGATTGCAGATTTAAGCAGCCATACTTGTTGAGTGCAATTAGAGGTCCTGTAAAAAATTAAAAAGAGACCATGCTTGGAACACAGCAGATGTGAACTGGTCTGAAATATCAGACCAGTCTAATGGTACTAATTGCTGGCCTATACAGTTTAGGGCATCTCAAAGGCCTTACTTGGGGCATTGAAAGTCAGTTACCCTTTATTCAGTTTACCTATAAATCCAATTTTACTCTGTAAGAACAGAACAACTGCCACTTACAGTAACTCAGGTTCTCCAAATTCATGAAACCTGGTTTACACCTAAAAACCAAATTATGTGAACTCGGTTTAGACAATCCAAATGGGCCTGGACCATTTTTTTTTTCCCGTGTCCTTGACAAGCTAAAAAACAGTGCATCCTGATGAATTAGAATTGGCCCTTGGGACCAGCGAATTCTTCCACTGATGGCAACTTAAATAGATGATAATCCTTTTGCTAAGATTTCAGATTCAAATTAATAAAGGTTTGGACACAGTTTCTAACTGAGATTCTAGAAAGTCCTATGCCAGACTTTTCATAGGACTACTGGACCTGAATGAGGTTGGGAAATAATCAACTTCTAGGATGAGTACAATTTATACCAACTTGTGAAAAAGACAGTCATGAAAGATATCAAGAGGAAAGAAAAACTTGGAGAAGACTTGGGGAGATTCTTGTCAGGAAAAGTGCTAGAATGCTATTTCAAGATCATTAGGCTAAGAACAATGTTCAGCACACTAGATCCTTCATTCATTGTCAAAGCCCATTCCCTATTTTGGGCCGAGCCATAATTAAGTTTTGAGGCGCGAGCCAATGCAATTTCCATCAAAAGGCCCAAAGGGATGTGGTCTTTCTTGGCTTGGCCTGGCTTATGTAGAACCAAGTACATAACTAGAGGGAACCAAGGAGTGTCAAACATATCGGTCTTTCACTGCACTATTGCCAATCCAAGCTTACACATTTCTTATGTGCCGGGGCTCAGCCCAGCCTGGCGCCTATCAAAGCCCTGATGATAAATGGCCAGGTTTGGTTCTGGTTGTCAAAGTGTGAAACATTTGTAAGACCTAGGCCCCAACCCCTGTCTCATACATCTTCAGGTTTGGAAATGAATAGATGTTCTGGGTCAGGATTCAAGGTCTGTGGGCCAATGCCAAGCATACTCCAATTTCATTATCATCACCCAGGCCCGTTTATGCCAGCAAATTACTTCAGTCTCTGTACCTAGGCCTGGCTTTAACATTATTTGCAGTGGCTGAGATTATATGGAGAGATTTTTGACAACATTGAGTGCATATGTTACACCTGGTCTTTGCGAGAAGCTTCACCATTGTTCAAAGGGCTCAAAGTACTTTTCAATGAATTGAAACTTGGATAATTACATACAATTTCTTGAGTCCGAATCCTCTGAAATGGGTTTGGATTTTGATGACAAACACATTTATCTAACCATGCTCATTTACCTTATTAGCTTATCACTATAGAAGACTCCAGAGGAACCATGGTCCTAGTAGTGTGCCCCGCATTCTACAGTCTCCTCCACAACAAGGCTGTTCATAGCCAAGTCGGGCCCAGTTGAAGCTCACCCAAGCCCACCCACTTATTAATTGGGCGTAATAATTCAGGCTCAGATTCCTGACCCTCAGGACCAGATCCATCTCATTTGCATAATTTATGCACCCATAGTGTTAAATATATCATGGTCCGGATGGGCCCTTGGGCATATAAAAGGTCTAGGCTTGCCCCATTTAATGATCAGCCAAAAGTTAGTCTGGTATAGGCCATGGGCCACAAATAAAACCCAAACACTGACCAATGTGTCTGGGCCCCACTTGGGCCTCTCTGGCCAAGCCACGAGCACGTACAGCTCTAAGCTGCGCATGTAAAAGTGTGTTGTGGGGTCGTGCGTGTGCCTGGGGGAATAACATAGGGATGCCCTTGTTAGGAAATTAAAAAAAAAAGAGGGTCACCGAGTCGACACAGTTCCTAAATGGAGTCGCTCTGGGCATATTGGTTCATCGGCTCTTTCTCGGTGGGCTTAGACTGTTGGCCTTATATGGGTCACAGATATAAGGCTAGAGAGCCTATATATATATATCCAGAATAAGGTTTTCAATGGGCTGTTTACATATAGATCTAGGTCCGAGTCCATTTCCAATTGAGAAGTCAGAGTTCAGGGTGTGGATCTGAAATGGACCCGAGATTGGATGGGATCTGCACGTTTAAGTATTAAAACAAACACTTTGGATCTGGGCTTTAGGTTCAAGTATGGGCTTGTTGAGAAAATGTGAAAAAAAATCATAAAAATCACTTTTTATATGATGTAGGTATTTTTTTTTTTAAGTATAAATGGGCCCAGTAAGAGTCCAATAGGGTTGTGATCCACCAGACTGGATTTGTCCCTCCAAGTGTTCCGGACCCTAAATTTGGGCCAGATTCAGGATTGACAGCCTCAGAGAGACCAAGGCATGGTTGCCGGTTAGTGCCTTTTCTCCTCTCCTCAAATTAGTAATTCCTACAGAAGTTTGGGAATCAAAATCATTTTTTGAACCCTCATAGAATGACACCAACTAATATATATGAAATAACCAAAGCACACTTGCTAAAGTAGAGTCCTAGCTTAAATTGAAAACATAACCAATAGGAAACTTAACTCAACAAGGAAAGTAATTCTAAACCTAATCTAGGTATCGTCACCGGCCCAACTCTTCCGATGTGTGTACACGCTAAGCTAGCGATGACTCAGATATTGGGGCGGTTTCAAACACAAGAAGTGAAGAGCAAATTAGCAAACTCATACCTCATGCCACTCCACCAAATCCCAGGTGGGGCGAGGAGCGAAAGTCATCTTAAGAAAGGCGTGCCTCACTTTAAAAACGGCCCTTTTTTGCCCCTCTTTTTTTGTCATGGGGTCCACCTTGAGTCAATCTAATTTTTTTATATATACTACACTTTATGAACAGTCACAAGTCCAAATCTGACACTTATCTAACTTTTTCTCACCATTGAATTTAGGGGTGGACCCAGGGAATCTTCCTTAATGAGGCCACTACATAGAAATTTTTTTGGGTAGGCCACATATAAAAAATGAATGTAGTTTTCAAAATATATTGAGGCTTTTTTGAAAATTTTGGGGGGCCATATGTAAATAAAATTATAAAAATCTTGAAAAGTTAAAGGGGCTTTTTGAAATTTTTGAGGGAGGCCATGACCCCTACCTTCCCCCTTTGGTTCCGCTAGTGATTTGATTGAAATAATAAGAAAATAATACCTCTAAAATCATTAGGTTTTAAGTACATGGATCAAAGGATTATGATAATCTTATGAAGTTAGAATTTTACACGTCATAGGTCTTATGTAGATCTTTTCATCCAATGAAGTTTCAAGATCATCATGCAACCGAGTGAGCCCATTTAGGTGGGGGCATTTGAGTGCTGTTCATCACACATGCCACTTGCCTTTATTGCTTGCAGTTGAACTCCATAAGTGTCGAGCTAAAACCCTACCAGTACCTGATTCGCCGAGCCTGGCCATTTACTTTTCATGTGGGAGAGAGATATCACCAATCTCCAATCTAAATAGATGGAAAGTGAACAAAAGCCGGTGTAAGAAAGCGATGTGTGCAATAGTGCAGAGACCCACTTAGTAGACTTTTCTAGTAAAATGTAGGTGGGATGTCTCACGTTTGTCATGCCTTCAACTCCAATTCAATTTAATTCAAAGCTCTAAAGCATAAAAAAACACTTGGAAATGACGTTCAAACTCACATGCCAGGTATTGGGAGTTCGAATCGAAATTCTGTATTGGATCCTTTTTTTTCTTCTCTGAAGCATGTACAATCCAAAGTAAACTACACTTTATTGAATCAAACCGCACAAGGTTAGTACTTAGTTCACACGCATGATTAAACACATCAAGTGATACATTCAGCATTGCTACAAATATCATTTGTCACACCTTCAAAATTCTTCCAGCACAGAGCTATCAATATGGTAAATTGTGAACAACCACGGCGAGCTCATCTCTGCTACAGTAACTTGCCAACTTTTGATTCTCAATATTGAAATGATTATTAGCACTTCAATCTTTTACAGTAAATGGAAGCCAAAATGCAATTACTTTTCTACTCAAAAGATGTCTGACCCCAACAAAACTTTTGAGCCCGAATTATCAGAGTTGGGTTGTAGCTTTGCTGGTTAGGAAAATCATTTAATATGAAAGGGTCATTGAGTTAGAAATGATCATGTTTGTGTAATGCAACGCCACATCAGAATGTTCTTAGTCACGATATCATGAGTGTGGTTCTGATATTGTCACCCCTTCTCCCTTATGTGAAAACCTGCAACTCCATTATCGTCACTGTAAGTGCAAGAATAATATACTCACAAGATCAGGATGCCTCTTAGGACTTACTCAATGCATGGAGGAGATAGCTGCGACGGTATGAACCTGAAAGAGGAGAAAGACAAAGGTCAGAGGACCCTGGCTATGGGCAGCGCAGGGCTCTCCGATGCTTAAGTCAGCAATGGATCGGAGGAGGAGAAGAAGAAAGACTGAGTGTCTATGTGAGAGTGCTTACCCCCTGCTCCCTTTGGCTCGTGCCTTATATATGGAACAGTTTTGGGTGAGTGCCAGTGGGCTTGGTGATGTGACCTGGGTCACATCAGCCCACAAAGTCATTAATGAAGGTCCATCATAGCCCTCTTTGCATTTAATGTGGGTCCGATCAGCCCACAATGCATTTAATGCCAGTCACATTGGGCCTGATCTTGCCCTGATCTGGTGGTGGCTGAAGTCCCATCAGATCCCTTCCTTGGGCCTTGCCACGACAGGGCCGTGGCTGTTAGCTGCAAGCGCAATACTGCATTGCCGAGACTGGACGGTATGCGCGGCCGAACTGAGTTCTGTTTGGCTGAGACCAGCACGTAGTGCCGAGACCGATATGGATCGGATCGTAGCCGAGATCAAGAGAAATGGCTCTCACACGTCAGCATATCCGAGCGCACCCTTGCCGAGACCAAGAGGAACAGGTTCAAGAAATGGGCCCCCACACAATAGCCCCTCAGTTCTTGACCTCTAGGGCTCTCTTGGGCACTAGGGTTAAGAGCTGGACTGATCCCCCGCACTAGGGTTAAGAACTGAACCGGTCTCCCGAGACGGATAGTGCTCGCCTTCCATCCGCTTTTGTTTAAGGGTTCTGACTCATTCGGCGCCAGACGCCGCCGCTGCTTCGTCTGCCAGAGATAATAAAGGGGGCAATAAATGCGGGGCTATGATTAGTATGGGAAGGCGAACTATCATCGCAACAGCGCCACTCGTTATTGCCTGGTAGGCTCTCTTGTCTTTTCGAGGGGGGGTGCGACGCAAGCCGAGGCGACGTCTCACGCGTGTCCCGCTTCGAATTCCGGGATGGCGCCCATTTCTGCGCTATATATACGCTTTCGTCTTCTTCCTCCTATCATTTTTGCTCCTGGACTCTCTTGCTCTCTGCCTGAACTTCTGCTTTCTGCTAGAACCAGCGCCGCCGGACTAGGACCAGACCTCCTACTGTTTCCCAGCAGTAGTCGCCCACATCCGTCAGTCGGAGTCTGACTTTGCCCCGTCGAACCAGTGAGTTTTCTTCCGCTTCCTCCTCCTTCATTTACATTCCGGACCCAGCCCCTAGGGTTTCTTAGGGGTACCTCCGTTCACCACCTCTTGCTGTAAGGACCCTTAGAATTCTTAGATCCAGAAATGGGGATTTTTACTCACTGGATAGATTCCCAGGCGGGCCTGGCAACTCTTAGGAGAGTCTACATGATCCCAGACGATGTCCAGATCATGGCAGTCGACCCCTCCATCTACTCATTTCGCAACGGCTGGATGCCGTTTCCCCTGATAGCCGTGATCGAGGGAGGGGTCAGATTCCCCTTGGCCCCCCTTCTTAGGTCTTGTTTGGAGACCTGGAACCTTAGCCCCTGTCAGTTAATGCCCAATGGGTATAAAATCATCATGGGCGTCGCCGAGCTGAATAGGATTCTAGACATCAGCCTCGGCGTCCATGATATAGAGGATATATATGACCTCTGCAAGTCTAGGGAGGCGGGCACCTATTATCTTCGCGTCAAGGCGAGGTGCCAACCCCTCGTCACGGCGCTGGAGGACTCCAATAAATACGCCGGAGATGACCGCCTGCTCGTCTCGGGAAACTGGGAGTTCGGCGAGACCGAGACCGAAGCAGCTAGGAGGGTCCGAGTCCCTCGACGCTTCGGGACTCCACCGAGTAAAGACCTAACCCCCTGGGTTTCCGATTTCTTTCTTATGTTTGATTTCTGCTGCCGGATTCTAACTCGGCTGTTTTTCGCAGGCCTTTCTCAACGCAAGCGCGAAGCCCAGCTGAACGGTTGGAGGAGGCACGCACCTTGGCTGAACAAGGTGTACTGCTACCGCGGCCACTACACAAGAGCTGCCTACTCCCTTCTGAAGTACGAGCCGAGATACGTGTCTTATACACGGAAATCCGGCAACCCGGAGAACTTCGCCCCCGATCTAGCCGCAACCAGCGGGACCGTTTCGGTCGTGGGAGCTTCCACTACATTGGCCGTGGTCGCGGGCATCCCGATAAGGGAAATTGAAGACTATACATCCGGAGCCGAGGCTGACTCCCCGATAAGGGAAGTTGACAACTATTCTTCCGGGGCCGAAGACATGGAGGGGAGGAGGCCCACATATTAACCGCGGAACCTGGCGGATGCGGTATTCGGCGGGCGGAAGGCAGCCCCTAGAGCCGAACAGACTCCTCCCAGGGCGATCGTCCCCGCTGCCGCCGAGGCCCGCCCTCCCACAGACTCGAAGGGGGAGAGGCCCAGGAAGAGGGCGAAGGGGAAGGAGACGGCTCAGGAAGAGCGGCCGCGGCAGCGCCCACCCCAAGCAGCGAGGGAGAGGGCGATGGACGTGGTGCCCACCCCGGCGGTTCCCTTGGTGGAGCGGCGTTCCGAGCCACAGGCGGCGACGTCCTCGGATGCCGAGCCGGCCGCATTCAGGCCAGACATGGAACTGCGAAGGGGGAGGCCCCTGAACGTTGAAGACAGACTGGTGGGGAGCCCAGCTGTCATTTCGGCGCTCAGCCGAGCCTGTGCACTCCCCAAAGACATGGAGAGGCACAGATCGGAAGACTCCCCACAGCTGCTGATGAGGACCATGCAGCACTCCCTCGCGGTGAGTACCGAACTTCTTTAGTCATTGATGTTTCTTACTTCTAATTTCGTACTAAGTCGTTTATTCCCTTGCAGGCTGTCCAAAGGCTCCAGGTAGTCGCGGAAAGAATGATGGAAGAGGACGGTCAGCGGACTCGCCTGGCAGAGGAAAAGAAGAAGGCCGACACCGAACTGCGGGCGACAAAGGAGGAGCTGAAGGCAGAGGCGGCCAAGAACGCAGAGCTCAACGCGCAGTCCGATCTGATGTCAAGCGAGCTCTGCAAAGTAAAGTCTGAGAGCTTCGAATGGCAGGGGAAGTATCAGGCTGAGGAGAAAAGGTCGGCAGGGCTCAAGGCCGAGCTCGAACTGGAGAGGAAGGAGAAGGAGGAGCTCCTCGAGTCACGGCAGGCCGCGACCGACGCCGCCTTCCTGGACGGGACTGAGGATGCTGCGCGCATTTACACTAATCAAATTACAGCGCTCATCCCGAAATTGTTCCGACTCGGTTGCGAGGCCGTGCTTAAGAAGATGGGGGTTCCTGAGGATAACCCAATATATCAGAACCTCCCCGAGTTCGAGGATGCGCTCCCAGTTGAAGTCCCAGCCGAGATCCCTGCCACTCTGGCCGAAGCCCCTGCTGAGCCGACGCCCGCCCCTCTGAAGCCGCTCCTACAGCCGAGGCCGCTGTGGTCGTTATTGAAGACACGGAAGCAGGGCCGTCGTCTTGATTTTGTTCCTTCTTTTTGCCTTGTTATAAAAAAATGTAATCTTTGTTTCGAATTGTTTTGATCAGAAATTGTGATGAATGGAAAATGTAAGCTCCAATGCGCATATCACGTTATCAATGAATTTCAGACCTCTTTCCCTGTGCTATGTTTGGTTTTGATTTGCTTTCTGTTTGCGCTTTCCGCAAGTTTCGTGAACATGGATGTGAGCTCGGACTAGAGTAGACCGACCAGACTAGGGTTCCCCGCGAGCGCTCTGACCCCTTCGGCGAAAACAAAGAATCGCATCAGGCCTAAGGCAGTGATAAGACTGGGTGCCATTATCGTTTGGTGCCGTTTCGGCTGGTCTACGTGGCTGAGTGCCAACCATAACCTTAACTAGTTCGGCTGCTCGTCTAGGTGGCTGAGTGCCATCCTTAGACATGGGCCGTTTCGGCAGCTCGTCTAGGTGGCTGAGTGTCATCCTTAGACATGGGCCGTTTCGGCAGCTCGTCTAGGTGGCTGAGTGTCATCCTTAGACATGGGCCGTTTCGGCAGCTCGTCTAGGTGGCTGAGTGCCAGCCTTAGACATGGGCCGTTTCGGCAGCTCGTCTAGGTGGCTGAGTGTCATCCTTAGACATGGGCCGTTTCGGCAGCTCGTCTAGGTGGCTGAGTGCCAGCCTTAGACATGGGCCGTTTCGGCGGCTCATCTAGGTGGCTGAGTGCCAACCTTAGACGGTCTTCCATACTCGCACCATTGTCGCTGTCACATTGCCATTGATCCTCAACTTGCCCCAAAACGAACGTAGTTCTATTAAATCCAGAAGCACTGTACAAACATACAAACTAAAAATAGAATTTCTTGAGGTGTGACGCGTTCCATGGTCTCAGAAGAGGCCGTCCTTCCATGTCTTCGAGCCGATAAGCCGACCGTCCAGCAATGGAAGTGACTTTAAACGGACCATGCCAATTCGGCGCTAGCTTCCCTTGATTCGGATCTTTGTCCCCTGGGAGAGCCTTCTTGAGGACCAGTTCTCCTACAGAGAACTTCCTTTCTCTGATGTTCTGGTTGTAGCCCCTGGCTAGCTGCTGCTGGTAGACGGCTAGCCTCACTGCAGCTGCTTCCCTTCGCTCGTCCGCTAAATTTAGCTCCCTGGCCACATTGGTTTCGTTCTGTCCCCGGTCAAAGAGTTCGGACCTCAAAGTGGGGAGGCTGATCTCCAGCGGGATGACTGCTTCCATGCCATAGACGAGCGAGAAGGGGGTAGCCGAAGTGGAACGCCTCGGAGTAGTTCTGTAAGCCCACAGGACGCTCGGCAGTTCTTCCACCCATCTTCCCTTTGCTTGGTCCAGCCGTTTCTTGAGCCCATCGAGGATCACCTTTTTGGAGATCTCGGCCTGGCCGTTACTCTGTGGGTAGGCTGGAGTGGAATAATGGTTTTGGATGCCGAGCTCCTGGCAGAAGGTCTTGAAAAGTTTAGAGTCGAACTGAGTTCCGTTGTCCGAAACCAGCGCTCTGGGAATGCCAAACCTTGTGACGACATTCTTCCACACAAAATTCTTGGAGTCTCGCTCTGTGATGGATGAAAGTGGCTCTGCTTCAATCCATTTGGTGAAGTAATCTGTCGCCACAATAAGCCATCTCTTGTTCCCTGGGGTTCGGTGGAGCGGGCCCACTATGTCGAGCCCCCACTGGGCGAATGGCCACGGGCTAGAGAGTGGGCTAAGATCCTGCGCGGGCTGATGGAGAGAGTGTGAGAACTTCTGGCACTTCTCGCACTTCTTCGCATATACCTGCGCATCTTTCTGCATATACGGCCACCAGTAACCCTGGCTGATGGCTCGGTAGGCTAGGGACCTTCCTCCGATATGGCTCCCGCAGATTCCTTCGTGTATCTCGAAAAGGAGGTCCTCGACCTTACTTGGATGGACGCACTGGAGGTACGGTCCCGAGAACGATTTCCTGTAGAGCTTGACCTCGGGAGATAGCCAGAACCGAGCTGCCTTGAATCTGACTCGGTGGGCCTCGCCACTGTCCTCGGGAAGCCTGTCGTCCCTAAGGTAGGTGATAATCGGGTCCATCCAGCTCGGGCCGAGACCGATGCATAACACCTCCCGAGGTGAACGGAGCTCAATGCTGGGCGCAGCTAGCGATCCGACTTCGATGCTCCTCTTTCTTCCTGCCTCAACAGCGCTGGCCAAGTTTGCAAGAGCATCTGCGTGAGAGTTTACTTCTCTGCCAATCTGCTTGACTTCGGCCGTGTGGAACTGAGAGAGCTGCTTCTTGCCCAGGGCCAAATACGCGGCCATCCGGTCGTCGCGAGCCTGATAGTCCACAGTCAGCTGGTTGGTCACCAACTGTGAATCACTGAAGACCATCAGCTGTTGAGCTCCGAGGATATGGGCGCTATTCAGTCCGGCTAAAAGGGCTTCGTACTCGGCCTCATTGTTTGACGCCTTGAAGTCCAGCGTCAGAGCCTGCTCAATGACCAGTCCTTCTAGCGATTGGAGAACAACTCCTGCTCCGGCTCTTCTCGAGGTGGAAGATCCGTCGACGAAGACCTTCCAAACTGGGGTATCGGCATGGCATTGTGATTGTTCCGAACCCGCGGGCGCCTCATGCTCCTCACCCCCCAGTTCGGTGCCGAGCTGGGTTGGTGTCGAACTTGAATCAAACTCGGCGAGGAAATTTGCCAGAACCTGGGCTTTTATTGCTGTCCGTGGCTGATACTGAATCTCATACTGCCCTAGTTCGACAGCCCATCGGGAGATTCTTCCTGAAAAGTCAGCCTTCTTGAAAACAGATTTGAGTGGGTGCTCCGTAACAACCACAATAGAATGGGTTTGAAAGTAATGGGAGAGCTTTCGCGAGGCGCTAACGAGCGCCAAGGCGATCTTCTCAAGAGGGAGATACCTGGTCTCGGCATCGATAAGGGTCTTGCTCGTATAATACACTGGTTTTTGAACCTTGTCCTCTTCTCGGATGAGGACTGAGCTGACCGCATGATCCGAGACCGCCAAATATAAATACAGGGTCTCCCCATGGGTCGGGGTTGACAACAACGGTGGTGAATAAAGGTAAGCCTTGAGCTGCTGCAAGGCATGGTCACATTCTAGAGTCCATTGAAATTTAGAATTTTTTCTAAGAAGCTGAAAGAAAGGTCGGCACTTATCTGAAGATTTGCTAATGAAGCGATTCAGTGCCGCGGCCATCCCTGTAAGCTTCTGAACCTCCTTGGCCAAAGTGGGACTCTGCACTCTGAGGATAGCCGAGATCTGATCTGGGTCTGCCTCAATGCCTCTGCGTGTAACCAAGCTGCCCAAAAACTTGCCGGAGCCAACACCGAAGGCGCACTTTGAGGCGTTAAGCTTCAGCCGGAACTCCTTTAGAGTGGCGAAGACCTCGGCCAAGTCTGACAGATGATCCCGCGCCTGCTTGGATTTGACCACCATGTCATCGATGTAGACCTCTACGGTTTTGCCGAGCTGATCATGGAACATCTTGGTAACGAGCCTCTGGTAGGTGGCTCGTGCATTCTTCAGTCCGAACGACATCACCTTATAGCAGTAGGTTCCCCTGGGCGTGATAAAAGCTGTTTTCTCTTCGTCTGGCCCAAACAGTGGGATCTGGTGATAGCCGCGGTAGGCATCGAGGAAGCTCATTCTGTCGTGCCCGGCCGTGGCGTCGATCAACTGGTCAATCTTTGGTAGGGGAAAGCTGTCCTTGGGACAGGCTTTGTTGAGGTCGGTAAAGTCGACGCACACCCTCCACTTGCCAGTCTTCTTCCTGACGACCACCGGATTGGCTAACCAGTTCGGGTATTGAACCTCCCTGATAGCGCCGGCCTCAAGCAGCTTATCCACTTCCTCGACGACGGCTTCGGTCTGTGGGACCCCTGTCCTGCGGGCTTTCTGCATCACAGGTTTGTGGTTAGGGTCAACATTCAGTCTATGACACATTACCTCGGGGTCGACGCCAGGCATCTCCTGAGGTGTCCAGGCGAATGCATCTCTGTTCTGCACCAGGAACTGGGCCAGTTCGGACCTCTCCGGCTCTCCGAGCTGGCTGCCGAGCAGGAAGAACCGATCCGGGTCCTTTGGGTCGATCCTGACTTCGGCCAGTTCCTCCACGCTTTTCCTGCCTGGATCTTGGCCGAGCTCATCCAGCCCCTGCTCCAGGTTCTTCTCCATCTCGGCCACATTGACCTCCTTGGGCTCTTGCTCCCCGGGTACCACATCGGTCAGGCACTGCTTGGCTGCCTGCTGATCTCCACTGACCGTGATAATTTCAACTCGGCCGCTCTTTCCCTCCCACGGAAATTTCAGCTTCTGATGGAGGGTGGAAGGGAATGCTTCCAGGCTGTGGAGCCAAGACCTGCCCACTATAGCATTGTAGGGAGAGGGTGCGTCGATCACCATGAAGGTTGCCATGACAGACGCGCCACCGACCTCGACCTTGAATGTCACTTTCCCCTTAGGATAAACAGGTTTGGCGCTGAAGCCGATAAGGGGAACTCGAGCCTCCTGCAGATCTTTCTCCGTCAATCCCATCCTTCGAAAGCTGTCGAAATAGAGGACCTCGGAAGAACTGCCGGGGTCAACAAGGACTTTCTTCACAGTGCAATTCTTCAAGCCCTGCTTAGAGCAGTCAAACTTCAGAGTGACGATCAGGGGGTCGTTGTGGGGGAGCTGCACCCCTTCCAGATCTGCATCAGTGAACCTGATCTCGGGACGCTCCCTCCGAGCCCTTTTCGGTGCTGAGCCGAGTTCGGCGGCCATGACCTGCTTGCCGTGAGCGGCTTTCCTGGCTTCGGCACGAGCTTGGTTGCTCCCCTTGGGCGGGGGTGCCAAATGGATAACGTCAATTATCTTCTCTGTCCCGTCGCTGTCGTGACCCCCCTCGTCTCGGCGCGGGGCTCGGGTGTCGGCCTTGGTTTCTCTCCTGACAAACTCTTGCAGGTGTCCATCCTGGACAAGCTTCTCCAAATGCGACTGCAGTATCCTGCAATCTTCAGTCTTGTGGCCGCCCTCCTTGTGATAGGAACAGAACTTCGTCTGATCTCGGATAGAAGGGTCGCCTTGCATGGGCTCTGGCCATCTGAAATACGGCCTGCTCTTGATCTTATACATGATACGGTGGATCGGCATCTTGAAGACCGTGTTGACCCCCCGATACGCGTCCTCGGATAGCCTGGGCCTTTTGCTCCTTGCCGAGGCGAACGTCTGAGTCCTTGCCGAGCTTGTAGGCACCCAACTCCTGTCTGAGTCACCTCTTCGTCGCTCGTCTCGCCGAGGCTCATCTCTCCGAGACGGCCCCCCGTCCTTCTTGGATGGCCTCTCACCTCGGTCCTTGTGCGCGGTTCCATGGTTTTCCCGAGCACGGACCTGGTCATCCTCTTGGGCGATGTACCGGTTGGCGATGGCCATGAGCGCTGCTATGTAAGACACCGGGTTCCTGGCCAGATCCTTGCGGAGATCACTGTCTGGCAGCAAGGCATTCTGAAATGCGAAGACGGCAACTTCGTCCTTGGAGTTCTCGATCTGACTGTAGACCGCCCAGAACCGCTTGGCGAACTGGGTGACGTTCTCTCCTTGCTTCATCTTTATGGCCATGATGTCTGCATCTGTCTTCGGAAGGACTCTGTAGGCCTGGAACTTATTCATAAAGGACTGCTAGAGTTGCTGCCAACTCGAGACGGATCCCTCTGGGAGCGCACAGAACCACTTCAGGGGGAGGTCGCCTAAACTGGAGGAAAAGACTCGGCAGTTCAGATGGCCCTCGTCTCCCCAGACAGACATCCTCTGGGAGAAGTGTCTGAGATGCGTAGTTGGATCCGAGACCCCATCATAGGTGACGAATCTTGGTACGGTGAACTTCTTCGGTAAGGGGTACCTCCTGATGTCTTGGGAGAAAGGAGACGCGCCGAGATCAACGGGGTCGCAGCAAGCATTCTTTTGGTCTCGGCCGAAGCCGGCTACTTCCAGGTTGCGCTGGACCGTTTCCCTTATGTGCGCGTCCAGCCATTCCTAATTATGATACATACCCTCCGGAATGGTCTCGGACGCCTTCCTCGAGTAGCTACGGCTAGTGCTTGAGCCTTCATCTCGGGTTCGGTCGTCCCTTTTCCTGTTCAAGTGGTCCCTCAGGTCCTCCTTTGAGGAAGAGATGCGCGTGACACGAGTAACTCTCCTCTCGTGTTGTGGCGATCGCTACTGCTGCCGAGATCGCTGCTGCTGGGACTGCTCCTGACGAGTCCGCTGCTGCTGGGACGGCTCCCGACGAGTCCGCTGCTGCTGGGACTGCTGCCGAAGCCCCGCTGATCCCGTAGCTCTTTCCAGCTGCTGCTGGAGCCGGAGGATCAGAGAGTCTCTCTCCTTGATGGCCTCATTCTGGGCTTTAATCGCCAGAAGGGTGGAGTCCAAGTCGTCATCAGGGTTGTAGTCTTCATCCTCAGTATCCTCAACGTCCTCCACCCGGCCCTCAACGTCCTCCGCCTGGCCAGGGGGACGTGATCCATCGACCACTGGAGACTTACGCCGCTGATCTTGATCTGTCAGGAGGCCTGCCGGTTGCTGGGTGTCTCCCCTCCCGGGAGCGGACTCCGAGCGGAGGTCACGCTCCTGAACGTTGATCCGGATGAGAGTACGTTCAGCGTCGTCCTCTGTGACTGGTTCCTTGCCAGCCCTCTTCTTGGCAGGGAGAAGGGTAGAAGACGGTCCAGTACGCCCTGTCTTGGATGTCTCTCCGCCTTTCGCAGCTCTCCTCGTCATGGTGTTTTGGAATAGGAAAGACTATAGAAAACTCCCCACAGACGGCGCCAATTGTAAGTGCAAGAATAATATACTCACAAGATCAGGATGCCTCTTAGGACTTACTCAATGCATGGAGGAGATAGCTGCGACGGTATGAACCTGAAAGAGGAGAAAGACAAAGGTCAGAGGACCCTGGCTATGGGCAGCGCAGGGCTCTCCGATGCTTAAGTCAGCAATGGATCGGAGGAGGAGAAGAAGAAAGACTGAGTGTCTATGTGAGAGTGCTTACCCCCTGCTCCCTTTGGCTCGTGCCTTATATATGGAACAGTTTTGGGTGAGTGCCAGTGGGCTTGGTGATGTGACCTGGGTCACATCAGCCCACAAAGTCATTAATGAAGGTCCATCATAGCCCTCTTTGCATTTAATGTGGGTCCGATCAGCCCACAATGCATTTAATGCCAGTCACATTGGGCCTGATCTTGCCCTGATCTGGTGGTGGCTGAAGTCCCATCAGATCCCTTCCTTGGGCCTTGCCACGACAGGGCCGTGGCTGTTAGCTGCAAGCGCAATACTGCATTGCCGAGCTTGCATTACCGAGACTGGACGGTATGCGCGGCCGAACTGAGTTCTGTTTGGCCGAGACCAGCACGTAGTGCCGAGACCGATATGGATCGGATCGTAGCCGAGATCAAGAGAAATGGCTCTCACACGTCAGCATATCCGAGCGCACCCTTGCCGAGACCAAGAGGAACAGGTTCAAGAAATGGGCCCCCACACAGTCACCATAGTTTTATTTGTTGTAAAGGATTCCATTTCCATATAATATCTGCCTCCCAGAATTATCAAACGCCCTACTTGACAAGGCAATTTTCCAGTTCTTGTTTGTTTGGGTTGCAACCAACCTAATTACGTACATTTCAAAAAGTAAAAAGGAAATTGATGTTGAATGAAGATTTCTTCTCATTTCATTAATTTCTTTCCTTTTCCAATGGTGCCTTTGTTCTTAACCCTGATCTTTGTATTTTTATTTTTTTAAGGATTCGGGAGTCAAATTTTCTGTTGAAAGAGAGACAGAGAAAGGGATTGTTACCAAACAAAGTCATTGAAATCAAGCCTCTACCAAAGAGCCTATGCCTTTCTATCAGGCCAGGGAAAAAACATGTCCTAAATTTTCTTAAGAGTAAGAATGAGAATGAGAATGAGAATGAGAATGGGAGTGCTTTTGTGACAAAGGGTATATTTTCTTCAAAAAACTGATATCTTGTATTAAGCCCTGGTTGATTGTTTATAAATTGTTTTTCAGAAAAATCCACACCCCACAAAAAAATGCCATGCGTCACAGTGCATGGTTGTATGCATTAGCATGCATAGTAGTTCATGGTCAAATGAACTCCATCAATGGATTAATGAGGATGGATTATTGAGGAGCCGATGCATGAATTAATGTTATGAGTTGAGAAGAATTAAAGAATATAAGGTAGCAATATGTTAGAAGGGACTTTGACTTCATTTCCCAACTTCGCTTGATTCACTTAATTTAATTAGAGGAAAGGTTATTTGATTATTATTTTTGTATATTCCATTTTATCTTCGTTTTTAACCACTTTTGACATAAATTTCTACTCACTTGAATGAGAAGAATTGTTTCTCCTCCAGTATGTTGGGTTTCCATCAATCTTATAAAAGAGAATTATAGGAGTTAGCACTTTTAAAAGAAAATGCCTCTTTTGATCAATAATCTTATGATAGATCTGCCAAACCAGAGGGGAGGTGAGGAGGGCCATGCCCCCATTTCCAAAAGTATCTTCATTGGTAATAGGTGTTTAAAGTAGTAGACCCCTGCTTAAATCTGCTCCATAAAAGATATAAAAATAAAATAAACTAGGGGTTTGATTGATATTCCCTAAAAAAAATTCATCCCCGCCACTTTGGTGAAATCCTTCCTAAATGATGTAGAAGATATAAATTGACCTAAAGGATGTAGAAGATACAAATTGTTGTCGAGAAACTCGACACCTAATGACAAGGGTGTCTAATCTCACGTAGCTATCCAAGATTCAACCTTTGGTACAGAGGTTGTATCAGAAGTTATGCACCACTCATACATCTAGCAAACCTAAAAAAATAAGTAGAAAAAAAAAAAAGAAAAGAAAAATGTAGCTTGTCAATCATTTGCCATCTTTGCACAAGGATGTACCCTCGTTGTCTGTTTGTATTTGATGACTAGGAAAAGTATGTACGTCTTTTTTATATTTTTGGTACCCTAGCCATAGGGGTCTAGGAACCCCTCAGGTGGGGGTAATAGACCTCTATTGAGATGATAAAGTAGTCCTATGAGAAAAGGGTGGCATATGCCTAGGATTCAAACTCTGGACAATCAGGTGAGAACTAATACACCTCTTACGATTAAGATAAGAGGCATTTTCTTCATAACCATTACTACGGCTTCCCAAGGCAGACTCCGTATTTCATGGGTGGCCCATTAGTTGCATGGAGGGGTGATCTGGACCATCCAACTGAGGCCCTTTCAGTGGAAGAATCTGATCTAATCCCGTGGCTTCAATTAATATATAAATGGATGTTGTACTCGACTAATCAATAACTTGGATTAGTAGAACATGATCCCCCACTGGGAAAACAAATCAAACCCACTTCAATTAAATTCAATAAAATCGCTATGGTTTTGCAGCACAATTACCCATCCTTTCAAACGTCTTGATTCTTTGTATTGTCCCACCACCGATGGCGGACCACAACATATTCTCGATCAAGTCCACTCGGCTGTACAGTCGCCTGATGAGCATTGAACAATAATGTCGTGGTTACTATTTGAGCAATTATTATTCACATTGATATTAGTGTACGTGTATCGATTCGTATTGCATAGAAAAGTTAGTACGGGTGCTTAAATCTATAACAGTGAGGATTTTAAAATTCTATGAGGATGAGACTTGAAAATCCTAGAAGATGAGTTTGTCCATTGGCCTAATTTTATGATGATTTACAATTTTCAAATGTGAGTTTTTCATAGTTACTTTGTTAAAAAATCTATAAAGAAAATCCTGGAATTTGATTACCAAATATGACTTAGTGATGGACAATATCAATCTAATCAAATGATTCTTGCCCTTAATTTCAAAGGCTCATATTTCAACATCTATACATGCAAGTTTATTGTTAGAAAATCAAATGGAGATCCTAGTCAAGTTAGGAACAAAAAAGGGTATTTTTGTGTGAAAAGACTGATTTTTTCTTTTTTTCTTTTATTTTATTTTATTTTATTTTTATAACGTAGGGTTCCCAACCCTTTGGACTAGAATAATTCCTACGGGCTCAGGAGAGAAAGCCGGGTAAAATTTCACTGTGGCCCCAGTGTGGTAGAGCAGTTTCGAACCCACAACCTCTGGTGTGCAAACCGTAGTCATAGGCCAACTGGGCTACCCCTCTGGGTTATATTATTTTTGGGAGAATGATTTAACTATGCCATTGGAACTGCAGTATGAAAACAAGAAAAATGGCAAGTGAGGAATTATGTCATGAAAGTATTAAGTTTTCTTAACTAGACATTCCTACCAAAACCTCAATGTTTTAATAGAGGCCGCATAAATACTTTTCATTACTCTTTGAGTGGAACCAACTCCTCAATACTCCCCCTCAAGTGATACCCAACCGGCACACTTTTCAATGGGATTCGAGTCGTGATCAATTGGCTATAATATTATATTAAGTTTTTTTAGCTAGTCTTTTTCACGAGAACCTCAAAGCTTAAGTAGGATTACCATAAATACTTTTCAATACTTTTCTCTTCACCGGAGCCTACTCCCGAACACAGAATGATCAGCCTAACTTGATTGGTGTGTATATATATATATATATATATATATATATATATTTTAACTAACATGAATATTGTTGGAATTGTCTTATGAGCATTCTTCGTTGATACACATGCACATACTAAAACGAGCCCCACAAATTTTTTTTAACTAACATGAATATTGTTGGAATTGTCTTATGAGCATTCTTCGTTGATACACATGCACATACTAAAACGAGCCCCACAATCCGGATGGATGCACATGAGCAAAGGGAGAGGATAGGTAAGCAGCAGTCCAGGGGCTAGTGATGTGTGACGAGGGGAACGGATTCTCATGCAAGAAACCAAAAGGTAGACCGACATAGTTGTGATGGAATCCGGGCAGAAAAAAGCAAGGAGAGAAAGGACGTGTATTGGTTTTTTTTATACAGGAGACAACTTAAAAAAGAAAGTAAAAGAGGGTGACTAGGTGGGTTCAATGTGCTGGAAATGACATTTATGTGTTGTTGCTTTCCTCTCTCTCTCTCCCCCTCTCTCCCCCTCTGCCCCTACCATCCTCACATTTCTTCGCAAACCATCTCAACTAGTTGAAATCTGCAGCACAGCAGCATCTGCTCCAGTTTGTGTTTTTGAGAGAGAGAGAGAGGAGAGGGTCCACGCTTTGAAATACTAGAAGTTAGGGCCAAATACAGCACTTCGATTAGTGAGCATGGGTTAGGTTGGGCCTAGAAATTTTAAAACATTTTTAGATGTAGGTTATTATCTGTTCTTATATTGATTCTACCTTTTTAAAAGCTGCCTAACGGCTAGGTTAGCTAAAGACAGGGTTTTTAATTATAGTTGGTCGAGGAAAGGATGTAAACGATTTGGATTCATCGTTGACCTGATCTCAAACCGATTAGTTTTTATGCCCCGTTGTAATTTTATTTTTTCAAGAGAGGGTTCTCAAACCTTTGGACTGACCTATTCCCTCCGGATCCAGAGAGAAGTCGGGTAAAATACTTATGGCCCCTAGGTGATAGCACAAGTAGATTCAACTTTCAGTTCTTAAAGAAGGGGGAATCGGGGGTCGATACCAAGACTTTTAGCTCCGGAAGAGGGAGCAACCGTGGTCCTGACCGCTCGGCCAACTCCGAGGATGGAACCGTGGTTATGCCCCATAGTATAGAACCTTGAATTCTAAATTTTTATGATAAATAATATATGAAATTAGGGGCATTTTTAGCTAATCTTTTCCTACCTCAGGAGACCCCTAAAATAAATCCAACCACCTCACACTGCTAAACCCTCGTGAATTAACACTCACACTATTTGATATTAATCTGAATTATACTTTTTACTGAATTAAATCTCATAAAAAACATAAATTAAGAAATTGTTCAACTTTACAAATTCTTGCTTTTGCAGATTCGATTTAAATGATCTTTGCCGAAATCATATCCACAATGACCTTTCCACCAAACTATATTCTCCCATGACTAGCATGTATCTAAATGGCCTGACAAGAGGCCTAGAATTTTACATTTTACACAATCTATATGAGATACCTCTTAGCTGAATATGACGCTATAAAATTATTGTAACTTACTATATCATATTATAACTTAAGATATTAATAATTTGAGGAATGATTACATGGTTCTGACCATGGTATGTGGGTCTGTGGTTTAGGAAGATCAAATCTAATAGCATTTCATTTATTAAGTTCAAAAGACCAAAACCAAACACCCCCCCTCTCCGCCTCCGCGTATTGATTACACAAATTCAAAATCAATGAGGGTGATTTCGAAGTGAATTAGATACATGTAAAGAATGTGATTAAATTTTGTTTATCCAACCTATCGGTTAATGTAACCGTGACAAGATTTAAATTCACAGGCTTGTGTGGGATGAAACCGAACGTGCATCTAATTACGATTAGAATCTCCTAAAAGGTGGTGCCCATTTTGCAAAAAAAAAAAATCAGAAATAATATTTTGTTAGTACTTTTTATCACATTTTTCTTCAATCCAACAATTAATATTGCTTTCTTTAAAAAATAGATCTAACCTTTTAATTTACGAGCAAATAGAATAGACTAAAACTAGATTGTTGTGGATTATTACATAGTAGAGTACTTCATATGTATAGATTTGATTTGACCTCACTTGATCAGACCATGTGGCCAACCTTATTTAATTGCATAGCTATTGTTACTTATATATATATATATATATATTGAAATTCTGTAGATAACCCAATCAGTTCACATACTTGACTGGCGCTAATCCTAAATTTACATTATTTCAGGAATTATGCACCATTGAAGTTTATAACAACAAATTTTAAAAATGCTTAGCCAATAGACTTTGAGGACTTTAAATTAATTGCTAATTAAATTTGATTGGCTTGATATCTCATATTTCTCTCATTTGCGTCCACACCTTTTCATTGTTATCCCTCTCTTTACTGTGATGCTAATACCGTTATATCAAAGAAGAAAAATTGACTATCAATCTAATGGTTTAATTCATCCAAATCAATGTAAATTTATGGGATTCAGTGTCTATAAAGGGGTTATGAATAAGTGGTCAATTTGAATGGATCACCAGGTGGGCCCCAATGGGCATTCCAAACAGTGCGGACCATAAAGACGGTTCTTACCGGACCGCCTCCCAATTATATATATTAAAACATTATTTATTATATTACTAAATCTGATAAATTGTTACATGCTATACATTTTAGAGTAGTCCCCATCAAACCTGACATGGACTTGACTATTACCCGGCCTGGACTGTGGACCCAGTTCGAGGTCAGATCATCAATTGAGCCTAAAAAGGTCCAGGCTGAAATTTCAAGTACAAGTCTAATGAGAATGCATTAAAGAAGAGCATACAAGCTCACAGGGGCTGATCAGTGTGATTTAAGAAACTCCTTAGATAATATTTTATATAATTTTGTTTTATTATTTAACGTATTTACTTGATCATATACTCCACCCCCCAAATGAGACGGCTATCAAATAACCCCACCTTTAATATCATCACACATAAATGGAAGATGAAAAATAAATACCCAACTATCACCTTAGTAATTCAAATATCATTTGGATAGTTATAGTTCCATCTGTATTGCTATCTTCAATCCTTCGCCTTCCCTCATATCATTTACTCTTCAACTCTTTTTAATAATGCATAGTGTAGCTCACTTCACAGTGAATTAATATATATTCAATTCTTAACTGGCTTTGAGAGTTAAAAGTGTTGAAGTTAGAATCTCTTGAAGCAAGAATGCTTTGTTTTTTCTTTGATACCAAGTAAGGTGGCTGGGCCCTTGAGAAACTCTACTAAAGCGAGACAGAGGAGAGGACCTAGGGATGAAACTCTAGACAGTCGCCGAGAAGAGGACTTCCCATCATTGGGCTATCCTTTTATTCTCCTCTTGAAGCAAGAGTAAAAAATGAGATGCAAAATCGTGCTAATCCCTAATTCAAGTATTCTCAACATTATTGTGGCTAAACATGCATCTAAGTGGACCTCATAACAACAGTCAATGTCACGACCCGGGCCCGAATCACGGTAATCCCGGGCCGTGGGCCCACACTTACTCCTGTAAACCCCGAATTAACCGAAGTTAAAACGGAATACACAAGGGATATCAATCTCAATAACCTGTCGAACACACATAAATTTTTTGCGGAAACATATACATTGACAATGTCAAACTTCGATCTACATGTATACAAAAGAATAAGGTACTTATACATGTATCATTCTCATCGTCACTTGTCAATCGGTATACACCAAAAACACCATACAGTAATGATTAATTACATTCCAAGAATGAATGTACAAAATGACTATTCAAGACTTTTCACAAAATGTTATAACCCTTTTCGCACTCGGATACCCATCAAACGGTATTCCGGCCATTCCACTCAATCAGACCTCCTGGAGGAACCAGAGCGGTCTCCTCCGCTGGCGCTGCGGGCGCTGTAGGACCGGCAGGGGCAATCGGGCCTGTGATGTCATCAATAACACTAATGAACACGACGGTTCAACATGTATAAACAGTTCTTGTGATAACTCATGTTAGTACATATAATGAAGTCATTTAAATCATTTGGTAACAATTACATTCTAGACAATCTAGATAATTCTACAATAACAATAAGTAACACAAAAGTCTATCAATAGTCAATCGCTATCATAGCTTCCATTCATTTCATTTCAATTCATTCCGTTCATTTGTCATTCCGTTCATTCAATTTTATTTCTCTTTCATTTACCATCTTCCCTCAAAGGAAGGATTCATCTTCCAAATGGAAGACATCAATCAATATCTATAGATACGATCGGAATATGTGGGACTTACTAGTGTCCGGGCCAGGGACCACTAGCATCACCACGGAGCTCCGGAACGCCCCCAAATCCATCTGCTGCAGCAGGATTAATCATTTCATTGTTACCTTTAGTAACTATTCATTCATTTATTCATTCATTCATTGTATCATTCAATTCAACTCCGTAACGAACTTAAGGCATTACAAGTAGTACCATGTTCAAGAATTGCATCACATCTATCAATTCTATTCAAATTCACAATCAAATTCTAAACCAAACGAATGGGTGAAAAGCTTGTTATTTAATGTACGTGCTATTCTATGATGAACATCACTTTTGATAGTAGTTTGTACATTCAAATAATCTAAGCTAACACTCATCTAGGTTTAGACCACTCTTTGAAGAGTTAGTGCTTAATTGTCACTATTATTTCCTCTTAATTTTTCCTTAATTTCAATAATCATAGATTAGTGCAATATTAGTTCCAACACTAATTTATAGACCCCTACTAATCATAGAAAATAAATCTGGTTCCCAAAATTTCTCAAAATCCACTGGACTCAAACTGAGTCCTCCGATTGATCGGACCGTCAGGTCCGATTGATCGGCTTGAAACAGCTCTCAGTTACGAGCCTGTCCGATCGATCGGATGACAGTCCGATCGATCGGCCAGAAAAACGTCCCAGTTAAAAGTCAGTCCGATCGATCGGCCTTTAGGTCCGATCGATCGGACCTGGGCGTGTTGCAGGTCCGGGAGAAACTGATTTTCCTCCTTTTTCATTTCTTCTCTTTTTACACATTCAATCACTTCTACTCTTAGAAGGAGATGGAACTTCATGTTCCTCTCACATAAATCATCCATTATCATTTCAATCAATTCCAAAGAGACAAGTTTCCAAAGCTTAAATGGAAATACATACTCCCATCCATGGAAACCTACATAGACTTTCACAATGTCTAACACTAATCACAAGTAAGAGCTTATACTTGCCTCTTATGGAGTTTAATAGCAAAAGCCCTCTTGCTTAGCTTGGCTCTTGAGATGGAAATCCCCAAATGAAGCCCTAACTCCATGAAAATGTAAAATACACAAAACCCATAAGCTATTTGTACTAGATATCTTGCCTAAACACTCATTAGGACTTGTAAACTCATTAAAGGTTCCCAATACTTACTTGTAGTTCAACTAGAGAAACCTTAAGATCTTTTCCCAAGCTCCACACTTCAACAATGGAGGAAAAGGCTTGAAGAAGAAGATGAAGATGCAAACACTCTCTTCCCAACTACTTGGAATCACTCTTAGCTTCCTCTTGAAGCATGAGATTGGAAGAGAAAAAGGGAGAATGAGTCTAGGGTTAGCTTGGAAGGAAATGAGCTCTTTTCCCCCCATCTCATTCTAATATAAACTCACTTCACACAAGAGCCCCCTCCTATTAACCTTTATTTCATTTTGAGTCAAATGAAACCTCATTTGATCCATTTGATGTCAAATGGAGTCGCGTCTATTATGAAAGTTGATGTACTACTTGTGATACACGCGTTGGTATCAAGGATTTTCGTATGCGACGAAACACGTGAAAACTCGTATTTACGGAAAAGTCCTTAGCCTAACTTGCTTGAGTCTAAAATCATTTAATCAACATGATTTCATTCATATCCATTTCCATTATGCTAAATGCATCGTTTGGGACTATCTTATCTCCTTTTGATCATTAACCTTGATTAGTCCATTTATCCATGATTAATTAGCATTAATCTCAGTCTATTAGCCTTAATCGCGATTAGTTCGGGTCGGGGTCTAACAGTCAATTAAAGAATTAGAAGTATTTATTTATTTTTATGGTAGATCTCTGTTATATGAACTTTGTGGGAAACAAATGCGGAGCTGCCCAAAAATAAGAACCGGAAAAGATGATCAGGTAAGGCTCTTGTTTAACTGGACTCATCAGATCGAATCCAATGCCATAGACCAAACTCTGAAAAGGATCCTTTTGATGGGCCGGGATCTGACTCCAGTCCTGTTTATACGAAGGATCCTGGCCCTTGTTCTAACTATTGTCGCCATTATAATAGTGTTCATTATTCAAATTATAAAGGATGCATCTGTCAATACTCGGCTGAGAATAAGACAAATGCCATGATCAATACTGAATTTTTATGGGTTAATCTGATTTTTTAATAAAAAAGTATAGTTTGTTTCATATAATTGAATTATTAGGAATGGATTTTAAGATGGGTTAAAAACGAAAAAAAAAAAGAAGAAGTGAGTATTCAGACACAACCATCAAATAATCTCCCATTCAATTGAAAATGAATCAAGGAAACAAAGAAAAAGAATAACAGGATATTGCCCCTGTAATTCAAATCGTATGAAAGTCAAGGTTTGGCACTCTGGCCTATATTTCTATCATATATCCTTAAACCCTTACGTCCTTAATAATCTTGGCTCATTTGGCTCAAATGCTTATGTATTAAACTCATGCAAATGAGAGACTTTTCTCATGACCTTAATTATATCAAGGTTTTTAATTTTTTTAACACCTAAAGTAACCTAGAAGACAATTAAAAAGGAAGATTTACAACATTTTAGTTCCTAAATTTTTTCTTATATTACTCCTTTTAAAATAAAAAAGAGCAAATATAGCTAGAATTCACGTAACTAACTCCAATATAGTTGGGATAAGACTTTGATGATGATAATGATAATGATATCACTTGATTTCAATCCTAATAAAATCCTTTTTTTTTTTTTTTGTTGAGGAATTTTAATCACAGGGCTGAGAAAATGAATGAAACTATTATGAATAATAGGAGTGCTGTATATTAAATTTTTTTCTTTTGCATATGCTTTAGCCAAATAGGGGTTTGTGAGGGTGTCCCGGCCCTTGGGAGGCTTTCATTACGTAAGTGACGAGGAGGTCAGGTTCAATGCTCCTGTACCTCCCTTTGTAGCCTCTTTTTTGTAGCTTTCTTTCTATTAATAAAAGCTTTTGTTACTTATTCAAAAAGAAAAAAAATATTTTTCAGTAAATCACGATTTACATTTAAGATGGCCCACTTTGAGGAACTAAAATCTCCCATGTTGGTTCATCCATCACCAAATAAAATCTCGTTTCAATCAGGGTGGTTTTTACTACTGTATTGGACAATCATAAATTTATTGCCTTTTCTTTCTGTTTTTCCTTTTAAATATCCCCATCAAATGTTTTTCTAACGATGGAGTGGAACTTTGAGCATCGATCCATCATAGTTGGCAGTTTGAATGGATGGCTTAAATCTGCATCAAATGGGCCTCCATTGTACAAGATGTTTTAATTTTTTCATAACACGGTAGTGTATGGCAAGAAATTTTGTTCTTTATTTTTGTTCCTAGCCAAGGTGGCTGGACCCTTATCTGATCGACGCGAGAGTGAACCTCCACACACACAGGGAGAGGACCTAGGGTTCAAATACTAAGAAGTTGGGTTAGAATGAGACTCCGAATTACTAGGTACATTTGGTAATAGGTGAGGAAATTTTCAAATTTAAGGATTTCTCACCGCCCCCTAAATTAGAGATTACTCACTAAAGACTTCTATGGCTGAAGATTTCATGTTGATACCTGTGCATATTGATGTGTAAAGTAAGAAAAGTTTGCATGGATGTGTAAATGTGACCTTACTCCTTTTGTTATGATTATCCATGTTTTTTGGGCAATGAATATATATGATTAACATTATCGATGAGTCAAGTGCCGTCAAAGTATACATATGTTCTTTGGTCTTACATTTTAAAGTTGTGAGTACTCCATCCGTATTTACCAATATGATCTGCTTAATGCTATGTACTTACAACGTCGATGTAAAATCTTCAACTATATAAATTCTCAAATAGAAACTATTATTTTACGGGGTGTGAGGAATGCTCAAACCTGTGAATTCCTCATACTAGGTCTCTTGACGGGGTGAGATTGTCCATATCCAAGATTTTAGATCTCATCTAGGGGTCAACCTTTTTTTTTTTGAAGTAAGGGTAATTGTATTAGAAGAGAGAAGGAAAAATTACAGAGAAAAAACAAAACAAAAAAACAAAAAGGACCTCCAAATGGGGAGGAGAAGAAACAAAAAAAAAAAAACAATAGACCAAACAACAAACAGAGGATCCCACTGAACTAACCCAGGAGCCCACAAAAAACCAGCCAACCGACAGAAGAGGAGGCTGGGATCATTGAGCTGGAATTTTCAAAAAGCTGAAGATGGAGGTGAGCTGCTGGCTGCCAACAGGGGCCTTGATCTTCCGCAGAGTGAAGGTTAGTTCTTCCTGCAGCTGGCCAAGGATCTGGTTGGTGGGAGGGAGATGATTGTAAAAAAAATGCAAAGTTCCTTGTCTTCCTGAGAGAGTAGAGAACTGAGAGGAAGGAAGAAGCCAGAATCTTTTTGCCTGCAAGGTCTCATCAATGGATCAGCCAGCCCGGTAAACGCGAGCGGACTCTTAGCAATTGGCTTGTGATTTTTTCCGGGCTTTAGCCATGGGCTTGAGATTGGGCCCGACCCAATTTCTCAGATTATGTTGAGGGAGCCGAGGTGGAGAATGTGGGTCCAGCAGGGGAGGGAAGGACATCAGAAATCGGCGAGGAAATGGGCATTGAGAGCAATGGAGTGGACCTGCTGAATCATCTGATGACTACTGACTCTCTATCTGTAGGTAGTCTTCTTGCATTGGTCCTCGCCCCTGCCTGCGTTGAAAGGACGCAGTAAACGGCGGGCCCCACTCCTTTTTAACTCTTTCATCTCAAAGTTCATCTCTCTCTACGTGTGGATAGATACATATTTTAGTATAAACTTTACCATATTTTATTCATGATAAACGATCAACTTACACCGCAGGAGCACCCATGATCCTCCCTCCGCTGGGTCCATTCTTTATTAGTGACTCAACATGCGTCATAAGAGGAAAATTTTACCAACTTGAGCCCACCTTTCACACTCTTTCTCACCACCACAATCTTATGGTAGACCCAATTTTAAATTCACAGAACGTCAGTCACTGTTGGACTAAATCCAAAAAAAAATATAGGGATTTAAAAAAAAATTAAGTTTAAATCTTAATTAAATGATTTTACGAAGAAAAACTATAAAATGGCGAGATAATTGTCTGTACATGTTTTTGGACGAAATCAACCCAGTTGATGACATTGTCAACTTTCATTGCAAAAAAAGATATTATGCTCCATCTTTGACTCTTTCTCTAACTAGTGATGGAAATGTTATGAAAATTAAATTATTTTATTTTATATCCCAGTAGTCTTTATTAAGTATTTCTGGCAATCTTCCTTAGTTATGTGGGTCCCATACTTAGTTTATATATATATTTGTCGCCTCCTTTCATATGAGTTTTGAGAGTTCGAGTTTGGAGTGTAAGGTGTTTGGTGAAATGCCTAAATTAATATTTTCTCTCAATTTGGCGGTGGCTTCGAGTGTGACTTGAAGGGATGAGTTTGAGCATGCTTTTGTGAACATTTAGAGTCTAAAGCCATTTATTTGGGGGAATTTCATAAGTTTTGATGTTTATGAATAGAATGTGGAGAGTCATGTTGGGGGCAATCTTTGAATAGTGAATGTAAGGTTTTTCTCCTAAGTATTGTGTTGTTTGTGTGGAAATTTAAATCCATATAGTGTTTTTTGTTTTGTTAATACGGAATCGTTGAACCAACTTTAAGAATGAATTTGACGATGGATGAATTGAACACACTTCTATGTGATTTGTGAAAGACTTGTCAAATCCTTTTTCTTTGTTGTATTTATCACATCCTTTTAATTTTTTTCATTTATTTGAAATGGATATTCATCTTCCGCCAAATCTTAGCATTATCCCCTCCAAACTTAAGACAATCAAGAATGAAACCATAAAAAAAGAAGAAGAAAAGTCCAATAAAAAGAAAAAAAAAAGTTTACAGGAGGTTGATGATATCGTCCACTGGGGTAATATTGTTTAAAAAGCATGTATGAACAATTATTTTGTCATTTTATGGTTTTTCTTTATAAAATCGTTTAATTATGATTAAAGCTTAATTTTTTTGTAAAAATCCCAAAAATATATGGTTAAAATGCCATTAAGATTTGAAGTTTTAATCTAATGGAGCTTATTATTTGGGTGACCCTTAGCGCAAGGAGACCTTTTCATAGACCCTCTCTTCACTTATGGCATTAACGCATTTAAGTGAGCCCCATGAGCTAGATTGCAAATGACCAGTATGCAGTTTGCTTTGGAGGAAATTTTCTTATTCATGAGAAGTGTATATTCTCTAGGAATATAAATGGGTCAGTGATTCTCCGCTTGCCCGGATGTTGCAAACCGTAAAAAAATTGGGTTTGAGTCCTAATTATTTAGGCCCTGATTAGTAAAGGGGTCTTGAACCTTTTTTGGACCCATGACCTAAATGGGTTTGGATCCGGTTCCACTTTGGTTCCGACTCATGGACCAGAAACCCGACATATTACCTTAGTTTTTTAAGAATCTCTCCTAAAAACTAGGTTCTTCCCTATATCATTCTCTACCTCGACTTTGACTTGGACTTTCCCATATATGGTTCCGGTTCATCTTGTCATTAACGGTAAATTTTGGTTTCGAAACAAAAATATCTGTCTTGAAACAGTTTCGGTTTCAGTTTTGGCTCCACCTTCTCATCACCGGTTCTGGGTCCACTATGGACCCGGACCGAAACTGACCCGCTTACATCCCTAATACTCTCTTAATCCATGTCCATACCGAGGCCATAAAAGTGGCTTCATTGATGTGGATATTTTTATTTATGTAATCTAATCACGTGTTTTTATGTAATCAACTTGATTGTGATTCTTACTCCACTCATATATACATTTGGCGTAGCACAGGGGCGAACCCCCTGAATTTCTAGGGTCCACCCTTGGCGTAGCATGTTGATACATAAAATGATAGTGATTTAGGGCGTATTTGGTATCTTTACTCTTTTTTTGATAGACCCATCAAAATAGAGCCATAAAAAAAGAGGTTAAATAAAAAGGAGTGTTTGGTTATAGAAGGATCTATTTTAATTAGACTTTTTTAAATCAATGGTTGAAAGTTTTTCACAAATCTCTTGAGATCCACTAGGTATCAAACTTCAAAACTTAACCTCATAGTCGTGTTCAACCTTCCAAAGAGATCTAATTGTTTGGATCTTGTATTTGAAGCCCACTTAATCCAGAAAATACTATCAAAAGGGCCACATTTTTTTAAAAATCTCTAGATTGGTGATTGTCCAATAGCCGAAATCTAGTCTCATAGCCATGCTTAATCTTAAGAGAAGTTTCAATGGTTTGGATCTTGTTTTACGATCCCAGAAATATTAAAAAAGAAATGAAAACATGATTGCTTATGGACTAATCCAAAACTGAGCATGCTACATTAATGATTAATATTGTTTTGCAAATACCTCAAGATTCACAAGGTAGCAAGTCTTGAAATTTGATTCCTTAGCCATGTTTAACCTTTCAAAGAGATCTAGTAGTTTGGATCTTGTGTTTGGGGCCCATATAATCCAAAAAATAATATCCGATGGATCACTTTTTTTCGCTCATATTTCGAGAGTGGTGATGATCGAATGACTGAAATCTGATCTCATAGCTGTGTTTGATCTCATGAACATTTCCAACTGTTTGGATCTTGATTCACTTTCTTAGATTCTATGGAAAATAAAAAATAAAAAATGGGATTAGGGCGCTGTAGAGTGGAAAACACTGTTCACCAGCCTCTAATTATTATTTTTTTTCCTACTTCTTAAGTGCATTCAAAAGTGGACTCTGGATTTAAGAGCCTTTGCCTCTACTTCTCTAAAGTAGGCAGAGGCTAGAGATCTTGCTAAAAACGCCTCTATTTTCAAAAACTCGGTCCGCTCCATAGATTTAAAGAAGTAGTGGCTAAAAATAGCGGTGCCCCTGTTGATGGATTTGTAGCGTTGTCAAGACTTTAAGTGATCCAACGGGGTATGCTTGTCTAACAACATGGGTTGTTTAGTTGGTTAGCAGTGCTGAAGTCACCCGGCCATGTAGAGATAATTCCTAGATATGCCATTCTTCCTACATTTATGGTATTTTCTTTCCATTTGTGCGGACTATCATCCTCGAGCATCCTTCGGCTGGGGTTAAAAAAAAAATCTCTTTAGATAATTTAATATTGAGAAATTTTCATTATCGGACTGCTCAATTACTCACCTACTCCTCTGACTCTTCTCCCCGTTTTAACTCTCTTGTTTTGGTCTTCTCCTCTCCATCATCTCTCCAATCCAACGGCCAAACGAAGGGCTAGAAGAAAAGATCACGTGAGATAAAAATGTAAATAATAGAGAGAGAGAGAGTGCATGGAGGCGTGGTCATTTCTGCAAACCAGCTGTAGGGTCGGACCTGCTGCCTTCTTTTGTCCTTACTTCGTCTTTCCCCCGCCTTTTCATCCCTCCCTCTTTCTCTGCCTACTTTTTCCTCCTCCTCTTATATCCCATCATTCTCTTCATCATCACATCTCCTCTTCTCTTCCCTTCAACAAAGCCGAGAATTTTGGGACTGATAGAGAGAGAAGAGAGAGAGTCTTAAGATAAAGAAGACTCGAGAGAAAGAGGAAGCTTTTTCTTTGAGGGGAATGTTGTCTGGCTCGAGGCCACCAACAACTTTAAAAAAAAAAATCTCCTCAATTCCTTCAACTAAAAACTTCATCTGATGCCCAGATCCATGTGGGTGCCGTCGGACCAGGCTTCATTCCCCCCAATTTCTGCTTCCTCAACAGTCAACCACCTTCTTCTCCTCTAGATCTAAACATGGGTAAATTTTTTTTTTCCTGTTTGTTATATGTTTTAGAGTTGTGTTATTCCTTTTTTGTTTTGTTCAGTTATTTATTTGGTGATTTGGGGTTGTTGGGTTATCATAGGTAGAGTCCAAAAGATTCAGTGGAGATTGCAGATTGGTGTAATGATGGTAGTTTTTGACTTGTTTTTATTTTGTTTTTGGGCTTCTTCCTCTGACGGAATAAAAAAGGCTTTCATCATTACTTCCTTTTACTCTCGTTTTTGTAATCTTGGTTTCAGGGATCGGCTTTGTCAGTCTTAGGACTCTCTAACCTCTTCTTCTCTCCATCATTGGTACAGTGTTTTCTCATCATGGCTTCCAATGATATGTGATCTGTCCGTTTTTACAGCTTTCAGATCTGGGTTTTCTTCTTTGGAGGGTTTCCTTCTCTTTCCATTGCTTCTTCGTGGAGATCTGTTCTCCTTGAAGCCGAAGCAGGGAAGGACGAAGTAGAACAAAAAAAAAAAAAAAAAAAATAGTATGGTAGTATCTCTCTCAATCTAGAATCATTTCACGCTTGTTTCTCGATCAACAGAGATGGTCCTCCATTGGGTTGAAGAGGAAGATTGACTTGAACATGGATAAATTTTTATGGGTATATGATGCTTATTCTTCTTCTACTTTTATTGATCTTGATTGCTGCTGGTTTTGTTTAGGGTTATGTTATTTGTTCTTCATCATCTACAAGTACATAACTTTTTCTTCGACATGTAAATATAGTTACTTGAATACCCTCAAGTCTGTTCTTGCACAGATAAAGCAAAGTCTTTTAGATCTTGATGGCGTTTGAGACTGATGTTAAGATCTACACGTAAGTAAATCTTGTAGGAAATGGATCTGAATCTTGTAGGAAATGGATCTGAAGCAGCTGTTTTTCTGGCTTCCATTACCAAAGAACTTGCTTTTTCCCCGTATAATCTCTTCTAGACACTATTCATTTCCTTTCTTGAAGTGGTGAAATGTCAAATCTTCATCTTTTCTATGCATCCCATCTCAGAAAAAAAGAAAAGAAAAGAAAGGCCAATGAATGAAATTTACGTATTTGTGATATATGTATACATGGAAGCAAACCCACAAGCTATAGACTCTCCGGGTTTTGGTACAAACCCTCATCTGCTTCTCACAGGTAGGCCTAAAGCATGTCATGGAAGCACAAATCTCTTACGTGTATGCTAAAGTAAGAAAACCCTAATCACTTCCTTTATACATCTCATGACTTTAGCGTTTCTAAATTTGTGGAAGTTGGGAAAAAAAGGAATGGGATTTCACATTTTCTTTGACTCTAGTCTCCATGTTTTGGAACAAACCCTATTCTCTTACTCACATGTAGGCCTAAAACATGTCATGGAAACACTAGTCTCTTACATGTAAACCCTAAACACAAGTAAACCCCAATCACTTCCTATATGTATTTTACTTTTAGCGTTTACAAGTTGTGGTTTGTTGGAAAAAAAAAGAGATTGGGATTTCACATTTTTCACTTAGTCTTTCATCTTACATTCACCTTCATTGCAATGCATTGCTACAGACACCTGCCTCTGGTTTCTTGGTGAAGGGTGTACATGTGACATCGGTTATTGGATAGGATAGAGTTATAGATAGACTCTTAGATAGAGTTTGGTCTATGGACTATGGTATTCCTGTCACTCACAAGTTCTTGGTACATACACCTAGACCCATCCACACACACCAAGCAAACAACGTCAGCAGCTACGCCATGGATTTTGCCTTGTCAGTGGCTCATTTATGGCAACATTGATTTCTCAATGCCGTTTGGAGAATCCCCATGACAAGTGAAAGGCTAGTTTTCAAATTTCAAAACTGGAGAGGAATCTTGGAAACAATGTCAGTTTTTGACTCTGGAACAGGCTTTCAAAACATGTAACGGCGATTGTATCGATGTATCAATTCTTGTTAAACAAGGATGAAAGAGAACTTTGTAACCATGTAATATTTGGTTTCCAGTTCAGGGTGCATGGACCAAGAGATTTTATTGGATGTTGCGTCATTGGGAAAACCCTTTTAGAACGTTGGATAAAGTTTTGATGCTATGGCCTCTTTGATGGCCATGGTGGGGCTTCCTCTTCAATGTTTCTTTGTGTGGCCAAAGCTTGATATGATTGATTTCTGCTCTTTCAATAAATCAATGTAATGCTCCTAGATTTCATTCCACTTTCATGATTTTTCCCCCTTTATTGGTCTAATGTGCTTCTTAAAAATGTAAATAATGCTTAAGCCATTGAGAAATGCTTATAATGTTTAATGTTGGGAAGATCCCCAGGGTGCAAGATGAATGATGTTGTGGAAATGTAAATTTGTAGCTCAAATTTGAAGATCCCCAGGGTGCAAGATAAATGTTGCAGTCATCACTATGATGTAGGATCCATTTATTGCTTTTCCTGAGAAGAATTTCACTTGAGTATCAAATGGGTTTTGGATATTTTGTTTTTTCTTGGGGTTCTTCCCAGCTCTGAAGCTGATTGTAGATGGTCACGGTACCCCCACAAATAAATCCAATCCTATTTGTATTTTTAGGCGTGGCACTGGGTAAAGTTGGGATGGTTTAACGAAAAAGGAAAAAGTAGAGCGGGATGGGTTGAGCACAGCATGCTAACATGTGTAAGCTCAACTTTAACTTTTGTTGATGCTGTTGAATATGTCAATCCAAAGTCAACCGAGAAGTTAAAAGGGATAATCCAATAGGATGAAGGATTATAGTGTAAACCATCACGTTTAGGATATAGAATTTCTCTGGTGTGTTGGATAACAACAATGTATAATATTAAGTGGCCAAACCCTATCAATTGGTCAATCAACCCATACTCAACTAAAAGATTTAAAGGCTCAACCCCCTGAATCACCGGGTCAGGTTTTGGTGGAGTTGGCGGGTTAGGTAAGGAATTGCCACCCCCATTTGTATTATAGTGCTATGAGCTTGTACTATGAATGAAACGTATGTAGGGGATGAGAAGAAAAGGAACTGTAGAATGAAATTGAATGACTTGCCCTTGGTGGTTCACTGAAGATGTGATAGATGATGAAGCGATGTGTCTTTATGTTAGGTGAAGATTTTATATATACTCTATAACATATGTTGGTTCACCTTATTGACTTGTGTTCTGAAATGCTAATGCAGAATCTCTGCTGTGACCAACTCATATTAGGTTTTTGAGATCCTTGAGGAATGGGTCCAATGACCATATTTCTGAGGTGAGTTCAAGTGATTGTCCTGTTGGTTCATCGTGATAGGCCATGATCTTGTAGATACCTTTGTCTGTGATGCACGTGGCAGGCACTCTTGCAGCTCCCTCACAATTCGTAAAACTGCCACCTTAATGACTAGTCTCTTCTACAACCGAAGAGTGGGTAGCTAGATCCTCAATTACAAGGGAAGATTAGGGCATGTTGCTCTATATAAAATAATGCTACAACTGGAGAATGACGATGATGTAGGCATGTCTGCTGTGGGCATTTTATGTTCAGAGTGTTTACATTTCCACTGGAAAGAGAAAACTGAAGACTTAGATTTTTAATAGTTTGGAGTGGCTACACATTTTTTCTGTTATGAAATGTGTCACTACCCTGTGAAAGACCGCAAAAAATTGTATCCTCTATTTGCAGTCCAAATCTGCTTTTCCAAAGGTTGCAAAAACATATTTCGCCTCAGAAAATTTAAAGCATGCAAAACTCAACAAGAAGCAATCACCTAATAGATTATTTTGATCAGTTTCCATGAAAAATGCTCCACACAAACTTACCAGCCTTGGGAGAATGAGGACAATAATGCATAGCTGTACATGCAGTTATTATTGGATATGTGAAGATCTCTGTAGATCTTACCTTCGAAAAACAAAAACGAATCTCTATTATCTTTTGTTATCTTTGATAGGTGGTTCTTTCTCTGTATCTCTCTCTCTGGGTGGGCGGCGGAAAAATCAATTTCATACCCCTCAGTCATAAATGTCATCTGACCATACAATCCCACTGGTCCACTTCTCCTGTTGGCCCCCCCATCCAGCCATTGCATTAGCAAATTGACAACACCCATCCCTGCAATCTGCACCATTGGTTCAATATGGGTAATACATGCAAGAGCGTGTCAGCTAGAAACGTCCCAACTAATAAACAGAGTAGTGTTTGGTTGCTTGCGGCCTGAAAGATTCCGATTTTCCACTTGTGGCTGGATCAGGTCTTATTTAATTAAATGTATGTGGGCACATCTTGAGTACTGAATTAATAATAGTGGGGGTTTGTCTAGTAATCGTATATATATTTTTAATCCGTAATTAAACATGGCTATATGAAAGTGCTCAATAAAGTGAAGGCACTCTTGGGGATTGGTCCAATGGGAATTGGAGTGGGTTCTTGTATGAGACAAGGCATAAGTTGGGTAGAGACTAGAAATTGTATGACAGCAGGACCACTTGCTCGATGGTTCTTCTGCTGGGTCCTGACTTTAGACCAAGAGATGACTGGACCATCAAGTACATGTTACTTCAGTTGTAAGACTTTTAACTCCATTGACGGGCCCACTTTCATCCTATTTTTGTGACTTGGAGTTCTGTACATTGTTCCAAGTCTCTTTCTGTGGAAGCTAACTTGGGGCTTTGAATAAATGATTTGAGCTCAGCCATCTGAACTCATGGACCAGATGCAGTTATCATGAGGCACTCCATCCAAATAGGGCACTTTTACATATAGAGTCATTGCGAATTTGACTTGACGTTGAAAGATAATCGTGAACTGAGAGTGATAAGAAAACGAGGTCAAAAGGTCGAAGCTGGAAGAGAAAAAGGACTAAAGCTAGCCTATTATTGTAGACAACAAGGGCACTTTACGTTTAATTGTTGAGTGAAACTTGTGCGTATACAAGGTAATTCTGCTGAAGAGGACTCTTTTCTTGAAGAATTCAAGGCGACAATAGTGTCATCTTGTGTTGCAGAGGGTCTATCATGTTTCGGACGGTAACAAAATTTTGTTGGAGCTATTCCACCAATAAGTGAAATTTGATTATTAGTGTTGGAGAAAGTCTTCGTAATGTTTCTCGAAAGTCTTTATGGTATCAGAGTTGGGCTCAGTGATGATCTCACGATCAAGCTGAGGCACGGTCATATCTTCTGCAATAATTACAGTCTATTTTTCTATTTCAATAAAGAAATGATCATTTTCTCCTACCCACCCACTCATCTAAGCCCTACGATCTCTCCATCTTCATCAAAATTGCACGATCAAAGCTTCTGAAAGAAATCGCGATAGATAGTTCTAATCCAGTGAGCCACGGCACCGACATGATAAAAAAAGACCATCTTCATCAAAATTGCACGATCAAAGCTTCTGAAAGAAATCGCGATAGATAGATCTAATCCTGTGAGCCACGACACCGACATGATAAAAAAGGACCATCTCCATCAAAATTGCACGATCAAAGCTTATGTAAGAAATCGCGATAGATCTAATCCAGTGGGCCATTGGCACCGATAGACTAAAAGAGGAGCGGATTGCGAGAGTGATGGATTTATGGACAGACGGCGACGAAGACATGATGATCGATTTTGCAAGATATTTACCATTTTTTTTCTTATTTTAGAGATCAGTTAATTTTTATGTTACCAATCACAGATCTTTTCTCTAAAAAGATGGTGTGATTGAGGGTGAATTTGGAGAAAACAGAATATTGTTAGGATTTAGTAGATTATTCTTATCCATGAGATAAGATTATCTTTAGGATAAAGTTAGCTCAATATTATATATATTAAAGTAAAGGGGGAGGTGGGCTGTGAGGGGTGCCACCTCAGCACCCAATTATTCTCCTTTTAGAAAAATACAAAAGAAAAAAAAAGGATGGAGACTTTGCCTTTCAAGTGGGGCATTCTCAATCTCTTCAAATCTCTTAAAATCTCTACATCCCCTCCCATCTTCCCTAAAGAATCTCTCATTTAGATTAGCATCATATCATATTAAATCTCAAGTGTTGCTCTCTCTCCCTCTCTCTCTCCCTCTCTCTCAAATTTATAAATGACCCTTGATGTATGAAGATAGAACACTTTTTATATTTATAAAAAACTGCATTTATCAATCACGGGCCTATTTATGTACAGTAATCACCATGTACTCTTACTTTTGTGAAATGAATCCATGATGGAGATTGGGATAGGAGAGAGAAATATTAGATATCTTCTTCTGATAATTTTATAAAAAGAAAATAAATTGGAAGAAACTCAAATGTAGAAAAATAAAATAGTGTTTTTTCTCTTCTTCTCTCTTCCCTTCACTTTCTTTATTAGTGAAACTTCATACCATGTTCTGTGGATGTACCCAACATCCACCAATCCAAATAAAGAATAATTGCAATCAATCAACACCTTCTAAATTATGGATCATACCATGGATGAGTAGTTATTCCTCATTCACTGGTACTTTTGATTTTTACTAATCAGGTTTGATCCCCAATTGCATCCCTAGGATGAAGAGAAATGAGCAAGTGTATTTCCACTATAACTCTATAGTGGACTCATTTATCTCAGTCCAAAAGATTATATTTAACATTGGATACTATTTCATGTATACTATTTCTCTGTGCTGAAGAAAAATAAAGATTGGTGGGGATAAGCACGAGGCGTTGTTGTTAGAACTAATAGTATAAGGGTTCTAGCTTTTGGTCAGATCCGGATTTACTGGATTGTTGGATCGACTGTGTACCGATTCGAATGGATTTTTTTTTAGAAAATAAAAAATTTCATTCTCATGAGGAAATAAAAATATGCATAAATTAAAATCCTTTTGTTGCACAAACAAGTTCAAATGAGTTGGCTTTGTTTTATTGGGCTTTGAAATTATCAATGTGTAACAAAAACTTGAATGCATTTCTTATTACTAATATTATATATATTAACAAAATCCGCTTAATAATATCTAGTAATTATTGCTGTTATTATTATTTTTATGTTGTTGTTCAATGGATTTTTTTAGCGTTATATTTGTAATAATTTATTGTTGATGTTGACCACTTGTATTTGCGATTGAAGATGTGTTGATTATTTTTATATAAATATGCATGAATATATGTTTATAATTAACTTTGATATCTCATAAATTTATAATGTAATATATTACTTTTTGCCCCGGGCTAAGCACGGGGCGTTGTTGCTAGTTTGATTATAAATGTAGCCATTTCATTTAATGGAACCTAAGTGAAATAATTGGGAAAGAAGTGATTCTCGAAAGTCTTTAATTAGTATTTATGTCTATTAAGTAAGGGAGTGCTAGACATTGCCCGGGCATACTTTAGGAGAAAACCGCTCCTCCTAGTTGGTCCTACTCGGATGCATGATAATTATCTAATAATTTTTGAGGTAAGGTTGAGTGAATAGATAAGATTCACTTAAGGTGTGCCCCATGATAAAATAAGAGGGGCCGTAAAAGGGGCGTTTTATTCAGGTTAATGGATTTCGGGGTTGAGACTCATGAGAGTACTCACACATATGAGGAGATAATGACCCACACTCATATGGAGGGAATACTCACATGCAAGGAGAGAGACACATGTGAGGAGGGAGCGACCCATCAGGGATTCCTTGGTCATCTGGTTGAAGGCGGAGTTCCCAACCAGCTGGCTAACCCATTGTTCTTTATTTAGGTCTATCTAAAATTTTGATATTAGGACCATCATGCATACCCCCAATTGGGGGTGACGAGCATCTATCAAGATTATTGATTTAGATTAAATTTATTTGAAAATCTAGGGCCATGTAAATGAATAGATTAAACTAAAAAGAATGATGTCCCACTAAATCAAATGAGGATAATCTTTATGATACCCCAATTTAATTAGTTATGAGTTCTATTTCTAATTACTTTTGGCCCACTATCATGTTATAGGTTCGAATTGTCTACAAAAGAGTGCACGAGAATGAGTTACCTTTTTTTTTTTTTTTTTTTGATAACATGGGAACCCGCCAACCCCCCTTTGGGAGATCATTGGTAAACCCACGGATACATAGAACCAACCACCTTTTGACTCTTCAACAATTGAAAATCTAGAAATCACTATTATATGTTAACTTAGAGGTATCCGGGAATCCATTGTAGGTCTGAACTGTTTAAAATGAATATCATCCTCTCTAATAGTATATCCTAAAATTTCATATCAATAGGAGTGGGGGCCCACTATCCAATTGAGCACATTACTGACTGTGTATATACCATATCTTACAAAATTCACAGTTTTACAAAAAATAAAGTAAAAGGTTTTTTTTAAAATAAAACAGGTCATTAATTTTCGTTCATAACTGAAAAACGTTGATGTAATTGAATGGCTAATCGATCTACAAGTGTTTGTGTTAATAAAACTTGTTAATTATTCTTTTCTTTTTCTTTTATAAATCTTCTGTTTATTAAAAACTTTAATTCTTTTTTGCCCCATTAGGGAGATTCTTGACTCCATCATTGCATAAAAAATGGCCCATATGGTGATCTATTAGCATCTTGGATTATGACACTCATGCGTTAATATATCAAAGAATTCATGGGCAATGGAGTGGCACTTCCAAACTAATTACTAGGGATTGTGATGTAGAACAAGTGTCAGGATGATTCTTGAAATAAGAAGATCACAAGAAATCAAGTCAGAAGGCTTGTTTGACAACATCAACTTTAAATGTCTACAACATTTTATCCAATTATCGTCATGGAATGACCAATTACTCACTTTGATGCTATTGATATGTTCAATGCTCTTAACACCTGGCTCCAATTGGTGCTACCATCACAGCTGAAATAAGGCGATTTCATAAGTCAAACCACATTCATTTACTTAACTTACCCTTTACAATAAGTTTTTTTTTTTTAACTTATTTTTGGGGTTTTTGAGTACGTTTGGGCCTAAACTTTTGTAGAAAGTTTTAAAAAGTAATTTAGAGTTAGCCTGAGTGTTTTAATGTAACTTGTGATTTTTTTACTATTTTTTGTATTTTGTACTATTCCACAAAAGTTAGGATTTTGGATGCTATATAAGTTATTGTTATGTTTCTATTGAATGATATAATACAAACGTCAACTTCTATTTAAGATTTTTCCTAGTTCTTCCTTGTGAATTCATGATTTTGTTTTAGGTTGATGATAATTGTTACACTCCAAACCAATTTAATCTTCATTATTGTTAATTAATGAGGTTTTAGCTTAATTAATTATGCTTAGTAGTAAATCATCGACCTTAGTACTCATTAGTCTTTTTAGACCGAGTTAAATTTAGTCTTGAGTCTTGAATAGGTGAGTGGAGTAGAGTTGACTCACTTGGGTAGAGTCAAGGACTCTTGTCGTAATTATAGATTTTCACATTTTGTATCGTTTTCACGTCATCTTGGCGTCCTCGCTTGTATTTCGTTGAGCTTGTCAATTTTCGTATTCAGCTTCACTTCATTTGATCACTGGTTGAAGAAATGGGTCGTTGTTTGACTTAAATTGGAAATACACTAAAGTAATGGACTTTTCTGCAAAATTCCCATCTTTATCACTTAAACCAACTCCATTTCATTCACTTCATTCGTTTTGCAAGTTGACTGTGGAGAGAGTGAATGAGAGAAACCTTTCCTCTCTCCTTCCTTTCAATTCTTTCCCTTTCCCTAAGCTCTTGCTAAAGTGAAGGCCATGGTGGAGATCTTCTTCTTCATCTTATTCATCTCCATCTCTTGTTTCCAAGAATCCTTTCTCCTCCAACTCTGAAATTCGGATTCCTTGTCAAGGTATGACTCAAATCCATCCTTGGTAGTAGTTTTTGAGTTAAAAATGGAGTTAAGAGACTCTTGAGTAGTCTTTCATAGCATTCATTGCATTTTTGTTTCATTTGGATTTGTAGTTAGGGTTTGTTATTTGGGGTTTTTGGATCTTTTGAGCAAAGTTAGAGATAAAGCTTGGAAATCCTAAATTGAGGCAAGTATAAGCTTTAATTATAATGCATGTTGCCTAATTCCTTGATTAGTTATTAAATTCTATTTTGTTTTCCTTTCTACTATGATTAGCCTCTTTGTTCAAATGGAGAATGTATATGGACGGAATGGGTGGTGAAGAAGTGCATGTAGAATGTGTAGGTGTGCAGGTGGAGGCCAGTCCATGGTTGAATGCTTGCACTCCATTCGGCCATTTTGGTCTGACCTACAACTAGCTAGTAGGATCCCACCTGTTATACATTTCAGGGTGCACAACTTTTGGATCTGAAATTTCTGATCACTGCCTTGTATTGGTCCCACCAAGCAAATGGAATTACACTAAAAGCCCATTTGTTATTTCAATGCTTGGGTTAGAATTCCTACATTTTTCAAAGTAGTTAAGAGAAGCTTGGATTATTTAAATGCATGTGCAGGTGGAATTACAAGCCCATTTGTTATTTCATTGCTTGGGCTAGAATTCCTACTTTTAAAGTAGTTAGAGAAGCTTGGAATATTGTATGGAAATGCATGTGCAGGTAGAATATTGTATGGAAATGCATGTGCAGGTGGAATAAGGCATGTGTAGGTGGAATAGTTCATGGAATGGGTAAAACGGAGTGGACACGGAAGGTTCTGTCTTGGGCCTGAGTTTTTCTGTTTAGACCCTAACTTTTTTACAAAAACACTTTCTTTTGATCACTAAAAGTTGATGGATACCCTTATATTGTATATTTATGAACTAATTAGGATTTTAGACTCTGAGGGGTTTATAGGGCCCAAGAAAATGGCACCTTTAACGAGATCAACGGACCAACGGTGGTTAACCACGTGAGAAATCATCGAGGCTAAGATCATCTCATGTGAAATTTTATCTTTTATCTAACACATTTATCATGGATGAGGCTTGGAAAACCGGTATACTACATTATACAATGTGGCACCAAATTAAAGATAGCTATACACCGGATCTCCAAACTTCATCGTATGAGAATATGAAGGATGAGAGTCTAGTAAATGACCCTTGATTCTTCTTAATCAATGAATGTGCATATTGAGATTTATTTTCCATTCAACTTCCAAAACTCTACAAAAAGATTTATATGCATAAATTATTTTGTTTCTATTCATTATACTTGTACGGTTATACGTTATTCAATTGAAATTCGAGATGAGTAAGTTTATTTGTGAAATATTCTGAATATTTTAATGATTTGATTCGATTCAAGTAAAAACCATCTTACTCATGTGTGTATTTATTCGATTCGATTGGTCTGGCACTACTGAGCTTCGACCTCGTGATACCCGGCGGGGTTAAACTTGGTTTAGTTATTTGAAATCACTGCAGTAGATCATCTGGAACACCGGAACTCCAGAACTGGGTAGCCAGCTAGCCTTTGGCCGGGTCGCTGATGACAATCCAACTAGATTCGCTCTCTCTTTGAGAGGATGAGCTTAATGTGGTAGCCAACTAGTGTGTTTTATTCCCCTTTGATTCGTAAAGCATGAATTATTCAATTTTAGCACAATTGCCTAGTTATTACTTGATAATGACATCTTTTAATCAATTGTCTATAAATTCAATTTGTTATATCATGTAATTCATTATTAATGCATATACTTGCCGAATCATCGTATTCATGATGCTATTCTTGGTGTCACAGACGCAGGTGCAGCTCCCTGTCCTGAGGAGGCCCAGGAGGGAGAGGAGGTTACCCAAGAGGTACCTTCAGGTCTAGAGGAGTGGCCAGAACAGGAGTCTGCTTAGAAATTCTCTTTGGAGCGCGTGGACATATCTTTTGAGAGCCTCATTAGGGTGTGACTAACCCCTTATTGTGTGGGTCACACTTTAGGGTCCGTTTGGGAAGGGAGGAGGGGAGGGGAGGGGAGGGAAAATTAATTTTCCCTCCTCTTGTTTGGGAAGTAAAAAAGTAAAGGAAAGGAAAGTGAAAAAGTATAATTTTGTTTTTAGTGAGATACAGAGAAAAAGACTATTTTACCCTTGCTCTTGAAAAAAATTCAAATAAAGTCTAAGGGCATTTTAGTCATTTGGTCACTCCATCCTCACTTTCCCCTCATTTTCCCCCCTGTTTTGGGGGGAAAATTTTTGAGAGAAAAAGTACAATTTTTCCCTCCATTTCCCCCTCCCCCATTTTCGCTCCCCCCTTCCCAAACACCCCCCAAAAGCACTTTCCCTCCTTTTTTTCCTCCCCCCCATTTTCCCCCCCTTCCCAAACAGACCCTTAGACTTCGATTATTCTTTTGTTTATACTTTTGATAGTGTTGTATAGGTTCTTTTATGCATTCTCTTTTGTAAAAGTAATGTTTCTACTTGTGTAACTCGTTTGTATCAAACTTAAATGTTTTTAATTGCACTGAATGGGAATGGATGCCTTCTGTGAATGAATTACGACTTCCGCTGTGTTTAAATGTTATTGTTTATGTTAGTGAGCTAGACTCACATGTGGATTAGTCGATTTTCTCTCCTTCGTGTGTTGTATTTGGCTCGAGACAGGTACAACATTCGAGAGTACGTGTGCCACACCTCGGGGATTACCCTAGGCCAGGGTGATTTCGGAACCGGGATGTGACAATAATGACTTTCTTCCTTTGTTTTCTTTGCACTTTACACGATCCTTAATTGTTTTCATGAAATTGATATGCTTTCCCATTGATTCACTAGTGAATTAGCAAATATGAATATTACGATATTAAATGTAAAAACATGATTTATTTAATTGAATTTACCCACGGTTTTTTCATTTAACTAACTTGAATTGTGTACAGAGGAGGAAAAAAAAAAACAACTCGCATCTCTACACAGCCACATTAGTAGTAAAAGTTATTATTGACAATCTCTACTAAAATATCTGAGAGACCATATAATTAAATATCTTGTATAGATTATGTTCGCCTAAATGGTAACCAACGTAAACGTCCCACTTATCAAACCTTTCATTTGTCTATATATACATGGGACCCATCAGATTAAACTAATCCACCCTTCTATAGAATCCACCTTCCACATATTTTACCAATGTATCTCACAGGTAGATAGATTAGTTGAATCTAATGGGCATTTTGTAGATCCACTATCATTTAAGAGAGTTCACTGTCATTACAATATTTATGTGATTCAATTATAATATATGAAAGCAGAGGATTTTAGATTCAATTTTGACTTTCTTAATTGAGCCTTGGTAAAAAGGCTCAGATAATGTAAGAGTTGCGAGATCTTAACTTTTGACTTCTACCCTTTCAAGTAAAACTAACCTAACCACCACACCACACGATACTTATATGTAATTATTTTGCAAAAAAAAAATCTCAAAAGTAACCAAATTAAGGGGTGGACCCTAACCACAAGGGGCATGCCCGTGCTTAGCACGGCTTGTTGTGCTAGTAATAATTATGTTATTTAGGTGGGCCCATCTTAGTGTTTCAATTGATTTTCAATCAAAGGACATTTTGGTAATTCAGGTAAGCATATTGACATCAACATTTAACTAAATATACTTAAATATGTTTACCTACATAAACATTTAACTAAATATACAAATAGATTGACCTGGAAGTTTCACAAATTAATTTACAAATATTAACTGAAACATTGTTGAAGTTCTATATACTGTTTTTTTTCAATAAATTATGTTATAATATGAATTTACACTCTAATAATTACATATAAATGGTTTTATTATTAAAAAATTGTATTTCTATAATTAATTAATAATTAATTTGAGTACTAGTTTTAGTGTATTATTAAATTTGCATGAAACTTATTCCGTGCATTGTGATCTTTATGCTAGTATTTATGATTATTTAATATGAAAAATTGACATTTAAGAATAAATTAAGTTTTGAAAAAGTGAGATATGTTCCACTTTAAAAAGTGGGAGAGGGACAGGATGACTCACTTAATTAAGGCCCTGCCCCCTTACTTGCCTTAGTTATATATTAATTATATCAAAGAAAGGAAAGCATTCATTCTATGTGAAGTGTATATTGCACTTACCTTGGCTTTCTGGTTTGGGTCTTTTATTTTTCTTTATTATCTTCTTCATCCAAGCCAAAAACCTCTCGTTCTAAGGATTAAGGTCTCCAAAGCCCTAATCAACCATACAAAACTTTAGGATTGAACCAGTAAACTCTCACTAAGACAAGGGCTCACATTCCCTATTTATAGACAATTCATACTGAATTACATTTGAAATTTATTTGAAATCCGCAATGGGATAAGATGTATATATCATTTGTACTGTTTTTGCTGCATGGTAGAGCTGTATCACTATATCATATAATTTGCATTATTGTTGCTGCTACATGCGTCTGACATCTGAATTGATATTTTGCTACAATTACTGCATAATACTGTATTGGCTACTGTATTGATGGAAGAACCGAAAGAGTATATAACTTTATTAGGGTGGTATGGTGGAGCACCAAAATAGGAGCCTCTATTGTTGACTTTTTGCTTGTTTATAAATGCCTTAAACGAAAGAGCTGGTATGGAATTGCTTTTATGGATTCTTTATGGGTGTTGCTATTTGCACCCACCCAATGAAGGGTGGGTGTACGGTCTATTGTTAAATGTCTTGCTTTGTATAGTGAGATGATTGTTGCTACCTATGTAATGTAGTAAAAAGCAGCCTACAGGATGTACGTTCACCAGAAAAATAGTACCTATGCAACTACCATCAGGATGAAGGCCACTAATCACGTGGCTTTCTCCAAGTCGTAATCACGCCACATAACTTCCATGTCATGTCAAATGGTTAGTAAGGATCATCCCCTCTAGCCGACTGGACCGTGCTTGCTTTTGATTGGAACTATTTAAGAGGTGGGCCACACATGCTAGGTTGGACGTACTTTCTATGCATTTTGAACTGATCTTTGCCTGCCATCATCCCAAGCTGTAGGCCCAGTTCCTTCAATTAACGCTGTTGTCCGTTTGTTAATACTTCATTTTTCGGATCTGAACTACTCATCTTTTGGGGTTGCAAGATGGAGATGACCCATATTGTAAGGTCCGCGACCCTACTAGGTCAGTTGGGCCCAATAACAGGCTCGTTGACCCGTTTATTTTATTATTATTATAATTATTTGTATTTTAGATATTTAAATGGATTTAGGCTTTGAGTGAGTTTCTTTTAGTGTTAGGATAGTGTCTGCGAAGTTTCATTTGATTTCGAGTTCGTTTGATCCTAGAAGGGGGTAGTTTGCAAATTAGGGAAAATTGAGTGTTTTTTCGAAAAAATTCCTATCACCGTGATTTTGGGTTCATTAGAAAGGTCTCGTCGCGCTGATCATTTTTGTCTTCTAGCTCGTCGCGATTCGACGATCAGAAACCCTTTAAATGGTCCATTCTTTCACCGGACCCACTTAAAGGGCAATTCGGTCTTTTCCTCCATCTCTTCTTCTTAAACAGGGATTAGCTCTAATCTCATTCTCACTTCTGCAACGAAGCTACAACAGCCCTCCTTCTCCCTCTTCATCTTCTCAAGTCTAGATCTCCCTCCGGGAGAGATCACCTCCGTGATCCGGACCGCACATCTTCTTCCATTCGATCTCCTTTCTCCATTGATACTAGTTGATAAGCCTTTTCTCATCATTAACTTTTCCATTCGTTTTCTCTTTTGTTTAGAATAGGTTGGATCATGATATTTTTCCTTTCTTTCTTCTTCCCGGTGTTTTAGATTACTTTTGAGCGGGGTAGATTGTGGTTTTCGTGGTAGAAAGCTTCTCCTCAACATTTTTCCAATTTCTAAGTGTCTTCTTGGTTGAGGCAAGTAGATATGTATTTTATATTCAATCATGTGTGTACTGTTTTCTTTTGATTGCAATGATATCCTTGTTAGATTACCCAAATTCCAAGCTTATTGTTGGTATTGCATTAGGATTGACATGTTAGGTTAGATTTGTGGTTTGGATTGGATTAATGGTTAAATGGTAGCTTTGGAGGTTTTTAATTTGATAGAATGAATGAGAATGATGATTGTAATGATTGGGGAGCATGGAGGTTCGTTTTCTACAGGAAAAAGAAGTGAAAAACTCATTTTCGGGCTCAGGCTACAGTGCCGATCGATCGGACTGAAATTTGGTCTCAGTTAACTGAGACGAATATCAGTCCGATCAATCGGATCTGTTGTCCGATCGATCGGATGGCATTTTCGTAATTTTTGACAACTTCGGAAAAGGACTTAAAACAATTATTTACCGTTGGAAAGACCTTGAGATGAAGAATCCAATGGTACTAGTTTCATCACGATCGGAGGTCGGAAAGTGATGTAAAAACTCAGATTATTGACCCAACCTATATTTTATTAGAAATGAGATCAGTAACTTAGGTTTGGGACTTAGATGTTGGAAACCATGAACCTACTATCAGTTGACCATTAATGGGGAATAAATTGTAGCACGTGGCTTGGTGTGCTTCGATTAGGTGTCTAGGTATTAAACATGGGGTAACCGAATGTGTATGGAACTGAATTAATGGATGCTTAACATGATTGTACACTAAGGGATTTCCTTAGAAGCATCGTTGATCCAATTCCACACGTACTCCGTTAGAACATGTAGGATACATGGATGACACCATTTGCCTAGGGTTGGTTCGTAATTCCTCCTTGACTTATTTAATTGTATCCGTTGTTATAATTCCTTGTACACTCTCTTTTGGCATAAAACACTTAACTAATTATGAAACATAATCCCTTGTAGAATTAGGACTTGGACCTGACTTAGAGTGTACCTTAGGACCCCGTGTTATGTAATTGATAAACATGACTGGTTAGACTGAAGGGATTATCATGTGATTGGTTTTGTCTTGTATTGACTGAAATGAGATAATCCCTACGAATATGTCTTGTATATTGAGCTAGCCATACCTGCTTATCTTGGTCTATTCTTGTGTCAACATCACTTTATTATTATTATTATTTGCATGTTATAGTCATCTGCAGTTTGGGGTATTATTGATGGGCCGGTTACTCGGACATCGGGGTGGGCAGTCGGCTTTGGACGGCATCCATGGCGTTGAATAGTTGGGAGCGGACTGGGACCGTGCTACTATTCCCAGGACCGGGAGCTAGGATCCCTTTGGAGCCGGACTTTGGTATCAGTAGTCTGGATAGGATTGTTACTGGTACCCCGTGAGGTGGCTTGGACATCCACGGAGTCTCCCTCTTGTGCATTGCATTACATTAGTAGTGGTGATTGTTACTATTGCTAGGATTTATATTTACGATTCTAATGGTTATTTACTCATGCTATATGCCTAGTATTGTTCCTTGTATTCCTACAATCTTGTACTTGTCATTACTCTTATATTTGATGCCTGTCATGATTATTTATATCTTGCTTATCTATTGCTCAACATGACGTTGACCCTATTCCTTGGTGTGCAGACTCCTCAAGTAAGTACTATTATGAGGAGCAAGCAAGTGAGGAGATCCCAGAGGATCTCCAACCAGCAGAGGAGGAGCGAGAGTGGCGTGCCGATGACGTAGAGTAGCGTCATCATTTCCGGTACGAGAGCGATTCATTGGGACTTCACTAGATTTTATTTCTTCATTTATTATTCTATCATTGGACCTGTCATTTATTGACATCACTGTTGTTTAAATGACCTTCATTATTGGGATGGCCATTGTAATAAATTAACTTCATTAGTTAGTTATATTATATTTTTGTGCAACCTTAACTATTAATGAGATTTATTATTCATTGCTTTGAAATTTAATGTACCTCAGATTGTATGAATTCCGCAGTTTTATATTACTTGAAGTTTGAGATGCAGTATCCTCATAGCGGAGTTACGATCCTTGGGACTAAAGGGCAAAAATTTTAATTAGTCCTAAATTTCACTCCCCGGATCCGGTTTATTCCCTAATCAGGTTCGGGGGACGTGACACATATCATAAATCAAAAGATGGTCCATTTCAACTTTTTTAATATTGACTTTTCCTTCAAAATAAAATGGCAAACCTGATTGGATCCAATTGGAAATATCACAAGAGTTCATTGGGATTTTCCTTTTGAGGAAGGTACAAGAGTTGGTAGTAGGATGGCAATAGGTACCCATTTTTCTGGATTCCAGGCAGACCTAAATCAAGACCCAAAATTAAATGGGTCCAGAAATTAGTATCTAGACATAGGTTTTTAAGTATTAAAATAGTCCACAAGTGACAAGACAGTCCTATACTAGCCTATTAGTAGCCATCATGGACTCATAGCCTGGCCATTGATATCATTTGTCATCTTTATGTACTTCACTCTTTATTAAGAAGATGCACGCCATTGCCACTCCCGTTGGATGTAGGACTCTTGACCGAATATATTCTCTATTTTCAGAGAATATGTTCTCTGAAAAACTCCCGTTGGATGTGGGACTCTTGACCGAATATAGTCTCTGTTTTCAGAGAATATATTCCCTTCCGTAGACAGAGATGCACGCCATTGGCCAATACTATAGGGCTTGACTTGTGCTCACATCTGCCCACTTTAGTTTCAGGCCAAAGAACTTTGTTTTCACAGTTCTGCCTGGTTCTTCTTGGCAATATACATACCAGCAGAGGATATGAATTTGAATCAACTGAGGATTTGGGCCAATGATCTGCGATTGTCAAGTGGACGTATATTGTTGTTAGGATGATATTCTCAGAAATGAAATAATACAAGAAGACGAAAATGTGGATGAAAATGTTACAAACGAATTTTCCATTGACATGGTATGATATTAACTCAATTCCAATTATGTTTTATTTTGTCAATTTTTAATAAAAAGTTGTTAATTTCTAACAGAATTAATACATTTTCAAGTATTCAATTCGTGCCAATCTCTAATTGATTGGATTCAAAATACTGGACGCAATTTAGGATATATCATTGTCATTAAAAGGTCAGAAACTAGCATAATTGGGAATAGTCCTAAACTATTGTTCCAATGTGATCGCGATGGCACATACAGAAGCAAGAAAACTTCCACGAAGGTTACATGCACCAAAAAAATTGATTGTCCTTTCAGAGTGAAAGGGGTGAAAATGCAAACAGGTGATGATTGGATGGCAAGGGTGGTATGTGGAACACTTAACCATGCCCCTGCATCATATATGGAGGGACTTCCATACCCCGGTCGACTCTCTGAATCCGAAATCCAGTTGATGGAACATCTGTCTACGAAAAATGTGAAGTCACGAGATATCTTGACATCGTTGAAGAAGCAGAATCCGGACAACGTGTCTACCAGTAAGACCATATACAGTGCACGCTAGAAATCTCGGACTGCATAGAAACCCGATAAAACGCAGATGCAAGTTGTCATGTCATTCCTACAATGTGAAGTACATTTTCAAAAGTCGAACAAACCAATGAGCTTGAAGATTTATTCTTCGTACATCAATGATCATTAGAGCAATGGCGTGCATTCCCGCATGTGTTATTGATGGATGCAACATATAAAACAAATAGGTACATGATATGCCACTCTAGATATCTGTGTCCTATATTGATTTAGCAACATTAAAAAATCTAGAAGTTTTAACATATCTGTGTCTTAAACAAACAGGTACAGGATGCCTCTCCTTGAGATTGTCTGCGTGACTGCAACTAATGTGACATTTTGCATAGCATTTGTGTTCATGCACTAAGAAAAAGTGTTCAATTATACTTGGGCTTTAAGGTGTCTACAGTCAACAATGGATGGATGCATCGGTCCACAAGTTATTGTCATGGACAGAGAGTTAGCTTTGATGAATGTGTCTACCCAAATATTTCTTGATGCTAAGAAATTACTTTGTAGGTGGCACATTTATAATAGTATTTTGAGCAAGTGCAGGCCATCAATAACAGACAACAAATCTTGGAATGCATTTTACAAAATGTGGAATATGTTGCTGGAATCTGAAACTGAGAATGCGTATGTGTGCAAATTGGCGGACTTTAAGATAGTGTTACAAAACTTTCCAGGTATGATTAATTATCTCAAGGATGTATGGTTGACACCGTATAAGGACATGTTTGTATCCGCCTAGACCGACAGATATCTGCATTTTGGAAACCAGACAACTAATAGAGTCGAGAGCCAGCATGCGAAGTTGAAACAATACTTGGAGTCATCACAGTCAGATTTGGAGACATTGCTGTTGTTTATTCACCAAGTCATCCAATCACAGGACATAGCGATCAAAACGACTATTGAGCAAAACAAAACTATCGTCCAACATCGATTTAATATACCGCACTTCCAGGAATTATGTGGTTTCGTTTCAAGCCACGCATTGCATTTAATTTTGAAGGAATTTGAGCGGTCTAAGGATGTCGGAGAAGTTTCCAGCAAATGCGGATGTCGACTTCGTACGAGCTACGGACTGTCATGTGTGCACGAGTAAGCAATATATTTGAACGATGGCCGTCCCATACCAATTGATACCATAGATAAATTTTGGAGAAAACTTGAATTATCACCGTGTGTCTCTTCAAGACGATGAAGTCGATTGTGACGTCAAGCTACAAGTGTTCACGGAACAGTTTAAGCAGCAAACAAGGCATGGTAAATTCAGTTTTTTAAGGAAGTTGAGGGAGATAATCACACCATCAACAACTTCAATTCGTAAACTTGTTGTTAAGACGAACACTCGTGGGCGCCCCTCCTCAAAAAAAAAAAGTTGCAACAAATACTCGTGTTAATCCATCTACATTAGTGTTCGTTTAGTCTGATTCCCTTCATTCTCGGGAACCAAGCGGAAACAATTATTCGTTTGGAGGCCCAGACTCGAAGGACAGGGAAGACATTTGAGTTTGTTCAGCCAGATATTTTCTAGTTTCAGGAACCAACGAGACACAGTTGCTCCTCTATTTACAATTACTCTGTACATGCCTATGTTCATCAGTTTTTACCTATACTGCATCCTTACATTATGCATGTACAAGACGTAAAACCTGATGGAAATTGCGGATTTCGGGCGATAGTTGTCTGTCTTGGTCTTCACGAATATGCATAGGGAACTATCCGGTATAACTTAATAGAAGATTTCCACACATTCAGGACGCAGTATGTTGCAATATTTGATAGTGATGACCAGTGGGCTTGTGTTTACAACTCACTGAACTTTTTTGCATTAGATAGAGGAGCACCGATTGAGCATTGGATGACCATACCAGACATGGGTTTCTTAATTGCTTTGAAGTTCAATGTGATATTACACGTTTTGCCACTTCGATATACTCCATCACTCTAAAATATAAAAAGAACGATGGGCTCTATAACGCCCCAATTTCGGATACTGAGAAAGTCGTCAAAATATCCGAAGTTGGCACGCTACTTCCCGGAAAATTTGAAAATTTTTAAGATCGTAGGTCCGCAGTGATGTCCAATTTAAAACTTTTTAAACGATATAAGATCAACAGTTAATAACGCAGAAGAATGTGAATATAGTCTTTGACTCATTTGAGATGGCCTAGCTTTGGCAAGAATATCTCTTTCATTGAATGTAAAAATGTATGGTAAGGATATCAGATGTTTCTTTTTATGCCAAAAGGCAGAAGGTATTTCAGAACAACATTCTTTTATTAAGGAGGTTTGGAAATTATTAATTTTAGATTCAAATTCTTTTGATTTTAATTGATCCTCAATTCGACAGAGATTAATGTCATTTTTAAGATTTTCAATATAATTTTCTTTATTAGATATAAGTTAATTTGATTTATTTTTCCAAGATTTGAGAGCATAGGAATATGATTAAAATTAAAATTTGAAGTTTTCTCAGATGATTTATTTTCAAGTAAATATTTTATTAGTTCTTTCTTCGATGCTATATTTCTTGATGTATCATGACCACTTAAAACATTTATGCATGAAAATGAAGGGGTATATTTATTTTCTTCTATTTGGTTAGAAAAATTTTCTTCTGATTTTTGTATAGAGGTTTTTATAGTAAAGGAGAATGAAAGTGATGGTTTAGATATAATATTTTTTAGGGGGATTCGGCGAGAGGTCCCTGAACATTTCACTTTATTGCCTTAGGTCCACAATATTTTTTTATAGTGTGAAAGGTCTTTTTCCAAATTTGAAAACCTAAAGTGTCTAATTTACCCTTTCTTCAAATCATATCCCATGATTAGTGGGATAAGCCATTAATAATGGTCAACTACCATTAAATAAGTCACGATTAATAAAATTCCACTAATGAGATTTTCAAATAAAGTTCAAAAAACAGGAAACAAATTTCAAATAAATTTCTAAAAAATGAAATAAATTTCAAACACACAAATAAATTTCAATAGATCCAAATAAATTTCAAAAGACGATTTTTAAAAAAAAAATGTAAATAAATTTCAAAAGACGAAAATAAATTTCAAAAGATGTAAATAAAATTAAAAAAACAAAATTAAACTCTAAAAAAACAAAAACTAATTTCAAAAAATACAAATAAATTTGAAATAACGCAAATAAATTTCAAAATATGCTATAATATCAAAAGAACATAGAGAAATTTAAAAAGATGCAAATAAATTTCAAAAAATCTAAAAATTTTCAAAAGATGAAAATCAATTTAAAAATATGCAAATAATTTTCAAAAGATGAAAATCAATTTTAAAAGATCCAAATAAATTTCAAAAAAGTGTAAATAAATTTAGAAAAACGAAAAAATACATTTGCCACAAGCTCGGATAAATTTGTCCAAACTCAGATAAATTTGTCCCATAACTCAGATAAATTAGTCAAAACTCAGATAGATTTGTCCAGAACGTAAAGAAATTTATTTCAGAAATCAAATAAATTTACAAAAAACTCAGATAAATTTTTCCAGAACTCAGATAAATTTTCAAAATGAAGATAAATTTGTTAGAAACTCAGATAAATTTCTCAAAAACTCAGATAGATTTGCTTTTGGGCTTTGAAACCAGGTCAAACTTGACCCGACCTGACCCGGACTGGAACCGACCCTTTGGGTCATCTTCTAAATCCTCTCGTTCTCCTGTTCCAGAACAAGAACCACAAACGTTCCTGCAACGACGATGGCGCAAAGGCATTTCAACACGGGGCTCCGGCGACGTGAAGAGACGCACGACTCGCTCTCTGGTACGGAGGTTGAACTTGGATTTTGAGTAGATCCGGACTCCGCCTTTGCAAGATCTGGACTCTACGAGCTCTGCGTCTGCGAGATCTAGACTCTGAGAGATCCGGACTCTACGAGCTCCGCCTCTGCGAGATCCGGACTCCGCCCTCTGCGGGACTCCGGCAATTCCTGTGATTCCCAGGCCCACCTATTCTTCTTCTTCGTTCTTCTGTTATGGTTCAGAACCAGAACCTGCAACTCAATAAAGACAAAGACGTCTCCGGCCACGGGCGTTGCGGAACCAGCGGAGGAACTCCGACAATTCCAACGATTCCCGCGATTTCGGCCAAACGCATAGAGAAGCAAACCGGCGACCGCGACGAGTCCTTCTGGATCGCCGATTTGAAATGGGCAAAAGTGTCACGGACCGCTTCGCCGAGCTTAATGAGCGAGGCGACGGCCTGCGATCGGACGACGGAGGTTGATTCATAGGAGAAGATGGACTCGATATCAGGCCAGAGCTCGGAGATGGCATTGTACATGTCGAGGAATCGGAACAATTTCTCCCGAGATTTCTTGCATTTCGCGACGGATTCTGCGAATCTGAAGAGCTCGAGCGCCGCTTCCTTGGCGATCTCCGAGAAGCGGGACTCCTTGATCGGACCGGAAGTGGAGAAGACGTGGTCGGAGAGGATCCGCTCGCCAAGGAACAGAGTCTTGACGGCGACCTTGATCGCGTGCAACCAGCCTTTGATCTTGATCTCGGCCACCTCCCAATCGAGCTTATGCAGATGCCGATTCGATCCAGTCCGATCTAATCCGAGCCGGTAGATTCCCTCATCGACGTTCGACTTCCGAATGATTTTATAGATCTTGACGCATTCCTTCCCATAACCAGACGAGATCATGCATTCGGCGATGGATCGGAGATCGACCATGGCGAGGGAGGCGTCACGCTCGACTTCGCTGATGGAGACGCCAGCGGAGGTCAGGATCTCGTCCTCAGTGTCGTAGTCGTAGTCTGAGGTGCTGGATCGGTTTGTGGCCATGAAGGATCTGGCGGAGACGGACTCGGGATCGAGGTGGTCGCGGTGCCCCTTTAAGATCCAATCCGACGACGTAAGACACTGGGTTGAAGAAGAAGAGGGATAATACAAAATTTGAAATTTGAAATTTCAAAATTTTATGCCTAAAACATATGAAAGGGTAAATTAGTCATGAGAATTATATTCAGGGACTTCTCGCCAAAATATGTCCAGTTGCATGGACTATAGGCCTTAAAAGAAAAGTTGATGGACTGGAGGCCTTACAAGTCCTATATGAGAGACCTTTCGCTAATTATCTCTATTTTTTATATGGAAGGCTTGTTCACTGTCAATTGTTCTAGATTTGTTTTCAATGTCTATAGTTTTGGATGTAGACATATTTAAACATTTATTTAAAGGAATTGTATTTATTGTAGTGGCTTGTAAGTCTTTAGTCCTTGAGGTGGTTGATTTATGAGGAGCATTTTTTAATGTATTAGCATTTATGTCTTTATGCTTTATAGTTTCTAAAGGGATATGAAATCATTTATTTCTTCATTGGTTTGATGTATTAGAGAGATTGTATTTATTGAGGCATCAAAATCAGATTCAGATAATCTGACTGATTGTATATCTTCATCTTTTACTTCTGAATAAACAGGAAAGGCTATGCCTGTTGGATGAATTGAAGGTGATTTCGGGATTGATTTATTATGAAAAGTAGAGGAGGCTGATCTATATGATCCAGCTTTTGAAGGGATTGATCTTTTTGTAGATGACAAGTATGATCTTGGTGTATTGAAAAAATTTATTGTTACTTTTCCATCTGGATGGTCAGTAATTGATTCAACATCATCTTGAATAAGATGTATTTTTGGTTGAGCTTCTTCTAGCTCCCATTTTTCAGAAAGATTTACATCTTCCCAAGTTATAATTTTGGGTGTGGTGACTTTATTTCTGAAATTTGTAAGGAATAAAGTGGTTACTCCTTTGATTTGTGATGAATAAGCAATTTCAGGGACACTTATATTCATTGCTTTATAATAGATTCTATATACTATTGCAATATTTTGTGATTGAGGCTTCATATTAAATCCTTGTGTATGTATTCCTAGAGTGATGGCTTCATGGGCACCGGGATCACTAAGTGATATGATGAAATTGGGAAAACAATTGAAAAAGGCAGGGCCGTCATGAAGACTGGCTTCTACCATCCCTATAAGGGAATCTCTGAATGAAACATGTCTTTTATCTCGAACATAAGTGAGACAAGATGTATTTAAACCAAGTCCGGTTCATGACTTTATTGCAACTTGAACAAGTGCTATATGCATGTGTTTGTATTTTGCTTTATGCATTTCAATTTTTTCTTCAGGGATTACATGTAAATTTTCTTCATTTTGCTGTATTGAGAGGGTTTCTTAACCGTCTTGATTACATAATTTGATTTTTGTATAAAAGATCATTCTTTATATATTTCTTTTAAAGAAACTTTAGGAATTGTCCAATATTGGATTGATTTTTCTATATCATCAAAACTTATTTCTTCGAGATTTTTAATTGAAATTTTATTTATTATTGGCATGATGGATGATGATGCAAAAGAAGAAGTTGAAGCTGTGTCAGAAGATGTATTTCTTCTTAATGATCTAAAAATTCCAGATATCATTAATTAATTATTATTACTAATCGGAATGATTGGTGGCCTGTCAATGGTTTATGCCACAAAAGCCCTAAACGCTTTCCTGGCTGACGGGCAACAAAGGCTACGCGACAAGGGAGTCTCGGACCCAAATCACTCCTTTTAGCAACAACAATCAATTAATTCTATCAAGTCAATTTAGATCAAAATTCAGAAATACAACTTACTAACATAGATTCAATTCTACTATGCAATTAACAAACAAATAGCCAAAGAAAGAAAATGACATGATGCATGCAATTTTTTGCAAATAAATTGAAAGAATTGAAAGGCTAAAGAAATTGATACAGAAATTGATACTTCATTAATAAAATATTCTTACAAGGAGAGAAGACTAGGATGACTCTGATACCAAATAGACAATAATAGTCTCTTGGAGAGGCATTGAATTTATTAATTGATACTCTCACTAATTCATTTCAATTAATAGACTATTTAATTGTTTATGCAATGGCTCGATGGCATTAATCAATTGATTTCAATTTAATTGATTCAATTAAATAATCCACTTTAATCAATTAAAGTGGATTATTGATAATGCATTAATAATCATTTAATCAGATTAATTAAAGAAAATTAATAATTCATTTCAATTTAATCTAGATAAATAATTAATAAATCCTCTGAAAAAAATGATTATTTGACTATTGAAAATAGTCACATTTGCGGACAACACTTGGCAAAATGACGGAACCTTGGCCGATCACGGTCTTTGTTTTTTTTTTTTTTTTCTTTTTTGTATCTTTCCTTTCTTTTGAACTCCCTTCTCATCTCTTCTTTTGTACTATACTTTTTTTTTTCCTAACAACTCACATGGATGGGAATAAAGAGATTTTTTTTTGTGTTCCTCTCTTCTTTTCTCTCTCTCTCTCTCTCTCTCTCTCTTTTTTGGATGGTTGGAAGTTGGTTTTCCTTCCGAATTTTGGAATTGAATTTGGGCTTTCGCTGATTTATATTGAGTTTGGAAGAAAAAGGCATTTGTCAATTGAAACTAATCTACAAAGACCCACTTAGGTGTTTGTTCATTTCCATATGGGGTGGTGGGTTTCCTCCCCACATCGTGTGTGCAATACCTGCTAGATTTACACGGTGCACGTGTGTTGTGAGGTTATTTGTTCACCCCGGAATCGGCCTCTCGTCAAATTAAAAAAAAAAAACCTAATCTATAGAGACTATCAAAATCTTGTTTCTTATTTGTTCTTTTGAATATGCATTTGTTTATTGCTTTGTTTATTTTTTAAATCCTTTATGTTTGGAGGGTATGTGTTTAGTTCATTCAATATGAAGCTAAAGGTGATCAAGTCAAAAACAAAATGTTACAAAATAGCATGGGATCCGAGTTTTTTCCCCTATATTTTGTCTATATTCTCCAAGCACTAGTTTATCATTTAAAGTATGAGTTTTTAATATATTATTTAGCTACTGCATACTAAAAGTAGTTGTTTGTGATATCGCCTAACTCTCTCAAGTGCTTTTAGTACTGAAAATCAGGTTTTTTTTATAAAAAGCTAAACCGAAAAAATTGTTTCTTAGAAGCTACTTTTTGAAAAGCACGCTTGCAATTAAAAAGCCCAACCATACACATCATTAGTCATTATATCATGGTATCAATCATTTCTTTGTTATTCCTTTTCCCTTTTTCTTTTATTTTCTTTTTTCTATATAAGTTTCTCTATTGGTGTCCCTATTCTTGGCTCAATCCAGCCTTGACCCCTCCAGATACACGCAATAGCGTTACATTCTGAAGAAAGGACATGGACTAAGACCGAAATGGTTGGACTGAGGGGGCCTTTGGCAACTTGCAAATAAAATAACCGATATCAGGTAATTCAAATGAATCTATACCTCTAAGGGAATGTTTTTTCCTTTTATTTAACCACAGGGCTCCAAACATCTATCCCTCATTTCATAGCATTAACTTCCTAAAAAAAAAACCTTTCCCACAACGTAACTGATCTGCTAAAATGCAGATAATGTTGGAAAAAAAGGAAGAGAAGAGAAGAAGAATAATAACTTAAAAAAACAAAAAGAATACAAAAAAACAAAAGACAGATCCCAAATAAAATCAAACAACATACAGAGTCAAGAGGGCTGGGTTCACAAGGGCTAAAGGCATTCTAACTAAAAAGATACATTTTCAAAAATGAAACAAAAAAGAAAAAACAAATGTCAGGTCCCAACTAAAATCAAAGAACATATAGAATGAAGAGGGTTGAGATCGTAAGATATCTTCATGAGTGGAGCCGACCAACAGACGCTTGGATTTGGATTAGGTAAAAAGAATGAAATAAGAAACCAAATGATGCACATTAGGTCTTTGATTTGGGTTGAATCACAGAACCCATATTAGAGAGTAAAGGGAGAGGGTTTCTGTTCCAAGTACCTGCATTGGGGCATCTGTTGATCTTTGAAGGACTGCAACCAAACCCATTCGAGAGATAACAGTTAGAGATTGTCACATCTGTTGCTCCTATACTCCTTACAAGAAAATGATGAAATTTCTACCAATGCCTGTATAAAATGGTGCTCACAAGTCATAACAGTGCTGTACGGATTTTGTGAAGTGTCAAAGCTGACTGATTCATCAAGTTGGCTTGGTCTTTGTTAGTTTTTCTGTTGGAAATAATCTCTCCTTGTTTAAAGGAAGTAGTGCTGTTAGTGTTTTGAATATTTCAGTTTGGCTTTAGGCCTCAATGCCCACGTCTAGGAGTTTGTTAAAACGTGGAGTCCTTGTGTTTATATTTCCCTGTAAAAGGCCTATTTAAAGGCTATTGTTTTTCAATTCAAGTAGTAAGAAAATTCAGTCCCAAAAACTTGTGTGTTACTGGTATTTTAACAAGTGGTATCAGAGCCCCATCATAGGGGCCTGGCTGTGAAGAGTGTAAGAGTAAACACATGAGGAAGGAGAGATAGTTGTCTGAGTGTGTAGAGATGTCGAGTGACAGAGATGGCAAGCTGTGTATCCCCAAGTTTGACGGGGATTATGAGCATTGGGCAATGCTCATGGAAAATCTGCTGCGCTCAAAGGAATGGTGGCATCTGGTGGAGACTGGTTTCACAGAACCAGGGAGAGGAGACGTGCTAAATGGAGTACAGCGAACGAAGTTAGCTGATTTGAGGTTGAAAGACCTCAAGGTGAAGAATTACTTGTTTGCATCGATTGAGAAGTCCATTCTGAAGACCATCCTTCAAAAGAACACCGCAAAAGAGCTGTGGGATTCTATGAAGCGCAAGTATCAAGGAAACAAGCGCGTTCAGCGTGCTCATTTGCAGCGGCTGCGGAGAGACTTTGAAGTGCTGGAGATGAAGGAAGGAGAGTTCGTGACTGATTACTTCTCCAGGGTGATGATAGTAGCAAACAACATGAGGAACTTTGGAGAAGACATGCCAGACTCCAAGGTTGTGGAGAAAATTCTAAGAACGCTCCATGAGAAATACAATTATATTGTATGTTCAATTGAAGAGGCAAAAGATATCAATACACTTTCGATAGATGCACTGCAAAGTTCTCTTCTGGTGCATGAACAGAAGCTTCGAAAGGAAAGCGGGGAAGAAGAACAAGCACTGAAAGCTGCAGTTGGACTTTGGAGAGGTGACGGAGGACGAGTTCGAGGAGGATACCAAGGAAGGGGTAGAGGCAGAGGACTCGACAAAGCTCTTGTGGAATGCTTCAATTGCCACAAACTAGGACATTTCAAGCATGAGTGTCCTAGTTGGGAGAAGGGCGCGAACTACGCGGAGCTAGATGAAGGCGAGGAAATGTTGTTGATGTCCTACGTCAACATGAATAATGCAAGCAGAGAGCATGTGTGGTTTCTGAATTCAGGGTGTAGTAACCACATGTGTGGTATAAAAGAATGTTTTTCAGATTTTGATGGTGAATTCCGGCAATCAGTGAGGCTTGGAGATAATTCGAGGATGATGGTGAAAGGGAAGGGCAACATCAGACTTGAAACTGATGGCTTGGTACAGGTAATCACCTCTGTTTACTTTGTGCCAGAATTGAAGAATAATTTACTTAGTGTAGGGCAGTTGCAGCAGAGAGGATTAACCATCTTGATAAGAGATGATGTGTGTAAGATTTATCATCCAGGAAGAGGGTTAATTATGAAGTCAATCATGTCGGCAAATCGAATGTTTGTTGTATTAGCATCGGTGAAAGGTCAAGCTGCAGGTTCATAAAATACTTCATACTTACAAGCTATCACAGAAGATCAAATGCAGCTGTGGCACCACAGATTCGGTCATATTAGTCCGAAGAGCATGAGAACTCTCTGTTACAAGAAGATGGTGCTCGGAATACCAAAATTCAGTGTCTCAACGGAGGTGTGTGAGGTGTGCATGAAAGGAAAGCAGCACAGAGAGGTCATTCCGAGAAGGAGTATGTGGAGAGCAACTCGACGACTGCAACTAGTGCACAGTGACATCTGTGGACCTGTAACACCAACCTCGCATAGTGGGAAAAGGTACTTGATTAATTTCATTGATGATTTTAGCCGCAAGACTTGGACATGTTTTTTGACACAGAAGTCGGAAGCTCTAAATGTGTTCAAAAGATTTCGAGCTAGAGTAGAGAAGGAGTGTGGTGAGCCAATTGCATGTCCGCGTACGGATAGAGGTGGGGAGTATATCTCGAAGGAGTTTCAAGACTATTGCAGTGAGAATGGAATAGCAAGACAACTTACTGCTGCTTACACGCCTCAGCAGAACGACGTGGCTGAAAGAAAGAACTGTATAGTCATGAACATGGTGCGATGTATGCTGATCGGAAAGTCCATTCCCAGGGAGTTTTGGCCGGAGGCAGTAAACTATGCAATTTACATTCTAAATCGGAGTCCATCAGTAGCAGTGAAGGAAGTAACTCCGGAGGAAGCTTGGAGTAGTTACAAGCCTTCGGTTGATCACCTCAGAGTCTTTGGAAGCATTGGTTATGTTCATGTGCCAGATGTGAAGAGAGTAAAGCTGGATGATAAAAGCACGAAGTGTATTCTGTTGGGTTTGAGTGGAGAGTCGAAAGCATATCGACTCTACAATCCCGAGACAAAGAAGATTCTGATTAGTAAAGATGTGCAGTTTGCAGAGAATGAGGAATGGGATTGGAAGAAGAGTGAAGAAGAAGTGGAGTGTGATGTGTTAAGGTGGGGAGAAGAAGAAGAAAATCAACCAATTCAAGCAGAGGTGAATGGGTATGAGAGTCAATGTGATGTCGAAGAAGATGCAGCAGCAAGTCCATCTCAAGGCACATCGAACAGTGAAGAGGCTGAGAGTCCAGTTCAAGGGAGGAATAGGCGTAAACCAGTGTGGATGCAGGATTACGCGTCAGGAGAAGGACTGTCCGAAGAAGAGCATGAAGAGCAGGGGATTGTGATGTTCACAACCTCTGAAGATCCTGAGACATTTGAAGAAGCTGTGGAATGCTCCAAGTGGAGGGAAGCTATGAAGAAGGAGATAGAAGCTATTGAAGACAATGAGACATGGGAGCTGACAACTCTACCAACAAGAGCAAAAAGAATAGGAGTGAAATGGGTGTTCAAGACGAAGTTCAATGAAAAGGGAGAGGTTGACAAGTTTAAAGCTCGGCTTGTGGCAAAGGGCTACTTACAAAAATAGGGAGTTGATTTTAATGAAGTGTTTGCACTTGTTGCTAGGTGGGACACTATTCGCATCATATTGGCATTAGCAGCTCAAAGGGAATGGAGTGTGTTTCAATTAGATGTGAAGAGCTCGTTTTTGCATGGGGAATTAATTGAAGATGTTTATGTGGATCAGCCGAAGGGTTTTGAGAAGAAGGGAGAAGAAGATAAAGTGTACAAACTTAGAAGAGCCCTATATGGACTCAAACAAGCTCCTCGGGCTTGGTACAGCAGGATTGAAAAGTACTTTGCTAAGGAGGGCTTTGAGAAATGCTACTGTGAGCATACACTGTTCGTGAAGAAAGGAAGTGGAGGCAGCATTCTCTTTGTAAGTCTTTATGTAGATGATCTCATTTTTACTGGGAATAATGAAGCGATGTTTGTGGAGTTTAAAAGGTCAATGATGAATGAGTTTGCCATGACTGATCTTGGTAAGATGAAGTACTTTCTTGGGGTAGAAGTTGTGCAAGGAGAGCAGGGGATCTTTATTAATCAAAGCAAGTATGCAAACGAGGTGCTGGCTCGTTTTGGAATGAGTGACTGCAATTCTGTGAAGAATCCGATCGTCCCTGGCTGCAGATTGTCGACAAATAGTGGTGGTGCTGTTATAGATGCTACAATGTTTAAACAGTTGGTAGGAAGTTTGAGGTATCTGACGGTTACAAGACCAGACTTGATGTTCTCTGTGAATTTGGTTAGTAGATACATGAAGCATCCCACAGAAGCACATTTCCTAGCTGCCAAAAGGATTCTAAGGTATGTGAAGGGCACTGTAGAATTTGGAGTTGCATATAGGAAGGGAGGAGATGAAGAGTTGGTAGGGTATGCAGACAGTGACAATGCAGGTGACTTGGATGACAGAAAGAGCACTTCAGGGTTCGTCTACATGCTGGGAAATGGAGTTGTGTCTTGGGCATCCAAAAAACAACCTGTTGTAACACTTTCGACAATCGAAGCTGAGTACATTGCAGCAACCTACTATGCTTGTCAAGGAGTGTGGCTGAGAAGGGTTCTTGAAAAAGTTGGACATGTTCAATGTAAGTGCACTACTATTTACTGTGATAACAACTCCACTATTAAGTTGTCAAAAAATCTGGTCTTGCATGGAAGAAGCAAACATATACATGTAAGATACCATTTTTTGCGTGAGTTATCAAATGAAGGAACTATAGAGCTGGTGTATTGTCCTACTCAAGAGCAAGTTTCTGATATCATGACAAAGCCACTGAAGTTGGAGGCATTCTTGAAGCTCAGAGACAAGATGGGAGTGTGTTCGAAGATGGAGTAAACTGTTTGCATCAGTATGCAATACAGTTTAAGGGAGGAAATGTGAAGTGTCAAAGCTGACTGATTCATCAAGTTGGCTTGGTCTTTGTTAGTTTTTCTGTTGGAAATAATCTCTCCTTGTTTAAAGGAAGTAGTGCTGTTAGTGTTTTGAATATTTCAGTTTGGCTTTAGACCTCAATGCCCACGTCTAGGAGTTTGTTAAAACGTGGAGTCCTTGTGTTTATATTTCCCTGTAAAAGGCCTATTTAAAGGCTATTGTTTTTCAATTCAAGTAGTAAGAAAATTCAGTCCCAAAAACTTGTGTGTTACTGGTATTTTAACAGATTTGAGGTGGTCCACTCTAATTGTAGTGCACTGCTGTTATAGGTATTAATGGCCCGGGTTGGCCAAAGCTTGATGGTAACATTCACACCTCTTCCATCTATATTTGTGTTGGAACTGATCCACAATATCCTTGACCCTGATCACCATACTATCTTTGAAGATTATCCATACACCTCCTCTGTTTTGCTATGTGAAGTTAACGGCGTGACGGAGAGAACCCGGATCGGAGCTAATCCATATCAGATAGACTTGCTGCTTTCGATATTCCACCGACTTGCTGCTTTTGATCAATGAAAAGTGTTCTTTTTATCAATGGTAGTGTTCTTTAATTTGGGTAGAATCACAAAACCCATATCAGAAAGTAAAGGGAGAGGGTTTGATTCTGGGAGGGAGGGAGCAAAGATTGAGAATGATGAGATGTAGAAAGGGAGGGCAAGGAAGACGGCTGAGATCGTAGGCATCTGGGCAAGAGAGAGATACCGACCGTTGAGGGCATGGGTTTCTTCGTTCTACAGTGACAGACAAGGAAGGGAAAATGTGAGGATGTGGGAGTAGTTTGTATTTTGGTTCCCTATCTTTGCATTTTATATGGCAGATGATGGCATTGATTAACACGAATAAAACAACATTAATATCAGAATGTGGCATTTTAACAGTCAATTACCCTTGCTAATTACCCTGTAGATGAGGTCATCTATAGTTAACTATAGAAAAGATCAAGTTAATAGTTTTTTTGTATTCTTCACATACCAAGAATATCAGAATACATGATGAGGCATTGATTTTATTTTTATAATAATTTTCAGATCTACTTTTAGCTGTTATTAGACCATCAAAGCTTTAAGAAAAAGAGCACCTCACTCTTCATACTAGAAGTTGGAAAAAGGCTGGATCTGTATTCTTATCTGCAAAAAAAGGAGCTTGCAATAAATACATCATCTTCATAGAAAAAGTTTATCTTTTCTCCTACTTCATACAAGATCAGGCGTGGGTTTTTTATTTTTTTTAAATTCAATATCTACTATCCTTTGTTGTATCTTTCTTATTGTATATTTTTTACAATTTCATTCCATGCTTATGTTTCAAAAATATAAAAATTTATTTTATGGACTCCAATTTCGAAAAAATCTATTATTACAAGTGGAAAAAGAATATCATGTTAGTATCTTTCTCTCCTTTTGTTTTGCATGAATTCTAAGATGATTAATTAGAGGCCCAAGCATGATATTAGGCCCACCAATTTATATTTTAAAATTCTTTATTTAATATATTTTTCCTTCTAAATAAAAACAAATTTCTAATCAACGAAGATTAACATAAAAAGAAAATTTAATGCCCATATCATTAAAAAAAAGAAAAAAAAAGAAGAAAAACCAAACTTAGGTCAAACAAAAAAATTGACAATAAAATAAAATATATATTACACAATAATGTAGTTTCCTTACAAGACCTCTTAACTGTATGGCCTCACTTGATGGCGCATCTTTCTATATATGCACATGTTCTTACTTACCTACTTTAGTTGGGCCCCACTTGGATCCATGATGTAAAGACCCCTTGACTAATAGATCAATGTATCATCAAATGGGACCCACAGGTGATCCAATTGAACCTATGATGCAGCTTCAATATATGCATGTACAGTCACAAGCGAGTCAACGACAAACAATGGCAATGATTGTCCATAGCAAACAGTGATCACTACTATATGTGACCATTTATAAAAGAAACTAGGGTTGCCCAATGTTTTTCTAAATTTTCAAAGTTTACTAGCATATTTGATATCCCAAAAAATGCATCTATGGAACCACTCCATAGAACTAACTCAATGGGGCCTAATTGAGATACAGTCCAAAAATATGTATCTATCTCAACATATTTATGGTTTTTCACTTGGAAAAAATATAATATGATTTAATGCCTTTCCAAAAAAAAAAACTATTGGAAATAAATGAAATCCTTTCTAATCAACAAAAATTAACATAAAGAGAAAATTTAGAGCCCATATCAAACAAAAAAAAAAAAGAGAAAAGATTAAAACGAGAAAAATCAAACTTAGGTTAAACAAAAAAAAAAAAAAAAAAAAAATGTATATTACGCAATAAGGTAGTTGCCTTGCAAGATCTCTTAACTTTATGGTTGCACTTGGCCTAATCGAAATACAGTAAAAAAAAAACATATATATCTCAACATATTTATGATTTTTCGCTCGGGAAAAATATACTATGATTTAATGCCTTTCCAAATAAAAAAATCTTGGAAATAAATAAAAAGCCTTCCTAATCAACAAAAATTAACATAAAAAGAAAATTTAATGCCCATATAAAAAAAATTAAAAGGAGAAAGACCAAACTTAGGTTAAACAAAAAAATTAATAATAAAATAGTGTGATTGTGTATATTGTGAACCTCGTGTTATTAAAATTACATTTACTTGCTTTATTATGTTGTTTTATTGTTAGTATGTCTTTCATTTAATTTTTATTACAAATGTCCGAGCTTCATCAAGCTCCATTTACATCTCACGTAAAGAATAAAACATATGGAAAAACACATAAATATCAAATTAGCAACAGAAAATGGACTTTAATTTTTACTAATTAAATTATTTAATAAAAATAATACGTATGAGTCTATGCATTTGGTGGTTCTGTGCTCCATGCATAGCATGGGGTTTTGCTAGTAATGTCCACTTGGCAGCAAACCATGTTTCAAACTAATATCCACTTGCTTCATAGGGACTTGGGGAGCATAATCCCCAAGCAGCTATAGGCGGTCAAGGGCAATGGGCCGAGTTCAATTGTTCAAGCCCAACTTGTTTATCTATTAGACCTGGGAGAAGCCTAGTAATTAAGTATCTAAACCGTACCACTTGGCGTTAAATACGTCAGATTATGCTAGTCCAAAAGAAAATATGAATGGATCCAGTCTATAAGCCTAATCCAGCCCAAAAGCCTAAAAAACAGTCCAAATCTAGCCTAACCTTGCCTGAACTTGAGTCGTTTTTGGCCGGCAAGGCAGCAAATAAGCAACCTAGCAGGGGATTGCCTCAGTTGAATTTGATCAAGTATTGTATAAATATTTCCTGGGTGTTGAATGGGCCTAACTGTAAACCCATGATGATTATGGCAAGTTCTGGAGCCGAAGAATATGAATGGCTATTAGGGCTGTCAATACACCAGGCTCCAACACAGATATTTCAGAGCTTAATCCAATAAAACCGTATTTGAATTGTTCCATAAATCCAATTGGCTGGACCTAGACCAGATTCTAAGAGTGAGAAGGCTGGACTCAAAACACTTACCAGACCTGGTCCAATATAGGGCTTTGGCCTTCATTGGGCTCAGTGGCAGACCTACCTTATGCGGACCTAGGGCGGTTGCCCCAGGTCCGATCCAAGAAGGCTTAAAAGTTACATGGCCATATGGCCTATGCCCTATTCCAATAAAGTAATCGCCCCACCCCAGGTATCAAAAAACCCTTCTCTCTCGGTCTCAAAGATCTCCCAAACGAAAAACCTTAGAATCATTCACTCAATCGTTCTGCTTCTTCCACTCTAACCTCAAACAGTTCGGCTTCAACACAATAACATAGTATAAAGGTTTGCTCTCTCATCATACCTTTACACCATATGTGGGGAAGCAATATATTGTTTGGTAGCGGGGTTTGAGTTCTTTATACTTAATTTTTCAAGAAAACAAAAAAATATATCATCTTTAAACCATGCAATAAGTGGAGATTATTGGTAGTTAGTATTGATTATGACATTTTCAATTTTTAATTGACCATCGTCCGCCCCACCTAAATGAATATCCTGGGTCCGCCAATAATTGGGCTAATGTGGGTCTATACTTAACCTTATAATGGAGGCTCCTCTCCAGACTTCAGGGTCCATGTCGAACATGAACTTGTTTCCAGGCCCTAAAATCTTTGTGGAGCCAGTCCCGTGCAAAACCAGCTTTGAATCTGACTTATTGATGGACATCTTGGACTTTGTTTATGCATTTTGCCAAGGCCTAGCATGTTACACCTTATTGGGAATCTACCTTAGGCAAGCCCAGCATTACAATATTTCACATGCCTGGAATAATTGTCTAAATCCATAGTAAGCCTTTATATATATATAAAGTTTTTGCTAATTTAGATCCATTGTAAGCTTTGCTTACTGCTGCTCAAGTTTAGGAAAGTGAACAGGTTTGGCTTCAGGTAGGCACACTGATCTGATTAATTTTATATATGTGAACTGATGCAGCAAGCATTAGTGGATGACTTCAGACTCACAACTTTCCATGAAACCAGTTGATCATTTTCTAAGAATAATGCCAGGATTGATGGGCTTCTATTGTTTTGTTGATCCCTATGAATACCAAAACAATAGCAACAGAGAAAAAATCTCCAAAATAAACCTTCAATATTATTTCCAAGCTATCTTGCATTCTGGATTACAATCAAATATAAAGGGAATTCACAGAACACAAAATCTAAATTTCCCAAAAATGGTAAAATCCTACTGAACATAGAAATTACTAATAATAAGTGATGGAATGAAGGTAAAATCAACTGGACGCAATTTTGACTTCTAAACTTGAATTATTCTGAAAACAAGAAATTGCCAAAAATGGAAAAATGCCTTTTTCGGGGCCTAAATGATGGAATTCGGCCTAAATGGATTTTGAAGATCTCGCCGTTTCCTTTGTAGAATGGGGTTTTGTTAGCGATTCTAATTCCGGGATCCTAATTTCGCCGTTTGGGCGCTGCACGGTGTGGGTTATTTCGATCCAATGCGTCCATGTATTCATCTGTTTCGACTTGCATTACATCATGAACTCGGGTCAAACTCCTAAACATATAAAAATATTATTATATATCTCATCATCATCCTCATACCTTATCCAATCAATCTAGGGTCTGCTATATTCTTGTAAGGATGTTTCCATGAGAGACATCTACTGACCCCATCCTCACACTTACTATGAGCACAAACTGTTGAGCGCGAGTATGCGGAAACGTGAAACAGCGATCGAGCAATCAATCAACCACACAAGAACAATCAATCACACACAAAGAGATTTACGTGGTTCGGCAATCTTGCATACATCCACGGGAAAGAAACTCGACTCTCCTTTGGGTTCACTCTCTGTATGATATGCAGTACATTATCTCATGGGTTACACATTACATGAATATATAATGATCTCTTTCTTATCCCCCAAGAAACCATATCTTAGTCAATAAGAAAGTCCCGGTACAATTACCAAAATACCCATGACCCTAAACCCAATTGGTCTGGACCCACTAGGCCAATAATCTCCCCCTCCAGACCATGGGGAAGACGCCTCTGAACCCCCTTACTAGGAGTCCAGTCCTGCCAACTCTGAACACAGCTCTAGCTTTCCCTTAGACACGACCTTAGTCATCATGTTTGAGGGATTCTTGTCAGTATGAATCTTCTCCAGCTTCATGAGATTCTTTTCGATGACCTCACGAATCCAATGATATCTCACATCAACATGCTTCGTGCGGGCATGGTATGTAGCATTCTTGCTAAGATCCATAGCACTCTGACTATCACAGTAGACCACATACTCTCCTTGCTTCAAATCCAGTTCTCGAAAAAATCTCTTCAACCAAATCATCTCCTTCCCTGCTTCAGTAGCAGCTATGTATTCTGCTTTGGTTGTAGACAATGCTGTACACTTCTGCAACTTAGACTGCCAGGAAATAGCTCCCCCTGTAAAAGTAAATAAGTACCCAGAAGTAGACAACCGACGATCAAGATCGCCTGCAAAATCAGCATCTGTAAAGCCTTCAAGTATTGGTTTTGAGCCACTGAAACACAAGCAAAAATCTGATGTACCTCTCAGGTATCTGAAGATCCACTTCACTGCTTCCCAATGCTCTTTCCCAGGGTTAGAAAGAAATCTACTCACTAAACCCACTGCATGAGCAATGTCTGGCCGTGTACACACCATGGCATACTTAAGACTCCCAACTGCTGAGGAGTATGGAACAGACATCATCCGTTCCTTTTCTTCATTTGCAGTAGGACATAGTCTCTTACTGAGCTTAAAGTGACTGGCTAAAGGCATGCTAACTGGCTTAGCATCTTTCATGTTGAACTTTGCTAGCACCCGTTCAACATATTTCTCCTGTGACAACCACAGCTTCTTGGTATTCCTGTCACGACGTATTTGCATTCCCAAAATTTGTCGTGCGGGTCCCAAGTCTTTCATGTCAAAAGTCTTTGACATATCCATTTTCAGCCTGTCAATCATCTTATTATCATGTCCAATTATCAACATATCATCTACATATAAAAGAAGGATGATAAATTTGTCACTACCAAATTTACGAACATAAACACAGTGATCTGCAGCTGTCCTCCGGTACCCATGACTCACCATGAATGAATCAAACTTCTTGTACCATTGCCTCGGTGCTTGCTTCAGCCCGTAGAGACTCTTCTTCAACCTGCAAACCATCTGTTCTTTTCCTTCTACCTCAAACCCCTCCGGCTGAGTCATATAGATCTCTTCTTTCAGATCACCGTGAAGAAATGCAGTCTTCACATCCATCTGTTCAAGCTCAAGGTCCATGCTGGCGACTAGACCCAAGACAACTCTGATAGAAGTCATCTTAACAACTGGAGAGAAGATTTCATCGAAGTCAATACCCTTCGTCTGCGCAAAGCCTTTGACCACTAGTCGTGCTTTGTGCTTTATCAGTTTTCCACTGTCATCTCTCTTCAGTTTGAACACCCATTTGTTTTTTAAAACCTTCCTACCTTTTGGAAGTTCTACCAGCTCATAAGTATTGTTCTTTTTCAAAGAACTCATCTCATCCTGCATAGCCTTCATCCACTCATCTTTATCTGCATGAGTTGTTGCTTCTGGGTAGTTCTCTGGCTCCCCCTCATCAGTAAGCAAAATATAATCTGCTGCAGGATATCTTGTTGATGGTTGACGCTCTCGAGTAGACCTCCTAACTTGAGGTTCTGTGGTTTCTAACTGAGGAGACTGCTCCCCCTGCTCAACACCCTGTTCATCTGGCAACCCCTGCGCCTCATCATGATCCGGTTCGTTTTGTCCACCTTCTCCACCTGTAGTCTGCACTGGAGAAGGTGTCGGTGTGAGATCAACCACTCCATCAACAACTTCTTTAGATTTTTCAGTATTCTTAATATCTCCAAAGAACTGGTCTTCATGAAACACCACATCCCTACTTCTGATAATTTTCCTCTTCTCTGGATCCCATAATCTGTAACCAAACTCAACTCCACCATATCCAAGGAAAATGCAACATACTGCCTTATCATCCAGCTTCGAACGTTGCTCCTTTGGTACATGTGCAAAAGCCTTGCACCCAAACACCTTCAAATGAGAATATGAAGCATCTTTACATGTCCATTTTCTCTCCGGAATGTCAAAATCCAAAGGAACTGAGGGAGACCTGTTAATCAGGTAAACGGCAGTCAGGACAGCTTCACCCCAAAATGGCTTGGGTAGCTGTGTCACTCTAATCATGCATCTCATCCTTTCAAGAATAGTGCGGTTCATTCTCTCTGCCACACCATTGTGCTGTGGAGTATCAGGAACTGTTCTTTCATGTCGAGTACCATGCTTTGAGCAATAGCCTTTAAACTGATTAGATGTGTACTCTTCACCATTATCTGTGCGTAGACATTTCAAGAGCTTTCCTGTTTCTCTTTCAACCATGACATGAAACTGTTGAGATATCTGGAACACCTGATCCTTCGATTTCAACGTATAAATCCAGACTTTCCTGGATGCATCATCAATAAATGTGACAACAAACTTATTGTCACCCAATGACTCCACCTCCATGGGACCACAAACATCAGAATATATCAAATCCAACACATTAGATTTTATCGTTGATGTTTTAGAAAAAGATACCCTATGTTGTTTACCAAACAAGCAATAATCACAAGGGTCAAGGGATGTACCTTTGGAATAATGAATATGATCTTTCTTTGCCAATAACTGCAATCCTTTCTCACTCATATGTCCCAGTCTCTTGTGCCACAGATTCGGAGAGGATCTATCTTCAACAGCATTCAACACACCTTTGCATAGCTTCACATGTGTCTTGTACAGCGTATTACACGCCTTCCCTCTCGCAACAATAAGAGACCCTTTAGTGAGTTTCCACCTGCCATTTCCGAAGTAACTCTCATAACCTGCACGATCCAATGAAGTTCCGGAAATCAGATTCAACCGCAGATCAGGAATATGTCGCACATCTTTCATCGTCATTGTGCAACCAATATCGGTTTTAATGCAGACATCACCGATCCCAACAATATCCGAATGACTTGTGTTGCCCATTTTCACAGTGCCAAAGTCCCCTGCTTTATACGTTGTGAACATCTCCTTAGAATGTGTAGCATGGTAGGATGCTGCTGTGTCAACAACCCACTCAACCTGATCATCTGCAACACTCAAACACCCTTCATCTTCACTGGCCAGTAGCGCTACTTCATTATCCAAAGTAGCTGTAGTGTTAGTGTCATTCTTCTGCTCATTGTTGGCTCCTTTCTTTTCCTTAAAGGCAAAGCAATTCTTCTTAATGTGACCCTCCTTACCACAGTGAAAGCATTTTCCAGACTTTTTCTTAGTTTGTGATTCACCTCTAGACTTGCCACGACCCCCCTTTGGTGTCCTACTCTAACTCCTCCCCCTTTTCTCGGTAACAAAGGCCTGTGCATTATCTGTTCCTGCAGTTTTTCTTCGTGTTTCTTCATTTAACAAGCTGCTAGTAACCTACCTCATTGATAACACACCATCTGGAGTAGAGTTGCTCACGGAAACAACCAATGTCTACAATGTATCTGGCAAAGAACTTAGAAGCAATAAAGCTTGCATCTCATCATCAAGGACCATATTCATTATGACTAATTCATTCACAACGCATTGAAATTCATTTATGTGCTATTCAATTTTACCACCCTCCTTGAATTTCATATTCACAAGCTTTCTAATGAGAAAAGTTTTATTCACTGCCGTTTTCTTCTCATATCTTTCTTCTAATTTCTTCCAAAGGGTTCTCGCATTTGTTTCATTGGACACGTGATGAAATATATTGTTATCCACCCACTGTCTAATGTGACCAATGGTCTTTCTATGCATCTTTTTCCAATTTGGATCAGACATCTCTTTCGGTCGGGCACTATCCCCCTCAATGGGATCATAGAGGTCTTTACAATAGAGGATATCCTCCATCTTCGGTTTCCAAATTAACCAATTTGTATGGTTCAATTTGATCATGGTAGTGTTCACATTGTTGTTGTCCATCTCAATTGAATAATCAAGACATATAAATAACTTTCACTGACCTTAATTTCTGCACCAATTTGTAGATCTCGTCACCACGAGCACGCTGGAAGAAACGGATCCGAAATCCGACTCTGGATGACTCCGATATTGTGAGAATAGTTTTCTGCGCTCCGATTAGTCAAACTTTCTGGTTGACCATCAAACTGCCAATCTTCTTTCACAGTTACGTAGATCTGCTCGCAACGAGTCTGTAGGCGCAAACGGATCTCTGATCTGACCTCGGATGATCAAGATATCGCGAAAACAAGTTTCTACCGTCGATCCAAGTCAAAAAAATGCGGACCGTACTGTTCTGCTGACGTGGCGATGACGTCAGCGTCTGCTGGACTGGGCTTCCTTCTTCGCGGGTCAGGTCGAACTGGCCCAAAACCGAACCTGTTTTGGACACTGGACTAGGCTGGGCTTATTTGCGAGTCAGGTCAGAACCGGCCCAAAGCCGGAGCTAGGCCCACCTGCACTTTCTCTTCCAACAGAACTGGGTTCTGTTACAGAAAGGTTATGCAACCAGCGACTATAATGGTGCTGCTGCCTTCCGTCTTCTACTTGTTCTCCGGCCACGGCACGGCGGCGAACGGCACGACGGCGACTGATATTATTCTCCGGCGAAGTGCGGCGACGAAGCGGTGACGCGCTGACGGCGTCAGTAAGGCACCGATTTGAGCACAAAAGAAACGATTCAGAACCTGTTTTTCTTCTGTTTCTTCCGGTTGAACTTTCTTCCCAAGTGATCAGTACCCACGGTTGGGATTTCTACAACCGAAAAAAAAACGAATCTCTGTGTGTTCTTCTTGGAGATCTCCCCTGAACGGAAAAAAACCCCGATCAATGTGGCCCACTCGAGATCAGAAACGATATCTTTTTCGGGCGATGAAGAATCCACGCACAGAAATCCGGACACCCTTGATCCGATCCGTCGATCGCAACGCAGCACAATCCAACCCTAGAAACTCTAGTCTCTGATACCACTTGTTGTGCGCGTGTATGCGGAAACGTGAAAGAACGATCGAGCAATCAATCAACCACACAAGAACAAGCAATCAGACACAAAGAGATTTACGTGGTTCGGCAATCTTGCCTACATCCACGGGAAAGAAACTCGACTCTCCTTTGGGTTCACTCTCTGTATGATATGCAGTATAGTATCTCATGGGTTACACATTACATGAATATATAATGATCTCTTTCTTATCCCCCAAGAAACCCTATCTTAGTCAACAAGAAAGTCCCGGTACAATTACCAAAATACCCATGACCCTAAACCCAATTGGTCTGGACCCACTAAGCCAACACAAACAGCCCGCCAAATGCATGAGCACAAGCCTAAATTTGACACTCATCTAACTATTACTCATCATTGGATTGAAGTCTTAAAATAATATCCTTTTGAAAACATTTAAACTCGAGGTTCATTGACCAAGGGCATAGGATGATCCAAGAGGGTCGAAGTTGTACACAAATGTAGGAACCATGCAGATCTTATGATCCCCTACCTCCTCTTCCCGTTGGATTGGCCGAGTTCAGACCCATAACTACAGGGCCATTCTGTATCTCGTAAAGGCTGTCATTTTGGACCAAGTAAAATCTAGGTGTGCTTCCCAAACAAGTGATTCAGAGAATGCAACTCCTCTATGATATGGTAGTGAAAATGAGTAATAGAGAGAGTCCACAGTCGAATATCTCACGAAGGAATCGGAGACTCTTGAACATACTTGGTTCTTCAGTAGGAGCCTCTATGGATGAAACTCAGGTGGGCTGAGATGCGTAGTGACTAGGCCCAAGGCCAACCTGAATTGTATCGTATGGGAGTAAGCTTGACCGCAAGACGAACCCAATCTCAAGGCCAAATATAAAATCAAAGCATCATTGCAAGCCCATCCTTTGCTGTGTTCCATATGATTGATTAAAAGTTGACAACAACCAGCACCATCCATCTGATGGGCCTTATCATCAGTCGTCATGATCCAAATATCATACTAACAAGACAAGCATTTGCCTACAATGGGAAACTATATTAAAACATGGGCCAGTCTACTCACTGAAGGCATGTCTATGGGCCGGGCCGTTCAGGACTGAATATTCCAGGCCAAGCCCAACTTTATAAACACAGGACCGTATCTGGCTTAAGAGTTTTAGGCTGCCCATTTAGTCTATCGGGCAGGGCCAAACCAGGAATTTTATGGGTTGCATGGGCTTTCTTGCAATTATTTAGAAAAATTATCATCGACTTACAAGAACTCCTCTTTTGGGTCAGTTTGGGCTGCTATTTGGGCTTTCCCTAACTTAATTAAAGCCCGGTCCAAAGTAGACTGAGCTCGGATTGGCCCCAGCCCATGAGCACCTGTATATGGATCCTACATTTAGGATCGTCGTATGGGTGTCCTTCTAATTGAATGTGGCATCTTCCTGGGAGCCAAACGGGCGCATTTGTAAGATCCAAAAGTCTACAGGCTGTCCTGGGAACCAATGGCTCCCTTGGGGACCGGGCCAACACTCGGTCCCAAAATCGGGCCATGTAGCATGTCCCTTGTAAGAAACATAAATGACACACCCAAGGAAAGAGGCATCTCATCTTACTCAACCCTCGAGGTTAGCCAACTTGTACTATGAGGGGTGCTACATGGACAAACTGGGGGGACCGATTCATGGCCCGGTCCCCCCTGAGAGCCCTTGGATCTGGATCCAAGGGCTCTCAGGGGGGACCGGGCCATGAATCGGTCCCCCCAGTTTGTCCACTTGGACTTTCTCTTGTACTATTACATACCCATTGAAGGCCCGATTCCTGAAAGACTTGGTAAGGATGTAAATGGTTCCGATTTTTTGATTATTCGGAGGTTTCAACTCATTAATAACTGGATTTCGATCCTTATTTATGCCATGATAAGTAAACAGGTCAGAGTCCTATTTCACCTTGGTTCCGGCTTGTGGATCCGGGACCCGACATATTATCTCATTTTTTGAGAATTCCTCCTAAAAGTTATTTCCCTCTCTAAATTATTCTCTATCCAAACCCGAACCCGTCCCATATACTCAATAGGTTGCGTGTCGGCTCCATCTTCTCATTAACAGTTCTGGTTCTGGGTCTACCATGGAAGCGACATGCATGTATACATCCCTAAAGCCACCGCTTCATGGGTCACACATACACACACACACACACACACAATTAACATGTCATGAAGAAAGGCCTCTTACCTATGGTAAGCATCAATTCTTATCTGACTATCCGGGGTTTGGACCTTAGCAGAGTTACATTCCCTCATCTGAAGGCTGATCTACCTCTCTCATCTCACCCGAGGTCTACTTCCCTCACTAAAGGGCTGGGTTAACAACCCCCTAAGCTGGGTAAAAAAAAGAAGGCAAGTCAGGTCACGATTATGAGGCTCATTTCCAACAACATAACATGCATTAGCGCGGGTTTTGGGGGGGTGGTGGTTTGGATATAATATACTAGTGTATATAATTATATAAAAATGTTGGCCACAACTTAACCACCTGCTGGGGGGTATTTTGGTATAATAATATATTAGTGTTACATAATTATATAAAAACGTGGGTCACGTACAACTTAAGCACCTGTCATGAGCACCTTCTCATCAGGCCCTGCTAGGGGAGGTGGTAGAATCGAAAGATTTGAATGAGACCTAAGAATATACAATATATCAAACCATTAGATTTTTCTAACTCTTTGATGCATGGCACAAGTTCAATGATTTTAAAAGACATTATGATTTTGGATCTTAATCCAATGGTGAGTATCCGTTAGATAAGTATCAATTTTGGGTTTGATGCAATTTATGGGTGTGGTCTTGTGTGCAAGTGAAATAGGTGGTCACAAATGGTGCTTATTTGAGGATTTTCCATTATATATTCATTATTTTTATGTAAAATATATGCTACGTATGCATATCTATTTTGGAGTCTGAGTCATCGGGTTTAAAACCACATGGACCTAGACTTGAAACCTTAATATCTTAAAGCCCAACTCAGTTGTCCATACTCACACCCAAGAATTAAATAGTGAAATTAAAAAGGGAAAGAGGTTTTTACATGAAGGGCCCAGCTTTCATAAAACCTGAAAACCACCCTCATAAATGGCCCATGCATTTGTTGGATAATGGCAATGTCATTCTCTCTCCACCCTCATAAAGGGCCGTTGCATTTGTTGGATAGTGGCAACGTCTCTCTCTCTCTCTCTCTCTCTCTCTCTCTCCTCCATCGTCAAAACCAAATACCAATATATCTATCCAAAATCCGAATCCCAAAAAAAAAAAAAAAACTGTAAAAACAACTGTAGTCTGCACCTCTCATCTCTCCTCTCCCTTTGTTGGGTGGTATTGCAACTCAATTTCAAAGAACACCCAGAAAAAGAAGAAGACGACGACGACTACATAAGGAAATATCCCAATAGCCCCACCAGGCTCTTCCTTAGATTTCATCTCAATTGAAAAAGAGAGAGCTGATACGGAAGACCACAAGTTGCCCACCTCATGAGCACAACAAAAGATGAATCAGCCAAGTCTACAGCACGTCATCAGACAGAAAATCCTGGATAGTGATTTGCTATGTCTGGCCCAACAACACATGAGGACATCAATGGGATTGTGTGGTGTGCTTGCCTGGTTTATGAGGTCCAATCGTATTTGATCATATGCTATTTTAATATTCCCAAATCTTGAACGTAAAGCAAAGTATACTATTTTTAATAAAATGACGAGGAATGGGGCTCACATGCACGTTCTGAAGATTGAGGGCCCACCTCGTTTCCACAAATCCATCTTCCTTACGTTCTTCTCAAGAGCTAAATCATCCCTCTCAACCCGTCACTCATGGAAGGAGATGATCCGCGGAAACACCATCAACGTCTCTCACGGCCTTGGCAAAGGCTACAAGGCTATATCATCATCGATCATCGAAGCCTTATTCCAATTATGTTAGGATCGGCTATATGAATTATATTTCTCCGTTTCGATATAACTTGAACCTAATTCTAAGATAAATGATATTTCTTTATATCCATTTTTACTACCTCTATTCACATTCTTTTTGGTCTCCCCCTTCTCCCTTAGTAAGTCATATAACCTTTATGGCCAATTTTTTCCTTATATTTATGCCCAGACCATCTCCAACGGATTTCTCCAATTTTATATTCAAATTTCACCCTTCCTAGTTTTACCATGCATATACCTCAACATTCTCATCTACTACATCTATTTTTGTTGTTCCTTGATCGACCAACATTTTGCTCCATAGATTATAGGCTGCGGTCTAATTGCTGTCCCAGATAGAGATGATCCGTCAACTTCTCTCACGGCCACGGCAAAGGCTACGTTAGAATCAAAAGTCAAAACCAACTTGGGCTAGTACCACATGTACTCCGCCATCATATTCTTCCTTATCATTTCCTTGATGTCTTCATCATCATCTTCCACCGGACCATCTACAATCACGGTCGTTGCCATTTTCTGGTTCCTGTTGTTATTGGATTATTGCCATTGTTATTCTTCATGGTAGGTTTTTAGGAAGACTGGGGACTTGTTTGCGGATGATGAGATGGGTACGTGGTGGATTAATGTGTTCTGTTCTACTTGTGGAGGGATAAAAAGCAAATATTGAGCCATGATCTTGAACGGTTCAGATGTCAAAAGTGGGCCCTACCTAATGGAGTAAGAAAAACTCAGATTCCCATTTCCCAAAGAACCCAGACTCTAGTATTTTCTTTAAAGCGGGCTCCATGGACCGTATGGGCCTGTTTTTTGCTTGTATGTAAGGGGTAAAATGGAGAAATACAAGAAGAAAGGGAGAGTTGCTAATGTCACAACCCAAGATTCTCTTTCCGTATCCGTTCTCTCTGGACACCCCAGATAAGTTTACTTCTCTCTATGCACCTTATTATTTTCAAAATATCCAAACCCCTTCACCCTCATTTTCTCAATTCACTCCCCTTCTTCCCCCCTCTCATTGCTGCCCTCTCCCACCTTCTCCCTATCGCCACCCTCCGCCGGCCGCCTTCTCTCCATCTCCCTCCCTCTCTCCATCTCCCCCTTTATCTCTCCCTCTCCCTTCCCGCCGCCCTCTCTCCCTATCCCTGTCCCTGTCCCTCTCCCCCTTCAACAGCGCTGCTAGATGGGGCGGTGGTGGCTAGGCTGGAGAGTTGGAGTTGGAGTGGGAGTGGGTAACTGTAGAAAGAAGTTGGAGAGGGAGAGACTTTTGATAGATGTCCATTTAAGAAATTTTACAAAGGGGATGTATTGGTCATAAATAAAGGATGTGGAAAGAGAAGCTTAGGTTGTGGCATTAGCAGCTCTCAAAGAAAGGAGAGTGGCAACGACAACCATTAATCAAGAGTAATTTTAAATAAAAACACAAAGTATAAGAGTGTATTTTGAGGTTTTATGAAAGGATATGAACTATTTTGTAAAAACTCAAAGGGATAAGGTGAAACTAATGCTTCCATGAGGTGAGATCTTTGAACAAATTTACTTTCCTTTGGATGGATGAATTCAAGAGCATGGTGAGATTAAAATGTACTATGGTCCACATTTAAGGGAATTTAATGGCCAGTTACTTTAGAGGGAAGCACCAATAATTTAAATGCTAGCTGGTCCCTACATGTGTGAGCTACTGCTATCAAAATTGGGCACATGGGGGTCGACAACATTTACAACCGCGTGATGAACTGGTCCATAATATTGACCTGAAGGGTCAGGGCCGGAGTAGACTGGATTGCAACAGCAAGGTCCATATAAGGGCCTAAGGATTGCGTTGATCTTGTACATGCCCCCAATTTATATTCATTATCCGCTCTGGAAGGGTTTAAAAGATGTGATATCAAAAATTATCCTGATGGGTATGATTCCCTTGGTAGGATTCCTGGGTGTTATTTTTAACTTGAGGAGTATCACTGGGCATGTGTGTGAAACTAAAGGTGCCTCTACAGTGTTGGCAAATTACTCATTACTTTTATATATATAGCACTTTCCTTGGGAGAATATGAGGCACAACACTCCAGGAAATTCAAACATTCAATCTCCCACTGTGATACCATGTTGACAATTGCTTAGTTTAAAAGCTTAAGCTTATAGAGACTGGTATAACAATGTATACCAAGTTTACAATATAGTGGTTGACATCTTTAGTCTGCCCAGTTCTCATCCATAGAGTTCACTCATCTGTAGTTCTCATACATAGAGTTCACTCATTTGTCTTCCTACCATAAGTAATTTTTAGTCTGTGGTTCACATCGGGCGGTCCAGCTGCATGTGCCTGGCTCAAATGTACCACATCTCGGATTGGATCCCCATTGGGATTTAGTCACATGGGTTGAGCTAATGACTGGGGTGTCACGATCCGGGCCCGAATTACGATAACCCTGAGCCTGAGCCCATACTTACTCCCGTAAACTTCGAATTAGCCGAAGTTAAAACGGAATCTACAAGGGATAACATTCTCAATAAACATGTCCAATATACAATTTTTGCAGAAATATTTATATTTGACAATATCAATTTAAGATTTACATGTATACAAAAGAAAATAAAGTCCTTTACATGTATTATTTGCATCATTTGCTTGTCAATCGGTGCATATTCAAAACACCATGCAATAACAATTAATTACATTTCAAAATTATTACACAAAATAACTTTTCAAAATGTTATAGTTCTTTCTCGTACTCAGATACCCATATCAAATGGTATCCCAACCATTCCATTCGTTTAGTCCTCTTCGAGGAACTGGAGCGGTCTCCTAAGCTACCGCCGGGAGCACTGCTGGACCGGCAAAGGCAATCGGGCATTTTGATTTATTAATTCATTGAACTCATTTAAAGTTCTAATACCATAGTTAGGTAGTGTCAGACCCAAGAGTTAATGCTTTCCAACAAGCAATCCATTGGACCACTCAAGGGGTGTCACATAGGAAGAATGTTTTTTTTTTAAGAGATGTGAATTTTTTTAAAGAGATGGGATGTGATATCTCAACCCCATGTGGCACCCCAGATTGGTCCAAACAAGGAATCCATTTTCAAATGAGAAACTCGGATAAGCTATGGCCTTGACTAACGTGGCCTAGTTGCAATCCTTTGTCAACTACATTCACTGTACTACGTACTCCTGATCAGAGAACCGAATAGTAGGATCTATCGGCTTGTTGAGAAGAGTACAAACTTAATGGTCCTAGTTATAACCAGGTGACTTTAACCAGTGCAAGTGGGTTCATGGTCCTCTTTCTTAGTTATTTTTATTCACGCCAAGGTCACCAATCTGTTTCAAGCCCCAAATGGGGTCCAGAAATTAATGGTGCAGGTTGTCATTGGATATGTATTCCAAGTGACTAGAGGCTGGGTTGTCCACATCATAAATGGAAGTATGGAATCAAGTGGTCGAGGTTAGCAAGCCCTTCCAAGCCTTGGTCACTATCTTCAAAAAAAGAGACATGGTCACTATCTGAGCCATTCTCAGGCAGACACCACACATGCACCAGGGACCATGCCAGTGAGCTGAGCAGGACCTTTAGTAACCACAACACAACTACGTAGATTTGTCTGAGGGTCGAGACACACGACAATTTGGAAACGGAATATTCCTTATTATTTGGGCACAAGGGCGGCTGCATTTTTTGGCAGGTAAAACTGTCAATCATATCGTGTTAAAGAATTCAAAAAGGAGCCTTGGTCACTATCTCAGTCATTCTCCCATAGAGACCACAAATGCAATAGGGATAATGCCACTGAGCTGAGCTGGCATGTTTGGTAACGGGAGAAGAATCCTCTCTTCAAAGGATTCCTTGCTGCTGCTAGAATTGGGCTTTGCTCAGTGAGGATTCATGAGAAGAGGATTCATTGGAAACCAATTTTGGCTAGCACGAGAAAACCAGGAATGATTTCTTAAATTAATGTTTGGTAAGCATACCAAAATCCATAGAAGCTGATGGGTGTTTCATATTTGGGGTTTTGGGAATCTTGACCTAGACAAACAATCCGAGACAATACACACAATCAACATTTGACACCTAAAATTTACAAGAAAATGGATCAAAACCGGCTTGGCCACTGTTAGGTAACGAGGCAGACAGATCCATTTTACGTGGAGCCTCACTTCACCCTCTTCGTCGATTTCTATCTCCCTCCTTCATTACAAGAAAACACATAAAACCAGACATCAACTAGGTTTGGGTTTTGGGCGAAAGAGACAAGAGGACTGAGAGAGATAGAGATAGATAGAAAGATTGACCAAGATGAACAGAAATGATTTGGGTGTTGCGCAACAGAAACGTAGAGAGGGAGAGAGGGAGGGAGACAGAGGGAGGGGGGGGGGGGGGGGGGGGGGGGGAAATAGAAAGAGAGAGAGAGAGAGAATGATTTGCTTTGATCTTCTATTGCGACCAGTGCCGACGAATATGCAGAGAACAGGCAGGATTCAGTCAGGAGTAGGTGGAGACTCATTGGGCGAGAGTAAGGGGTTTCGATCGGGAGAAGGATTTTTTTGCCCCACGATGAAAATGCCTTTTATACTCCCCCTTTTCAATAGAAGATTTAAGGGATCCTATGGGTGGAGGTCGGACCCGTGAAATCCTTCCTTTCATGACTTCTTAAAATCTGCACTGATAAAATCATCGATTTGCCAAACGTGGGTTTTCCTCACTAGCGAGGAAAACGAGATAGGATTCATATCTGTGGATGTTATCAAACATGCCCTTAGTAACCACGACACAACTACTTAGATTTGTCAAGAGTCGAGATACACGACAGTTTGGAAACCGAATATTTCTTATTATTTGGTCACATGGGCGGCTGTATTTTAGGTACGTACGGCTGTCAATCATATTGTGTTAACGAATTTGTATTATAGGTTAACGAATTCGCTTTAGAATCACCTCAATCCATACACTACTCATAAAATAAACGGTCCAAAAATCAAACATGAACACGCCACAATTATTTAACGGGTTACATGAAACGACCCGTGTAACCCATTTAAATATATTAGGTCATTTCGGACCATGTCAGTTAACATGCATAACCCGCTACTATCAACCCGTTAGTTATTTATAAAGTGACTCATTGTTCATCCGATTGTATTAAATAGCCTGAATTCTAAATAAGTGAAAAATAAAATACCCCATCAATTTGCCACCAATGATCACTGAGCAATTCATATTCCATAGCATACAATAACAATTACAATAGAAACCCAATAACAAAAACAAGTCAGTAATTATATTGATTTGGCAGGTTGTTAATGGGTTACCGATTTTATTCATTAACGGCCCACTAATTTAACGTGTTAATGGGTCCGACCTGTTAACAACACGAACCGGTTAAGAGGCCACCCGAACCTGTTAATAACGTGTGAGTTTGTGTCATGTTAATGGGTCATGTGGCATTTTTTATAGCCCAAACTTTCGATCACGTTTGCTCAAGGGCGAGTAATCTGTAATTTCTACAAAGAAGTTTGCAACAGGGACTTCTGGCAAGGATTTATAGAATTGATGATTTCACATCCAAACTTAATTCAGTGCATATCAATGCCAGTTCGAGTGGATTGGACCTGAAATTTTTCAAAGTTAGGATTTCTATTTTAGTTTTTTCGATGGAGAGAAATGAGGATTTCTACTAGCCCAAACCCTAAGGGCATGTTTGGTAAGGGTCTTCGGTGAGAATCCCAAAGTGATTTTCCTCATCACCTTTGGTGCATACCTTCATCAAGGAAAAAGGAAGATCATTGAAGCCCAAAATCTGTGGATCCATGGATTTCCTCGATCAGGCCTCCCCCATTGTAAAATAGCGGGCGCAAGGAAGTGGAGCTACAGTGTATTTTGACGAGTTTTTTAGTCATTCCTTTTTTTATTATTTTTATTTTTTGGGCCCCTAAATCATGATCTGAACCGCTCAAAAAATTTTAAATTCAAAACACGACTATAGGTCCAAATATCAATTGTTGATTCATCATATATTTTGAGATATGTGTAAAAAGTTTTAGACTAATAAATGATCATTTCTAGATTCTTGTGGGCCCCTACATCACAATCTGAATTGTTAATTATCTTCAAAATGCCAACAATGACTTTCGGTCCAAATTTGGTAGCCTAATTATTTATAGATCATGAGAAAAATGAGAAATTATGTGGACAGTTCATCTGCCATAGTGTAGGGGGAATATTTTGCAGTCCTTTTTTTTTATTTTTTTTAATTATGTGGACCCATAAATGATGATCTAAACCCTTCCTAGTTTTGCTAATGCAAAACATGGTTAGGGATTCAAAAATAAGCCAATATTGATTCATCTTATAATTTTAGATATTTGCAAAAAAGTCCAGATCCCAAAAATATAAAATTTGATTTCTATGGGGCCCACTTGAACAATCCAAACCATTCATCATCTCTAGAACGCAAAAGGAAGTTAAAGAGTAAAACTTGAGGTCTAGATTCATCATGGATGGTGAGTAGTTTGTGAAGATTATGTGACCATTGGATATGATGTAGTGTAACAGGTTAGATTCTGTTGTAATTGACTAACATGGATTCTGCTGATTCATTCCATTAGAAATTCTGATTGAGGATGTCCTTGTTCTAGGACAATGGAAGAATCCTCTAATTAGGGGATTTTTCTCTCGTTACCAAACATGTCCTAAGGATTTAAAAACGTGAGTCTTCTACATTTATGGAAAACTGGTGCCTAATTCCTTGAGGACTTGAAAACGTGGGTCTTCCAAATCTATGGAAAACCAGTACCCAAATCCTTGAGGATTTAATTACGTGGGTCTTCCACATATATGGAGAGCCGGGAAGAAATCCATAAGAATTTGGTTGCCTAATATGACCTTGAAGTTTATAACCTCTCCAGTAAATTCATGAGTTGAGCTTACCTTTCATATTCCTAAGATCTCATGTGATCTAGCTCCTTTTGTATTGTAATGGATGGAACTTTAAATCAATAGGCCACTTACTTGTATTCATCACAAGTAATGGAGGACTTCTCAGTGATTTTGGTGCATTTTCTTCCTTTTCCATGTGATCTAGCTCCTGTTGTTTTGTAATGGATGGAATCTTAAATCAATAGGCCACTTACTTGTATTCATCACAAGTAATGGTGGACTTCTTAGTGATTTTGGTGCATTTTCTTCCTTTTCCTATAGAACAGGGTTTAAGAAAATTGCGTGGAATAAGGCTGCCCTACGATCTGTGATCTGGGCTACAACTATGAAACTTATGTGGTCCATTCTCAATAGGTTGTAATATCAAATGATCTTTATGAATTTGGTTCAATATTCATATTGTCATCACTTATCACATCTCTCAAGTTTCCATAATTCAATATCTAGATTGCAAATCAGGATCAGAAGATGGGTGGTAGATCGACAGCTCAAAATCATAGATTAAGATTTTTTAAAAGAACATTCATGAGCTTAGTGAACCACGATTAATGGCATAAGGAAAGCCCTGATCTTCAATACCATGAATTGGGGCAGTTGATTGATGTTGCAATCTTTGATCCAGATAACTCTGGGATGTTGCATTGTTATTATTATTTTTTTTTTCTTTACCATGACCATTTCATGATAGCTGATTGATGATGATGCTCATTTGTCCCTTCTAAAGGGAAGAAAATTCCTTGGGGGCAGTTGGAGCCTTGTGGGCCTGTGGTTGAATCTGGTGTATGCATTTGCTGTAGCAGAAAAACTTGGCAGCTCTAAATGTCCTAAAGCAAAACGTCATCATCTTAGAGCAATTTCAGCAAACCCTATTGTTAGTTATTACACAAATATCATTATCAAGAAATTATTTAGTCAGAAAAGAAGGTTTTTTTTTTCTTTGAGATTTTGACATATAGATCACTTCTACAGATGGTCTCCCTTACTAAAAATTTTAATTTTCTCCGCACCTTCTACATGAAAAACGATAAGACTAACAAAATTTACGTTATTTTGTCTTTTTTCTTTTATTTTATGTAATGGGCCACCTCAGGTATGCACACAACCATTCAAGTCCGTTGGATCAAGACAGCAAGTCCCCAATAGATGGGCCAATTAAAATAAAAAATAAAAATTCAGACGCCAGGTGCTTTGTAGTTTCAAATTGAAGGTGTATGAACCGTACACCTGTCATTATACAAATGATGCACTTGTGCATGGCATAAAGACAATAATTAAGCACCATCGTTATCTCTATAGGTAAGTTACGCGTCAAATCCCCAATTCTTTAATCAGAACTATCCAGTTGCAAACTATATATACTTGTTCCCCTGTTTGGACAAATCAGGGTAGAAGGAGAGGGCGGTTTTTCTTTTCCCCCGCCCCCATCTCCTGCCCCCTTATATGTCACCCGATTCATCCAAACAGGATCTGTATCCATATATATTTGGTACAAGTCATTCCCTGCGAAGTGCTGGTGGGCCCCATTGGTGCACCCAAAGGGACCAAAAAACACCACTCCCCAACACTACATGGGTCCCATGGGTTTTACACCCATCCGAGTGGACTCGGCCCACATATCGAGTCTTTACCAATCCGAATGAACTGCAGCATGTTAAACTTGTGGGACTCAGATGAAGATGATAGGATGGTTTGATGGGTTCAAATTTGGTTTATAGATAGGGTCCATCCATATCTTTCCATCCCCCATTGTCGTTCCCAGATGAGGCCCACTGTGGCCCCCACAAAAGGTTCACACCATGAGTCATGCGAACTGTTCGCACCAGAACAAATCCGTTTTTCAATTTAGGGATTTTTTGTATATTAATGGGAAGATTTTATGGAAAGAGATTATGTTTTAAAGAAAGTGTTTTCTAAATAGCTAAAATAATAGATAATTACAGAAGTATAAGTATTATAAAACTAATTTTATCAATTTATCACAAAGTTTTCTATTTATTTAGATATTATCAAAACTTATTGCACCATTTTAAATTTTATCTTCAAAATATAGATATTGTTAAAGGGTTGGTAGCCATTTAAATATGTGATAGTAAAATGGTTTTCCCGTGTAAATGAGCACATCAAACTGTTTTATATGTGTTTGGATTTTTAGGATGTTTTTCAGAGGTTTCTCAAGACCTGTGAAGAATTAAAATATGAAACTAAACATCCAGCTTATATTTACAAATAATATAGGAATATTGAATGGCTCTGATTATGAATTGGGGGCCCTCAAAAGTGCAGAAAATCATATTCATATCTTTGGATTTTTACAAATCACCCACGTTCTATGAGGACTTAAGATAATTAGCCTCAAGGTTTGGGTCCTATTAGTTCAATAAGCATAGCCAATGGCTTGTATTACAAATGTGAGGCTCACACGAATTAAAAAAATAAAGATTATTGATAGGCACACAAGAATGCAATCACCATAGAAGAGATTGTAGCAACCCCTGTTACAACGGCCGCACAATGACAATAGCAACAGCAGCAGTAATGATTGTAGTAGTATTTATGATGACGACGACGCAATTGACATTGTTAGTCACTATAACCTATAAATAAGAGAGTTTTCCACATGAAATAGAGATAATTAAAGGACATATTGTAAATATCTATATTTGAAATTCTTTTTATAACTCCATTAAAAAAAAGGAGATTTTACCAAAAAAAATACTTTAGATAGCCAGTGGGCCAAAAGAAACACTTTAACCGACTGTGCACCAGAACAATCAGTTTGCCTGAAACGGTGTTTTTTTTAAGGAGTTTCAACTAGCGTCCCTAGGGACTTTATTTTTATTAATCTAAGGGTCCCTAGGGACCCTGCAGTGGACACAAATTAGAATAAAAGAGGCGTTTTGCTCTTGTTTTAATGTCAGGGCTTCACATACAGGTTCCTCTGCGGCCATTTCTTCCTCGAAAAACTGTGGTCCCCTCCAACATCTGTTTCGGCTGCTGCTCTGCTCATCGCCCTCCTACCAACTGTGGACCCCTCCCACACGTCTTTGTCGAAGGTTTCTGGCCTTTTTTGTGTCATCTGGGCTGGATTGTCTTCTAGGTTGAGCTGTTTGTTTGGTGGGGAACATTAAAGTGCATTAAAGCCACCTCTTGAAGGTCATTCCCACCTCTTGAAGACCATTAAAGCCACATGCCTTTGTTTGGTGGGGAACATTAAAGTGCATATGATACTCTGTTTGGGGTAGAGCAATGGAAAAGTGAAGTTTGTATTTTTGCCCTAAAACATGATTTTCTACCGTTGATAAACCCTTTTCATAATACCTAGTTGCACGTAACCATTTCTACATGCATCTCATTGTCTTCTTCCCCACAGCATCTCATCATAAAAAATTAAAAAAAATAGACAGATAGAGATTTGAAATCAAAGTGTTTGTGCTTTCCTTTTCCTTTCCAATATAAATACTTCTGTCATGATAATAATAAGAAATGTTGTATTTTTATCACGACCATTGATCAAAAACCCTTTGGGCCCTCTCAAGGGAAATAACAAACCAGATTGCTGACAATTGTGTGCTTGATCTAAGATTTTGAAGGTGATAGATATTTGTAGATCTCAAACCTAGTAGCTAATGACTTGAACCAAATGTTTCAAGCCAAGATAGAGATTGGCATGCAAACATCTTTGATATGATTTTTTATGTTTTTATTTTTCACTGACATTGATGTGAGAATAATATGGACCAAAAGAAATGTCAGCATACAATTGAATTTTGGGTTTTAGAGAAACTGGTAGATAACATAAAGAAAATGATTTGAAATAAGTTATGTGATTAGAAAGAACGTAGAGAATCATATATGAAAATAAAATTTTCATTTGATTACCACTTGAGGTTGTAAAAAGAGCAAGATTAATCGAATCAATGTTATTAGAAATAATTGTACCACTGCTAATGAATAGCCTTACTTACCAGTCAACTTCCAAATTGACTTGTGGTATTGAACAAATGTTCTTTTTACAAATTATATATGTTCAGTGAAGCATGTTTGTTATTACTGATTTAACCAACTAATATGAAATGTTTTAATGTTTCTGTATTCCTTCGGATGTTGATGTCCTAATAATATTACATTATGATGGTAATTTTCAATCTGATCTCAAAGGTCCTCAATATATCGGAGGAAGACAAAAGATGAGGCATCTCCCTAAAACCATAACATATAGTGAGCTGGTGAACGTAACACTCGAAGCATCAAACTGGGAAGCAAGTGTGGAAGCATTATGTATAAAGCACCTTCTTCACAATGGAAGTTTTTTTTTTCATTGATAGACATTGATGATAACAATGATGTAAAGGGAATGTTCAAAGCTCTGGGGACTTATCTTGCAGACTGCACGTTCGTGTCACAGGTTTGGTAGAGTTCCAGGTGCAATCAAGTGAGTACGTCGATGTCGTCAATCTCGAGTGTAGATCATGCTCGTACCGCAGATGGGAAGTAATGGGAATCCCATGCTCACATGTAATGGCTGCAATGAAAGTCCGGAATATTGATCCATATGATTACTGTGAACACTGGTACCATACGCTCATGTATCAGATGACCTACAGCGAGGTTTTACATGCAACCTGTGATAGAAAGCAGTGGGAGTCGTGCTCTTGCGAACGTGTTCTTCCCCCATTAGCAAGTAAGCAGCCGGGTCGGCCAAAGAAGAATAGGGTCCGGGTGGAAGACCGCAACCGCGTCAGAAGGGTTGTAACCTGCTCCAACTGTAAAGAGAGGGGACACAATCGGGGGACCTGCCGTAATCCTCCAGCTGTTCAGTAAAGGAACCAGTTTTTGGTTTTTTTATGTCTAATATCACATGTAATTTTTTGGGTTTTGTTTATGCATATTAACAACAAATTTCAACCGATTTAATGATATTTTGTTTCAACTGGTTATTTATGGCTCCTTCTTTATGCATACGAACAACAATGTAATCAGAAGAAATTTAATTTCAATCGATTTCAACTGGTTATTTATGGCTCCTTCTTTATGCATACGAACAACAATGTAATCAGAAGAAATTTAATGACATGTCAATGACATTTTGTGTTTTTCTAGATGTAATGTTCCATCTGGCTTCCTCATGGTTGTTAATGTATAATTTCCCTTATTTCGTTTTATTCTTATCCCTCGAATAATTCCAAATTCAAGTTGGATTTCCCTCTGCAGTTATGTTGGAATGGACCTTATAAAGACTACTTCTGCTATGCACTTTGTCTTAATATGTGTAAGATGTCATCTGTTGATGCATGGGTCCCTACCGACCCTTATTTATAATTAATATCGGTTGTAAGGGATGCAGGGAAGGAAACAGATACTGTTAAATTGGTCCCTAGGGACCCTTATCTATAACTAATATCGGTCGTAAGGGATGCAGGGAAGGACCCTTATCTATAACTAATATCGGTCGTAAGGGATGCAGGGAAGGAAACAGATGCTGTTCAATTGGTCCCTAGGGACCTTTATCTATAACTAATAAATGTCGCTAGGGACGTTGGGAAGGAAATTTGGGCTGCTTATAAGATGTTAGGGACACTGTGAAGCTTGTGTGTTTAAATCACGGTGGATTAACAACAACTTTACAATTGTTGCCTCATTACATCAAAAATCAACCTCAACTTCAACAAATAAATCTCAACCCAAGCAACAATTTCATTACATCATTTTTCATAGAAAATAACAACTTCATTGCACATCATACATCAACTTTAAATTCAACAAAAAAATTACATCAAAAAAATTTTCCATCCAAAGTACGCGTTCTTTACATCATTTTCATCCAAAAGAATACCAGTTCATTACATCAATTGACCAAAAGAATTTCATATGTCCTTGGCATATAATAAAACAAAAGTCTATAAAGCTGGGAAGTTCGGGAATTGAAGCCTGTCAGCATTCATAAGTCAGCTTCTCTTGAATATCTCAACCAAAATCTTCCGACGATAGTAGGGAATGTCAGCCTGGGTGAATCTTATCGGGCGACGGTGTATGCAGTGCTCTGCATATCTAATAGCAAAGAAACCACAATCCGTCCCATTCTGCTGATAAGGGATATCAGTTTTTGTGATGTTCGTCCACACCCATGGCTCAACCCATCCGTAATCTCCAAATCGCTAAGTTAACCACATTCTCTGTTTACAATTTAAATAGGAAAAAAAGTAAATAAGTAATAGCATGCGAAAGGGCAATCCATGAATAACCAGAAACTGATGGGTTTTATACTCACGAAACCATCACAAATATTCTGATGATAATGGTCACTTTTCGAGCTATTGTAGAATTCCCAGCGATTTTCGTCCGTGTAACCGACGAGAAGAGTGAAATGATTGTGCGCGTGTAGGATGTAAACGAGGGTCTTACACTCTTTTGCATCCCAAGCTCTGGATCCATCTGGGCCAAACGCTGCATCATCTCCGATTTTCTGCTTTCCTTGCCACCAACTCTGTAAAGGAAAATGATAGATGTATTATACACTATAACAGTTAATGAGAAAATTTCAAAATAAACAAGCCACCCAAATATCACAGTCCACACTCCACAGTCCACAATCCAAATTTCAAAATAAACACCATTTGCTATATTTCAACATGTAAGACTTCTGAAAGACTTCTATATTTCAACATGTAATGATGTCACTTACACATATGCTTGGGTTAGCCAAATATGCATCTTTGCAGCTGCTCCTAATACAATCGAAGTAATAATAAATGACGTTCGTGTCCAGCAAAGTGTCATCCTCCAATAATGCATATAGTGTGTCGCTCTTGACCATCGAGCATATAGCATCAAGTTCTGTCTTCCTGTAATCCAAATTGGAATATCATTAAGGTACTTATAGAATCGTAGTACTTACCTATAACTATTAAAGCGTGTATATCTACCTTGAATGGTAGTATTTGTAGAAACCATCTAGTATCTCCTTGTCCAGCTCCGAGAGGATATATTCAGACTGAGTTAGGGAATGCTGAAATCCCATTAACTTGTCTGGAACTTTTCGCGTCCTAGGTAAATATTTAAGCCTCCAAACAAGTGACTCAATGGTTGCAGGCAAACGGGCAACCACAATAGCACACTGCTGGACTGGTGGTGGAGTTGTTAACACTTCAAGACAATGCGAAGTGGAAAACAGATCCTCGATTGGTACATTGCTGACATCTTCATCAGGTGGGGTAACGTAAACAGACTCATAATGCAACTTCGGTTCTTGGACATGCTTAATGGGGGGTGATGCATTCAAAGGAAAATCATCAATGTTCAGTGGTTGTGGTTGTGGCTATGGCATCAATGTTCTTCCCCGGACTCTTCGAAGCAGGCTTCTTGGGTACGGCATGTCTGGGCGTTCGAACCTGCGTAACACAATAAGTAGTTTCATAAGGACTTTAATAAAACATAAGTTTATTTATTGATGCATGTTTACACCTTTGATTTATTCATGGGTGTCTCATTCTAAAGAAGCTGCAATGCGCTTCCTACAATACAACCGGAGGGTTTGGTTATGCGTGTTATAGATTAGAAAAGATTGCATCATCTACATTTCCAGGATTGTAATTGTATAGTCAGTAGTCCAGAAGTGAGAATTCATCAATAATCAAAGACCCAGCGGACTAGGGGGGTTAGTTCAACTCTATAGGCCAAAAACCAAAATTCAAAACACTCTCTAGCTACATGAATTAACGATCACACAGAATGAGACAAGACCCTTGCCATCATGTTCACTTTCCTCAAATAACCTTCTCTTGTTCAATTTTGTTCATATTTTACATGTTTTTCTTTCTTTCTTTCTCTTGAACAGTAACGATGATGTTTGTCCAAGGAATAAGGAAAACAAGAAAGGTCCAATGCCTAAGAGGAGCATCAACCTCAAAAACCAAAGAGCATCACAAATCAAAACACTAGCATAGTTCATGAGACGCCGTCCTTGGCTATAGGACTACACATAGGACCAGTCCTCTTAGACTGCCATTGTAGGACCAGTCCTTACCCCACTATACACATTTGATCCAGTATATAGACTACACATAGGACCAGTCCTCTTAGACATGTGAATATACAAATGTATTCATCAGAGGTGCAGAATAAGATATATTCATTGCCATGTACCCACTTGCCCTTTTGGACCATTTAGTATTCACATTTATTGTGATTCTCATGAGTATTATGACTGCCATTACTCTTCCAATTTCTTTTCGGATTCTTTTAGAACAGTCACTGCCTTTTCTTGAGATTCTACTGTAGTCCATCAAGTGTCAAGAATTAGATGGCAACCCCTTATATTTACTGATAATTTACACAGACTTCTTGAGTGTGGTGTGTCTTTGTCAATTCATGTACAGTACAACCCCTTCTGCACTAGCTGGTAGTCAAGGATGACTCTAAGTAAAACAGTTGCAGGTCTAATCCCCTTAGCAGAACTTTTCCATCACACTCATGATTACTCTCTACATTTTTAAGGGTCTTTAGCGGTGCCTGTTATCCCTGGTTAAGACCATACACATCACACAAACTAAACCCACGATCCAAATGGTGTATCTTTCTTGGATATAGTCTTAACCATAAAGGGATTAAGGGTTTTTTCCCCTTTCAACAGGCCTCTCAATCTTCTTCTTCCTCTATTTCACCCACTTCAACCCACAGTTCTTTTTTAGCTTCCCATTGCTTCTCTTTTGTTTGCCCACTTTCCTCTGTTCTTAGACCTATTTCCACTTCACATTGAAATTTCACACCCACCTCTATTTTAGGCCTTGTTCCTTCAACACTACCTGCCACTGCTACTACTATACCTCCATTTTCACATTGCGCTTTCCTTGACCTCTCCCAACCACAAAGCAGTACTCCCAAATCTACTTCATGTCCTATCACATCCACTAAGGAATGTCTTATAAGTGTGTGTTTGATTGGAAGAGTCTGTAAAATTCTAGTTCAGATTTTTCAAATTGACAAATGTTGATAGCTTAATCAATCTCTCATGAGTATTTGGAACTGTATGGTTCAAGAATTTCAAAGGTGAAAAAAACAAAAGCCAACTCAGTACACCCATGACACACTCTTCTTTTAATCATCCCCATCAAACACCTTTTTGTCCAACAATATCTACACATGTGGTCCCTAATTTACATGAGCATTTGTCTTTGACAACCAGATCATGCATTTGTATTTAGCAAGTGATTCAGAACCAGAAACAATATAAACAAGATCATGCATTTGTATTTAGCAAGTGATTCAGAACCGGTAACAATATAAACCAGATCATGCATTTGCCTTTGGCAAGCGATTAAGAACCTAAAACAATAGAAAGTAGATCATGCATTTGTCTCTGCCCATTGTCTTTCAAAAAAAGGCAAACGCCATTTTTAGGGCATTCTTCAAGCTATGAAGAGTATTGTTAGACAAGGACGACGAAGACCCTTTTGAAAAGTGATTTTAGAGTGGAGAATACATGTCTTCCACGAGGAAACAATAACCAAACGAAAAGGCATGGAGACACAATTTGGGTTTGTCCTAGACGACAATCCAGTCAGAAAAGGCCAAAGGGGAGCATCATACCTTCGACAAACCTTTGACAAAGACGTGTGGGAGGGGACCACAGTTGGTAAGAGGGCAATGAGCAGGAGCAGCAGCCGGAACAGATGTTGGAGGGGACCACAGTTTTTTCGAGCAAGAAATGGGCGCAGAGGAACCTGTATGTGAAGTCCTGACAGCGAAACAGGAGCGAAACGCCTCTTTTATTCTAATTTGTTTCTGCCGCAGGGTCCCTAGGGACCCTTAACTTAATAAAAATAAGGTCCCTAGGGACGCTAGTTGAAACTCCTAAAAAAAACACCGTTTCAGGCAAACTGATTGTTCTGGTGCACAGTCGGTTAAAGTGTTTGTTTTGGCCCACTGGTTATCTAAAGTGTTTTTTTTTGGTAAATTCCTCTTAAAAAAAAGAATAAATAGCTTAGGCTTCAGCAGCCTCTCAAAAGATTAAAAAAACAATTAATCTATGAATAAAAAAATTAGATCTTAAGAAGCCACCATTTTAATAACATATTAAAATTTAAGTAAAATAGATTGTTGGCATATAAAAAAATTGCCAAGACTCTATTGGGAATAGGCCCATTGTTCAAATGAGTAGGTAGGCCAAGACCCAATACGCATTAGTCCTTTTATTGGGGGGGGGGGGGGGGGGGGGGGCGCTAAAACCATTTAGACATTAGACCCCACTCTTAAATTTTTGTTGATGGGCTTAGGCCCATAAAACCCTCATATCATGCCTAATGTGGTACATATACCTCGAACCTTTTTTAATCAAGGTCCAACTCATGAACCACGGATTTTTCATGTCCCTAATTATTTTTCTCTACTTGACAAACTAGGCCTAGGTCTGTTGATATGCAAAACCCATCCAGGATTAAAAAGGACGTGTCAAGAGGAGTCAAAGCTATGTCAAAAGAATATTTTGGCAATTTTAACATACGCAAGTGGTTGGTTCCTTACAAAAGTGTAATTTCTGCTCATAAAGAACCAGTTGTGATACTTGTTCTCTTTCACTCCATCTTCTCCACTTCATATTCCTCCTCATTCTCTATTTCTCTACTTCATCTTTCCCTTTGGAGGAGATTGGTGACAATACAAAGAGATATGAGATTAGCCCTCTTATTTAAGGGATTTAATAAAGAAGAGAATACAATATTCTACACAAATTTCAAACTTATGTGAGATCACTAAATGTGAGTTTCTAATGGCGAGAATTAAACTGCAGTAGACGACGAAGAGCAAACTTTCTTTGTAATGAAGAATGAAGGAAAAGACCTGAAGTGAAGGTCAAAAAAGGTTAAGGGCTAGGATCACACCTTCAACATGAGATGAAGTGTTTAAAAAAAAAAAAAAAAGAATCAAGTGTGACCTTCTAGTTTTGAGTTAAGTTCCATTTTTTTAATTTTATGTAAAATGAGGGAAAGAGTGTTATATCTATTAAATAATATTATATTTATAAATTTGTTTTTACATAAATAAAAATGAGTTTAATATCTCTTTTTCTACAACCCTCTAATTTTTTGTATTTATCGAGCACCACTCCACTACTAGGTAATTGGCCCTCTGGGATCGGGTCCCACTTAGAATCACCTATAAAAAAAAATAAGGGTGGGGGCCCTCACATTTAAGTAGTTTTAAAAAAAGAAATTACTTAATATATATATATACACATACATGGGAGATGCTTATATGAGAGATATCTTTCACCTTGTGTGAGAGATAGGGGTGGGGGCCCTCACATTTAAGTTGTCGGCATTGGATATGGACGTGAAGGCCCCCACCTAATTTCTCATTTAAGGTGAGAGATATCTTTCATAGGAGCATCTCCATGTGTGTGTGTATATATATATATATTATATACATATAGGGGCTAACTCTTCTAAGCTGAAGCTTAGCTTATCCTAAGTTGAAGCAGTGTTGGTTTCACAAATTCAAATCAATTATCGTTGTTTTTTGTATGATGATCTTCTCCAAAATAAAAGTAAACTCAATCATAACTGGATTTTCCAATTCCATCATGCAAAAAACAGATATAATCAACTTGGATTTGTGAAACTAGCACTATTCGAGCTTAAAATAAGCTAAGCTTCAGCTTATGAGAGCCCTACTCATATATATATATATATATAAATGTTCAAGTGCATCCATTCATCACTATAGCGTGATGGATGCTTCTATAAATGAGGGATTTCAAGTACAGAAGGGGGATTTCAAGTACATAGGGTTAAGTACAAAAGAGGGATTCATGTGCAAAAAAGGGAAAGTGTCCTCACTCTAAGGTGAGGGATGGATGCACTTGAACATTTCTCATATATATATATATATATGGGGACTGCTCTCCAACTCTACAGTGGAGGTTATTTTCAGCTAGAAACGTGTGGAGGAACGGATCGTCTGAAGGGCCCAATAAAATGCAACAATCTGAGATTTCAAAGGCTCGCCTGCTCATTTTTCATTTCCCGCTTCTTATTGTAACCTAAATCGAGCTCTCTCTCTCTCTCTCCTCTGTCTCTCGCCTCTCATCTCTCCTCTGTCTTTCGCCTCTCTCGAGCTCTATCTCTCTCGCCGATCTCTCTCAGTGAAGCTCTCTCTCGCCTGATCTCTCTCAGCGAAGCTCTCTCTCTCTCGCCTGATCTCGTTGTTGCCCTCTCCGATCGCCCAACTGCGCCGGTCTCTCCCTCATTGCTACTCTCCTCTCTCTCGCCTGATCTCTCTCCCTCGCTGCCCTACTGCCTGCTGCTCTCCTCTCTCTCTCGCCTGACCTCTCTCCCTCGTTGCCCTGCTCCGCTAATCCCTCTCGCCTGATCTCTCTCCCTTGCTGCCATGCTGCTGCTACGCACAGCTCTCTCTCGCTCTGCCTCTCCCATCGAGGGTCTCGCTGCGCCTCTCTCTGTCTCGCTCCAGATCTCTCCCGTTCTCGCTCCAGATCTCTGTTCTTGGCAATGCTTAGAGATGATTTTAAATCAAACCCAACTTCCTTTTCAGTGGCTTTATCTTCCTGCGCAAAGCCTCCAGCTTTGAATCACCCCAAACATATTCATGGGCTCTCGATTAAACGCTTCTACTCAGCTAATGTGTTTGTGGGCACTTCACTGATCACTATTTATGCAAAATGCAAGGTGTTTGATTGTTTGACTCAGGTTTTTGATGCCATAAACAACCCAAGTCTCGCCACATGGAATGCTTTGATTACTGGATTTGTTGTGAATGGTCAAATAGAGTACGCTCACCAGGTCTTCAATCAAATGCCATCTTGAAACATCATTTCTTGGACAACTCTTGTAAATGGGTATATCAAGGTTAAGAAACTGAGAAATGCTTTTGAAGTTGAAATGGTTGGAAAAAGCTTCAACCAATGTTTAGAAATTGTATTAGCTGAAAATTATAGCCAGAAGAATTGGCTGTCTTGTATTTGGAATGTTCACAAATTTGGTATTTGAATGTGGATTTTAATGGGGATGCTGGAATGTATTACTTCTTGAGTCTTGGATTTGGATGTTGCAATGTTGGTTTTGGAATGTTTTATTTTTGGATATTGGATTTTAATGTGGATGTTGTTTTAGTATTGGATGGAGATTAATGGAAAGTAGATTTGATTATTTTTTTAATGTGATTATCTTTTTTTATTTTCTTCTTTTTGTAAAGTGGTGTTTGCTTTGAATGGAAGATGTTTTCTTTTTTGTCAAGAGTTTTAAGTTGTAATTGGAATAGATTCCAATCTATTGAATATAGTTTATTCTCTTCTTCTATGTGATTGAGTTTAGGCTTTTTTGATAATGTGGTTTAATGGAATTTACAATCTGCCCAATAGTAAGCAGTGTTCCTCCTCTTGTGTGTGGTTGCTTAGTTTCTTATCAACTTTTTTTTTTCACTTGATCGTTGCACACAATCTGTTGCTTTTTTGCACACAATCTATCAATACATGCATTGGAGCTAAATTTGCATTCCATGCTTTGGCAACTCTTACAATAGTGAGAAGATCAACCTCCATCAAGTCAACATTAAGTTGTGCCCTCGGTCCAAACATTTCATTCTACCACTTCTGAGTAACCTCAAGAGTTGTTTCGAGGTTCCTTAATGCCGGGATTATATGCACCCCTAACAAAGCTTATTGCAAGTGGAATTAGTTATGATGTATATGAGACCATTGAGTGGGGCTAGAGTCATTTTCTACATCTAACAACTAGTCTCTTTATGTTGAGCCTTTTGCCAGTTAATAGCCTTTGAGTCTTAAACCAACAAACGAATATGTTGATTTTTGAAGTCTTCTTCATCTATCCGCTGCCTTCCTCTGGTGTGTTTGAAGAGTTGCTATAGATGCTACATAAAAAGGAAAATGTTGCATCCCAAGATAGCCATGTGATTTTTTCCTAACTAATTCAATACTTAAATTGCAAAAAAGTTTAATTTTTTATTTTTTGAATATTGTTTGGCACATGAATACAGCCATGAGGAAAAGGCCTCTTTTTGAATGTTACCACTTTGCTGAACTTGTTTGTACCATGGGATGATTGGATAGTTAGATAGTGAGGTTGACTCCTATCTTGGCTCTGAATTACAACTAGGCGGCTAGGCCTCTGGATTTGCTCCATTTTCAAGCTTTGGATAGGCAATTCAAACAAGAGCCCCCCAGCACTAAAATTGGAGAGAGGGATGTACCACTATCTCTGTTTTTTTTTTTAATAAATGGATGTAATCAGAGCAAAAAAAAAAAAACAACTAACGCCATATAGTTAAGAGGAAAAAGAAACTGACAGCATTTCAATATAATCATAGAAAAAACTATAGAGAAAAAACAATCCAAAATCCTGATGTAGGCGTCAATCTCATTCCCTCATTTCTCCCTCTTCTCTTCTCCCTATTCGATTCACATTTCTTTAATTTTTTTTAGCTTTCTTCGGCTGGATGTGTTCTAATCTCGCAGAGGTTGGGTATGTTGGGAGAGAGACGAGTAGAGAGAGGAGAGGTAGGGTGGGGATTCGGGTGGGTTGAGAAAGAGTTCGCGAGATGGAGGAAGGTTGTGGGAGGGGAAGGAGAGAGAGACGAAGAGGGGCATATTTGAGTTTGGGGGAGATGGGAGAGCTGGGCGCTGTAGCGGAGAGATGGGGAGGGATAGAGGAGATGACATCAGGGAGCTTTGCAGACGACGTCGCCCATCGCAGAACGGAAGCACAATCGGATCAGTGGGCGAGACAGAGTGAAGCTCGAGAGCGGGAGAGATCTGGAGCGAGACAGAGAGAGGCGCACCGAGACCCTCGACGGGAGAGGGAGAGCGAAAGAGAGCTGTGCGCAACAGCAGCACGACAGCGAGGGAGAGAGATTAAGCGAGAGGGATTAGCGGAGCAGGGCAGCGAGGGAGAGAGGTCAGGCGAGAGAGAGGAGAGCAGCAGGCATCAGGGCAGCGAGGGTGAGAGATCAGGCGAGAGAGAGGAGAGCAGCAGCGAGGGAGAGTTCGGTGAGGGAGAGACCAGTGTAGTTGGGCGATCGGAGAGGGCAGCAATGAGATCAGGCGAGAGAGAGAGAGAGAGAGAGAGGCGAGAGACAGAGGAGAGAGAGAGAGAGATTTAGGTTACAATAAGAAGCGGGAAATGAAAAATGAGCAGGCGGGCCTTTGAAAACTCAGATTGTTGCATTTTATTGGGCCCTTCAGACGATCCATTCCTCCACACTTTTCCAGCTGAAAATAACCTCCACTGTAGTGTAGGAGAGCAGTCCCCTATATATATACATGAAGATGCTCATATAAGAACATCTTTCAACTTACTATGAGAGATAAGGTGAGTCCCTCACATCTCTCATAATAAGGTGAGAGATGCTCTCATAGGAGCATCTCCCAATATATATATATATACTAAGTTATAGTTTTTTGTCATTTAGTGCTATGAGCGCTTTTTATTTTTTTATTTTTTGTGAAAAGAAGCTGTGTTTTTTTGTTATTTAAAGCTTTTTTACTTGATCCCCTTCTTTTATTTTCTCTTGATTTGACTATTCTCTTTACTTTACTATATATGTAAATGATCAAATGTGTCCAGGAACATATGATACAACAGAAGGGCTTTTTATTATATAGGCCGAGAACACCCCAAAGTGCCATCCTCATACTCACTACATGCATGTGATAGGCTCAAGGGATCCATACACGATCTTTTTAGCCAGTAGGCTGCTCTAATTTCCTTCTCATATTCCTCCTAGGTTCCCTTTGCTTTACAAGGTTGGACCTAGTGAAAGTTGTTCTCATGGAGTTACAGTGAGAACTTTTTTATGGGGGGCACTAGGAGTCCCATTTTGGAATGTGACTGGTGGAGATTGAAAGATCTATACACCCCGAATATCAAGTTTGGCCACAATCCCAAGCTCCAAACCCCTTCATCTATGGCCAACAAGCACAGTCCATTCATATGGGTATATAGTAGATCCAGCAGTCCCGTTCATTCGCATTGCTGCTAAACCCTGGGATCGTGTGACTATCAAGGGGTCTCTATCCATTATAAGGTTTAGATTGGGTGATAGGTATAGTTCTCACGATTTGAACCGGGAGAACAGTTCTCACCCAATTTTTTTCCTTTTGCTTTACTAGAAAAATTAATTTGGGTCTGTATGATGATAATTACCAACCCAAGTTAGTATAACCATTTTGAGGATTTTGGTTGGTCACATGTGATGGGCTTACATGGTCTGGCACATGACCGATACATGTGACTTTTTGCTCGAAGATTGGTTTTCCCAAAGTTATCTTTGTGAGTAAATACTAGGACTTTAGATAGAAGAATGTTTTCCCCCTAATAACATGTACGTTGAAGATATTGAAATGCTTTTACCACAAAGAGACCAGGAAAATGAAACAGATTAGCTAAGAAAATAAATGTAACTTTTATGAGAACAGGGTTTTGGAAACCCATTAGTCTCATAAGAGTATCTTTATATATATGATCCTATATATTGGTGCTGTCATGGACTCATCTCTTCCTGTTTTTAATTGCCTTTCAACTGATTTAAAAGTAGACAACAATATAAACTATAAAAGGGGTCATGATTGAGATTCAATGCATTCCTGTTTTGGGCTAAATAAATAGAAAATCAGTACAAGTCATGATAATAATCTTTACATATCGGACAAACAACTCAGATTCAGCTGAGTTTTAAAATCATAATCTAATCTCCACAAGTAGCTTTTTATGTTGGTTTTAATATATAGAAAACTAAGATCACACCCTGCTCTTTATATATCCAAGAACTACATGAATTCCTGTCAACTAGAAGACGGAATAAGACTAGCTATAGCTTTAGGTAGAATATAATAGACCATCAATCACGCACCAAGGGAATATCTGTGCATACATTGGCCTACCAATGCTCGTGACTTCTCAAATTGCACATGGAAGTATGGAAAAAGCAAAAAAAAGAAGGCTCGAAAGGCACCACTGGCCACAAAGGAAAGGAAATTTGCACATCATTGTGAAATTTGCAATTATAGATCCATAAGCCGATGGACCCAGAATTCTCTTCAATTAATTTTTTTTTCCCCTTGTTGACTCATTAGGGCGTCGGAGATTTCATTGTAATTGGAGTTAGGCACGTTTTTGGATTGATCATATTTAAAATACGCAATTAAATAAAAAAAATAAAGAAAAGCTCTTTTAGATGTTATACATCCCACAGTAGACTCAATTGTAACTATAGTCACATCAATATCATAAAAAATGACTCCAGTCTATTTTGAGCCAAATCACAAATTTTATTATCGTCGTTGTGGGCCTATATATTATTCTTCCTTCAAGGGACTGCGTGAGATATCTTTGAATCATCTTAAATGAGTCTCTGTTAATTTATTACCCAAGTGCTTTCAAATACACTCATTTCTTATTTGGCGATTTTTCAAATATTTAAGGGGTTTTCATATATTAGTCCTCATTAATTAAGCTCAGTTTTTCCAAGTTTTATAACCGAAATTCAGATCATGTCACGAGAGTCACTTGACTTCGGTCAGCATCCTTAATTTTTTTTAACTTTTTTGTGTCATACTCCATGATATCATGAGATTTATCAGTTTTTTGTATCATACATCTTTTACAACTAGACAAGTGAATTCGGTTTTTACAGTACACGGAAAAAGACATTTTGTGAAAAATAAATACATATCTAATTACTATTAATAACGTTCTATCATTCGGAATTTTCTTTCCTAAAATGCTACATAAAAACTATGACGTTGTGGGTCACTCACATGATATCATGAGATTTAATAACTTTTGTGACATCCATTGTTCCCATGAGATCTGTGGCAAAAAAAATTATAAAAAAAAGCATTGAGCAGATTCAAATGATTCTGAATATGATTGTAAAATTATAAAAGCCAAGTTTAAGAAATACTAATATTTCCTAAATCCAAAATTTAATAAAGTAATTTGGGACAATTGAGTTCGAGCACGCCCGATGTATATGCAAGTCAGATAAGATCACTTTTTACTGATACATCTCATTGAAAAAACATTCTCATTGTCGTCTTCCAGAAAAAGGGAAAGTGAGATTATTTCACATTGTAATGACCATGATCATCAATGGGACCCCTCCCACCTACATCCCTTCAAATTTGGCGCCATCCTGGTTTGATAATAATCGACCTATTCCTAAATCCTAATCCACACCACAACCTCTCATTCCCTTTATCCATGTGATTGACATGCATCTTCAAGTGGGCCCCCACAGGCAATGGAATTTTCATATAATCTCAGCTATTTAAGATACGTACCAGACCACCTTGACGGCAATTTCAACTACAACAGCAGAGTGAGTGGCAGAGAGTCAGCTTTCAGCAGCCAGCCATGAAAACAGCTTCTCTCCTCCTCTTCTCAAGGACAAGCCTCTTCCTTTTCTTCTCCTTGTTTGTCTTGTGTCAAGGCGGACAATCTCAGCAAGGAGAATGGAAGCTGGTGAAGAAGAGCATCGGAATATCTGCAATGCACATGGCTTTGCTGCCCAACAACAAGATCATCACCTTCGACCGCACCGACTACGGCCCCTCCAACATCTCCCTACCCTCTGGCCGCTGCCGCCGCGACTCCCACGACCAGGCCCTCACCACCGACTGCTCGGCACACTCCGTCGAGTTCGACCCCGCTGACCGCTCCATCCGCCCCCTCACCATCCTCACTGACACCTGGTGCTCCTCCGGCGCCCTCTTCCCCGACGGGAAGCTCGTCCAGACTGGCGGCTTCAACGACGGCGACCGAGCTGTCCGCTACCTCTCTCCTTGCCCCGGCTGCGACTGGGTCGAGTCCCAATTCGGCCTCTCCGTTCGACGCTGGTACTCCTCCAACCAGCTGTTGCCGTCCGGCAAGATGATCATCGTCGGTGGCCGCGGCCAATTCAACTACGAGTTCATCCCCAAGGCATCCAAATCAGACACATCTCTTTACGACCTTAAGTTTCTTAGAGAGACGAGAGGTTCTTCAGCTGAGAACAATCTCTATCCCTTCCTCCACCTCTTGCCGGACGGGAACCTCTTCGTCTTCGCCAACACAAAATCGATACTACTGGACTACGTCAACCACCGCATTCTCCGAACTTACCCGGAAATCCCAGGCGGAGACTCCAGAAACTACCCCAGCTGCGGCTCCTCCGCTCTCCTCCCACTAGTCCTCAATTCTAAAAAGGAAACCAAAGCCGAGATCATAGTCTGTGGCGGAGCTCCGCCAGATTCAAATGCAAAGGCGAACAGCGGGGTTTTCAAGTCAGCTTCGAAGACCTGCGGCCGGTTGACGGCCACCGACGCGACTCCGGAGTGGGTGATGGAGGAAATGCCATTGCGGCGAGTGATGGGAGATATGATTATGTTGCCGACAGGAGACATTCTTATCATCAACGGGGCGGCGAAGGGGACCGCCGGGTGGGGCGTAGCTCGTGAACCGGTTCTCGAGCCGGTTCTGTACCGGACCGGGATGGTGGGGAACCGGAGGTTCGAGGTGTTGAGAGGGACGAGCATTCCGCGAATGTACCACTCGACCGCGCACCTGCTGCCTGATGGGAGGGTTTTGGTGGGTGGGAGCAATCCCAACATGCGTTATGACTTCATGGGGGTTCTCTTTCCCACTGAGCTGAGCTTAGAGGCCTTCTCTCCACCTTATCTGGTAAAAGGAAGCCCAAGACCGACCATTACTTGTATAAATCCTGGTCTGAATCTTCAGTATAAAACAAGGTTTTCGGTCAAGTTCGACTCCAAGAAGAAGGATGGAGAAGTCTATGTGACAATGGTGGCACCTTCTTTTACCACGCATTCATACGCGATGAATCAGAGATTGCTGGTTTTGGAGGTGGCCGGAGTGAGGCAGGTCTCCGGCACGCATTATGTCATAGACGGGTATGCTCCGGCGACGTCGGCGCTGGCCCCACCGGGGCATTACCTGGTGTTTGTAGTGCATGGTGGTGTCCCCAGTCCTGGGAAGTGGGTGCATATCTCAAGTGGTGGGAATTAATTTCAAAAAAATTTGGAAAGCCTTCTTCCAGTGGGTCCCGCCTGCAATCATAGATGGAATCATAGGTCCCACTGGATTAGAAGTTGATTAAGATTGTGCATAATTGTTAGAAATTGGGTCCATTCCATTAATAATTTATCTATCATTTGATCGTAGTGATATTTAGCCCACCTCTAAATTATTTGGTTGTACGGATTCGCCTCCTTCATTTCTTAGCCTATAATAAACTGGGGAACTTTGTGGTTAGGTTCATGATTTTCCCCTCATGTAAGAGGGTGGTGAAGTTTCTTGCTTTTCTCCTTTTCTTTGCTTATTTTACTTGGGCAATTTTAAGTTGTTGGTGAAAGGGTTTTTGCTGGGGCTGAAGAGGTGAGTGTCGGCAGGTTGTTTATATATGTTTTGTGATTTTCTTAATCACCTGTGTGGAAAATAGGGCCATTGGGGGGGCAAAAGGCTGTATATGCCCATTGTAATATTATACTTGTACTGTTTCCTTTTCCTTTTGAATGGACTTTTCATGGTTCTTCCAGTGAAATTGAGTTTTTGCATTCGTTTGCTCGTTGTGGGTTCTTTTATCTTTATGTAACTTTACTTTAGGAAGGCATCATATGTGTAGACCACTTATATGCATGTAGCCCCACACCGTTTGGTCCTGTTGCTAAAGATCTCAATGGGTTGAAAAAGTTGGTAAAAAAGAATTTTGGTAGCTTTGTTATGGGTTTTTAGGGTCTGTTAGCTAGATTCCATCAAAACACTTGATTATAAATAGTTTGGAAGCAATATCAAAGAAAGTAAGTTAGGTCAAGTCTTACTTTCTTCTTTTTTTGGTTTTTTCTACATGGAGGACGTGAGCTCGGACACTCTCTCACTCTCATGCCATGACCCTGAACAGCTGATCAGCTCCAGCCCTGCAGCTTGAGATGGTCAAGTGGTACTTACTATAGGTAGCATATCATGTTGCCAAGATAAAATAATATGTCCTTTTATTTGGGTCTGTCTTCTGAGTTCCTATTCACTAAAAGTTATTTTATTCATATTTTCTTTTCCGAACTTATTTATTTTTCTCCCTAGTAAATGAGTCTTTTTAACTATCTCCCTCTTTTTTAGTTCATTAAACATGCAGATGTCTTTATAACCTCTCCAATCAATCATGCATTTTCTCACTAGCAACTAAAGGCTTTTACCTATCTTCCTCTTCTCTGGGGCCTATTTATTTACATGAGAGTAGTAGTAAAAGAGGAGTAGAGGTGAAATGATGAATAGGGTTGTTCTTTGAAAACATGCAATTATTCTATGGGACTGTTCCATGTGTCAATTGTTAAGGAGTGTGCTCCACCCGAGGGGAAATATTGAGAAGTACTTTTACTGCTTCTATAGACGCTTTTGGTAGGAATGGTTACCTAATTAAACTTAATATAATGTCAAAGTCAACTGATCACGAGTTCAGATCCCAAGAGGAACGACTTGGCATGAGGAAAACAGATGTTGCCAAAAGTGCACCGACTGTGATCTACTTGAGGGGGAATGTTGAGAAGTGGGCTCCACCCGAGGGGAAATATTGTAAAGTATCTTCGTTGCCTCTATCAACGTCTCGAGGTTTTAATAGAAATGATTAGCAAAGTAAATTTAATACCAATACAGATGGCAATGAGTCAAGTCATGTTGAGTATCTTGTATATAACATATGTATAGGACCAACTTTACCTCATTCTGTTTTATTAATTAGGTTGAAATAGTAAACTAAAACAACTCAGAAGCTAGAGGCGTAGGTCCAAATCTGCAATTACCAGGTTGGGTTTCAGTTGATTGGCTGGTTGATCTAATGTAATTTGTAAGGATGAATCAAGTTGGTAGGTCAAATAACAATCAGAGAGTCAAAATCCAGACTGTACCCATTTGTTGGGGTCAAAAGTGCCAATCGTGGCCCCACTTAAAAAGTAGAAAGAGTGAACCCAAACCATGAATTACCGGGTCATATTCCAATCAAGTTAGAACTATCACATTTTCTACTACATGCTTATATACCATTTTGATATTTGTTCCCTCCTAAATAATTGGAGCAACATTTTCTCTCCTCGCAGGCCTATACCATTCTTGCATCAGAAGAGTGCTAGATTAACTTATTTTTGGAAACGTAACAAGATTTAAACCTTGTTTTTTTTAATTTCTATCATCTAGCTAGTTTACCAAAAGCAAACATTAGAATTATGCAGCCTCAGCTGAAACATTGAGGTTTTAGCATATTTCATCATGCTCTACTTGGTAAAAAGAAGGGAATAAATTACAATGCGATTTATCTTTTAGACTGTTATAGAGAATGAACTTATGCTTTCAAAATTCAGCGATGAATGGATCTCATGGTTTTGTTTCTGGTGGACATCAGCCCACCAAAAGGCCTCATGCAAGATAATGTTACAAAGACTACATATAATCCTAGTCACTTTCTTCTCCATTATCGATGTGGGACAATAGAGCGTCACAGAGACCTACCCAGATGCATGAGAAATACTGAAGGCAATGGGATAATTAGGTTTAGATGCAAACTATGGAATACCACAATTATATATTACGAATTAAATCCTCTAATTGCTTCATTTCATTTCCCTAAAGCTTAATAGCTATTGTTAATTTACTCAATTTCTGATAAATTCAACATTGACTAATATTTGAACCAGGTATAAGGAGGCATTGGGTTAATGGCAGGCCCTTTTGTTTGGGTAAGTACTGGGTTAAATCTTTGATTCACCCAATGCATTATAGGTTTAGATCCCTCATAAAAACTGTTATCATACATTCATCAAGTGCCCGTTTGTTCGCATGCAACTGAATATAATGGAACTCATCATAAAATAGTTACAACGAAGGACTATATATTAAATAGATGACTGGTGAAGGAAATGTAGATGAAACCTTGAGTTTCTTCAAATTTGAAATACTAGAGTGATAGTTGGTTATTTAATTATCTTCTTCTCTAACGTTATTTTACACTAGAAGGAGGAGATTATCCGATGGCCACCGACGGATGTGTACGTATCTTTGTCCAACTGTAACCACTATTAGGAATTCATTTCTTATCAACCCTGAGAATTAAATTTCAGCCCAACAGATGGGCTCTAACAAACTCGAATCCAAGAGTACCTGCATCTCTTTCTTTTATTGTGCGTAAATTAGTGTACTTGTGCATATGTTAAAAATGACCAGGACCAACTATAACTCAGAGTAATGGTGGGCAGTAATTTGCGGAGTTTAAGAAGACTGACTGGACGGGCCATGGAAGTAAAGAAATCAGATCGAAATCAAGAAGAAGAGGAAACATTGAGTAAATGGCAAAGACTAAATTAGTCAAGTCATTGATGTCGGTGCCACGACATCTTGACAAAGTGCATTAACCAATACAGTCCAATAGCAGAAGGAAAGTAAAGGAGTGCTTTAAAGTGGCTGTTGCTTTGTGGACCGCACTCCAATGCTGTACTGACAGTTCGGACAAATAACTTTCTGAGCTGGATTGGATAGGAGGGGGTGGAATGGAAACCTCTCAAACCGTCTCCCCAACTGGAAAGAAAAAAACATAAAAATGGAATGATGAGGTAAGTGGCAGCAGACCCAGTTGCCGGCCAGCGAACTTCTTTCATTTATGTAGGCATTTTTTTCTTTTTGTGTAGTTGTTCTTCTTATTTTTGCTGCCTGTTTTTCATGTGTATTTTTTTTAATTTGTGCGGGCTGTTTTTTAGTGTGTATTTTTTTTATTTGTGCAAGCTGTTTTTTCATGTGTGTGCTCTCTCTGTCGATTATCTATTCATAACTTACCTCAGTGTATGGAAATCCCACCTCTTCAAAACAGACAATCCATAACCCAATGGTCATCGGTTTAACAGTTAGATTGATTGTTGTTGCATTAAAGTCACATAATCAGGTGATATTACCCATCGCATGGAGAGATGGGGCCCACTTGGGGGGCCGCCTTTGATCAATAAAGCCCATTTGATATTTTTCTATCCCATGATATGGAACCATGCCTAATTTGACACTCATTGAACCTTCACTGGTCATCTAAAAGAAAAAAAAAATGTATGCCATTAAAATCTAATGTTGTTATATCAAGGGTTGGAGCTGATTTTTGTCGCCGCTTGTCCATAAGGTGACATTTCCATCAACCCTCCTCCTATTGATAGACATGCATCTAAGTGGGCCATAAGTTAGACTCCATATAAGCAGTATCTAGTTTTCTCGTAGAAGAACATTTTCCTTACTCATCAGTGAAAGTTTTACAGGCTACTAGAATGGATACTAGTTCTAATTAAACCAATCAACACGCAACGAAAATAACCAAATAAATATAATAGAACTAACAAACACCAAGCAATCACCATAAGAAGACAGACACAATATTTAGCGTGGAAAACCTATTCAGGGGAGAAAAACCACGAACCAGAAATCAAGAACTCACGAACAGTTACAAGATTTACTCACAGCTCATTTCTCTCAGTCTGCACCTCAACCTAAGGATTGTAGTTGTTATTGCACATAATCTACTAACACGACATCCACCGTGCATCGTTCTCTTTACTTAATCTCATCGCACCTTGTCAGTCAATATGAACTATCTTCTACAAATAATCAGAAGTAACAATGACCTTCTAGAACAACCATTCAGAACAATCTCTCAATGACTCTAGAGAATAATCTCTCCCCAAGATATCTTTGACTCAGATCGATGAGAGTGGTAGGCTCTAGAGTTGAGAGCAATACCCTATATATAACCCCAAATTCATTCCTTGTAGTAATTAGAATACAAATAGAATTCAAAGTGAGAAACAGAGTCTCAAAAGGAAACAATTCCTATTCAGATCAGGAGAATTTCCCGTATAGCCCGCACCTGTCCGATCGATCGGACAGTGGCTCCGATCGATTGGACCACCCAAATAACTGGGGCGCATCTACTGTCCGATCAATCGGACAGAGGCTTCGATCATCGGACCTGGGAGTTTCGCCCAATCTTCACTTTTCTTAGGTTCAGCTCTTTCGGTGACACAATCACAGTCTATTCTAAAATAAAATTGAAAATACAACTCAATGGACCATGAGCTTTGTCCATTTTGGTGAGATGAATTTAACTGGAGCTATATATGCGTATGAAACTAAAAATTGGTCAAAATGACATAAATGCTCCTTCCCATCAAATAATTAGCTTTGCAAAAAAAAAAAATGGATCAGGCCAAACCCGAACCGGCATAATAACTTTCAAATTGAGATGGGCATCAAACTAGGATCGAGATGAGGTCTCAGGTAACCGAGTGAAGTCTGTTCTGAATTCTTAAATTTGTATTTGTACTTATACTATATGCTACAACAGACCCAAAACAAAACACTAAGACATAATCCCTTTTTCCCTGTTATGGCTAAAATGGTTATGTATGTCAGAAATGGATCCCTTCTAGGGTTGCCGCATGGGAAAATGATTTTTTTTTGGGAGATGAATTTTTTTTGAGGAAAAGGGATGTAACATATCAACCCCCTGTGGCACTCCCTGATTGGTCCAAACAGGGGATCAATTCCATGTATATCATGCAGTGAGAGAAAAATTTACATAATCCTTTTTTTCTTTCAGATTCCCAACACTCCTCTCTCTCTCTCTGCATTTCTCGACAGTATTTTTAATAGCCCTTGCACATTAGTACTTAGATTTCTTCCTTTTTCTTTCTTATGCCTTATTTTAAATATTTTTCTTTTGCTTCCAGGGTTTGTCTATGGCAGTTCTGGATAACAGCAGGTTGGATTTTACAATTTTCGTTCAATGCATTATAACCAAACTCCTCGACCCAAAAGTTATAAAGGGCAAAAAGTAGGTGCCTAAACCTTGCTTTTATGGGCAAGTTCACGTCCGAATCCATCTGCCTAGAACTACATGCGCCCAACACTAAAAAAAAAAAAAGAAAAAGAAAAAAGAGAGACCTTTAGCATCAAATGATTTTTTTTCCACTGCAAAAACTACTGTTGTTATCTCTTCATACACCGTCTAAGAATTATTGGCGGAAAAAAACTTGCTGCAAAGAATGACCTTTAGCAACGAGGGGGGGGGGGGACCCACCCCTTAAAAGGGCATCCCATCTAAGGCTATAACTAAAATTTTTTTGGAACTAAATGTTCTCATGTCCAAATTAATCCGTAGATCCAAAACCCATATCAAAAAACTTAAACGGGTTCAATTTGAGTATTCGTTCTCATCAACACCATTGGAATAAAGTTTGAAGATCATTATGCATGTATGGAGACAGTGGGGCATTCTGCAGCTTTTTCATTAATTATAAGTGTCATATGAGTTATAATCACAGCTATCAAACTCTCAATAACTTGTTAAACTTCTGGGTCAATAATAATTTTTAATCTGTAGTGACTGTAACTATAAGATAATTAAAGCCAAAAGTCAGGGTTAAAAAAAGGTTCCCTTTTGAAAACCCAATGAGGATAAAGTAAGAGCTTGATGAAATTATTGGTCATTTTTCCTTCCAATGAGGTCCACAACCCATCTAATTCTTCCAAGTATCACTGTAGAAGAGGGCAAGGCAAGCACATGGGTGATGCTGTCACTATGTGTCGTTTGTTTGATATTTCTTTTAATGTGGATCCATATTCATAGACTTTAGAGTAATTGCAAGCTGTAAAAGCAATAGTGTAATGGAACCTTTTCTGCCCTTTTGAGTGCGAGTGATACAGGACCCCCTAAATGCCTAGGACATTAAATTCATTGCAATGAATCCGTAAATGATCAGGTGATACTACAGTTAGTAAGATTCGTGCAAAAGATAACACTCAATTATTGGGTTTCGTCGTGGGTTCTGTTACCATTTAGATTAGATTGTCATTAATGTGTTCTTAGAATAATCATATATGATGATTGATTGATAGTGCTCTTCTCATTGTATGCTAAACTTAAAATGAAGAGTTGTCGTTGAGGTGAACGTCCACCGTAGTTACTGACCTGACATAGTTGTGTTCGAGCCCTCACCATCACTATAAAATTATTATTGTCTTATTTCGTATCACCAACTGATTTTGGGATAAATGGTAACTCAATGGGGTGTAGGATCCTACAAGTGGTATCAACGTCCACTTTCGCACCTGAACGTAAAACTATTATTATACCGTTTCTGATCGCCAATTAATTTTGAGATCAGTGGTAACTTGATGGGCATAAGATTTTACATGTGGTATCAACGGCTCCTTAGCATAAAACTCAGGATCTTACTGTTGTGATTTGAGAGCTGTCGAGAGGTTTGGTATAGGTATAATTATTGTAGAAAGATAAAAAATAAGGCCCACATTTTTAGAAACTGACATGGCTGAATAGATGGGACATATATCCATGACCCACATGTTCCCAACTGAGAGTGCCTTTCTAAAAACAAAAAAACTGATAGTGCCAATGCCAGTGCCCAAGCTTGGCATTCTTCTCTTCTTCTTTCATCAGCAGGGAAGTTGGGCAATTCCATAGTTACCTATTTTGCAGCTCCATTAATTTATATTATGAGGCGGAAGTTGGTAGTTCAAGATAAAGTTTAGTCAGAAAAGTTGATGGAGTAGGTTCCTTTCAGTCACTTTCACTTTGTGTAATTTGGAGTTTGAGTCTGACAAGTATGATGAACTGTCATCCATGTCTAGGTATAAGTTCAAATTTAAATTCAAGGAAAAATTACCGTATGGACGGTTATAAACCTAACAATAATCTCAGAAAAGTCCAAAATTGCATATTTAGTACAGAGTTGTTCGATCCGTAAGATATTGTAGGCCGTGATATCCTAGAAATGTGGGATATCGCACGATGCAATATCCTAGGAAGGTAGGATATCTCACAATCAGAAGCTAGAAGACTTGAAATGTCCGTTTTTTTTTCTTTTTTTCTTTGACAGTGGGACCACCAAACCACCATCCATGTCTAAGTATAAGCTCATCACTCAAGATCAAATTTAAATTCAAACCACTTAAATTACTACTGTTCTTCACGTGTAATCTAGACCAATTTTTAATTAAACCACAATTGGCCCAGCATTAGATTGGACATGTGCGAACACATGGATGAAATAAACGACCATAGTACAATCCTTTTTTTTTTATCAGTCTTGAAGTGAGGCCAGCTTTGATGCAAGTTAGACATCGACCATGGCTCATACATCAGGCTGTAGTGATTTTGAGCATCGTGGATTTTTAGGTAAGCCCACTTAATGGATTCTTTATAGCTAGGACTCATCCTAGTGAAATTTACTGGAACTTGTTTTATAAGTTCGCTAACTCTACTAGAATGATTTGCTGCGAATTCGAGAATAAAAATGTAAATTGTTTGAAATGCACAAGTCAAGTAAAATTAAGCATCAAATCGAAAGCACTTTAATTCAAAATTCTTTCCATCTTTTTCAAAAAAAATAAAAAAACAATTACCTTTATTTAATGAAAGACAAAAAAAACTTTATTTCCCCATACAAAAAGTCAAAATAATTTCATCTCAAACAAATAAAAATAAAATACCATCATAACCCATTTATATTTTATTTTCTCTTTTTATTTCACTTCACTTCACTTTATTTTATAAGTAAAATGCCAAACGGGAAGGAACTAGGTAACTCTGGGCTATTCCTCGGGCTTTGTAAGGTCGTGACCAGTGGGAAGTCTTTTTTGGATTAAAATGGGTTGGGTCGATCAAGGGTGTCAGTTCCAACCTATATTGGATTGGTCGCAACTCATTTTTTAAAGTTCGAAGTAACTTAGATTTGCACCCGGTGCGGGTTGAATCAAACTTGACCCACATAATCTACATGGCTTGCCAGCAGTTCTACATGGATCGCCACACAATTGCAGGACCCATCTACTATGGCTTGTGCCTGTGGAAACTTGTACAATACACTGGGGATAATTAATTGAATAAGAGTTGGAACTGGGAGGGTAGGACCAAATGCGACTTGTTTAGAGAGCCCATGAACTACTGAGCCCGAATTGAGTTACACACCCACCCATCCTATGGCCAAGAACCTCAGCCCAAGATGTGCCTCTTAAAACTGATCTCAAGGCTCCCTGTCCTAGACAAGTGAACTTCTCTGTCCTTCAAAATGTAAAAGCCGAAGTCGAGCTCATTTAGCCACTGTGCAAAAAACTCGACTTCAACCAGGTGGATGGGCTTTTTTAACCACAACAGGAAAAAAAAATCTATGTGGATGGCTAATTGGCTCTGCCTCATTTTTACCCGGATGAGCGGAGCTGTGCCGTGCCATGCCCAGGTTGACCGAGGATCGACCTAGCATGGCCCACAACACGACTTATGTCCCTTTGTCATGCCCAAGTCGGGCTGGGCAGTGTGGCCCACGGGCCGGCCCACATGCCCCTCCTTTCTTTAATTTTTTTTTAAATTTTTTTATAGATTGAAAGGGACTTTATGCACAAACATAAATAAAGTCGAAATTACGTATAAATGCACAACTATTGATGCTAATTTACAAATGAGAAAAAAAATTGAATTATTTTATATTCCTTGAAAAGAAGTGTACAAGAACTTTGAGGATGATTTTATTTGAACTTTGAGGATGATTTTATTTAAATTTTAACGGTTATAATGTATTACTAGTAACCGTTATAATTTAAACCTATGACCTCTAGAAAAATGCCACTTCTTACTCCGACTAATACTAATGGGGTTTTGTCTATAAGAATTACCGAGTAATATGTCATAATTGTCATTGGTCACAAAGGAGAACATCATTGGTTATTCATCGTGGAGAGCTGGTCATTGAATAATGTATTATGCATAATGGGATAGCGAGGAACCTAAACTGTGGCTGCTCATTCTCATAAAGATTACTGATTTTGCGACATAAAAGGTGTTAAAATGCCAAAGCAGGGATGCATCTCTAAATATTGGAATCACATAGGCATATTTCTAAATCCTAGAAACTTTGGGGAAGTGTATATATATATAACCCTCTTAAAATCTTATGAACAAGATTTCCTCAATGAATTTCACATGGATATGGGCTATTGACATGAAATTCAAAACAAAATACATTTTAATAAAAAGTACATGAGTGAAATAGTACATTTTACAATTTTTTTAAGAAATTCTATAGGTTATTGTAAACAAGGGAAGAAATATAATTAAGACAAAGCTAAGATAATGGATGACGGGAAATATGATGTTCTATCTGGAAATAAGATTATCCAAACATTTTAATTTTTGCATTTTCTAAATGTGAAGTACATTTCATAAAAATCCAACCAGCCAAATACATGGAACCAATCAGGCCAACCATCCAATTTCCGAAATCATATCATCAATCAAGACATTCAGATGACCACATTATTCGGTTTCAGCCTTTGACATTTGTTGAGAGTAAGAGACCCAACCAAACTCAAATCTTACAAATCTTCCCCCATCCATCACCATTAGATCATTCTTCTACACCATTGGATTAGGACTTACAAGGTGCTTTTGTTTAAAAAACCAAAACCTAATTTAACTCTAGAAGCAGGAGCAGCAACCAATCATTCCAAAACCTAGAAACTTGCATTATGGTTGTATTTCCCTTGAAACTAAAAAAAAAAAAAAAAACCAAAGATAAAATCAAGGAAAGTTAAATGTAGCCGGCATCCCTTTATCCTCACAATCATATAACAAAGAGTTAAAAACAAAATTGAAGAATGTCAATTCAAAAGACAAATCTTATCTAATAAAAAACAAAAAAGAAGACACTATTTCCTCTTGAATTCAATGCCACTAATGAGTGCTTATAGGTCCAGTCCAGCCAGCCAGCCCGAACCTGAACAGGTCTTTGGGCTGAACCTAGGCCTAATTTTCTGGGTCAAAAATGAGTGCCAAGTGCCGAGTTCCTCACACCACAATCAACAGGAAACAGAAGGCCTTCGAGAATAGAATCCTTCCACAATGAGGGCGTCGGCCAATGGCTGAATGACGAGAATGGCTTCACCCACCAACGCACAAGATAGCACGCTGAGGAAGGCAACGAGCGACAAGGCCTCGAACGCCAAATCGCCAGGCCTCCATATCACAGACAGCGCGAGCGAGAGGAACTGCACCGAGAGAGACAACACGACCGCAAAAGCCAACCCATAGATCCGAATCCTCAGCTTCTTGTTGATGACCATCGACACCGCCCTCCAACACACCCCCAGGAAGCACACCACGTACAGAGAACTGAACACGCCCAGAATCCCCGTCCCTATGAGCGGGTGCGTGCACTGCACGACCTCCCCCTGCTTGATGATGATGAATTGCCTCATAAAAACCTCTGGGGGCCTCCAAACCCCAGCACCCGAGAAGAAGACGAAGAAAAGCTGAGAGAAGAAGGCGGGGATGCAGAAGAGGAAGATTACAAAGAGGGCTTTGGAGAGGGTGTTTTCGTAGTTGGTTTCTTTGTTGAGGGAGATGTTGAGGAGGAAGAGCAGGGTGATGAAGAAGCATGGCTGGAAGAGTCCGAGGGAGGAGACGACGTAGAGCTTGCAGAGGGTTTCGCGCTTGAGTGGAGGGGGGAGGAGGAGGAAGATTGGGTCGTGGAGGGGCAGGCGGAGGAGCTCGGTGAGGGAGCAGAGGGAGGCGAAGGAGACGAAGAGGATGCGGAGAGGCCAGAGGGAATTGAAGTCTCGGAGGTGGTGGGAGTGGGAGTGGAGAGTCTTGAGGCGGAAGTGGAAGATGAAAGAGAGGGAGAAGATGGAGAAGAGGAGAAGGAAGGAGACTAAGGAGATCGTGGCGAGGCTGCACAACGAGGCGGGTGAGACCATCTCCCCCTCTGAAAATTCCTCACGATCTCATTTCGAAAACTCCTTTCTATACTCTTTCTACATGGCACCCTTGTCTTGTTTTATGTAAATGTCTGAGAGAGAGAGAGAGAGAGAGAGAGAGAGAGAGAGAGAGAGAGAGATCTCATATGTTGGTTTGGTATTGGTTTGGTTGAAGGGTGGGTTTCTTTTTTGCCTTGTTGAAGGGGCAACAACAAGGAAGAGGAGGGAAAGGTGAAGAGAAAGGGATGTTTTGTGGAAATGGACAAGGAAACCGGCGGAGGAGAGAAGTCTGGTGCCAAGCTGGGAACAGGACATGTTGGGAACATGAGGGAGGGAATGGTGTGTTGTTTTTTCACAGGGAATTGGCATGGATGGGTTTCGCTCGTTTTTTTAGACTATCTCTAAATAGAAGTTGCCGACTAGCCACAATTTTTTTTTTTATATACAAATTGCCAACTGTTATATGCTTTGTCCACAAGGTTTATCCAATGGGATGGACCAGTGATCACCTTCTGTCAGCCATTGGTTACCAGAGGAAGATTTGCAACATATAGTCTTCTAGATGAAATGAAGGAGCTGAATAATGGGATGCACGACGTCCCCCCTGTGAGTGAATTCATGGGGCCTGGTTATAAACTGAGTGAATCCACCTGTTAAAATGGATTTATAGTTCTCTTGTGAGCTATCAGAGAGTTGGGGCCAATTCGTAGTAAAGGTAGGGGAACTCCACGATGGGTCCATCTCATGTGAGTAATTTATATTTGAAAAATCCCATGAGTCACAATCTCATTTGGGTCTAATATATTTGAAAAATTATTTCAACTACATCTTTTTTGCGTTCATTCATAAGTCCACAAAATTATAACTCTCATTCATCATTTTATATGCATTTGTGGACTTAATTAGGTTAATTGCATAGAATTACACTTAATTTCATGATTTCATGCATTTGAACATCAAAGTTGGAATCTTAGTCAAATTTGGTCAAAATTCAGTCAAAATTCATTACATTGCATGACTTTTGTGAAATTAGGGGTTTTCATCTCCTTTTTCACCCAAAAAATTAGTTTTTTTTAGCTTCACTAATGCATACCTGCTAATTTTGACATTATGTGTTATTTTTGGAAAGTTAAATATTTTTAGTACAGTAAGTAGGCATGAAGAGTCCCGGGTATAGTCAATCTAGATTCTTCACACTTGATTATTAATGACATTATTTAATTATTTATATTGGAGAAATCAAGAGTAGGACTTGCACTGGTGAAACTTGAAGAGAGATCAAAGGCGGGACACCCTTCATGAAAGAAAGAGAAAATTGGAAACTTTGCAAGGAGAGTTGACTAGTCAAAGTTGCAAGTAAGGAAGCATGCCAAATATGGAAAGATAATAAAATAAGAAAGAAAATAAAGAGTCCAAACATATTTTGAACGTCCAACATGGGTCTCACACACCCCACTGCATGCCAAAAATAGAGGTTCCCTTAATTGCACAATTATTCTCGGATTTTTCATGGGCATCAAATTGAAATGGTCATAACTTTCAACCTGAGTGTCGAATTAGTGCAATCTACATACCGTTGGAAACATCTTTTCGAGTAGATATCCGTGGAGCCCAACATTTCATAAATCAGAGCTATATCAAGGGAGATATGACCTCCGGAAGTTGACTATTATAATTCTCTGCGGGAATTACAAGAAGTTTTCAAAATTGGCAACTTGAGAGATGTTTGAGGAGTTCAATTTGGCAAGACTTGGAGTCCAAGAGATCACACTTAGTAACAAATCCTCTTCAATTCAAATTCTTTCCAAGTGTGAAGCCCCAGCTTGAGACCTAAGCAAGAAATCTTTACCAATATGGAAACAAGTCCTAAAAGAGAGGAGATTCTTTACTAAAAAGGAGGCATCAACATCTATAAAACCATTCTCCACCAAGCATTTCAGGACAGCCCTCTCTTCTATTCCTTTCTTTCTCTCTTCCTTTCTTCTTTTCCATTAGTTTATTTTTATTTTTGGTAGCCTTGGGCAATGTCCAATGATTTATATTGAAGGAGAAAAATTGTGAATGAGAAGTTGTAAAGATGCAATTTTTAATGATAAATCAAGAAGCATTCTTTGCAATGGCGGGCTAATTTTCTTGATTAGAGGTATGGATGAAGGTAAGTAATTGTCTTTTTATTTGTTTAGTAATTCTAATTTGTGTTCTATGATTATGTGCTTAATGATTAATAGGCTTGTCTTTGTGTCCTAGGCAAATCTCTATTTTTATTTTTAAAAATAAAAATTAGTTTTTGACTACTCATGCTTAATTAGGTTTGATAGGTCATGCTTAGGACTTAAATCTTTTGATGGTTTATGCTTACTTTTGATGGGTGGTGCTTAAATTATTTTTATTCTTTTATGAGATGAAGGAAGTCTTGAGTTTTGAGTTTTTTTTATGATTAAAAAGGGATTTTAAAAGTTAAAATTTCCAAATTAAAAACATTGATTTGTCTTTGATTTGAAGTAAACATTGGAACAAGTTAGGGTTACTTAATAAATAATTGGTGGATGCTTATTGGATTCCTATGCTCTAATCACCTTCATTAATTGGTAGATTTCGAATTTTCAAATTAGTTGCTTATTTTTACATCTAAAAACGCAAATTTTTTCTTAATTGTTAGTTAATTAATTTTCTTAATTTAAAAGTTTCTTTAATTAGCTCCCTGTGAGTTCAATCCGTTCTTGCCACTATCTCATCTAGACACCCGTGCACTTGCAGTATTTTATGATTGATAAAGATCACATCAGACAGTCACTTTCAATTTTATTTTTTGAAAAAAAAAAACCTTACATGGAAGGATTAAAATTAGGTATCCCTGTCAATACTCTAACGTAAGAAAATACTAACAACACCTACTCATCTTGCTCAATTAAATTCAACTTTCAAGATTTAAATTATTTATACTTATGATAGCAAGGCACAAGATAGATTGAAATGAAGAAAAAAAATCGTGTAGCTGACCCCAACGTAATTGAGACAAGGCTTTGATGATGATGATATTTAGATTAACAATACCAAAAGGTGGGGGGACACCCACTATACAAAATGAATTAACCTCACTGCTTTTCCTTACTTTGATACATAAGGCTACCCAGGGGCGGACCCATGTAGTTATGACCTGGGGCGATGGCCCCTAGTAGATCTTGAGATTGCTTAGAGATTTAAATGGGCCAAACGATGCCCCACATATATTTCATAAATACTCGCCCCACGTCTAAATCTGACGATCTCCCCATGTCACAGAATTGAAAACACCAATCTTTTGCTACGACATCTTATTCCACCGAAGTCTCACTCCCTCCCCTGATGTAGTATAATTTCAATCACTCTATACCTAAATTTGAATCCTTAATCTCCAAATCCTAATTTCAAATCCTAAATTTCCAAATTCTAATCCAAACTCTAAGCCCTAAATCACCAAATCTAAACATGATCAAATCACCCTTAGGCATGCTTTAATCTTTAGTTCATACCTAAATTAGGTCTTAGCTAGAGTTCATATGTTTGGATAGCTTAAGTTACATCTAAGTGGCAATTCTTCTTCTTTGCCATAAGCCCATGACCAACTATAGGGAATTATTTTTAAAGCTAAAGTATGTGCAGGACAATCAATTAAGTTCCTTAGATCCAAATGGGACCTCTTAGGGTACCCAAATTGGGGTAATTGAATGCTCACCCAAATCGTTGTTTCAAGTCATACAAATACAAGGATTAAAGAATATGTTATTTTAGGAAGTTTTGACGATGATCACCTGAACTTGGGAGAAGCAGTGGGATGACCCTTCAATTGGGCAGGAGATTTGCGCATGGACATGGTGAGAGTTTTATATTTATTTAAACATAATACATTTTCTCCTTTTCTATTATTAGTGTAAAAAAAGTCTATAAAAGTCGAGCAAAGTTTAGCCCCATCCAAATAAAATTCCTAGGTCCGCCGCTAAGGCTACCATCAGTTATACGAAGGCATATAGCCACCTGTATATGAAAGAGAAGGAGACCCAGAAATAGTGGTACAGAGCCCACATGTCGGGCTAGCAAAGTAGTAGAAAAACCTAAATAAGAGAAAGTCCTAATATAAGACCAATTTCCCCCCTTTCATCTTAAAATGAGCCAAATATCCACAATATAACAAAGTGGATATAATTAGAATTAGTTCAAGGACCTGAATTTGACTGAGAGTCCATTTGATGAGTCTACAGAATAAAAAAAATTGACTCTCAATCCAATGGTCCAATCCATTCGGATAGGTGAAAACTCAATGGATCTAGTGTAATTCAGGGGTCTCATATGTGTAGATGGTTCGGATGTATCATAAAGTCGGCCCCACTAGGTTGTCCATCACCGTAATATGGTGATGGATAATTGCGCATGAATATTTCCCTATATATATACCTTGACAATAATATGCAACCACCATGAGATTTATGCTGACTTTTTTATGAAAATGACAGGTTTTCCCTTATATCCATTAATATAAGAAAATGGGTATGTCATTATTTACAAAAAAAAAATAGAGAATTTTGTGGCAAAATCTTTGAAATTTGGCTATTCCTCGCAAAGGGTCCTTGCAGATTATGTAGCACAAACTCGGTCTTCCAGCCACTTTTGTACTTTTTTTTATGAGCGATGATATTGTCATCCAAAAAAACTTGGGCAACGCTAGTGTCACTCCTCACATTTTCTTCTTCCTCATCTCCTCCTTATTTCTCCATATCCCCGGCTCCATTTCTCACCCAACCCACCACTCACAATATTTTCATCATAAGTGCAGGGAAAGGATGATTATCACCTCTCACCTTTCAGCTATGAGGTTTTTCACTGCTCATACCGACAGAAAAACTGTGAATACATGTTTTCCAAACCAGCGAAGCCCTCTCTCTCTCTCTCTCGTTTTCTCATGGATGGGTTCATGGGTTGAGGGTGAGCTCTACATGATAATGTATGAGCATAAGATTGTTATCGAGACCATTCTTCCATGTTATGTCTGTCATTTTTTTCTTTCCTGTCTCTTTCACTTTTCAAGATAAATCTTGAGAATATGAAAAGAAGAAAGAAAGAAAGTCCATGTCGATCAGTAGCAATCTTTTCATAAAGCATGTGATATTGTTTTTCCAAAATGATTGGGAGAAAATTGAGTGGGGAAGATAGAGAAATAGGTGGGAGAAGAAGAGAGAATAAGAGGAAGAAGAAACAAAGGAGTTCTATGTTTTAAGAAAATCACGAAGAGTAATGCTAGCGTTACCCCTATTAGACACGAGCGAAGCTAGCATTGCTCCTATTAGACACGAGCGACACTAGTGTCGCTCCCCTCAATATTAAAAAAAAATGAAAGAGATCCCGACAGATTCCGTTTGTACTATACAATTTACAGAAACCCTTCGCGAGAAATGACCAAATTCCGAGACTTTTCCCATAAAATCCTCAAAAAAATATCATTGTTTTCTCCCCAGTCACAACTCTCTCTCTCTCTCTCTCTCTCATGCACCTTTAGCTTAGTCATGTGTTTTGAGACTTTCATCAATCCAATGGTTGGTGGGAGAAGGAATATATTTTCCTTGGGAGCCATTATGTAATATAAAAATCTTGTGGTGTCAAATATAAAAAAAGCATAAAATTATCTCTAACTTAAAGGAGCGTTTTGACGTTTTGTTTTTTCTTGCCAGGAGTGTGGGATGGTTCAACCCCTACCAGTGTTGGGTGGGCTATTAGGTGACTAGGCATTGATGTGGGAACAACATGATTTTCCCACCTAGGAAAACCATATTATAAAACATTCCAAGAACTCCATTATAGGCCCCACGTAAAGATAATATATACTGTTCAACGGGTATCCCGTACCTAAGAGAAAGATCTACTAAAATTTGAGTTAAAAATGAGTGGGACCCACCATGGGCACATGTAAAAAAACATGACTAGCACCTACATGGCATCAATGCTGATGTGGCATTAATAATGTTCCATCATGTGTTCAATCGCCATACGAGGGACCACTTCTATATCTTGCCAGAGGAGATGGGATTCAAGTTCAAATAATCTCTATTGGCCCATAATAGAGTTCTCGATGATAGCTTCAACTGGCTTACATGCAACAGGACTTGGATTGCATTCCGTTCGTTCGTTGATCCAAACTTATTTCTACATGATGTAATGGTTTTGTCTCGTTCTAATTTGAAATCTGTTTGGTTGGTTTCACAACCAAAAAATACGGATTAAATTTTACAACCGTGTCCACCTAGAAAATTAAAATTTAATTATTTTTTTTTTCTTAAAAAGTAAGTATATTATTAAGTCTATTACCTCAAAAATCATATAAAAAAAATTTAATTTTGAGTTAAGAGTTCACAAAATCAAACGCTAATACGTCGGGTCCTGGTCAACAGGTCAAACCGGCACGGATCCATTAAAAATCTCTCAACAGCTCCCCTTCTCAGACGCCATTCCTTTCCTGTATCTCAATCACAGGCACAGCAGCAAAGTACGTATATCGTAAAACCCCCAATATCGGCACCCAAACCCTATCCGATATTCAGAATATCGCCGATTCTTTCTCAATAATCGTTCCGGACTCCTGACTCTGCGCTGGGAAGCGTTACCGGCGAGAAGAGAAGAACATCATCTCCGTGGTGGAAGACCGCGCGCTCTAAATGGACACCGTCAGAGCCTCCGTTAACGGCGCCGTTACAGTCAAAAGCAGGGTCCCACGAAGCAGAAGGAGGCGGAGAGGGCGGCGCTTGACAAGAGCTCTGGCTACGGAAAGAATTTCATGGCCTCCAAAAGCTTAAGTTGCAGTGGTAGGTCTGTTTGGATTTCATTTGGTTTTTTAGTTTTTGTAGGCGTTGTAGTCCTCCAATTGTGTGGTTTCTACTCAAAGTCTGGTTTCAATGAGATGGAATTGCTATGGTCACAATTTGATTTTAGTGTCTCCCACTTCGCAAAAATGGATTGAATATTTTGGTAGCTACTGTTTGATTGGGGTGGTTCACAAAACCAGAAACCATGTAGAGTATGTTAGAGCAGAGCATTTGAGCATAAATCTACTATTTGCTGCAACTACTTTTGAGTAGGGTTTCTGATTTGAGTAGGGTTTTAATTGGCTGGCATGTGATTTGGGCTAAGATCGAGGGATCGAGGGATGAATAAGTTCAATGCCGAGCGTTGAACGGTTCGGATTAGCTCTAGGACCGTCAATGTTTTCCAAGTTCTCACTCACTCTCATTGCCATTAGGAAAAACATCCATTACATTAGAAAGTCTGTAGTAGAGCTAATCCAAACCGTTTAGCTTCAAACCCATCTGCATGTCAGAGATGGGATTGATGCTGCATTAGCATCGAACCTAATCAAACCCCTTGATCTTACCCAGCCGGTTAAAACCCTACTCAAATCAGATACCGGCCAATTGAAACCCTACTCAAAAGTAGTTGCAGCAAATATAAGATTCGAGCTAAGCAACGAAATGGGCCACTCTTATTGCTTGAATCGCCGCGAGCTCTCCTTCATAACATCATATTAGGGTGGTCTCGCTCCCATGTCCTTCCTTCCGGAGTAGCGGGATCCTGGGTACAACGAGACTGCAACTTTGACTTATTCCACCGGGAGGGGTTCGAACCCGCGACTACTGGCGTGACGGACCAGCACTCTAACCAACTTAGTGATTTCCCGCTGAAACGCTCTCTCAATGAGAGCTCATACTTCAAAAGAAAAAAAGGAAAGCATGAAAGACAAGGATCAGTCAGTCTTGCAGTCAGCAAATATGGAAATATTTTTTGATTCCTTTACTGCTTCACAGATGAAGGCGGTATGGTAAGGAGCATCGTCCTCAACTGATTTAGCCCAAGACAACAAATTGGATTGATTCTAGAGGAATCCAATGGAGAATCCATTTTGATTTAGCTCAATTAGAGTTGTATACAATAGAAATTTATAATTGGTCAAACTAATTCACTGCATAGAAGAGAGACTGGTATGAGAAGTGCCTCCCAACCCAGTGGTAAAGAGGCATCTCGCCTTAGTATCTACCCAGGGATTGATTTCTCGGTGGGCACATCTCATGGTAGTCTGCGCAAAAAATTATAATAACAGAAACAGTAAAGATGTGATCAACTTCTGTCATTACAATGTCTCGTCTTACTATTAACTTATGTTTAAGTAGATGACAATGAGTACCTTATTTAGGGGCTAGATTGTGTGCTAGTACATGGAGTGATACTTCAACTTGTGGACCAGAATTTTAATGAATTGATGCTGTAGAAATAAAGTCTTATGTTTTCATTTTTCCATGGAAAATAAAATAACTGTGAAAATAAAATGCTGTATATAACTGCCCCCTGTAAACTTGTTTATAACATTTGTTTTTTCCTCTCATTTGTTAATGTTGGTGCTGATTTTCAAATGTTCCCGCCACATGATCTAGGTAACCACGTGTACAATCATTTAGATATCCCAATCAGAAGTAGGTACTGGAAACAAGGCACATTCATCTGTAGTCATTGCAATGAAGAGATGTTGTGAGATCTTTCAACATTTGTTATGGACTTATTGTTGGAAGTAGGTGGGCCTTCCAAACAGGATTTCAATAACTTTGATCCGCTTAATGCAGGAATCAAACGCCCAAAATGCCAAGAACCCATCCCAAAATCTCAAACCCAAATCTTAGTGTATTAAGATCCCTGATCTTTGTCAAGAAAACAGATCTGAACATACAAAATAACTAATTACATAGCTACAAACATAATTGGCGCAGATCTATACCTGAGGAGCTCTATTGTGCTCAAATTGAGACTTTGATCTTTGATTCTGTGAAACCCTTTCGCAGACACAATCTCCTAGACCTCTCAATCTTCCATGCTATTTCCCAAATTGAGAGACTTCTCAAAGAGAATGGTGGATCTCAATTGAGAAGAAAATCCAAGGCACTCAACTAGATAACCTGGAAGAGAGAAGAGAGAGAACTCCAAATACGTCCAAGAGATGGTTTGGGCGTCCAATGGAATATGGGATGTCCAGCCGTATTCCTCTTTATATACTTTTTGGTACTTCTTTTCCCAGTTCTCTTGAGAGTTCTTGTTGGAATATAACTCTCTCACTTTGGGCTAGCATGGGGACCACTAGGGATTCTTTGGATTTGGCTCCAACTGAAGCATCTGGAACCCACATATCATGTAAGTTCCTTGCCCACAATTAATTGCAGATAACTTCACTATATAAGTGCAATTGCACTTCAGTCCTAAGAATTTTACAAGAAGACCCTAAACTTTCCAATTACTGCAAGCAGGCCCCTCCATGAATTATATTCATGGATCCATTAGAAATAAACTGTCTAACCAAAGTGGATCCACCTCTTGTTAGCCTTGTGACCCAATTAATCAATACTGATCATTGATATCATTTGATTAACTCTTAATTAGAATGGGTACGCACTTACCATTGATAAATTCCATCAATTAGCACAAGGGGATATTTCTCTTATGAGGATAAATTCCATATTGAGAATATATGTTCCTACAGTCCTACCACTATCTACCCAAGATACCGAGGTATTGATCTACAGTTGACTCTCATTGGTAAGTTAAAGTAAATGCATAGTAGAAACTTGAGTCCATTATTCTCTCAGGATTAGAGACAGTATTTTGTATAAGGCGCTGCTCATGGTCATTCGGTACATCCAATATACTAGCACAAAAATCCTGAGCCTTCCACTCTTATGGCCGAGACAAACCACACTATTTCATAGTGATTGAGGTTGTACAAACTTTTCAGATGATATGCCCAGTCTCATCATTGATTGTGAAACGCTTCAAGTATTAGAGTTGTGACCTATATCTCTTGCATGTGAATCTCATCTACACACATGGATCACATTTAATATACTTAAGGGCTCCTGTTCATCTCATGAATAAACATGTCATTTTGTATTAATTATGTGCAACCATAAATAGAATCGCATTCATTTTATGAATAAAAGTATGAAATTGTATATCAATTAAGATAATTAATCAAAATATTTACATCATCCACTGGATTGAGGACGTACAATCTAACACGTATAGCATTTTTGTAGAAGTGTGAAATAAAGGCTATAAATTGAAAGCAAGATATGTATCATTTGTTGGTGGTGTGAAGAGCACTACATGATGACGAATAATTAATGGTATGCCAAAATTTGGGTTGCTCCATATCAAAAGACATGATGAACATAGAGGCTAGAGCTGATGCACTGGCTTATACGAGCGAACATTGCTTTCAACAACCAATTTCAGAAGATTAAGAGAAAGCAAATGGCAGTAGGATTTCATGGTGATGCATTCTTTAAATCCAAACAACATCTGATTGCTGAAAGTGGCTAGGGTGGAAGTAGGAGCCACCACACTCTTGCATAAGAGGAGATCATTGGTGTCATTGGATGTTTTGGTTGTGCTATTAAATGTCTTTTAATTATTGTTGAAGCATATACCTTTTAGCATTGTTTTCGTCATTTATTTTTTGGTCATTTTCTGATACTCAAACAGAGTATAAATGTGGCATGAGGCATTGTAGGATGGCTTATCCTGTTACTCTAACAACTCAAGGTTGTGCAATTTTTAACAACGCAAGAGAAAGTTATCTGGGTTTCAATCTGAAATTTTCTTAGGAGAGAAGGGAAATTAAGTTATTTTGAACCTTTAGTTAACACAGTTTCCAATGGCATTATCATAAGTTAACACCAAGCGCCTATTTGAAAGACACCTCTCAACTTAGGAACATTTTTAATATTATTAATTCATTGAGCTCTTTTTTATTTTTCAGAACCTAGGAACTAGTTTGGAATTTTCCCATATTTATTTATTACTACTAAAATTATTTATTTGTTTTTGTAATTTTTATTTTGGTACCTGCATAACTGCAAGGTGGTTATGAATCTCTCACACAGTCATTTTACCCATTTTGACTTTTGATGGCCTTAATAGACAAAAATAAAATAAAAAATCATTGAATTAGATGATATGGAACACCGTTAATAAAAAGTAGATGATATTGTACATAACTGCAGCTGTTGTTGGCCCTTGGTGTTTAGCAACCTTTGCAACTCAAAAAATCCCTCACTTTAGTTTTGGTCATTGATGAATTCCATCGGGTTAGCAGTCTAGATCACCAAATCATGACCCCCTGTGTGATTCTAAGGTGTTGGCTCCTTCTAAGGTGGTGAAACAATAGGAACTAATGCATGAGGTCATTTATGTGGTGTAACTAAGGGGACCGTGATATTTGCATAAGGTCTATTACATGGTGAGTCCATGTTCTCCTTTGCACCGCTCGACTTGGCTTTGGAGTGCTTCCTCCTTGCTAGCAAGTGTGGCTGATAGTGAGACCGACTCTTGGTTTTGGAGGAGCCCTTGGGCACAATAATGCACTGGTCATACTTTCACTGCACAAGTGGTGACTTTTCTGTGGATCTTAATTATTTGAACTTTTACCCCATGATTGATGATCCAAACTGCCTAAGAGGCCCTTCCCTTGAGCATCTCATTTTGCTGTTGCTGTCATCATCATCAACATAAGCTTGTCCCACGAATCTACGGCTGGCTAAAAGCATTCTGACCCAAAATATGGCCTGTTTTGTTTAATTTATTAAATTTGTGTGCCTGTATGCCTGTGTTCTGTGTGAATGATTTCATGCATGCGTGCAACCAGCCAAGTCATTGCATGCATTTCAAGAATTCTGTATGGACTGAGTGGGACCCACCTTATTGCTGTTCGAATTGGTGGTAACCTGGACCATAAGCCTTTGACACAGTTAGTGTCGGCGGTGACCCTGCCTGTTTGAACCAGAGCTCTGCCTTGCAGCCGATTCAATTGGCGGTAAGCCAGAAAACACTTCATTAGCCCCCGTGAATCCTGGAGTAGGAATCTTCTAGAAGAGAGAAGGATCTGTGCATCTAAGGCTTGGACCAACATCATCTTTGTCATCAAGCATCTGATTTGATTCAACTTGATCAAGTAAGTAATCAAGCACATCATTGACATTTAGTTTTCATAATCCTTGATCTTTGCATATGCTATTCTATGTGTTTTAATCTACTTGATGTGTGCCTAATCCATGTTTCTGAATTCATCTATTCAAACTATTCCTACCACCTAGATTCTAGATCTAACACATTCAGTTTTTTAACAGTAGATCTAACATGTTCTTGCCATTATGCTTCGTTGCATTGTTACCCTTGAATTTAGCATTCTGCTTGTTACCTCTTTTTAGATCTTGTGTACTTGGATTAGATCCATGCATCCTACATGTTAATCCATCATGTCAATTCGTTGTTAATGTTCTAGATTCATGTTTTTACGGTTGGATCAAAGTAGGTGTGCTTGTCCGTAATTATGTTACCACTATTCTAACTCATTCTATACTTGTATCTTCTGCTTCCTCTGCATCCATTGTTTGAATTCAGTCTCGTATATTACCATGCTTTATTTACATTCTAGAATATGTATTAGATCTAACTTGCATGTTCATTGATTCCATGTATGTTCTACTTCGTTCCCAACTTGTTCATTGCTATGTTATGCTTGTTTTATGATTTGCTAATTGGACCAATCCTGTTTGTACGTTAGTTTAACCGGTCATACAGTTGAACCAGGTGATCCATAACCCCTAGTTTGATTCACATTCAACTGAGCTTTCCAACAAATCTGGAATCACGTTGTTTCAATGTCGGAAAAGTAAGTTGTGACTGTTCTACTAAACTTGTATCATTCTACCCAAATGCTAAAATTCTGTGTAAATTGGTTCTGCCGCATCTGTTTTACTAACCTAATGACCTCTAATTTTGATGAACTTGTGTTAGTTTTCTTTGTCCTTACATTGGCTAATAAATGATATATTATTTGCATTAATTAGAGTTTTGAGCTGAAAGTTGTGGTCCCTTTTGTGAATATTGTCGAATCTGCCTATTTGCAAAGTCTTACTTTACTGTACCCAAAGTTCACTAATAAACTATACCTTACTGAGAGCAGTAGTAAATCCAGACAAGTTGCTGGAGATGCACATATGAGTTAGCCTTCATCTTCAAATTGAATCACCTGATTTTGATTTAAAACGAAAGAAAAAAATTCTTGGACTGAAACAAGGGTCAATGTAGAAAATTATAGATTTCTGTTACATGTAACATGTCTTGCGTTTCCTTGACTTGTTTTACTGTCTTGTATGCATTGTGAGTGCGATTTGTTTCTATTTCATGTATGAGATATTATCTTACTTAAGAATTATGTTACATAAGGAATGGAGTTCATGGTATGAGATGTGAAATTTCCTAATGTGTAAGTGTAACCAATGAGTGTGCGTCCTTTGAGTAATGGGTTCCATAAGGAAGCGGTCCATGGTATGGGACACTGGTTATTTATGTGACTAGTTCCTTAATGAAATATGCTTGTTATGGGATAACCTAGTGATTCGAGAGTTTGGTAGATCTTGCATGTGTGTAAAAGTTTGCATGTGCCCGCATTTTTTAATTTAAGTCGTATAATCCGATTCATGTTGCTTGGAACTAGTTTGTGTGGAACCATGGGAGATCTTGTTTGTAAGGTCCACCCTTGTTGATTAAATCATCTGTTATTTGTTTTATGTACTCGCTGGTATTTTTGTTATTCTTGAATTCTGCCTCGTCATAAGGCACTTTTCAGGGGTCAATGATCATTGCTTGGGGAATAGGGATGCTCAAGTGGCGTTACACCATTTTGTGATCCAGTGAATTGTGTACGTCACACTCAACCCAGGCTTTACCTGATGCTCTGATATTGTATGATATGATACCTGCTTTGTACCTGGTACCAATGTCCAGTGGCGGACCCAGGATTTTCGTTCGAGGGGGGCATATGATGATCAATTGAAGATTTCAAACATTATTTTGTTGTTATGTATTCACATTATCAATGGCAAAAGTGAGAATGTATTGCATTTAAATAGATACAAAATATTTAAATATATCAAGCAACTAACATTCTCTATCAAAAGTCATATCACAATTCTAAAAGAAATTTTTTACAATTGCCCTCTACAGTTGTTCATGTTTTGAAAGCCATGACATCATGAAAGAAAACCGCTCATATAACAAAACTATAAAAATAACCACTACTGCTGCTACTATAGAACTACAAGCAAACATTGGAACAAAAGGAATATAAAATAAAAGGGGTGGAACTAGTTGATCCCATTCCCTGGTCATGATTGGACGGTGAAGCTTGGCAAAATTGATGAATAAGTGTGCAATTAGAGCTTTTGAATCAAAATAACTTGTCCCAATTTGGTCCCTTTAGATCCCTGTTCATCTCTGATAATTTCACTTTTTTATAGTTCAACTTGTAGTTACCAGGAGAGGGTTAAAATTGATCTGATAGTGCCTATACGGCTAATGGAGGTTTCCACGTACATTGATGTGCTTAACTTTTCTAATGCCTACTTGCTCTGTTTCTTATGCCTATTATTGTGCTTGGATTATCAGATTTTTTCCACATATTGGATACTTTTGTGTAAGAACCATAATCAGTGCATTTTAGTTCAGATTCAAAATATAGAGAATACTGTTTTGAGGGAAAACAATAAACCATGTATTCCAGTTCCAGAATTTTTGTACTCCGCATTGAGTCGATGTGAGAAAACCATTTAAGCAATTGAATTCCCATTGGTAATTAATTTAGGAAACTTTAATATCCATCAGTTGAGAGTACACTTTAGGAACTCTCAAGCTTATAGTTGTTGTAATTGAGAATGTGAAGTAGAACCCCTGAAAAAATATGAAATTTTGGTTCACATTATTGGATTTGAGCTTTCTTTTCCAGGATAAATGTTGATATTTTCTTCTTTCCAAGCTTATACATTTAATTTTGCTCAATCGAGAGAAGGGCAACATCTCTGTTTGGATTTGATTTGCCACACAATTAGATGGGCTGCACCTGATAGGGAAAACGAGATGGTCAATGCTGCGCTGCACACTTTATGATGGAAATCGGATTTTCAGATGATCCATATTTTTTTGCACCTCTCTTATCCATTATATTATATGGTTTGGAACACCATGCGTCTCACTCATATGTACTGCTATTCGTTGCAAAAGACTATAATTTGATTAGACAAGAGAAAGCTCAACCATCTGATCAAACATCAAAGCAAGCAAAGAAATTCAATCAAAGAGGAACAAGATCCAGATTTTGAAAAATGCACAACAAATATTGCAGTGAAAGAAGCCCAAGAAAGACGTGTTGTGTGTAAGGTCATGTTTGCAAGTACCGCTCTTTGGTTCCAGATGCTTGGCTGATTGAGAGTTTGAGATGGTGAAAGCTTCAAACCACACATCCCTTCTATGCTATGCCGGACTACCGGAGCATTGGAGCTTGAAAGGGAGGGCTGGGATTGCAAGAGCCCTGGGAGAGGATTTGGAGTTTGAGGAAGAGGAAGGGGAAGGGTTTAAGAAGGGATAAAAGGGGTAGGGCCCAGGGGCACGCATGTTAGGTCGACGGGGGCATGGGCCAGCGGCCCATTGAAACTTTGTGCATTTTTCAAATCCCAATGGGGTCCACTGCCCCCAATGCCCTTAACGTGGGTCCGCCCTGCGAATGTCTGATATGCTACGATACATCCTTGAGAGCGGAATGCTAAGTTCAGGTGAACTGTGTTGCACATTACCTGTTATCCAGCGTGTGCGGGCAGCGCCATGGCCGTCGTGCATGGTGATAATTTCGCATGTGCCTTTCCTGGGTTTTCTGCATCTCTCTGTATTTTCCTGTAATTCATTTTCCATAGTTTCTGTTCTTTGCTTATCTGATATATGATCTTGCTTAGTTTGATTTGCTTCCACTTCAATGTTTGGAATTCTGACAGCTATATGATACCTGTTAAGTTGCATCACGTGACCGTGCGTTCTGCATGTTTTACCATTGTTCACTTGCTTGTATTACTTGCTTCACGCATCTAGATTGGTTACTTACTGAGTGTTAGCTTACTAGCTTTTAATTATGTTTATTTTAGATATCAAGGTAGCCTGCTAGCTAGACCCGGGAATTTCTAGAATGAGCGCGTCAAGCCAGACTACCGGATTTTTGCTTAGTGTTAGATTAGTTTAATTTCAATTTAACTCAAGTGATGTAATAAGGCTTTTGGTTATATATTTTCAGTATTTGTTTTAGACTTTGACTTTGAACATTCAAAAGAAAAAAAAAAGAAAGAGACTTTGACTTTGATTAAATAAAGATTTTAGTTAAGCTTTGAATGCTATTCCGCTGCGACAATTTGACTTATCCATGTGTTATGGAAAGAAAAATTCTGCGGCCTTGAAGTTTGGAATTCTTGAATTTCAGGTTGTTACAATTTGTTTCATATAAATCTTGGCAAAAACTGAACAGGGCTGGTGGTGGGAAATTGGGATAGTTCAGTTACTGCAATTTGAGCCATTGGAACTGAAACTTCAGAGGTTAGAAAAGGAATGCTATAAAATCAAGAGCGCCAACCGTATGATTTTCATGGATAATTCTTTGACACATTAATTTTGTTACTATTATTATTATTATTTTATTTTTTTGAAATGGACAATAATTGGTGTTTTTATCAATAGTCAAATAGAAGCAGTGGGTTAAGATTACCACTGGTTAAGAGTTTGGGTTTAAATGAGGGCTTTAAATGTGCAGAAATCTAAGCCAATTGAAGGGACCTACTTAGAGTGGTTTTGAATCTTAGGGATGATTATATATTACATTCCTTTCTGTGACTTACTTTAAATTATAAGAAAAGAAAGATGCTTTTTTAAGAAGATTGCTTTTGTAAACTGAAAATGGATTTCAGATATGAGAGGGTTGTGAAGCCAACAATCAAACTGCTGTGCATAAAAATTCATGAAATTAGGTGCTAGTCCAGGAAACATCATTCAGAGTTTCTTCTGACACTGGATTGCCCACCAACAATGATAGTGAATGCAATATTTTATAGTTTCGGATTTTTTTAATTTTTATGTTTTAACTGCAGTTACACTCTGTATGGTGTGTTTTTTTCTTTTAATGGTTTCCATTGTGTCTTCCTTGTAGGGATAAGAGACATAGGGCTGAAGAGGTCCAAGAAAAGATATTTCATGTATAATTCTGCATAATCTCGAATGTTATTAGTTCTGGTACATAGACCGAGTGCGACAATGCGAGCAAGAGCTCCTAGTTTTATGGAGATTCCATCATTGGAATCTCCAACAATTACTTATATGATATGACCTACAGATGAGATTCCCCAAAACCATGCTTGTCTGAGTAATAACAATGAGATTCCCCAAAACCATGCTGGGAATATGTTGGGTTTATCTTTTATACCGGTTTGACCGGATTGGTTCATTGGGTTGGGGGTATTTTGCTCATTGTAATGGGGCTTTGTTGGGGATTACGAAAGAAGAGATTGTATATATGATGTAATCTGTAACCCTAGACTCCGTGAGAGAGGTGAGAGCTCTCTCTCCTATGGGTGTCGTAGTCAAACTCCAAACCACGTCGGGGGCTGAATGGAAGAAAGCAAAACAAGCAAGGGGGACACACAGAGAGAACTTGTAGGGGGAGAGGCTGTGAGAGCAAGATTGAGATCTGTGGGAAGAGAGTAAGCTAAGTGTTAAAGGGTTTAAAATCCTTGTAACGAGTTGCCCAATTTCTTTATAGTGAAATCGACAAAACACTCATAGGCCTGTGGACAAAGACAAGTTTGCCAAACCACGTAAATATGTGTGTTATGTGGGTTGCTTGTGGTTGATTGATTATGCTTGTTTTGGCTTAAAAATTCCCTAACAATTGGTATCAGAGCCCAAACAAAATAAGCTAGGATTTCGAGAAGAAGATGCCATTCGTTTGATGAGAAATAGATAGGATTAACGAAAGTTATGAGTGGTTGAAGTTGAAGCGGCTATTTTCGAATTAATAGAGGGGAAAACAGCGAATGGAGTGGGAGCATTGATCAAAATGGTGGCCATTATGTAGTGTCGCGGCCAAGACCCCACTACATAGCATGGATCTTCTAGCTATTTCTTTTTTCTTCTTGATTTTTTTTTTAAATGTGGGATTTGTAAAAGGCTATTTCTTGTTTCTAGTTTTCCTTTCATGACATTTTCCCACTGTCTCATGCTGTATCTTACTCAGATTCATTGAAGGGAATCTAATTTGTACGTATTTTATAGAAATAATAATATAACCATTGAAGTTAATGCTTTAAACTGTTAATCCACCAGATGAATCAGCTTTCTTATAGGAAGATAAACTTTGAAGAGTTCTGTGCTGCTGCTACTGGTCCCTACCCTACCGATTGGAGTATCTTGAAAAGTTGGAGCAGATTTCTGCACACCATTTGAGTATTTTGAACAGGAGGGAAACTTTGACGAACTGACCCAGGTACATTCTGTGAAACGATTGGTTTTATGGGTGCTTTAGATGTGACTTCAATTGCTAATGGTTTAAATACTTGAAAGTCATATTAGATGTAATTCCTTTTCTGATGACCCCCATCATTTTCACCTCAGGCCAAAGCTAGAAAGTGTCCCAGCAGATGTGCTTTCCAATTCCAGTTCACCAGAGATGCCAGGGGAAGAACTACCTATTCTGTGAATTTTCAAATCAGGTGTGATTTAGCATACACGGCGAAAAACATCTTCAAATCTCTATGCACAATGAACAGGATAGTGAAGGAATTGGACTTGGGTCTCATGTCCCACTCAACTCTCCATGATTGGGTCACTATGGGAAGCTCAGTTTCCTTGGTCACGCATCTTTTGCTTGGTTGCACAATCGATGCCTCTGGGCAGAGGAATATAGTGTTTTGAATTTTTATGAGGTTTATAGAGAGTAGCCTTTTAGGTGTGTTTTTTTAAAAGAAAAAGGCCTTTTAGGTTTTTTCTCAGAGCCTTTTTGAGAGAGAGAGGGAGGCAGGATATTTTTCTCCTTTGATGCTGGTGACTGCATCAACACACTCATGGTTGAGTGGTGTTAACTCATGGTTGAGTGGTGTTAGCACCTAATATCACTCACATGCCCCTAAGATCTCCAAGTTTAAAAGCCACTATTGACTGGTAGCCCCTAAGATTTCTGGTTGTAGCTTTGTTGGTCAGGTTCTATGGTGCCTTTGGTTGTAGCTTTGGTGGTTAGGATCTATGGTGCATTTGTTAGCAGGTGTACGAGTGTACCAAGGCCAGAAAAAAAAAAAAAAGAGAAGAAGTTAATTTAATCTGCTGTAGAAGTTCTCATGCAAGCTGCTGCCACAGTGTAAATGTTATGGTTATGTACTCAACAAGGAGCTTTATGTAAAATAAGAAAGGAAATGAATAAAAAATGTCTTGGTTATAATCTCAAATGTGAAGGAAGGTTGAATTTTATAAAAAACAACTGTTGAGGCTATTGTCTCTGAAAGCAACTGTCTCAAATATCTGTCATATTTTGATAACATTGTGGTATTATCTTAAAATTATCAGAAAATAGTGAGTTTTAAATAATATTTTGATGAAAATGCTGTTAGAAAGGAACAAGAAAGTAGTGTATTATTGGACTAAAATGCTAAAAGAAGTAAATATTAGATTTCTAAGACTAATTTAATTTTTTTTAATATTCAAGATTAATTTATTTCCCACAACATAGTCCCAATAATATCTTGAGAAAACCATTAATATCTGAAGAAGCCACCCAAATTCTAATAATATCCCAACATTACTGAGGTGGTGATTTTTCTTCAAGCACTAAGATCCTGTAAGTGCTTTCATTAGTTTCCTATATAAACATTAATTTGGAACTATAGTTCAATTTACTACACTGATCTATATACCTACCCTTTTGGCAAACAAAAGACCAAATCTAGTATCAAGCAGTTTCAATGAGCTGTGCTTTGCAATTGCAATTCCTCCCATTTTTTTAAAGAAATTTTCAGTTGTGCTTTGCAATTGCAATTCCTCTCATTTTATTCATGACATTTTCAATTGGGCTCCTGTGGGGTACCATTTCTCGCAGGGAGGAGGGGCCCAGAAAGATCTTCAAAACCCCCTAGCTACCAGTTCCACGTGGGGCTCCATGTGGGTCCCATAGCCCGCATCACACTGCATGCGTCACATTAAGGCTGTCAATTGTGTCGTATTAACGAATTTGGGTTATAGGTTAACGAATTCGTGTTAAAATCACTTCAACTCGTATACGACCTGTTAACTTAATGGGTCAAATAATCAAACCCGAATACAACCTGTTATTTTAACGGGTTACACGACCAAACCTGTTAATTTAACGGGTTACACACAAAATTAAAAGAAAATCCATGCAAAAATATATAAGTAGAAAAATATATAAGCCACACGAAACTGTAAATGAGGATCTGGAGTGAATTCCACCTAAAACCCTACTATAAAACAATAAATCTCAATTTCTTTTTTATGAATATAAATTAATTCTAGCTATATTTAGGGACTAAAAAAACTTTAACGGGTTAAACGGGTTGTTTACGTGTTACTGGTCTAATTCGTACACGACCCGTTAACTTAACGTGTTAATGGGTTAGACCCGGTAACGACCCGAACCCATTAATATCATGTGGGTTCGTATCGTGTCAACGGGTCGTGTGGCATTTTGATAGGCCTACCCTTGGATGACTACTCTATCTAGATTTTTTTAAGGGGTGGCAGATATTTGTGACACCGGACTAGTCAACTTGACTCAGTGTACCGAGTCAAATGAGTCTCGTATCGAGTATTGCTAGAACAAGGTGAAAAGCATCCAAATGCCTACCATCTAGGGCTGCACAACCGGATATCCGGTCCGGTTTTTGGATTGGAATCCGGTCGGACCGGATTTCCGGTCCGGCTTAAATGAGAGGACCGGTCTGGACCACTTAAGTGGTCCGGACCGGTTTCATTTGGTTTTTTTTTTTCCCTTAAGTTTTTATTTTATTTTTTCATTTTCAGCCCATTTCCTACCTCTTTTTTTAGATGTAAGAAGCTAGATCTTTGATTTCACTAGGGTATTTAACTTAGGAATTTTATATATTTAAAGTTTTGTATTAAAAAAATTAAATTTTTTTTTTATTATTAATCCAGTCCGGTCCGGTCCGGACCGGTTTTTAAAAGGTCTGGACCGGACCGGACCGGACCGGATTTAACCGGTTTTTCAAATCCGGCCCGGACCGGACCGGACCGGATTTGATTTGTGTTGTAAAGACCACAAATCCGGTCCGGTTTTGCGGTCCGGTTCTGTGCAACCCTACTACCATCATTTTCTCCTTTTGTGTTGTAACTTTCTCTCCCAAGCTCCCACTAAATTCTGCTATGAGGAAAACTATTCTTTTTCATACATGGAATCATGGGTGGCGACGGAGTGCGCATCACCTTCTGCTTGTCCGGACATTGAAAGTGTCGATGCAAGAGTCTCTTAGAGGATTTTCATTTCTCTAATGTATGCAATGTATGAAGTATCCTATGATGTGGTCCATCAGAAGCAAATATAAAGTTAGGATGGGACATATTCCAAAAGTCACAACTATTCATTTCGACCCACCCGATCTATAAAGTGAAATTGACTTTTCCTGAGAAGTGCTGCGGTTAATCATCCATTTCCTTGCGTTTGAATGGATAAAAATGACCAATGACACTGATTTTTAATATATTCCCATCTCCTTAGAAGATCCAATATTAATCATCTATTCCGATGCCTATGAATGGATAAAAATGACCAATGAGACTGATTTTTAATATATTCCTATATCTTGGAAGATCCAACATTAATAATCTATTTCGATGCATATGAATGGATAAAAACGACCAATGAAACTGATTTTTGATACTTTTCTTTCCTACAAACTTGCTATTTGGTGGGCTGAATCGACCACATCATGCTTCTTATTGGTTTTTCCATCTTTTCCTACCTTACGTTTAATTTTTTTGGGTAACTCAGCTAAGGGCGTTGGGACCAAGTCAGAGTCCGCACGTACATGAAAAGACAACACACTCAAGTGGCAAAAGAACCTGCACACGTAAGAAGAAAGCCCACACAAATAGAAAGGGAAGTCCACACATGAAAAAAAGTTGCGTGATAAGAGGTGGCGTGAATAGTGCTGCACATGGGGGCGGTTCGGATCGTTTTAACACTAAAATCAATAACCAAACCGAATTTATCGATTTTTCAATTAACCGATCCGATCCGACCGATGAAGAGGGCTTAAACCCAACCGAACCAAATCAAACCAAACGGTTCGGATCGGTTCGGTCGGTTAAACCATTGTTTTTAATTTTACTTTTTTGAAAATTAGACATTGTAAATTTCAAAATGATAATATCTCATCCTTTGCATTTGTTCCAATGTTTTGTGCAAACATAAAAAACTTACAATCCATACTGAATTAAACGCATATAAAAAATAATTCTACTAAAAAAAAAAAGAATTTGGACTAAACGCGAAAAAAAAAAAAAAAAAAAGAGTTTTCAATAAAACATTCATTCCACATGATACCCTCTGAGGTAGTGCTAATAATTCAGTTTATGTGAGAATGGAGTTGTCGACTCTAACTATGAAAATAGTAAAAAATGAAATCCTAAGGCTAAAATAGTAAAAAAACAAGACTTAAGTTACCGTATACGGTCGGTTCGGTTTAAGCGGTTAATCGTGGATTCAAACAAATAACCAATCGATGTAAGTGATTTTTATGATTTTCAAACCGTTAACCGAACCGATCCGAACCTTACAGTTCGGTCGGTTCGGTTCGATTTTACAGTGATATCAGATTTTTTGTACAGCCCTAGACGTAAGAACAATCACTCCTTACCATCTGGTTAAGGAGGCGTTCTCGTTTTCCTCCCTAACTTGAAAAGAGAAACTCAGACCGCAGGTTCGGAATCAGCTCACCCCTTTTAACACAGCGTTTGAATTTGGAGGAGATACAAACAAGTACTAAACCCATGGCCCACCACAATATGCACACTCCAATTCACTTCTGTCCATTGCCGTCCGGATAGCCTACTTGCTGCATGTGTCTTTTTTGCAGTTGCACTTGTATGCACTTACATTGGGGACTGAGGTGGTCAATGCCTGATAATTATGAGGGGAAAATGCTTGGATTGTACTGCACTAGATGGGGGGGGCATAGTCTAAGAACAATGATGGTCATGGAGAAGAAGAGCCGACACTCAAATTGAAAATTGAAAGCAAGTGGAATTGACTTGACTTGTGATGCACTTACTCGCAATTCTCCCTTTCCAGTCTTTCTATGCACATGTTTGTTTCTTTATTTATTATTCTTCTAGTCCAAGCATATTGAAATGTTGTTCCGAGTACATCTAGAATTAATTCAGTATTTAGAAAATAGATTTACACTATTAAAAATAAATAAAACAACAGCAATAGAATAATTTTGAAAAATAAATCCACTTATTGTTTCAAGGCAGAAAACTTTGAACTTTTGTTGAAGTTAAGTGATCCGAAAATCCTCAAAAGAAAGTTGATCAAGGCCAGTGTTTTGACACTATGTCCTTGAGACAAATTCCGCCCCCACAACGATGCTAACGGGCTTCAATGGCGTTTGTCTCATAGGATACAATGATCGATCCGCACAGTAGCAGCACTACAAACTATGTGACAGGCGAACCAATCGTATAGTAGAACTCTCTCTTGACTCAGACTGATGCATTAAATACAATGCAGTTGCAGTGAATGGAATGAGTAAGAAGGCATGGACAAGATGATATTTATAGCCTGCTTTATATATATTCATGGGGTTGCATCTGTTCAATAAACATATACTTCTCTTTGGACACACCTTTTGGGTTGGACACACCGTTTCATATATGAATGGACACCTCACTTTGGACACATCCTTTCATATGTGAATGGACACATCACTTTGACACACCCTTTCATATGTGAATGGACACACCCTTTCATATGTGAATGGACACACCCTTTCATATGTGAATGGACACGTCCCTTTTGGAAAAAAAAAAGAAATTTCTCTAAAAATATATAAAGGGTAGTGGACCGAGTCAGTCCCAACTCGCGTGAAGCTCAAGCCCGGTTCAGTTCGGGTGTTTAGAATGCAATTTCTCATTCACTCATTAATGGATTAGAGCAACCCAATACATGTTCTTAATCTACTTATAGGGTAGATTACATTCCCATGTATTCTCACCTAAAATGATAAGTGGGTCCCACTTAGATTTTGGCTCAAAGTTGGCAAATATAGTGATGCTCTTAGCCATTTTTCCCACATGTAAATGAAGCTGTGGAAATGGATAGAGGAGAATCTAGTCATCTCCTTCCATCTCTTTCTAAAAATTGAACACGTGTAGGTTTTGTAAGTTCAGAAAAATATACTCACAAGATTAGGATGCCTTTAAGGACTTACTCAAAGTACCAGAGAAGGAGCTGCGTATCTGGTGAACCTGAAAAGGAAGAAGAGAACGGTCAAAGGACCCTGGCTGGGGCAGCGCAGGGCTCTCCGACGCTTAAGTTAGCAGTGATCGGAGAAGAAGCAGAAGGAAGAGAGGTCTAGGTTGCATGTAAGAGAGTGTCTACCTCCTTCTTGGGTCATCCCACGCTTTATATGAGAGATTGCTTTGGCGCCTGTGCCAGTGGGCCTCGTGATGTGACTAGGGTCTCATCAGCCCACATAGTCATTAATGAGGGTCCATCACAGCCCTCATTTCATTTAATGCAAGTCACATTGGGCCTGATCTGTTGGTGGCTGAGGTCCCATCGAATCCCTTTCTCGGGCCCTGTCCTGATAGGGTCGTGGCCAATGAGGCCAATGAATATGATTGCATCTCTTTATAGCCGAGACCGAGCGGTGTGGTGCGGCCGACCTGGCCACGACCTACCGACATCAGCTATTAGTGTCGAGACCGAAGCAACGCCGGATCTGCGTCCGAGCTTGATAATGATGCGCTTCGCCGAAACCGAATAGGGAGTGAGCTAGCGAGATGGTTCCCACACAATAGCCCCTCAGCTCTTGACCTCTTGGGCTTCTCGGGCCTCGAGGTTGAGAGCTGAATTGGTCTTCCGAAGCCATTCAGCATTTATTCCACTGGCTCCCCCAGCTAAGGGTTCAGACCGTTTGGCTTTAAGGCGTAGCCGTCGTTTCATTCGCCCGAGGCAATCAAGAGAGCGATAAATGAAGCGATCATGACCCGCGTGGGGAGGCAGACCGACTGCGCCACGCGTCGTCATCCGAAAGGTTTCCGGATCACTTCGAGGTGGCGTGTAGAGCAGATCGAGGCGACACCCTGCACGCACCTCGCCCTCCGGACTTCGGGACATCGCCCTTCCCCTTCCTTTATATTCAGCCCTGGGTGTCTTCTTGTCATTTTGCTCTTTTGGTGCTTTTTCTGAATCAGAACCAGAACCAGAACGTGAAAAACAGAAGAGATCCTCCGGCAAGCAACAGAAAGGACTCCCTGGCCAGCTCTGCTGCGATTGCCTAGTCAGTGTTGCTCACCGTCCGTCTGTGAGTGTCTCCCTTCTCTGTCCTCGTTCTGCTTTTTCGCTCTTAGGGTTTATGTCCTTCTTCCTCCTTGTCCGATTTCTGTCTGTCTTTAAGGTATTTCTAGGGTTCTCTTAGATTAGAGATGGGGGCTTATAGTCACTGGATAGACTCCCAGTCGGCCCTAGCAGAGCTCAGGAGGACCTTCAAGATCCCGGAGGACGTCCCGGTGAAGGCCTCTGACAGGTCATCCGGCTATACTTTTAGCGATGGCTGGATGCCATTCCCCTTGATCTCCATTATCGAAGGTGGGGTTCGATTCCCCCTTCATCCTCTCCTTAGGTCCTGCCTGGGAGCCTGGAACCTATGCCAGTGCCAACTGATGCCCAACGGCTACAAGATCATCATGGGTTTCGCCGAACTGAATAGGATCCTAGGAATCGACCTCGGTGTCCACGATATAGAGGATGTTTATGACCTCTGCAAAAACCGAGAGGGCAACACATATTACCTCCGCGTCAAAGCAAAGTGTTCGCCCCTCATCACGGCCTTGGAGGACTCGAATAGGTACGCTGGAGATGATCGACTATTCGTTTCCGGCAATTGGGAGTTCGGAGGGGCCGAATCCGAGACTGCGTGGAGAATCCAAGTTCCTCGGACCATCGGGACGCCGCCGAGTAACGCCCTGTCCCTTTTACCGGGTTTCGGATTATGATTTGCCTTGTCAGCTTTTATTCTGAATCTCTTCTTTCCATTTGCAGGCCTCCACCAGCGAAGCCGAGACGCTCACCTCGATCGTTGGAGGAGGAACAAAGAGTGGCTGAATAAAATATACCGATACCGATGCCACCTAAACAGAACAGCCTTCTCTTTGCTAGGGTACGAGCCGAAGTACGCGTCCTACACGCGGAAATCAGGCCGTCCTGGGGAGATCGTACTTGCTTTAGCCGGGGCTGCGAGCGGGTCTGTCGCTGTTGCTGAAGCTTCTTCGTCGGCTGCTGCGGCCGAGAGCGATCCTTTGAGGGAGGTTGAGAACTTCTCAGACGCCGAAGAGATGGAGAGGCGTCGGCCAGCCTACCAGCTGCCAAATCTGGCAGAGGCTATCTTCGGCGAGCGGAGGGCCGGATCCAGCGCCCGTCCTCCTTGCACCTCCATTGTTCCAGCGATCCCCGAGGCCCAGCCCACCGCTGAAGAGGGGGAGAGGCCTCGAAAGAGGGCAAGGGGGAAGTCCCCTGTCCGCAAAGATCGGCCGCGGCAATCAGAGGCTGTCAGGGAGAGGGCCAGAACGGAAGAGCCAATTCGGTCTGAGGCCTCGCTGGATCGGCGCTCTGAGTCGCCTCGCGCCATGGTCTCGGCCGAACCAGTGGCCTTCAAACCCAACCTCGAGCTGTGGCCGGGGAGGCCTCTCAACGTCAAAGACAAAGTCGTAGGGAACTCGGCTGTAATCACGACCCTCTGCCGACCCTGCGCACTTTCGAAGGACGTGGAGAGGCACCAGGAGGAGGATAGTCAGCAGCTACTCATGAGGACTCTGCAGCACTCCCTCCTGGTAAGTATCGAGTCTTTGGATATTAGTAATACTAGTTTCTCTCTGCACGATACTGAATCTTATCTGCTCCTTGCAGGCCGTCCAGAGGCTTCCACTGGTCCTGGATCGGATCTTGGAGGACGATGCGAAGTTGAATCGCCTGGCGGAGGAGAAGCAACAGTCCGAAACTGCTCTGTGGGCCAAGTGCGAGGAGTTGAAGGAGGCCGAGGCCAAAAGGGCTGAGCTAGACGCCCAGGTCGTCTCGGCGGTGTGCGAGCTCTCCCAAACGAAGGCCGAATCGCTAACCTTACAGGAGAGGCTCGTCGCCGAAAAGAGGAGGTCGGCTGAGCAGGCGGCCGAGCTGGAGCGAGGGAAGGTGGCGATGGAGGAACTCCTCGCGTCGAAACAAGCAGAAATTGATGCCGCCTTCCTCGAGGGAACAGAAGATGCTGGGAGGAACTACACCGACCAAATCACACAGCTGAGCCAGCAACTGTTCCATCTCGGCTGTAGGGACGTGCTCAAGGAGATGGGGGTCTCGGAAGATCACCCGCTATATCTGAACCCTCCTGAGTTTGTGCCTCCAGCTCCTGCCGAGACTATAGCCTCACCACCTCCGGAGACTCCTGCCTCTCCTTTGCCAGAGATCCCTGCTCCCCCACCAGAGGCCTCCGCTGACACGGCTCTGGGGTCTTCCGAAGCCAACACAACAGCCGATCCCGCGGTGGTTATCATTGACGACGTTGAAGCGGGATCATCTTGAGCTTCGTTTTTGTTTCTTTGTTTAACGAATTCCCCTTTTATTTTTGCTTTTGTAGTGAATTGAGAACGAAATGTATGAATGGGTGATAACCACCTCTGAATTTTAATTGTAAACATCCGTCCATCAATAAAGCTTCTCAGTTTGCCTCGATCCAGTTTCCATTGATGCTGCTCGTTTTCCTTTTTCATTTGCTTCTTTCTTCAAAGTGTGTGAGTTCGGATTGAGATGGACCGAATAGATTAGGGCATGCTACCAGCACTAGTTCCTTGTTGAGCTCACTCATCTCGGCAGCATAGCCGTTATGCCCAAGCGGGAATTGTGCCGTTTCGGCTATACGTCTAGGTGGCTGGGTGCCAACCTTAGACGATCTCACCGTTGGCCATTTCGGCTTCGCGTCTAGGTGGCTGGGTGCCAACCTTAGACGATCTCATCGTTGGCCATTTCGGCTTCACGTCTAGGTGGCTGGGTGCCAACCTTAGATGATCCCACCGTTGGCCATTTCGGCTTTGCGTCTAGGTGGTTGGGTGTCAATCTTAGACGATCCCACCGTTGGCCATTTCGGCTATACGTCTAGGTGGCTGGGTGCCAACCTTAGACGATTTCATCATTGGCCATTTCGGCTATCGGTCTAGGTGGCTGGGTGCCAACCTTAGACGATCTCATCGTTGGCCATTTCGACTTCGCGTCTAGGTGGCTGGGTGCCAACCTTAGACGATCCCACCGTTGGCCATTTCGGCTTTGCGTCTAGGTGGCTAGGTGCTAAACTTAGACGATCCCACCGTTGGCCATTTCGGCTATACGTCTAGGTGGCTAGGTGTCAATCTTAGACGATCCCACCGTTGGCCATTTCGGCTATACGTCTAGGTGGCTGGGTGCCAACCTTAGACGATCCCACCGTTGGCCATTTCGGCTTCGCGTCTAGGTGGCTGGGTGCCAACCTTAGACGATCCCACCGTTGGCCATTTCGGCTTTGCGTCTAAGTGGCTGGGTGCCAATCTTAGACGATCCCACCGTTGGCCATTTCGGCTATATGTCTAGGTGGCTGGGTGCCAACCTTAGACGATTTCATCATTGGCCATTTCGGCTTCGCGTCTAGGTGGCTGGGTGCCACCCTTAGACGATCTCATCGTTCGCATCGTTGCTAGATTGCCAGCGACCACCAGATTGCCTTGAATTCAGGACGAATGTAGTTCCATTAATCTCAAAAGTATTGTACAGGTACAAATTTAAAAATAGAATTTCTTGAGGTGTGATGCATTCCATGGTCTCGGTAGCGGCCGTCCTTCCATATCCTCGAGTCTATAAGCCGACCGTCCAGCGATAGAAGTCACTTTGAACGGGCCGTGCCAGTTCAACGCCAATTTGCCTTGGTTTGGATCCTTGTCTCCGGGGAGTACCTTCTTGAGAACCAGCTCTCCTACTGAGAATTTCCTCTCTCTGACCTTCTGGTTATAACCTCTGGCCAGCTGCCGTTGATAGGCTGCGAGCCGAACTGCTGCCGCTTCTCTTCGCTCGTCGGCCAGATCCAGCTCCACCGCCAGGTGTGACTCATTTCGGCCCTGGTCGAAGAGCTCGGACCTTAGAGTAGGGAGGCCGATCTCTAAAGGAATGACAGCCTCCATTCCATAGGCTAGGGAGAAAGGTGTCGCCGAAGTGGATCGCCTTGGGGTCGTTTGGTAGGCCCATAATACACTCGGGAGCTCTTCCACCCATCTTCCTTTGGCTCTGTCAAGCCGTTTCTTCAGCCCGTCGAGTACCACTTTATTGGAAATCTCTGCCTGACCGTTACTCTGCGGGTAGGCCAGGGTGGAGTAGCAATTGCGGATGCCGTGCTCCTGGCAGAAGCTTCTGAAGAGGTTGGAGTCGAACTGAGTCCCGTTGTCCGAGATCAATATTCTGGGGATGCCGAACCTGGTGACGATGTTTTTCCAGACGAAATTTTTGGAATCCTGCTCCGTGATGGAGGACAAGGGCTCTGCTTCGATCCATTTGGTGAAGTAATCCGTGGCTACTATCAGCCATCTTTTATTTTTGGGAGTTCGGTGGAGCGGTCCTACTATGTCGAGCCCCCACTGGGCGAATGGCCACGGACTAGAAAGCGAACTGAGGTCCTGTGCTGGCTGATGGAGAGAGTGGGAATATTTCTGACACTTCTCGCATTTATTCGCGTACACCTGCGCATCCTTCTGCATATATGGCCACCAGTAACCCTGGCTGATAGCCCGATAAGCTAGTGACCTTCCTCCGATATGGCTTCCGCAGATCCCTTCATGTATTTCGAAGAGAAGGTCCTCCACTTTGCTCGGATGAACGCACTGGAGGTACGGGCCTGTGTACGACTTCCTATAGAGCTTGACTTCGGGAGACAACCAGAACCGGGCTGTTTTGAGTCTGATCCGATGGGCCTCGCCGCTGTCTTCGGGTAGCTTATCGTCCTTGAGGGAGGCGATGATGGGGTCCATCCAGCTCGGGCCGAGGTCAATACACGACACTTCCCGAGGTGGATGGAGCTAGATGCTGGGTGCGGCCAAGGATCCGACTTCGATGGTTCTCTTTCTTCCTACCTCGACAGCGCTGGCCAAATTTGCAAGAGCATCTGCATGGGAGTTTGCTTCTCTGCCTATCTGTCTGATTTCGGCCGAATGAAACTGAGAGAGCAGCTTCTTTGCCAGGGCCAAATATGCAGCCATCCGGTCGTCGCGAGCTTGATAGTCCCCAGTCAGCTGGTTTGCCACCAACTGTGAATCACTGAAGACTACCAGCTGTTGAGCTCCGAGGATTTTGGCGCTGTTCAGTCCGGCTAAAAGGGCTTCGTACTCGACTTCATTGTTCGACGCCTTGAAATCCAGGGTCAGAGCCTGCTCGATGACCAGTCCCTCTGGCGATTGGAGAACAACTCCTGCTCCGGCTCTCCTCGAGGTGGAAGATCCATCAACAAAAACTTTCCAAACTGGGGTGAGGGCTTGGCATTGTGACTGTACAGAGCCCGTGGGCGCCTCATGCTCCCTACCCCCCAGTTCGGTGCCGAGCTGGGTTGGTGCCGAACTTGAATCGAACTCGGCAAGGAAATCTGTCAGAACCTGAGCCTTGATCGATGTCCTGGGCTGATACTGAATTTCATACTGCCCTAGTTCGACAGCCCATCTTGAAATTCTTCCTAAAAAGTTAGCTTTTCTGAAAACAGACTTGAGTGGATGTTCCGTAACAACCACTATGGTATGTGTTTGAAAGTAATGAGAGCTTCCGCGAGGCACTAACGAGTGCCAGCGCGAGCTTCTCGAGTGGCAAGTATCTGGTCTCGGCATCAATCAGGGTTTTGCTCGTATAGTAGATGGGTTTTTGGACCCTATCCTCTTCTCGGAGGAGGACCGAGCTCACTGCATGATCCGAGACCGCCAGGTACAAATACAGAAATTCTCCATGAACCGGAGTTGACAGTAGAGGAGGTGAGGATAAATAGACCTTAAGCGCCTGCAAGGCCTGGTCACATTCTGGAGTCCATTGAAATTTAAAATTCTTCCTAAGAAGCTGAAAGAAAGGCCGGCACTTATCTGAGGATCTGCTGATGAACCGATTTAGTGCGGCCGCCATTCCGGTTAGCTTTTGGACCTCTTTAGCCGAGGTGGGACTCTGCACTCTGAGGATAGCCGAGGTCTGATCTGGATTTGCCTCTATCCCTCTGCGTGTGACCAAGCTTCCCAAGAATTTGCCGGAACCGACACCAAAGGCGCACTTGGAGGCGTTGAGCTTGAGCTTGAACCTCTTCAAAGTGGCGAAGACTCCAGCTAGGTCTGTCAAATGGGTATGGGCTTGCTTGGACTTGACCACCATGTCATCGATGTAGACTTCAACAGTCTTGCCGAGCTGGTCGTGGAACATCTTGGTGACAAGTCGCTGGTAGGTGGCCCCTGCATTCTTCAACCCAAACGGCATCACCTTGTAACAGTAGGTCCCTCTGGGTGTGATAAAAGTTGTCTTCTCTTCATCCGGCCCATACAACGGAATCTAGTGATAGCCGCGATATGCATCGAGGAAGCTCATTCTATCGTGTCCGGCTGTAGCATCGATCATCTGGTCGATCTTTGGGAGGGGAAAGCTGTCCTTGGGACAGGCCTTGTTTAGGTCGGTAAAGTCGACGCACACCCTCCATTTGCCAGTCTTTTTATTGACTACCACGGTATTGGCTAGCCAGGTCGGGTATTGGACCTCTTTGATGGCGCCGGCCTCGAGCAGTTTATCCACCTCTTCGACCACGGCTTCGGTTTGTGGCACCCCAGTCCTGCGAGCTTTCTGCATCACAGGTTTATGATTAGGGTCTACATTCAATTTATGGCATATTACTTCAGGGTCGATGCCAGACATCTCTTGAGGCGTCCAGGCGAAGGCTTCTCTGTTCTGCACCAGGAACTGGACCAGTCCGGTCTTCTCTGGCTCTCCAAGCTGACTGCCGAGCAAGAAGAACCGTTCCGGATCTTACGAATCGATTCTGATTTCGGTCAGGTCCTCCACGCTCTTGCTCTCTGGGTCCTGGCCGACCTCGTCTAGCTTCTTCTCCAGCCTCTTTTCCATCTCTGCCATATTAACCTCCTTGGGCTCTCGCTCTCCGGATACCACGGCTGTCAGGCATTGCTTGGCTGCCAGCTGATCTCCTCTGACAGTGACGATTTCGACTCTGCCATTCTTTCCTTCCCAAGGGAATTTCAACTTCTGGTGGATAGTGGAAGGGACCGCCTCCAGACTATGAAGCCAAGACCTGCCCACTATAGCATTGTAAGGCGAGGGTGCGTCAATTACCATGAAGGTTGTCTCAACAGACGTGCCGCCGGCCTCAACCTTGAACATCACCTTTCCCTTGGGGTACACCGGCTTGGCGCTGAAGCCAATGAGGGGAATTCGGGCCTCCTGCAGATCCTTCTCCGTCAGTCCCATTCTCCGGAAGCTATCGAAATAGAAGACCTCGGATGAACTACCGGGGTCGACGAGGACCTTCTTCACGCCTTGCTTTGAGCAATCAAACTTCAGGGTGACGATCAGCGGGTCGTTGTGGGGAAGCTGCACCCCTTTTCGGTGCTGAGCCGAGTTCGGCGGCCATGACCTGCTTACTGTGGGAGGCTTGCCTGGCCTCGGCGCGAGCTCGGTTGCTCCCCTTGGGCGGGGGAGCTAAATGGATAACGTTAATGATCTTCTCCGACCCGTCGCTGTCATGACCCCTCTCATCTCGGCGTGGAGCTTGAGTGTCGACTCTGGTGTCTGTCTTGACGAATTCCTGCAGGTGCCCCTCTTGGACGAGCTTCTCTAAATGCGACCGCAGTATTCTGCATTCTTCGGTCTTGTGGCCGCCCTCCTTGTGATATGCACAAAACCTCGTCTGGTCTCGGGTGGACGGGTCACCCTTCATGGGCTCTGGCCAGCTGAAGTACGGCCGAGACTTAATCTTGTACATGATCCGGTGGATAGGCTCCTTGAAGATTGTGTTAACTGCCCGATATGCATCTTCGGACAGCCTGGGCCTTTTGCCTCTCGCCGAGGTAAACGCCTGAGCCCTTGCTGAGCTAGCTGACGCCCGGCGTCTCTGTGAATCATCTCTTCGGGGCTCGTCTCTTCGGGACGGTCCCTTTTCTTCCTTGGAAGGCCTTTCACTTCGGTTCTTCTGCGCAGCCCCATGGTTTTCCCGAGCTCGGACCTGGTCGTCCTCTTGGGCAATGTAGCGGTTGACGGTGGACATGAGCGCTGTTATGGAGGATACCGGGTTCCTGGCTAAATCTTTGCGAAGGTCGCTGTCTGGCAGTAGGGCATTCCGAAATGCGAAGACAGCCACTTCGTCCTTGGAGTCTTCTATCTGGCTGTAGATCGTCCAGAACCGCTTCGCGAACTGGGTGACGTTCTCTCCCTGCTTCATCTTCAGGGCCATGACATCTGCATCTGTCTTCGGCAGGATCCTGTAGGCCTGGAACTTCTTCATAAAGGACTGCTGGAGTTGCTGCCAACTCGAAATGGACCCCTCTGGGAGCGCACAGAACCACTTCAGGGGGAGGTCACCCAAACTGGAGGAGAAGACTCGACAGTTCAGATGGCCCTCGTCTCCCCAGACAGACATCCTCTGGGAGAAGTGCCTGAGATGTGTAGCTGGGTCCGAGGTCCCGTCGTAAGTGACGAACCTCGGGACGGTGAACTTCTTTGGCAGGGGATACTTCTTGATATCGCGAGAGAAAGGAGACGCGCCGAGATCAATGGAGTCGCAGCAAACATCTTTTTGGTCTCGACCAAGACCAGCCACCTCCAGATTGCGCTGGACCGTTTCCCTTATGCGCTCGTCCAACCACTCCTGATCATGATACCTGCTCTCCGGAATGGTTTCTGACGCCTTCCTCGAGTAGCTATGGCTGGCGCTCGAGCCTTCGTCTCGAGTTCGGTCAAGCCTTTTCTTATTCAGATGGTCCCTCAAGTCCTTCTCGGGGGAGTCGGGGCGCCTGCCACGAGACAGCCTCCTCTCGTGCTGTCGCTGTGAGCGCTGTTGTCGCGACCGCTGCTGCTGCCGCGACTGCTGCCGATTCCCTGCTGACCCCGTAGCTCTTTCCAGCTACTGCTGGAGCTGGAGGATCAGAGCGTCTCTCTCCTTGATGGCCTCATTCTGCGTTCTGATCTCCTCAATGGTGGAGTCGAAGTCATCGCTGGGGTTATATTCTTCATCCTCAAAGTCCTCAGCATCCTCTATCTGATCAGAAGGACGTGGTCCATCGACCACTGGAGACTTGCTCCGCTGATCTCGACCCGTCAGGAGGCCTTCCTCAGACTGCTGTTGAGAGTTTCTCCTCTGGAGGGCAGACTCCATGCGAAGATCACGCTCCTGAACGCTGATTCGAACGAGGCCACGTTCGACGTCATCCTCTACAACTGGTTGCTTCCCAGACCTCTTCTTAGCAGGGAGGAGGTCAGAGGACAGTCCTGCACGCCTTGTCTTGGATGTTTCTCCGCCTTTCGCAGCTCTCCTCGTCATGGTGATATGGAAGATTGTAGAAATCGTTCCCCACAGACGGCGCCAATTGTAAGTGCAGAAAAATATACTCACAAGATTAGGATGCCTTCAAGGACTTACTCAAAGTACCAGAGAAGAAGCTGCGTGTCTGGTGAACCTGAAAATGAAGAAGAGAACGGTCAAAGGACCCTGGCTGGGGCAGCGCAGGGCTCTCCGACGCTTAAGTTAGCAGTGATCGGAGAAGAAGCAGGAGGAAGAGAGGTCTAGGTTGCATGTAAGAGAGTGTCTACCTCCTTCTTGGGTCGTCCCACGCTTTATATGAGAGATTGCTTTGGCGCCTGTGCCAGTGGGCCTCGTGATGTGACTAGGGTCTCATCAGCCCACATAGTCATTAATGAGGGTCCATCACAGCCCTCATTTCATTTAATGCAAGTCACATTGGGCCTGATCTGTTGGTGGCTGAGGTCCCATCGAATCCCTTTCTCGGGCCCTGTCCTGATAGGGTCGTGGCCAATGAGGCCAATGAATATGATTGCATCTCTTTATAGCCGAGACCGAGCGGTGTGGTGCGGCCGACCTGGCCACGACCTACCGACATCAGCTATTAGTGCCGAGACCGAAGCAACGCCGGATCTGCGTCCGAGCTTGATAATGATGCGCTTCGCCGAAACCGAATAGGGAGTGAGCTCGCGAGATGGTTCCCACACAGGTTTCATTATCGCAAAATGGGCTTCCAAGTCTTGATATTATGAGAGACAAGTTTTTCCTGAAATTTTTAGCAAGTGCAGCCAGGTCGTATTTCCCTGTGATTGGGCATGTGGGCCAGTTTGCTCAGGATATTTCTAACATTATTTTATCTGGGGCTGCAAATTACATCAATTGTTCTAATTTCTTAAGGGGCAGACGTGTTGGAATTTTTTTTTTTTTTTTTGGCAGTGACATTTATGTTTGTTTTCTAGGGTTTGGCATTTACCATCTTAAAAGGAAGAACTTGATATAAGCCTCAAGCATCTCTATCTCAATATGTAGCCATCTAAGGTTACTTGAGGAGATGACACTCTCTTTCTTTTCTTGTCCTAATTTATTTACTATATAATATAAGGTACTCGAAACACGTGGTGGTCTAATACATTGAATTTTATTTATTTATTTATTGGTACCTAGCCATGGGGCTAGGACCTATGAGATACCCCAACCATAGGGACAGAAGCCTTCTCATACATGAAGAGTACTCTTGAATCGAACCCTGAACAGTTTTGGGTAAGAAATGGTGTATTCAACCAATTAATTGGGCTACCCCTGTCAATCTAATACTCTGTTAATTAGATATCACACTAAAACTCTGTGCTACCTTTTGTAGGCATCAAATGATATGATATGTATCATTTTGATATTTAAAATGATTGTATGAGCTAATTCATAGCATTGAACCCTTAAAAAATGGTTGGGACTAACAGTGCAAAATCCCTCCCCTAAGTAATAGAACATGTGGAGGAAAGGCCCTGCAACAAATCAATATAGTAGCATGAATCAACAAAGTGTTAAGAGCACAACATGTAGGTTGTGAAGCTCGTGATAAATCGTGTATGTATACTTTATTGCAGTTTTTATTTTTTTTGGTAGAAACTTTATTGCAGTTTCAATCACAACATGCCCCTCTAAATTATCTTATCATTGCTCCAAGTCAACTTGAATCTAAGTGCTTTCTCAGGAAGGGCATACAAATAATACAATAGTTTTATGCTCTTTGAAGATGGGTTTATAATATAAACTCGAAGTGCTTTCCTAGGAAGGTTATACAAATTATACAATAGTTTTATGCTCTTTGAAGATGGGTTTACAGTTTAAACTAAGAAGAGAAGGAGTGATTTTGAGGTAAATTGGTTGTTTTTTGTCCATATCCAAATGGTGGCTACTGGTTTTCTTGAATTTATGTTTTAAAGAGAGATAGTGGTAAAATGGCTTTCTCATCAGATGAGAATTGACCGGTACCTTAGGATCACGTTTGTACAATAGGAGACTTCGTTAGAATCACAATTTTTTTTTTCTTTTTTTACGGTGCTCTAGAAAATCATTCCCGTTCGTCCTGATTAGAAATGACTTTATCATAAGGTTGAGTAAAAATAGTTTAATTTTTCCTCTTTATGTGAAAAAAGTGATAAGGACAAGACATTGTAGGCTTTTACGTGTTGTTCCGAAACTCCTGATTGCTCCAACAAACCATGGCTCTACTCTTCTAGCCAAGAATACCCAAACCATGGCAGATATTCAGATGTTCTTGTATTCATGTTGGCAAATTCTACCTAATTACCAAGGTCACAAAGTGAAAGGAGAATGGACGAGGGTGAACCCATCACTGGATTTTTAGCATTTGATTTATAAAAAAAATTTGAGTTTTCAAATCAAAATGGGTCACTTGAGGCTGGGAATCACTTCAGCCAACATTGTGTTTTTTAGTTGATCAAATTTTAAAAAATTACCCTTTTTGATGCAGCTGATATGGCAAATCTTATTTGAAAGCCTTATCTCTTTTGTGAGTACAACCTCAGCGACTCTTAATTTTAAAGGAAGGAGAAGCCAATCACGATTACAAACTATTGTAGTTGTCATTTACTAATTGTATTTTAATATATAACAAATCATTAATTATGTTTATTTTGTAGTTGTCATTTACCTATAATTTAATTATATAATACTTTAGTCTTTTATTAGTCTTTATTTATATTTTATTTATTTATATTATACAAACATTATTGGTAGGCATGCCCAAGCTGAGCATGGGTTTTTGGATTGGTCATTTCTTAAACCTAAATCCTTGAAGGCCTACACTATAAGCCTATCAATGTGGGTCATCTTCAAAATCACTACCCCCACCTTTTTTTTTTTTTGCTTAATCTACCCCGCCTTGTTTTACTATCAAGGTAATATTCATCAGATTAATCACATCTAAATACATTATTAAATAACAACGAACAAAAATTTATGGAGGCCGAAATTTATCTTAGTTATAAAACAAGGGCAACACATATTTTGAACCATTTGGATTTTACTTGTTTCAACTGATAAATCTTTTATTGGCTCAGAGAGACACACTTGCATGAGAGAGAATTTCATGAGTTATTTTAACTAGGATCAAATGCAAAGATTAGATCAATTTTGTCTTTTTTTTTTTAAGTATTAGCTGAAATTGGTCTATCAAGGGACAACGAGCAGTTGTATGTTAAAAAATCTAAAGTGGAGTTGGCTGTTTGTAAATATAAGAAAAGCTAATTTGGTAAACGTAACTTTCTCAAATAAAATAAAATGGAAGCTGTAGCGTTGGGAGATTGGTTGGTTTTCTTTTTCTCCTCCTCCTCCTCCTCTTCTTCTTCTTTTTCATCATCCTTTGAGACTCGTCGTTTGCAAAGAATAGAATTTCTAAGAATTCATAGTAAAAGAGGTTGCATCAAAGAATAATTAAGGAGCCGATGGGTGGAATATATAAGGTAATCAAAGATGTGGATGGACTCTCACTTTTTGAGGATTTAATTTACTTAGATTATTGCTGCATTTTCATTTTTCATCTCCCTTTAATTTATTTTTCGTTAAAGAAGATATTAATATTTGACGGTCATTTATTGGAACTTTATCTTTGTTTGTTCCATTTTAACAACATATAGGAATACATTACTTACAATGGAAAGAAATTGGATTTATCAATCCAAAGGACATGTTTCAATCTTGGTAAAAAGAATGTTGTTTCAATCTTGATAAAAAGAATGCAGGTATGTTCGGTCCGATTGTAGTCTGGAGTTCATGCATTTGGAAAATGTGAGTTGCATGAAAGTAACAACTTCATTATTCTTTGGCATGAGAATCACAACTAAACGAGGAGTTACAGGTATTCAAGATAAATTGAGAAAGGGGAACCAAATTCTAAGGATCTGAGCCGAGTCAAAGGTACATGGTTAACCATCCAAGTATACTTTTATTTGTTTGATATATAGTATGACCCATAGTCTTTTTCATACGTCTAGTTTGAAAAAGAAGATAAAACTATAGAGATCTTCCTACCACGAGCGGTGTCTCATGCAAAATTTATAGAGTTTATTGCTTTAACGGACAAAAGGATTTCGTAAATTAGTTATTTAGAAAAAAAAAAATTGTCTCATGAAACTTTCAATTTGTTTGATATGATGCATTGACAACTTCAAAGACATGTTATAGAATGGAAGAGCTTGACATTTACAGTTTCTGAGATCTGATCAAGCAAGAGGGCCTCTCTACGAGGTGCGTATAGAGGCTTTGATGTCCATCTCGCTGTGGGGCCCACTTAAAGATGAGATCAGGGTGATTGTTTTATCTAGGTGGGCCCTACCAGTGCACGGTGGCCAGGGCTTAAGTGATTATCTTAATCTCTTGATCAACGGCCCACGAGTTTCACCTCTTAAGAATCTGAACTATCAATCCGATAGTGTAATCTATTCGTACAAGTGTTAAAAAAAGATGGTCTGTGTGTCATTAGGTTGTGTGTGTGACCCATTCGGACGTGCCATTAGGGGTGCTCCACTATGAATTGTGCAAAGCATAAGTTGTGCATATGGTTGTGATTTCATTATACTTGACCGAAGGCTCCCATGCTCCTGGACCCTACTGGAGCTGTTAGAAGCTTGGCCATTTATTTCTTGTTCTTGACCCCTTTCACCCTGCAGCAAATATTTTTGTCCTATTTTGTTAAAGGTGCAATTGGTTATGAAAAGACATGTGGGCACAGAAATGGTCTACAATTGGTCATAAAAAGTACATGAGCACAGGTTCAGCTCAGTTATCTATCAGGCATTAAACCTCAAGGGGTAGCTTAGTTGGCCTAGGACCACGGTTTGCATCCGGAGGTTGTGGGTTCGAAACTCCGCTACCACACTAGGGCTACAGGGAATTTACCCGGCTTCCCTCTGAGCCCGGAGGAATTAGTCCAGCCCAAAGGGTTGGAAACCCTCCGATAACAAAAAAAAAAAAAATTCTACCAGGCCAAAAAATAAGTCCAAGTTCACATTTACATATAAAATTATTTACATCCATTGTCCAAGTACAGTAAAGTCAAGTATAGTCCAAAATATTTGGTCATCTACTACTACCAAAAAAAAAAGTGCAGTAACTTGGGTGAGTAACAGAGGCAGCAATTGTGCTCAGTCAAATTCACTTGACTCGCTCAAATTGATGACTAGGCGGGCTGAGTCAACTCGAGCGGACTCAGCAAAGTCAAAATGAATTTTAAAACGGCTGATTCCATGTTCATAAGTAAGAACTGCTAAATATTGTTTCAAAAGAACGTTTGATACCTCTCCACTGTCTTAATCCTCATCATTATGATTGATACAATGGATAAAAGATTGATAAAAAAACTGAGAACATTGCCATGAAATTGTCAAAAATGGAAAGCCGTCTGGAAGTTGTAGAAAAATTATATAATAAATGAATGAAACTAGAGAGAGATAAAGATTAAGAAAACTAGATACATCGTGCTAGAAACTGTTTGTTTACATCTGCATGCATGGACTGGTGGTTAGGACCCAAGGGGTTGGCCGAGTGGTCAGGACCATGGTTTCTCCTTCCTTCCGGATCTAGAGGTCTTGGTATCAACCTGATTCCCCCTAATTCAGGAATCGAATGTTGAGTCCACTAGTGCTACTATCTTAGGGGTCACAGGGTTATTCACCCGGCTTACCTCTAAACCTGTAAGGATAAGTTCAGCCCAAAGGGATGAAAATTTTTATTGAAGAAATAAATATGAAGTGCAAATCATAATAAACAACACTATGCCTACTGCCACATTATACCATGCACACATCGAAAACATAAAAAATTATACATACAAAATTAGAGGCTTTTGGGCTAAGAATAAAGGGTTATGATTATTTGATTAGAGTGAGATTTGACAGCTAATCATGGCAATTCTCTCTCTCTCTCTCTATATATATATATATATATATATATATATGGGGAATGTTCATATGCATCTATCCCTCACAATAGGGTGAGGGATGCTTCCATAAATGGGGGGTTTCAAGTACACCCTATGTACTTGAAATCCTCCTTTTGTACTTGAAACTCCTCATTTATGGAAGTATCCCTCACCCTATGGTAAGGGATAGATGCATATGAACATTTTCCTCTATATATATATGTATATATATAAAAACAAAACCTCCAGCTTTTTTTTTAAAGCATTTTACTCTTAACTATCAAACCCATCTCTTGCAAAATATTCTCAATGCTCTCCTAGAAACTTCAGATAACCCCCCCCCCCCCCCCAAAAAAAAAAGGTAAATTTAGGGTTCCCCCATGCATCCAGATGTCTTGATTTTTATTTTATTTTATTTTTGCTTAAAGGTAATAATTATATTGAAAGAAAGATACATGCAGATGTCTTGATCCGAACGTCAAGGAGTGATGAAATTGTGGAGAGTTATCCCAACTCAGACATTGATTTTTGCAATTCAAATATACATAGGGGTTTTGACATATTGGTTCACCTTAAATTCTTTTTTCCGAATTTCATGACCAAAGTTAGAATTTTGAAGAATTCTCTACTCCTAGATAATCGTAATGATCAAACTTGTTGCTTCCAAAACAAACGGCTGCTAAAAATAAAGGTTCGGTCATTCCAACAGAAGGAATCATCTACATCAACCCCACAGGCCAAAGGCCTACACACCCACCCCCTTTGTCAATAAGCATGTACCCTTGAATAGATTTGAGAATGCCAGAACGGTTGTCTTCTCAATTTTGTTTTATGTGTCGTCACTTCACTAATAAAGGTGTAATCCTTTTTTTTCCAAAGCAAAACCAGATTCCCAAAGGATAAAAGAATATCTCCCCACCAAACAAACCACCATCTCCTCTCCCATTTGCCCACGTCTAGTCCTCATCAAAACATCCCTGTTCACATGGGCCTGTTCAGGACCTGATAGGGCCACATTGGGCTGGATTTGAGACTTGTTTTTTATGCTCATGCCTAAGTTTTGTCGAATTTTTTGGACCCCTTTTGTTTACTATCCTCCCAATGGCCAGTCGTGTAAAATGGGCTAGATCTGTGCTAATTTTCTTTATCAGGTCATGAATATTATATGCCCAATAACCTAATTTAGCTTATTTGCAACCAGGCCCCTGAACATTCTTACAGCTGACCTTGTTGCAACCACTGCCTTGATCGCCATAATGTTATTCTATGAACAATTTGCACACAATTCGTCAATAATACTGACTGCCCCAGGTATTCAAAACTCATTTTAACTCGTAAAAACTCATCCAGGTTACTTGGCTCAAACGAGTCAGCCGAGTTGAACGAGTCGTGTCGGACTCTCTCTCTCTCTCTCTCTCTCTCTCTCTCTCTCTCTCATCACATGACGTGCAGAGAGAGAGAGAGAGAGGGCGAAGCGACTTTGGGAACGGTTGTAACCTGGGGAGAAAGCAGAGGAGAAGGGAAGCGTTGGTAATCAATGCATGCAGAGACCACGTCTCGCGAATTCGCTGCGTAACAACACCACCTGACCTGACTCTCTCTCTCTCTCTCTCTCTCTCTCTCTCTCTCTCTCTCTCTCTCCAACAAACTTCCCCCCTCTTCTTCCTCGGTATCAACGGCACGCCCTGTGAACCCGGAGGATGCCCCATCACTTTCCCCTGCCAAACTTTTCCCCTTCATCAAAACCCCCCTACCCCAGAACAGAAATTTTGAAAAAAAAAAGAAAACAAACCCATTCCACTCACCAGCTAAAATTTTCAATAGATTGCAATAGATTCCACCCAAAGGCCAAAAACCCTACTCACACATGTCACAAGCCACCTCTCCCTCTTAAAAAAGAAAAGAAAGAAATGAAAAGGGAAGACAAGGCATCACTAGCACAAATATACCCCATCAAAGTAAAAAAAAAAAAAAGCAAACATGAAGGGGAAGAAAAAGCACTATTATTCTCTCTTCATCATCAACAGCATCTGTGTATGTAAACAAAAACTCAAACCCTGAGATTTACAAGACCCCTAGGAAAACTACTAAAAGCTGAAGCAGCCCACATGATGGTGGTGATGGTGGTGAGATTTCTCCCTATCGATCATGCCCTGCACGTTGCGAAACTCCTCCACATGGCAAGGGATGTTGATGGTCCCCTTCTGATCGAACCCATACTCATCCTCTGCCTCCTTTAGCAGCTGCATGAACAGTGGGTGGTTTAGGTACATCACCGGCACCACAAACCTCTGCTGCTCCTCCTCTCCTTGACCCACCAAGATTGCAAGACAACCTTTTGGTATGTCCCGCACCTCCTTCCTGTTATGCTGCTGGGTGTGCTGGAGAATATGAGGAAAATGCCGGTTGAAACTTAGAAGGTGCTTTTCTCCGTTCCCCATCGATTTACACCAAGAAAAAGCTGACCAAACCCCCAATCGTGGTGGCTTCTTTTGTTATCTGTTACAAGAAAAAGGAGATGAAGGAGAAGAGAGGGAAGGGTTTTGGGTCACGACCAGAGAGAGCAAGATTGAAGAGGGAGAGAGAGGAATCGGAGAGAGATGTAGGAATATTGGTCATGGTTGAGCGTTGTGTTTGGTGAAAAGATACATGCGAGCGAGGAAGAGAGACGAGGAAAAGAGAGGGTCTATATAACGGGGAGGGAAAGGGTAGATGAACTGGGCCTGGTAGTGCCTCTCTTTACTTTTTGGTAGTATACGGAGGAAGGACGAAAAAGCAAGGAAAAGCAAAATCCTGTTCTAGATAGAACTCACCCGAAACAAACTGGGAAAAAGGGATTTCAATGAAATTTCTACGTGCTGAGTTGTTGAACAGAAGTATGACTCGTGGCTTGGGAGATGAGTCTGTGACTCGGGACAGGTTTTGTTTGATCTTGGAATGGACATGTGGAAAATGCTACGTGGTGCTGCGGATGATTGCATCCCTGGTTGGAATTGGAAGAGAGAGGCAGGGGAAGGTATTAGTTGTTAAATGCAATGGGGTGTGTTGAGGTGAGCACCGTGGGTTATATGTATTGAGTCAGCCCTGACCCGGGTGATTTATGAACTAGGGTCAACGGTCAACCTGTACTCTTACTTGGGAGGTCTGATTTTGAAATGGGTTGACATTTGACAAGAGTGTAATTGGGTTACCATTTAAAGGGGAAATTAATAAGATCCACCCATTCCGGCCCTTTGCTGATAAGTGAGGTTCAGTTTTAGGCCAGCATGAATGACTCATCTCAAACCTGCCCATTTATTAACTACTAGGTGAAAAAATGTTAATTAAGATTAATCGCGTAAAAAAAAATACGTCGAGTCTTTCTCTGCCATACGGCTCAACTGGTCAGGATCATAAGTGTGTTAGTACATGGATATATAAGTTTGAGTAGCTAAGGTAGCAAAATAAATAAATAAGTTTAATCCTTTTGAATTAACTAGTTAATTTATAAGTCTGATCATTTGAGGCGTAGATTAAGAGAAATTTGTGACCCTGCACAATGAGCTACATATTTTAAATATCTAATATGTTCAAATATATGCCCCTCTCTGGTATGAGATAACCAATTTCAATCCAATAAAAGTTCAGCTTATTGTATGATTTGTTACATAAAAAAAAAACAAAAAAAAAAAAACATAAGAATATACCTTGTCAATATGATGGTCGGAAAATCTTTTATTAGAGTGAGATTTGGCTGTTACTAATTAGAAAGTGTGGACAAAATGAGATTGCTTAGTTGGTTGACAACTCCAACTATCACCTAGGTGCCCTAGGTGTGCCACTCTTCCCACTTTATGTGTTTCCTTTTTTTACTCGTGTGGACTGTCCTTCTCACTTGTGTAGCATACCAAAAAAAAAAACACTAAGAAATTGTGATATGTTATTTTAGGTGAGCTAGGTTTTTGGCTCCATTATAAAGTGCTGCGAAATCCTCTTAGTCCAAGCTTCAGAGAATCTAGACTCTGGTTTCGGAATTAGGTTGGTGAGGTTAGAAAATTGCTACCCGGTATCAGCAAGTCTTCTCTTATATGTCAAAGGACACAAATCATGAAGAAATTCCTACTTCACTTACCTCTTTATGTTTCAACATAAGGGCCCCACTATAGTAAATTCATTCCCTTCGGCCTTCGCATCAACTACACCCTTGAATTAGGCACCTTGATTGACACTAATCATAACTACTAACAAAGACATGCACCAAGCCATTGGAATGAACTTTTTTGAGTCCTTTTAATCAAAGACTTTCTGATCTAATTGATATTGGGCACAATCTACATCCAAATTTATCAATCCACTGCCACTGCCCAAATGAGATGGACATTGTTTCTTAAAACGGTGCAGGCTTTCTGTGGTCCTTATCTGGATAATTAAGCGTGACCTCTCGTTTTCTTGGGGTTCAGTCCTTTTCAGGCAAGTATATATGGCCTTCCCTGGTTGCTACCTCATACAAAAATGTCCCCTGATTGGTGAATCTGAACCATCAATCCAGTGGCAACTCGTGTTGATGGTAGATAATATACGTGGCCATTCCAATTTGTCAACTTCTCTAAGAAAAACAAGAAGAGAAGAAAGAAAAGAAGAGATGGTAATCAACAGTCTAAATTGAAAACATGAAGTGTACGATCAGAGCGGTTATTCAATTTTGTACTGTTAAGAGATTGACATCAAAATGGATGGGCCATGCATGAGTTGGCCTTTCTGAATTTTCACTAAGCTTTTGTGCAACGTGTATGGTGGAGAAGGAATAATTATAAAAGGAACATGGTAGCAACATTCCGACAGGTCTCGTACAACAATCAAGGAGAAGAAGATACAAATGTTTCTTTTTGTTTTGTATTTGGAGAACCACTGCTACAAGACCTGGCGATTATTCACGCCCACGGATCTCTTGGATTGAGGAGACGTGGGGGTTTCACTCAAGTTTCTGAGAATTTGAAGAGTTTGAGAGACAGAAAGGCAATCCCACACCACCATTAGTATCATTTGAGTTCTGCTTTTGAAACGGAAAAGATGGGAGCAGCACACTAACAACACCTTTTAAAAAGTGCCGACAAGATTTTCTTTTTCAAATTTGCTACTTTGAAAACAGATCTGAACTTGTGGAATTTAAAATTAAGGTGTAAGTAAGGTTTAGAAGTAGTTTACATTGTGACTGACCCTAACATAATGCAGTCAAAACTGACTTCTTGTACATCCAGATTTCACTAGGACAGAGATCAGTTGTATATCAAGTTTATTTTTTAGCATATGTACTAATCACGTCACCAATGCCACACCTAAATCATTCCCTCAGGTGGGTTCAATGGTTCATATGCCCAGCTTGAAATTCAAGCTGGTCAACTCATTATGTTTGTTCCACAATCTAATTAGAAAGGTAATTACCTAGTTGGACAGGATGAATGTTTACAAAAAGACACATGGCGGGAGAAAACCCCCTATTAGTATCTAATAGGGTCTTTGAGTTAGCCATATATAAAAGGATAAGATTTGAGATTGAGGATTTGCTAACCATCTGATCAATAATGGTGATTATATCCTTTCATTATTCTTTGTACAGTGTTATATTATCTCGTCTTAGATTCTACTACTAGTAGTACTATTATCATCTTGTTTTTAAGCCTATTGACATATCCACATCGCCCATGCACTACTCATGCTTCTATCAGTCATGCATTAAAGTGGCATCAAGAAAAGAAATATATATATATATATATATATATATGGAGAATATTCATGTGCATCCATCTTTGCACACTTACATGGCTTTTCCTCCTTGCATATGAACATTTTTTTTCTGTATATAACTATATATGACTATTCCTCTTTTGCACATGAATATTTTCAATTATGTAAGTATCTTTCATCCTATGGTGAGGGATGAATGCACACATGAACGTCCCATATATATATATAAATATATATATAAATAAAAGAAGAAAGAAAACAGTAGCTCAGATTCTTTATGTGAAGATGCAGATATGCCCCTTTACTTTCGGCCAAGAGGTATGCTTAATGTGGGCTCTACAACATAGCATGCCTGAAAGTTGCATCGATCATGTGCCCCACATTGCCTCAAGCTTTTAATGAAGAACATCATACACCAGATCCAAGTTGAGTAATCGATCCATTCTTTACGTATCTACCATGATCATCATCATAAGGTGTACTTGCTGGACTCATTAATTAAGACCAGGGTAAAGCTAGTGCCGGGCCAACCCATTTATTCATCAGGATTAAAATCCTGGCTCAGATCCAGTGCAAAAGCATCATAAAGTCAGGTGCAGTCCAAGTCATTAGCAGATTAATATGCCCCTTTTTGTAGAATTTATTGGGCCGAGGTGACCCACCAAGTTGGATCACAAGAATGTGTATTTATAGAATTGGAGATTAGCCACTGGACCAGAATATGCGCCCTGGGAATGGTCTAATTGCTAGTATACTATGGCCTTGTTTGGTTCATCTTATTTTTTTTGACGTCTTAATCTGTCTGAAAAAGATCTATGAGTTAAAGATCTTATTAGAGCTGCGAGTTTAAGATCTGATTAGCTGTTTTGTAATAAGATCGTTTGGCAATACCCGAACGCTATGAGATCTGAATTGAATAAGACTATTTGGTAATGCATCTTATCCATGTCTTAAGTTAAGGGTAATTTCTATCATTTTAAAAAAAAATGGTTTAAAGCCTAAAAAACATCTGTGACACTCCAAATATGTTTCTTTTTAAACTCGGACAATGCCCAGTACACTCTATACTTGTTTTTTTTAACTTAAAAAAATATATATGTTTTAACTATCACAATGCATGTTCCACGTCATAATCACCAACATTATTACATAAACTTTAATAATAGTTTGCTTATAAAATGACTAAAGACACATCACTATAGCGACCACCAAAATGATAAAAAAAACAACCAAAGCCACAAAAACACTTTTGAGTCCACATCTAGAACTATTTGCACTATTGGTATAGATTATTTAAAACGAACCCAACACAAGATATGATCTCAATGGAAGCTACTTGTGAAATCTGTACTTCTTGAAATTAAACCAGCAAGACCAAAAAAAAAAAAAAGGCAAGTGCAATATCTCCTTGAATACACAGATCGTTTCATCCCCTAATATCCAATCTTCCATACCAAACGGGAAAAAAAAAACAAACCAAGAAAAGAGGGGATGAAAAGGGAAGGAAGATGAGGAAAAAGTTAACCTTTGACTTTGGATCCAAGACAGGAAGAAGGAAATCGATATTGCTTGGTGTCGCACAGGGAAGAGCTTCGTTTTAGACGCAGGAGCAACGAAAGAGATAGAGAGATTAGGGCTCGAATCGTTGATATTGGTGAGGGTTATTACGGGAATTTTAAAATTATTTTAAAGTCCTGAACTGTCTTACCGCTTAAGATGTAGGGGTCTTAATTCCAGGAGTTGGATTTCGAGCTCCTAAAATTAAGATAAATCTCGTCTTAAATAACAAGTCGTCTTAGCACTTAAGACATGTTGTTATTGCGTACCAAACAATCTTATTTAGTTTTTTTGTCTTAGCGCTTAAAACAAAAGACATTAAGACCCAAACTTAAGGCGATCCAAACATTACCTATATATGATAAACATGTTGCGTCTTAAGGTGTGTGATCCTCCACAACCATAGTGGGGCCCATAGGCGTTTCTTTTCTTTTTTTTCTCCCATGCAACTCACACATCCACTCACAAGAATCTCTAACTATCAACGATATTACCAAGGTCTGAGGCCTTGTCATCTCTGTGGGGAAAGAGGTGCCTAACCATGCATTGAGATAACAATGGATTCACGTAGATTTTGTGCTAACCACATATTTGATTTTTGGGATATTTGTAAACTTGAAAGGTCCCAATTTAGATATTTGAAAACTATATATGGCAATGAGGAATATTGTTGGTAATTTGGTAACTTTGATGAAATCGTAAGTCTTATAGAGAACCTATGTAAATTCCCTACTATCCCCTCAATTCAGCAAAGTGGAAGCCACCATCCTTGAGTGGTGCATCTGCTCAAGCATGCCTAAACCTTTGTATGTTATACATTTATATGATTATTAAGCCCGATATCCAGCCACTTACTATATACTCTAAATCGTGGCAGTGTTTTTACACAATTTCTAGTCCCAACCAGGTTGCATCAGGACCAAACTTGTACTATGCCGGCCCTTGTGATATACTGTAAGGCTTATTTGGGTAATGGACAAAATCAGAAATTCAATTTAAAATATATTTTATCGATGGACTGACCAAAAGAAGAGCTGAAGGAAGAATTCTGTCAGAACTCAAGGTGAATTGGCGCTGAGCGCACAACAAGGAGAGAGGACACGCGCTCGAGCGCACCACAACCGCTCGAGCACATGGCTCGTAGAAAGTTGGGTTATTTCAAGAGACAGCTTTCTAATTTTTGCCAACTTGCTTGTTTGAGATCTATCATCTTTAGGTAACCCTATGCACGTCCCAAGACCTATAAATAGGACTCTCTAGCAACCCTAAAGCAGGACTTACTCTTCTCTCCAATTCTAATCCTTAGAATCAATTTGAGAGATCATTCTTTCTTCTCCAAAGTTCCCTCATGTGGTTGTGCTGAAGTTTAAGACTTTGGAGACTCTCTTAAAGTAGATTCACCTTGAAGAGATTATCAAGGTGGTTGATTCAAGCACGATGAAGGTGAATGGCGAGTAATCAAGAAGATCGTCACACTCCTTATGTTGAGTTGTAACTTGGAAATGGATCTGTGAGTTTTTATAACTTTCAATTTATTAGTGCTTGCTTGTCTTTTGGCTTAGACGATAAGGCTTGTGTTTTTTTTTCTGAGTAGGGTTTTCCATGTAGAAACCTTGTGTCACCTTCTCTTTGACATTGATTGCTTTTAATTGGTTTTAGGTTAGTCAACTAGTCTAATCACTAGAATTGAATTCGAATAGAGACACTGTTTAAAGGGACCTTAGCTTGTGATTGAGGCTATTTTTCATATACCCAATAAAGTTTTATGGAAACCCCCAACTGTTGGAAAATTGTGTGGTCTGATTGCCATGGGGCCCATGCTAGATCGAACCTAGTGTTAAGCTACGGATGAGCTCCCAATAAGTTTTGATCTGGCAGAGTAGATAAGGATAAAACTCTTTGTTGTGGAGTTAGGATAAATATCATACTCCCAGTTTGGCAGAGTTCTCATGCTGGTTAGAGTCCATAGTAGCCGTGACTCCTAGGGATTGCTCCATATAACAGAAATGAGAACCCTTTATTTATCATCCAGTAGATCTGAGAGCATTCGCAGCGAGTTTGTAGGGTCAATATCACACCAGAACACACAAAGGTTCTCAAGAAGCTCGATGTCGACACCCATCTGGAACCAGCAGTTTCCTTCACAAAGATCAATAGTCAACTAACAAGCACAATAAAATAAAAATAAAAAAGGCCCATGACAATCATGGTTATGGAAAAAACGGTTTCAGACCTCAAATCAGTAGACTGAAACCTGTAAATATCAGCCTATAAATTGGTCATAGATTGATATCCCATTTCTTCAACTCTTATGCCATGAAAGAAGATATTAAGAAAAACAAATTCAGGGAATTTCTCAGAAAAATGCGTGAACCTTCTTTCTTAGTTTTGAAGTGTTTGTGTAAACAAAATAACAAAATTGAAAATGCAGGTGGTGAGAATGGAGTTCTAATCATTTTTTTTTATGGTGAGTGCTCACAAATATTCAAAAAGATTAGTAGTATCACACACACAATACAACTCAATTTTGGCCGAGTCTTAAAACCTGAAGGGCACCAATAAATTTTCTTTACTAGCCAAGTTGGCTGGACCCTTAAGAGACTCGACCACATAAAAGTGAACCTAAGCACACGCAGGAAAGAGAAACATGTACACACGTAGGGAAGAGGGCCCAGAGTTCAAACTTTGTGCATTTGGGTGAGAATAGGACCCGACTAGTATATATTTGCTGCTTTTATTTTCATTTGGCTTTTTGGGTGTGGCTCTGTCCTTAGGGATGTTAGCCATGTTTTCTTTGTGGCTTTCTGATTTTTTAAATTGCTCTTCTAATGTAGGCTTTACAAATAAAAATTAATAAGCAAAAAATGGTAAAGGTTGAACTTGAGAGAGAGACAGGGGCGGACCTATGGGGTTGGCAGGGGCCATGGCCCCCCGCATACATTTGAAACTTCTTTCAAATAAGGCTTTGGCCCTCCATCTATGGATGGCCCCTCCATCATTTAGGAATTTTTTTAAGAAGACATTGACTTTTACAAAAATGAAATAAAAATATTTCTGATTTTAGGGGAGACTTAAAATGAAAAAGAAAGAAAAATAAAGGAAAGGAGAATAAATAATTTTTCATTTACTATAGTTAACAATAATTTTATAATTTTTTATATTTTTAATCTCTAGCTTTTTATAGGGGTGCCAATCATGGTTAAATCATCAACCATTGATTCATTTCTTCAAATAAAAAACAAAGAAAAAGATGAATTTATTATGGATTATTTAATTGTATATACTCAAAAAGGAATTGTAGTAAGTTTTTGTACTTAATAGTATTTGATGATTTCAACTCAATGAAAAAAAAAAACGGAAGGAACAACTTCAACAATTTGGTTATTACGTATTTCATTACTAAATTAAAAAAAATTAACAAATTTCTTTGCCCCCACCCCTAAACAAAATTTTCGGTTCCACCACTGGAGAGAGAGCTGACAATAAGGGACTGCTCAGTTAGTTGACTACCCCACATGTCACTTGGCTGTCCAGTTTCCACTTCTGCAGGCTTTCTTTGTTTTGCACGTATGAGAGAGAGAGAGGGAAAAACGTGTCCAGTGTCGTCTCCCAGCAAAAGCGAGTTTCCTGTTTCAGCAGGAAAGAAGAAATTCCCTCCTGAGAGGTGGGATTCAAAGTCAAGTACCTGCATATCAACCGTCCAAAGTGGTGGGGTTTTGCCTCTTGAGAAAAGAAATTCCAAGGTCTGCTGCCCCTTTTCATTTTTGCAGCATTCTTATTATTAATACTCACATATATGCTTGACCAAGCTTGATTACATAAATGGAAGCCTCATTTGATTCCATTGAATGTGTGTAGCAAATTCTTTCCCCAATATTATCATCAACAATATGAGATAGCCCACCACTTTTTTGACCACTTTTCTTTGTATTTCAACTTTCAACTGCTCTTGTAAGACCAAGAAAAATGTAGATGATACTAGAGCCAGTACAAATTCTATCTAGTTGGCCGGGTCCACTGTAAGTCATCAGGTGAGGCTCAAAAGCTCGGTTATTCTAATTGCACTTAAAAAGGGTACTGAGTGAACGTTGAAGATTGAATAGATTAGTAAGCGTTCATTTTCTAAGGTTGAAATTTCTTATCTTACTAGCTAGAACAGTAAATCTCTACCTACCGTTTTGATTATTTTCTCGCCCTTGACCTGTTACTCAGCTTTATTATTACTATTATTTATTTATTTTTTTATTTTTTTATTTTTTTGCCAAGTTGGCCTAGTGCCAGAGGAGAGTGAGGAAACCTACTCACCCAGGAATCCATCGTGGGTGAGATCATTGCGAGCGGGTGTGCTATCCATAGCATCCACTGTATGGTTTTGAACCTTTTACTCCACTTGCATGCTTCTAAATAAACACTTTCTGGCGACTAGAAGTCTAAGCATCCAAGTTCATCTATAGGTCTGTCAAAGGGCTGAGCCGGGTTGGATTTGTCCTTAACCTACCTTCAATATATGCGGGGCTGCTGGCACGGATGAGTCAAAGCCCTCAATGGACCTATACTACCTAAGCCGTTACAAAACCCTCGAGGGCTAGGGTAGGGCTTGACGGCGCCTAAAATAAGAATCCAGTATCAATTGAGCATTATCTTGTCTAACTTCTCTTGCGAATGGACAACTAAGAAAACATTAGGAATACAAAAGTTATCTCTGATTTTTTTTTATGGGACGAAACTTATTGTGCTTTAGTGACCTAGGTCCTAAATGTATGGTTATATTATTTTTAATTTGTCAAAGAAGGAACGGTTAAAAGAATATGCTCTTTCTCACACCTTTCACAACAAATTCTACATACCTAATCATTCTAGCAAAGTCTTATAGATCTTTGAGAAATTTAAAAAATTCGTATTTACCCACCTTTTATGAATTGACATTATTTCCAATTTAATACTCTTATTATTAACCGTTGTTGGATTTAAGTCACAAAATTACATGTACTTAAAAAATCACTATTATTTTAGACTTTAAAAAATTGAAAGTTATAATTATCTAAATAAAAGGATATTTGAATCAACTCATATCCTCAAAATTCCATGCACAAACAAAGTAAATTGGTTGGCATCTCTAGTCGATCCGTTGAGGAAAAGATTATCCTTAATAACATGAGTTACCCCTTTCTGCACTAGCAGAATATTTATAAACATTATTAAAGCCTAAACAAAAAGCAATAAAAAAAAATGAAAGAGATCAAAGCAACCATGCAAAACTTATTTCTTATGAACTAAGTATAATAGACAACTTAGATAATTAAAGAGAGATGAAATGAACCAAATATATGTGCAAGTTTTTAGGGCATATTTTAATTGGTATGGAGGTATGAAATTGCATTCACATCCCCACTTTATTACCGTAAGTGGTTGTTACAAGGGAATAGAGAAAAAAGCTATATATGGTTATATGCAGAAAAAGAATGTTCATGTGCAAAAAGGAAAAGTCATGTAAGTGTCCCTTACCTTATGGTGAGAGATGGATGCACATGAATGTCCCCCATATGTATATGTATATGTATATGTATATGTATATGTATATGTATATGTATATGTATATGCAGGAAAATTCTCAAAAACCCCTATCTCAAAAGGCGAGTTTCTGCCCCTATCTAATAGCCAATGATTTGTTAGTATTTTAAGATATCCACCTTTGTAGGAGAATATTTAGGAGAGAAGATCGGATATGTGTATCACTAATGACACGTATCACACTTTCATTAGCTAAAAGAGGGGGGTTAACTCATATATATATATATAGGGGAGGTTTCAAGTGCATTCATCCCTCACCATAGGGTGAGGGACACTTCCATAATTGGGCATTTTCAAGTACAAAAGTTACTTTTCAAGTACATAGGGTGAGGTACAAATCCTTGTCTTCATGTGAAAAAATGGGAAGTGTCTCTCACCCTATGGTGAGGGACAGATGCACTTGAAACTTTTCCATATATATATATATATGAATCCATCACCCACCATAGCGTGTGGGACACAAACATAAATGGAAATATCCATGTGTAGAAGAAGGAAAGTCGTGCATGTTCTTATGTAGAAGAGAAATGTTCATATGCAAAGAGGAAAAGTCACTCAAGTGTCCGTCGGCCTATAGTAAGGGATGGATGCACGTGAACATTCCTCAATAAATATATAATATAAAATAAATAAAAATAGGATGGTCAAGGCCAAATTTTAGGGCCTGTACCAAACCCAGCCCTAGGGCTTTTTGAGAGTTGAGCACCCCCAGGCGTAGCTCCATACTCTTTTTTTGTGTTTGGTTTTTCTGTTAAAATTCATGCTCAGGGATCAAAAAGTATAGTTTGACAGGCCCTATCTACAATACTAGCAAGTAAAACATCGCAAACTAAAAGATTAAAAAGAAATCAGCCAGTTTTTGCATTTTCTCCTCCATTAATTATGTTTCTTTCTAACTATTTATTGTAGGCATCCATCTAATTTAGGTGATGTTTGATAATAACCACATACATGCTTTGCTGATCATATTCTATTGCACTATAAATCCAACGGTAGCTGGGTCTACATTTGAAATTTATACGGCTCAAAAGTCATTGTCCCATCTTATTTTATATATATGCTAAATTCCACTTCAATCAAAGTTAAGCTAGATTGATTATGTGTAAACAAATATTTTTTTCTTATTTCAGTCCTATGTTTCACAGTTGCTCAATCTGACATTGGGAGTAATTCTAAATGGAGTGGAAACTTTCCAATAAAAAACATTGTGAAAGATGAGGATTTCAAAGTTGACAACCTTGATTGTGAAGGAAGTGTGGATAAAGAAATCTACAATATTGCTTCGCTTTAAAAATTCAACTGTAGTAGTCAATTCTGAGGCAGCCCTACCCCTATGTGGGCCGAACAGGAAAAGCACACATATCAACCACTCTCACTCAGCCGACGGGATTCCTGAATACAAAAGACTGGAAGGTTGCAAGAGATGTAACTTTACCTTTACTTCTGTTGGCATATGTTCATGAGCCCACATGTGAACACATGTGGTGGACCCCAACCAACAAAAATGGTGCCCCTCACATGGAAGTGCCGAATAGGTTTGTGAGAGGAAAAGGTAATATAAGGCTTCCCAATTACCAAAAATAAGGGCCTCAAATCTAAAGGAGAGGAGAGGTTTTCATCTTGGTTAAACCTTGTCTACAATCCTTGCCTTTGGATTGTGAGGAGTGAAATGAGACCCAATCGATCTCTAGTGGACAACCTTAAATCTTCACATTGAGTGCAGTCAATTCTTCCACGATTAAAGCTTCTGCTTCACATACAGCTTGCAACTTTCAGTCAAGTGGTGCAGATTCATTCTACTAAAAACGGAAAAGAGTAATGCAGGCAGGGCCTGGCCCTCGTTTTTAGTGCTCATGTCTATCATTTTCCTCTTCTCTTCCTTGATCCATTGACTTATTTCCTCTCTTCATGTGCAGCATTTACTTGGCCCTCCCCACTACATTTCATATTGGGACATCAAATCCAAGACATAACCAAGCAACAAAGAGAAGTCGAGAACAACCCCTCAACCCAAAAGGCCCCTATCCAAAAAAAAAAAAAAAACATCCTAACTCAGAATATAGCTCAACTTACCTACAAGATAAGTTGCTTTGTTCAATCTCTTAGAGCATGTTTGGCAATTAACTAGGTAAAGTAAAGTAAAGTGAATCCAGATAAGAAATTACATTGGGTTATATCAAAAGTACATAATTTCAAAATTCCCTCTGAATTTTTAAGAGAAAGTCAAAAAAGGAACCTCCTTTCCCCACTAAAAGATAAAAAAAAAAAAAACTCAACTTTTTATACAAAAAGTTAAAAGAATTCAATACCAAACAACTAAAAATAAAATACCATCATAACACCTTATTTTTTTATTCTCTCTTGATTTGATGCTTCACCTCACTATACATAATCAAAATTAGAAGATAAATCCTTAATATCCAAAATGGTTGGGTTAATTTTCCAATTGAAAACATCATTAATAGCATGAACCACCTCCTTTGTGTTAGAGAAACATAATATTGTTAGGATTTAGTAGATTATCCTTATCATTGATAAGGATAATCTACTAAATCCTAACAATATTCTATTTCTCTAACACTTTGCATCTGAGAAATAACAAGCTTTAAATATTTATTGTTTTTTTTTGTAGCGTTTGAGATGGCAGGTGGATTGCCCCCATTTTTGCTTCCTTGGAAGGGAAGACCTTTGGCTATTCATCCGCAACTCCTTTCAATTTCGTAACCAAGCCAAAACTGGCTTTTCCATCAGCCTTACTAAAAGCCGCATCAAAGAAGATAAGCACATCTTCTTTAATAGAAATCTCTCTAGAAGTGACGAGCATGTAATTAACCAATTGGATCAACTTACCATTATGGGTCTTAACAACTTCCAAAAGCTGCCTATTAACCGAGAGAATCATTCTTGGAGGCCTTAATAGAGTATACCCTGGAAAAGGCAATATCTTCCTGGTTCTGCCTGGGCATGCTAATGTTACAAATATCTTCCACGTCTGTAGGGTTATAAAAAATATTTACAATCAAAGCCTTGTTCCAGTTTTAGTCAGGACTCCATAGATCTTTGACTGGGAACCTGTTTATTTATATAAAAGGGAACATCATAATCCACATCCAGGGAAAAAAGGCTGCAGATTGTGATTTACAATACTTGAGAATTAACCATTTGCTTATTGTTGGGTCTTATCAAACCTTAATGAGCTGGTTCTTGGGCTTTTATGTAGGCCCACCTTGTACATTTCTTCTTTTTAATTTCTCTCCCTCTTCTTTTCTTTTTAGGGGCTCTAGAGTCCATTTAATCTTTTTCGTTTCTTTTTCAACACAAATTAACCTTTACGGCTCATTTGGGTATCTCACTTGTAAAGTGAATTCGAGATCATATAAAAAAATATATAAATTTTCAAAAATCACCTCCTTCAGCGGATTTTAAGATTTTATACTTTTTTATAAGACCCATCTTCTTTTCTTGTATCTTAACCTTCAGTTTATTTTAAAGTTGGATCCCCTTTGCAGCTATTGGACAGTGGTTTAGCTCTATTCTTAGCCTTTGCACCCTATGGACAGTGGTTTATCTCTTTCGAGCTAGTGGCTTATTCACAGGACATCAGCAGCGTATGAGGATGTTCTACGTATGGGTTGAATGGAGTCCAAATCACCAGTGTCGTCATTTGAATCACTTGGCTGATGTAGTGTTTGATTATTAAGGCTCAATTATTTGGTGTGATCTACGCTTGCTGACACAAAATGTCATTTTTGGATTTGACGGCACTAAGATATAGGGTGGAAATTCCGATTAATTTGTACCAAGCTTTCTATTTTTCCTTTTTTTTTTTTTTCCTATTATCGGTATTGTTGTTGTTGTCATCATCTCTACAAGAGATAAGTAAATTGATTGGGTTTGGATTAGCTTGACTAGTCCCAATTCTAGCGGAACTCAAAATAAAACTACATTTTTTATACCCATATATTTTTAGAAATATATGGTCGAGCTTGGGAGGCACTGCTAGAAGAATGACAATCTAAGGAGGCAAGGGCGGTAGAAGAAGTTTGAAAGGACTCGATTTCTTTGATCTATACATGTGAAAGGGAGAATTATCGCGTCGGGGAAGATTTTTTTATGGCCTCAAAGTTTCTCAAATTCTAATCATTAACTTAAATTGGATTAGCCCCGAGGGGTAGCTCAGTTGGCCTAGGACTACGGTTTGCACCCGGAGGTTGTGGGTTCGAAACTGCTCTACCACACTGGGGCCACAGGGGAATTTTACCCGGCTTTCTCTCCTGGGCCCGTAGGGATTATTCTGGCCCAAAGGGCTGGGAACCCTACGTTATCAAAAAAAAAAAAAAAAAAAAACTTAAATTGGATTTACATGATAAATTAAAAGGCCTATATAACTTGGATGGGTGTCAAATCTTATTTCTTGGTGTACATAGAGAGGACAATCTTCCATATGAGGGGGAGGGACCAAAAAGCGAAACCCATCCCCATAAGTGGCGCTCTTTATGGACCCAACTAGGCTTGATCTGAACCTGGCAATTGACTGGACCCACACCTGCTTATTAATCGGTCCTAAGAAAGGAATCCCAAGCTGGACTTTTTCAGGTTGGTTCCTTATTCCTACTGCTGACGTTAGTCCACTGACATGCTTTTTCTCTTTTAAGCACACTTCATGAATAGCAATCACTAAAAGGTAAGGAATTAGCAGGTTATAATGCGATTCATAAAAACCTATTTCATGTCAAATTCGTTCAAGTGGGACACAATTCATGAAGTGATTGATTTGTTCATCGTGAGGTAGGTCTAAGTATGAAAATAGAAACTAAAGGGGTCATTTGAGATTACAGAAATCAGTTTAATCTGAGAGGGGTGAGGAGCATAAACCCTACAAATTGTAATCCTAATTTCTCACAGAATGAAAAGGCGTTTTTTTATGAATTGCGGACATAGGCATATGGCCAAACCATATAAGTCTTGTTCTAATCCTCTTGTTTTGAGATTTAATTTATTTAACTGTGATTGATTATTTTCACAAAACCTTATTGGTCGGCTAAAAGCATAGGCCAACAATATCAATGTTCATTTAGCGCCTAATAATCTCACAACAAATAACCCATTAAACTGAAGCCCAAAGCCCATATACCATTAGTTACCATTGATGAAATTGTGCCTAGTCCAATGATCCAAGGGATCATAATAGTTCAGGAATAAGCCAAAGGGAAATAAAACATTAAGCCCCCAAACTAGTTTACATTTAAGTCAAGAGGTCCAAGTGGGTCCATGGCCCAGCAAACAATAGACTCTCATTTAATTTATATGCCAACGTGCCCCAATCTATTCTAGTCCATGGCTTTTGGACCGTGAAGGAGTGGACTTGTGCGTGGTCCAGATTTTAAGGTCACCAGGTCCAAAAACAAATCATGTCCATTCATCTGCTGGGCCATACTTGTGATGCCACAGGTCCAAAAATGAATGTATCTCAAAGCTTCGCAATAAAAATTGAAAGATGATATAGCAAAACTTAGAAATAAACATATCTTAATTACAAGTTTTACTAATCTTCAAGTAGGGGTGCTCATGAGCTGGGTCAGGTCAGGCTGAGGCTCATAGCTGGGTCTAACATGACTTTAGAAACATATCCTCAAGCCTAACGCAACTGTAAGTACCTGGGCTTGAGCCTTGCCCTCCTTTAGGATGCTCGAGAAATATTTCAGGCTTCAACATGCGCATTTACTCAATCAGGCCGGGCCAAGTCCTATGGGCAAATCAATCGCCAAATTATAAGCACTACTTGTTCATGTCAAATTCAACCTTTCCATCCCTTAATTCAAGCAACAACCCAAATATATAAATGGGCCCAGTTTTATATCAAAACCCAGACGGAATACTAAAGCCCAATGTCCAGACCCGGTCCAAGTAGAGTTGGGCCCGGGCTGGCACAGACCATGAGCACCCCTACTACCCACAAGGAAGCTAAAAACGTGAATCTGATGTTTTGTGGGCCTAACTGTTCATTCATTCATTTGGGAGTTTGGATCCTCTAAGTATATCACCCACACTTCTAGCAAGTGCAGAGAGTAGAACTCCACAATGAGGTCCATCTTTTGAAAATTCGAACCACTCAAAATGAACGGCCTTCCCTTATATGGATGTCCTCGAGTTTTACTCCAATGGAAGTAAGTCCCACCATAAGATTAAACATATGATTAAGAATATAGCATATTATTAATTATGTATTAGATTCAATCAAGCACGTTATTCACCATATTCGAAGTCTTATTATGGGACCAACCCCCTATTGGAACATAATTTAGTAACTTTCTAATAAAATAAGAGCATTCATTTTGAGTAGTTCGGATTTTTAATATATAAACCCAGTGAGAAATTCCACTCCTATTGCTCCCAAGGAAGCATGAGTGACAGAAGAGGACTTAGATTCTTCATCATGGTTCCAGGTTTTTCGACAGATAAAATGGTCGAATGTCATTTTTATTTTGGTCAGGGCCACTCGTGGTCTGTTCAAAAAATCTGACGACTGATGTTGGGCTCCTCCAAAACTGTGGTAGCTCTTTGTCTGGTGGCCTCCTCCTGCATATACCATTCATAAGCAACTGGAGGGAGGTAGGCATTTAGGATTGTAAACGGGTTGGTTCCGGTCCGGATCCATGGTGTGGACCCACAATCGGAACCCTTAAGGAGAAGGTTGAACCGGATCCGGACCTGGAACCATTTCGGAACCGGTTTCTTGGCTCCGAAACTGGAACCAGAACCATATATGGAACGGGTCTAGATCCGGGCCCGGATTTAGGTAGAGAATGATATTAATATATATATATATGATTTTTAGGAGAGATTTTCAAAAATTGAGATAATACATCAGGTCTTTAGTCCACGGGTCTGAACCAAGGTGGAACCAGATCTGGACTCATTTACTTATCGGGGCCTAAATAAGGATCCATACCCGGTTTTTAACGGGTCAAAACCTTCGAATAATGAGAAAATCGGATACCCATTTACATCTCTATCAATCAAAACATGACAAAGATAATTTAGCAATAAGGTCAGCCACCCTGTTCTGGGACCTTGTACAGGATCTAAGCTCCCAAAAATCAAGTGAAGCAATAGTGTCAAAAAGCTTCTTCCAATAAACCATAAATTCCCATCACCGGCATTTAGATCTACATTATGTATAGACGAGCAGACATCAAAGAGCAGTCCACAATTCCATTCAATCGGTCACTTTTGGGCTGGTGGGACTGCCAAATACAAAGGGGTAAGTGGCATCTATAAGAAAACTAACTCCATTGATCAAGCCCTGATTAAACAAAAGAAAATTGAATGTTCAAGTAAAAATCAATGAACAGCTTTGGATCGGATAGCTAGTGTTAGGCTCCGTCCCGAGTTAATCACGATTAACTCTAATTAATTGGGCTTATGACTAATTAAGCCAGTTTAAATGAACTAATGGTGATTTATCGCCAAATGGATTGGAATTTGCCTAATGTAGGCTTAATAGTAAATGAGATTATGAAATGAATTGAATGGAATGGAAAATGAAGCTCAAATAAGCAAACCAAGGACTTTTTCGGAAATACGGATTTGTACGTATTTTGTCGAATACGGAAAGTCTTGATACCCGCATGTGTATCTCGGCGAGTACGATAACTTTCATAAAGACTTGAATTGATCCGATGAATATTGGATCAAATGGACCGTTAATTGACTCGAAATGTAAATGAATGAATGACAGGGGGGCTTAATACAAAAATGACTTATATAAGATGAGATGAACCTCATTCATCTCAAACCCTAGGCAACATTCCTTTCTTTCATCCGTTTCTTCTTCTTTTTCCATTTCTTCTTCATTTAAGAGTGAATTGAAGTGCCTTGAAGTGAAGAGGAGACTACATACTTTATCTTCTTCATCATTTGATTGCAAATCAAGCTTCATTTTGAGGAATTCCTACTCAAGCCAAGCTAAACAAGGGTTTGTGGCAAGCAAAGCTTCATTTGAGGCAAGTATATGCATTTCTAGCAATTTAAGCTTTTATATAACTTGTATGAACTCAAGGAGTTCAAAAATGGGGTTTTTGTTCAGAGCTTCAGAAGTTCGAAAATGTGCTTCTGGGTGATTTTCGGCTAGCCACGAAGCTAACCGCCAAAAAATCCGAATTTGACGAGCTTCTGGAAAGCTAACCGCCAAATTTCGGTTAGCCGAAATTGGAATTTCGGCTAGCCGCGAGGTGACCGCCGAGCTGACCGAAATTGGTCAGAAATCCTTGTCAGGAAAACCAGCTTCTGGAAAGCTAACCGTAAGCTAACTGAACTTGGTTCGGCTAGCCGCCAGTACAGTTCGGCTAGCCGCCAGGTAGCCGCGAGGTAGCCGAAATTGACCAGATTACTTATAGTAAGGAAAAATTTGGCCAATCGCGAGGACCGTTAAGTGAGTTTTGGATTTTTGTGAAAACGAGGATCACTTATGTGATCATCAATACCTTCATGAGTGTTAGCGGAGGTTATCTAATGCACACTCTACTTAAAGTAATATCATCTATAGTAATCCTTGCATTGATAGCCAAAGTTACACGCAATGGTTGGTTAGAAAATTGGTTTAGTCTTAGAAGGAGAGTGATATGAATGTGTTAAAAGGTCTGGCTCTACCTAGTGGTTTCTTAAACTCATTATTGAAATGAATTGAATGAATTGATAAATGAAATGACTATTCCTACTGCAGTAGATGAGAATGGGAGCGTCCGGAGCTCCGTGGGACACCAGTGATCTCTGATCAAGACACTGGGAGATCTCACCACACTGGACCGAAAGGTCATTGACTGAAAGGTCAGACACTGAAAAGCCATTAATAAAGGTTGAACCTAATGAATAAATGAATATGAAATGCTTCCTTTTGGGAAGAACTGAATGGAGTTGAAACCAATGCTAGTGTAGTTGCCAGTATTATTGTCATTGTTATTTGTATTTGATATTGATTGTTTAGAACTGTTTAAATCGATGAGTTGTTAGGAATTGTTGGACATATGTATATATCTTGTTGAACCGTCGTGTTCATGGTATTACTGATGATATTACAGGCTCAGTTACCCGTGCCGGTCCTTCCGAGACCGTCCACACAGCGGAGGAGGCCCATTCGCTACCTCCAGGAGGTCTAGCTGAATGGACATGATCAGAGCGCGGTTCATTGGAATCTTTTGGAAACAGTTTAAAAAGTGTTTTGTACATTCATTTTGGTATTGTAATTAATAGAAATGATATCCCCTGCATTGTATGTTAAATATGTAGTGGTTGATATAGGAAAACTGAAACGATGTAAATGGACTTTACAGTTCTAAAGTAAAGTGTTTAATTCATTTTGTTAAATTATGGTCAATGTATATTATTGGTATTTCCGCACAACTGTACATTGACAGGTACGTATGCAAGATCCCTTGTAGATTCGTTTTAACTTCGGTTATTGCGGATTTACGGGAGTAAGTATGATTACATTCGCGACCCACGAGTTAACCCTAATGACTCTGATCTCGGGGCCGGGTCGTGACAGCTAGTGAAGTCTAATAGATGAGACTTTGAAGGATGGCTAACCCATACACTCCACTTGTATCTTTGGGTCCACTACATGCCACATTTAAGCTTTGATCGACTTGTAAAAACTCACCTAATCATCTCATGGAAAGGGAGATTTCAAGGTATAGACCTATTTTTTCTTTTGGGTAGATAGTCATGGAGACATTCTTGATAAGAGAAATATAATCAATCATGGTTGGCAAAAGCACATCATTTTCTAGATCTTGACAAAAGTTTGTTAGAAAATGACGTAGCATCTCCATTTCAAAAAGAACAACTAAATTAGAAAAGGATCTCCAACCTTGACTTTAATGAGAAAATTTTGTTTGTTCATCAGTCAATCTCCTCTTCACATCCCACTGATAGAAATGTCTGCTTCCAAAATCCAAAGAAAGCATCTTCTTCTCCTAACCATGTAATTTCTTTGCTAATTTTCCATGTAAACTACAATAGTCTATTTTCAAGGTTGTACTTAATCAAGAGTAAACTATGGAAGTTGATTGTAGTTTAAATGTAATTTGCATCCTCTTCATTGGTTATTAACAGAAAACTCAAAATTCTCTTTTTTGATCTTTGACCATGGTCATGGTAGTATCCTTTTAGTAACTAAGAGTTCCATGTCAGACATGGTGGGGGACATTATATATCCTTGAAAAGAAAATTGTGCTTCAACATGCCCTTAATTGAGTCAGCTGTTTTTCAATCCAGGTTTTGTGCTTTAAAAACCAAAAGAACCTGAACATTGCAACTAGTATTTAGTACATTAAAAAGAAATTAATTTCTGAGTAGTCTGAACTATTGCTGCAACTGCTCCCCACAACTGAACTATGTTAATTCAATTTAATAACTTTTGTGTTCTGACAGGAGTGTTAATACCCAGAAACTGCAATGATAAAAAAATCAATGCAAGTTCTTAAAAAATAAAAGCACCATGATTTTAATTCTTCTTAAGAACACCAAATTGGCCAATAAACAAGAAAGATCATCAGTTATATTAATCATGTAATTAGATATTAATAGGGCTGGTTTCTTTTTCCATTATTTTCTGGGCAGTTGAAGATCAGCTGTCCCACCTGAACTTATGACTTCAATGAATATTAAAGTTGAGGTGTTTGCAAGTGTTGCTAAAGTGTCATTTCAGTTGGTTCTACACGTATTCAAGGTAAAACGGGTGGGCTGACCTAGACCTATAAGTGGCTTGGTGGGTTATAAATGTGTAATTGAACAAAGGACTGATGGGAAAGTGTTAACTAGGGAGGGAAATTTGTGATCCGACCCACCAACCAGACCTGAACTTGACTTCTGGGTTGGGCTTGATCTTTGTTCCTTTCGGGGTTGGTTTCGGGTTCTGACTTCTGGCTGGATTAACAAATGGGTTGAGTTTAGGTTGTAGGTTTTCTTTCCATTAGATCCCTCAACCGACCCAAACCCAACCCATCTCAATTAGTTACAAGATCAGCCCAGCGCAATTCGAACAGCCTTTTAACTAAGGGTTTGGATTGACTGTCATTTTGACTCTTGGGTTGGACTCTAGTTGACATTTTAGAGCGAATTAATAAACGGAATGGGGTTGGGTTGAGCCGATATATGTCACCCACTGCTTTTCATATGAGGATACGCTAGTGTTAACCATTCATACTATTAAAAGGGCGCACACATGAGCTCGGGTCCAATCTTGATAAAAGTTTCGAAGCCCAAGTTGAGTAGGGGTCCAACTGGGCAATACAGGCCCCAGAATCAGAATACAAGCATATCCCATAAGGATAATGTGGGGCCCAATATAACTGCTCAAGCACAACAGAGCCCAAGTTGGATGAAGAATTGACTCCTGCCCGATAAAAGTCAAGACCCTAACCTTGAGTCTGGGTCCAGGCCATGGGGCTTGGTAAATAGTCTGAATCCTGCAGCCAGACCCAGGTCCCCTTAACAAGTACTCTATGCTTTCACTGATTTGAGTAAATCATCTCTATCTTCTTATCGTATCAAATAAATTCATGGTCTGCTCCAACTGTGCATACGTGAATATGGAGAAGGGTAAAAGGTGTGGCGTGTGGATTTAGCAAATCCATTTGCTAGTTTTTTTGTCGATTATCACATGCACAATCTGTTAAACTGTAACCATCCCTGCAACTCTCGTTTGCAAATTCAACAATTCTATGTCAACAAAATCAATTGCAATGATGTAAAGTTACTACCTTTTTCCAAATGGAGTAGATCCCAATCCTTTCCTTCAACGATCGATCTCTAAAAACTTTTAATTATCGCAATTTGTAGCAATTGTATTGGAGGAATAGTTACTTCCAAATGCAGTCTTATTATGGCATCCCCCGTTCCCATCACTTTATCTGATGGCAAAGTTCATGGTCACAATCACATTCAGTAATAGTCTCAGAGAATCCTTCATTGAACAAACAACAACGTAGAAAAATATTGAGTTTTGGTGCATGTTGACGTAATGGGCAATTCAATTAAAGACTAAACAATTGTTAAGACAAGATACCTTTTCTTATATATGGTGTGGTGGATCCACTAAGTGGACAACCTTAGAAAAAGATGTACTTACTACATTGTTAATTAAGGATTGACCACTTCACTAAACCGAGTTACAGGGCAACTTTACTGACCACATGCACTGGATATGATAATGATAACAACCACGTAAAAAGTAGTATATGTGATGTGCTTATGTATAATGTAATGCTTCCAAAGGAAGCAGCCAACGAACTGGTAAGAGGAGATTGGTTGGAAGGTTAGATTCGTCATGATTCAAGTTCCAGCTGGGTTGATAGAGGACATCTCCAGGTACCCTTTTCATGTCATGGGCCCTCTCGTGCTCAATCACATGAGCCTCATGGGTACATCTTGAATTTACTCGTTTGGACCCAGTGCAGCCAACTCTTTAACATAAAAAGAAACCTAGTCAATGAGTTGAGTTTGCTCAAGACTCGGCCAAACTCACCCGAATCACTCGACTCAATATACTGCTGATATTGTTATTCAGTTGGGTGGTCCATTAATAGTGACGTTCATGGATATCCAATTATTCAAATATAGAGAGTTTTTTTTTTTTTATATGAGAAAAGAATAAGTATAAGGAACCTATTTTTCTAAATTTTCAAAAAGGGAGAAATTGGGATACAGATCTAGGTCCTTGCATATGTGATCTGAAAGTTTTCCAATCTAGATTCTAATCATAGCTTGAGTTTGAATCTTAGGATCAAGATCTAGAACTAACTACAACAAAGTAATATAATAAGTTTTAGAAGTATGAAAACTCCAAAGCTTAAATTATATTTCCATTTAGAAAGCCCCACTTGTAAATTTAACTGTTCTATTTTCAGTTTATTGGGCAGGTAGGGTCTGTGTTGGATCCAGACACAACATATAAGATTTGGGTCGGATTCTTGATCTAAAGATGGCTTCATTTGCCAAATCCACCACAGTTCTACCCTGTGGTCGACCCGACCCTTCCACTCACCAAATAGGGTTGCAAACGGGTATCTGATTCTCCGATTACCCGAAAGTTCCAGCCCAAAAAAAAACTTGGTCTCGAATTTATTTTATATTTTGATTCATAAATTAAACAGGTCTAGGTCCAGAACTCAACTTAGGTTCCGTTTGATAAACGGGTCCAGTTCTGAATCCATAGAAGTTCAGACCTATAGACCCAGGACTCGTATATGAGTCTTTAATATTGCAATATGTACCTCAAAATAAAAATAAAAAATTAACATTTTTATGTATAATCCTGGAAGTAGTAGACTTGATGTATTGTTAAAAGTTGAATGATAAAATTATTTTAAGAAAAAATAAAAAGACATATGTGAAGAGAAGTTAGACCAATTTTGAAACTAGAACCAGTCCTTTAAGTGGACTTAATTCCAAAGCAGTAACCAACAAAACAGATTTCAACTTAAAACTGGATTCAGAATCAAAACTGCTATTTAGAAACGGATATAGGTACAAAACCAGTATAATTCCATCCCAAAACTGTACCATTTGCAACCGTCATGGTGCCCATTTATTTCACATGCGTGGCCCACCAGGTAATTAGGGCTGCCTGATTTTCCGGCCAAGTCACCTATAGAATGGAGTCTTAGCAGGTGGACAACTTAGATTTTCCACACGGGTGTCACAACTGTACGTATGGTCGTTGGGATAGCTTGTCATCATGATGGGATTGTGCTTCCAAGTCACATTTCTTAGTCAAATATCAACCTAAAATATTGCAACTGACAGTGTCACAAAGTCATCATGATGCATGGAGATGAAACCCTTGCACCAAATCCCAAACATGTAGCTCATCTTACATTCTTGCTACCCAAAAATGTAACAGCACAGTAGTAGGGATGAGAAACCTAGATCTTTAATGGGACCCATTGCGTGGGACATGCTTATACCATTAGATATTTGGGACTTCTTTGTCCAATCCACACACGAGCATTTGTCTGGAAGTGTGTTGCACTCCGATCCAAATTAATTAAAATTAATATTAATTAATTAAAATTATTTTAAATTAATTTTAATTTCAAACTCAGATCGTGTCAAAGTGTGAATCAATGGACCATCTTCTCTTTCCCGAGAAGTGAGGACGTGGTTTAGAGTGATAGTGCTATCCAAGGACAAGCAGCAGACATCACTGAAACTATGTCGGGAATCTATCTGCTGTGGAAAAACACGTGACAGGGAGATAAATGTCTCTCTGTCTTCTTCTTCTTCTTCCAACCGTCAATCAGGATCTAATATAACATACTGCCCCGACTACGGATTGATTATTGGGTCCACATCTTGATCATCTTCAGGTATGGTAAGGTTCGATATTGAAGCACGGTCAAGACGATAAATCTCTTTCCACATTTCATGGCTTAACTTCTGTGGAATTGCCTCTGATAGGATGGCTCAACAAATTTCTCTCCACTTTTCATGGCTCAACTTTGTCGAATTCCCTCAGATAGAAAGACTCTACACAGTACACATCTGATTTGTGGCCTTTTGGACTTAAGCCTTACCTCATGAAGAAAGTTGGAAGGTCAAGATCAACTGTTGTGAAGGTCTTATGTCCTACATCGCCCGACTAATAGATTTTATAGGGCTTGGTATATTTGTTTGGGCAATCCATGTATGAAGTTAAGCTTTTGAGTTAGCATATGGTATCTTATTATAAAAACATTCCCATCAAATGGTAGGCATAAATTCTTAATAATGACAAACTTAGAATGGTTCCTTGAATTGCAAACTTTTAGCTTAGTCCAACTATGTACAGCTGCCGTCATGGGATTCTTGGTTTGTGGGGTTGGGAGTGGGGACCATATAGGTAGTTGGGTTCTTGGGCAAACCCAAAATTGTTAGGTGGGTTTTGGGACAGGCCATCATTTTTATTAGTGTTTTGGAAGTGGACCAGAAATTCTCATGTTTATTTTGAAAGCATGCCCTGTCCAATGCGGGTGACCGCCCCAAAACTATTTATGTTGGCCCTCCCCTGCCTGTGAATATTTCACCCACAAAACTATCAATGTTGGCCATCCCCTGTCTGTGAATATAATGTTAGTTCGAGTACAACTACTTCAGCATTTTAGGAGAGCAGTTTACATTAAAATGAAACAAAACAGTATTCTGTTTTAATGTAAAATGAACTTACTGTTTGAAGGCAGGAAAACAGTACTCTGTTGTTGCAGTTAATAGATCAGAGATTCGCAGTTGATCAAGGCTAGTGCGAACACTATGTCCTTAAGACAAAATTCGCCACCACAATGGTGCTTACGAGCTTCAATGGCGTCTGTCTCCCAGGATACAATGATCTGTTCCACAACAGTTGCAGCACTATAAACTGTGTGACTGTCGAACCAATTAGTGTATAGTAACTCTCTCTCTCTCTTGACTCTGAATGTGACTCAATGCAAGTGCAGCAGCAGCAGCGAAATGGAATGATGAAAACAGCATGAAACGAGATGCATAAATAGCCTGCAATCAGGTCTCTTCATAGGGATTGCATCTGTTCAGAACAGTGATTATTCACTTGAACGGATGCTTATTCTTTGGACACACACCCTTTTAGATGCGAATGGGCACACCTCTTGGCACACATCTCTTGGTTTTTTGAAAAGAAATTTTATTAAATAAATTTTCTCCAAAAAAATTAATTGATGGAGTATCAAAGTGAAAAGGCTATTAATTCATAAATAAGTGTGAATGAATGAGATTGATCATGAGGTCGCTTCACTAGCAGCTGAAATCTATACTAATTATAAAAATCTTGAACGATATATCTTAAATAAAATATTTTAATGCATTGTTAAACATAGACGTACACACTACAAAATAACCTTCTATTTAACGGAAGTTTGAGATTAACAACAACTAAAATCTAATTTAACCTTTGTGGCCTCACATTTGTATTCTTCAACTCACTTGAATTATATAACTCTCTAAGAATACCGTACCAAGTTTCACTTTAATCATAATGACATACAATGATGGATTCATCATATATAAATTATGAAGTTATCAATCCCACAATATGTGGGACTCCAGTTTTTTGTTTTTTATTATTGCTTTCTTCTTTTGGTAAATATGGTGGGACTCTAGTTGAACTGAAAACTGGTCTAGTTCACATTAGGATTGCAAACAGAACGATTTTGGATCAGACTCATACTAGACCAGATCTATATTTGTTTCTAAATAACGATTCTGGTTCGGAAATCGTGTCCAACTAGAGGACTTGAATCTAGTTTCAAAAAGTTCCAACTTCGTTTATTTTTTCTTTTTTCTTTTTCTTTTTAAAATTAGGATATTGTTCAACTTGCATTAAGTCTACTTCCTCCATGAAACATAAAACTCTCACACAAAAGTTGATTTTGAGCTAAAGTTTATAACATTAAAACCTCATATCCCGGGTCTCGGGTCCGCGGGTCAGAACCTATATTAACCTAAAACCGGATCATTTTAACAATCGGAACCCAAATTAGATTTCAGATCCAGACCTAAAACCCGTTCATGAATTGAGACCTAAAACAAGTTCTAAACCCATATTTTCATGAAAATGAATCAAATGATAATTAAATAATCAGGTATCCATTTTCATCCCGAGTGCACATAAAAGAGTTTGCATTAGTGGGATTTATTTAAACAAGCAAACATGGACCGTGCGGGTTTAAGCGTGGATTAGCGACAAGACATCATAGAATCATTTCTGTGGCTACAATCCAAGTGTCAGAATGCCATTGAATTCTATTGGATGATTTATTACTATAGTTTGCAGCACACAGCTAGTTAAATGGGGTTGGGTGCTAGAACCATGACCATCACATGTATTTATGATCACCACTCCCTGTGCCAAGAGTTATGTTGTGCCGTACGAGATGCCTGGTGGGCGGTGGCATATCACATGCCAAATAGTTTTTCCAGAAAGGGACCATGTCCATGTGACTAACCAAATGGGCAAAGCCACTTCTAATCAGTTCTAAGATTTAACTACTTGAAGACTTTTAAAAGAATACTTTTAGGCATGGGTTTCTTTAATAAAGAAAAAGCTCAAATTTTGAAGCTTATTCTCTCCATCAGCTACCATTCCATTCACATACATTATTTTTTCTAAAATTGAAGCTTAAAGTTACTACTTATATTCAGGTAATGATTTTTCTCCATCCTTGGAGGTCCACAATTAAGTTGCCACCTTCATTGTTCTTCAGAGACAGCTAGGCTTTGATATTTCTTTAGAGCCTTTGGAGTTTGGACGGGGACCAAAGAGAGATCAGAATTCATTCATTCTGGAGAAACCAACAAAACACTCAAATGGGCTGTCCATTTCTACAAAGATAAGGTAGAAGTGAAAAATCTCCTGATTGTTTAAAATTCAAAAACTCAATTCGACTTGGGATGACTATAAGTTAGACTCGGCCAAACTCATTTGACTTGTCCGGCTAGATGACTTGCTGAGCTGACTTAACTTCTGTGAGTTAGAAAGAGCAGGAATGACTCTCTAATTATACAGCTGACATGGGTTTTTGCGAGTGTGAAAATCTTCCTTTCAACGGAAGAGTCCCCACTCCTCTATTTTTCTACTGCTTACTTTTAACTCGAAGGAAGTGGGAATGAAATGTAGCGAATCCTGTTAGAAAAAATTTGTATAACAAGAGCTCCCTGTATTGAGAAGTGGGCTTCACCTGGGGGGAGGGGGGGAGGGGGAGGGATGGGATGGGATATTGAAAAGTATTTCCCTTATACATAAGGGAGAGTAGCTCGAGATTTTAGTAGGAAGGGTTAGCTAAAGAAGTTTAATAATGCCCATAACTTTTTATTCCATGATGGTAATTCTGTTTTTCCTACCTCGTCATAGAAACCGAGATCCTCCCTATCACAAAAACATTAAATTCAGTTTTTTCTCCTTTTTTACGAAGCAAAGTGCTGCACCAAATGATGAACTCCCTAAACTTTTGATACCTTGAGAGTAATTTTATTTCCCTACGTTGTCGTAGAAAATTGAAGTACTTTGAATTATGTAAAATCAAATTTAGTTTTTTTTTTTTTAATTTCTCACACATAAATGAGTTGCACCAAATGATGAAAAGAGGGGTTGCAAGGAAAGTCAATCCTCAACAAGACAACAATGGAATGCTCTCATTACAAAAAAAAAAAAAAAAAAAAAAAAAAACATGTCCTTTATGTATTCTTAATTTCTCCATATAATAGGGAGTGATCTTTTGCGGTTTGTTTGTACAGCACATTTTCGGAAGAAAAAGGAACCATTTTCCATAATTTTTTATTATATTTTCTGCACTTTTATTTTCTAAACTGAAAGCACCTTCTTGATCTTTTGTTTATGAAAATCAAGTTCAAACTCAAGAGGAACAAATCATTTTCTACAGTCTTACACAAGAGGCAGAAATGTGTTTTACGGTAAAAATGTTTTGCTACACCAACAATAGAAACTGAAATTGTAGAAAATAAAATCTTCAATTTTCATTTTTCACATAGAATGAAATCACTACAAAAATAATATTAATAGTATCATTATTATTATTATTATTATTATTGTTATTAATAATAAAATGCCACAGTAACTTTCACACAAACCATGCCCTTATTGTCTCTTTCTCCACCCTGTGGGAGCCACCATTTCAGTTTCTCACACGCCATATCAATAACCCAGAACATCCACATTAGACTTTCCATGTAAACAACTTCCATTTAATTTATGTGCGGCCTACTATTGTTGGATCGCAGCTATTCCCCACCACATACCTCAAGGAAAGTTAGAATGCTAGCATTTGAGATTTTACTTCAATTGGGAGTAAAGTAAACCATTAAACTCATCAAAGCATAAAAATGATTAAAAGTAATTATTAATTAAGTTTTTAAGCATTGATCAATCTAATAAGGTATGTAAAAATTCAAATAAGGGCCACCACCTATTCAAAAAGAGCATGTGATGTAAATGACATGGATCAATCATCAAACAAAGAAGGGCTTTTGCTTGCTGCACAGTCACATGATAACTTCCCTTTTAGTGGTGATCTGAGTTGGTGTTCTTTTCTTTTTATTCTTAGTTGGAAGTAGTAGAGATGTCAAATGTGCGGTGTCACCTCGCCTCAATCCAGGCATGGTTGTGCCACGGGCAATGCCGGCATGACACATCTCATCAGTAGTGTTGTGCCGTGCCATTACACTTAACACAGCTCGGCCTAACATGGCTCGTGTCATACCTAAGTCATGCCTAGGCCTATCATTCATGCCAAGCCTTCACGCTAGGCTTTTGTGTTGGGCTTTTATTGTGTCATGCTTTCATTTTTAGGGTTTTAGGCTAATTGAATTTAAAAGATACACACAAAGAAGAATATGATACACAAAATTAAGTGATTCAGTCAAATTCGACATACTCATAAGAGAACCATTTGGATATTTTCTATTAAAGGTTTTTCAACCGGATTACCTTTGAAATCTTTATTTTTATAGATAATAAAAAAAATAAAAAAGTAAAAAACTACATTTCTGGGGTTGGGGTAAAATTATCAAAATACACAAAATATGACTGATTTGCACAGTCTGCCGTGTAATACAGTGCCGCCTAGTGGGTTGTCCCGTGCCGTGCCTCAGTCGTGCCAACGAGCGCATAACTCATGTTTTAAAAAATAAATTCTCATTCCATCATCAGTGTAAGATCATCACTGTGCGTTGCCTCAACATATGATCATCTCTTTTCTAATATATATATATATATATATATATATATATATATAAAATCATCTCTCTCTCTCTCTCTCGATTTCAAGTTTCATTTTGATGATCTTTTCTGATAACCACGTGACTAGCTATCATTGTACATTCTTGATGGCTTCCTACTTTGGGGAAGAATGTCATTGTCTCAGTCATTCATGAAAGTATGTCACAACATATTTGAATCTTCATATTCGTCCCACTTTTTTTCATTTACACTGCAACTAACTGTAGCCAGAATATGGCCCAACATGCATTCAATTTTCCTATTATAAGGGACTATGGAGTAAAGACTCATTTGGATGCATGGAGTCATGTGGTCCCTGGGTTTCCTTTTCCTTAAACAGTGAAATCATAAAAAAATTGAAGTCTTTGGGTTAATTTTCTCTTTTTGTTTCTTTTTGGATTGCTGCAATTGCCAAAGTACAAAGACATAATGATTCCTTGAGTGTGGAATGAATTATTACAATTTTTCTGAGAGGAGAAGTTTTTGCAAAAAAGCCCGGGACAGGATTCAGTCCCTACTTTTGGGACTCCATGCCTCCACCAAAAAGTGAGAATTGTGTGAATTCCTCTGAGTGTCATGGATTACCTTCTAGTGTTCCATCCAAGCAAGCACTAGTAAACAATAATGAATCCATTTCAGCATTTATCATTTACCAAAAAAAAAAAAAAAGGAAAATGGTCAAAGAAGTACCCTCAAGCTGTTTTGTGCCATGAGTTTTTATAACAAACAGTTATGATTTAAAGAATTCTCTCTGAAAGAGAGAATTATGAGAACTCAAAAAGAAAGTTTGACAGGAATTTGGAATCACAGTGACACGACCTGAGTCCGAGATTATGATTAATTCGAGTTAATTCCAAGTTGCATCGCATATTCCTGTGAACTTCAATCACATAAAATTCACAAGGGATATCAATTACATATTATGCGGAATATAAACAATTATACATTGTTCATGTATAAACAAAACTTATTTACACCATGTATAAAACAAATCACTTGCATATTTAAATACAATGCAAGGATCAAAGTGTGAAACGTTTCCAAAACAAATTCCTTGATCAAAAGTTTTTCCCTTTCAATTTCGTTTCAATATCATCATCATATGATATTGCTTCATTTTCACTCAACTAGTCCTCCTGAAGGAACCAGATCTCCGCTATCGCTATGGCCTCTAAAGGAACAGCATGGGCAGTTGTGCATGTAATGCTATCAATAACATTATGAATTTGACAATTCAGCAATGTATAAACAGATACATGATTAATCATGCTAATTACACTTTTAATCTATCTAATTCAATGTTAGAGCAATACAATTACAATTTAAAATCAATGAGAGTCTTATTATTCTGAAAAACTACAATAGCATTTCATTTCACATCGCATCTTCCTAAAAAGGAAGGATTTCCATCTTCCATACGGAAGGATTCATATATTGTAAGATTTATCAGTGCCCGGGTCAGGGACAACAGACATCACCACGGAGTTCCAAAACACTCCCAAATAATCTGCTGCAACAGTAACAACTCTAATGAGCTTAAAGAAATCACTACGTAGTGCCAGACTCAAGAAACAATACAATTTAACATTTAATCCCGTTCAATTACAATTTAATAAATTCAATTCAATAAACAAGTTTTCTAGGATTGAATTCAAGTTATGATCCAATTCGGATACAATTTAGTGTACAAATTCAATTAATTAATACCAACCATTTACGTGTAATTAGGGCTGCACATGGGCGGTTCGGATCAGTTTAACACTAAAACCAACAACCAAACCAAACCTGTAGGTTTTTTAATTAACCGATCCGATCCGACCGATGGAGAGGGCTTCAATCGAACCGAACAAAACCAAACGGTTCGGTCGGTTAAACCATTGTTTTTATTTTATTTTTTTGAAAATCGGACATTAAAAATTTCAAAATGATGATACATCGTCCTTTGCATTTATTCCAATGTTTAGTGCAAACATAAAAATCCAACATTCCAAACGCATATAAAAAATAATTCTACTCTAAAAAGAAAGTTTGGACTAAACACAAGCTCACAAAAAAAAAAAAAAAACAATAACAATAACCAACTTGCAGTGAAATATTCATTCCACCTGATACCATTTGGAATTACAATAGAATAGCAGTTCATGTCAAGAAAAGTCACACACAAACGGAATCTATATCAAAACCCGCTGTATTTTTCAGAAATAAAGGTTTCTTAACACATTTGTTAGGTGAAACCAAAACCAAACATCAAAAGGTTAAGCTCTACTGGCTTTTCTAGCATTCTCAAGAGTGCAGCCTTCTGATAAAAACTTCATTGAAACGAGGTAGGAATTATGATGGAAGGAAAACACCCTGTACAGTAATCCTTCCATCTGCAATGAAGTATCAAAAAGCATTTGAGAGATTAAAGGAGATGCACTGGGGCGATGTTGACGGTTGAGTTCATCTGAGAATGAAGTTGTGGAATGTAACTTTGAAACAATTTATGTGAATTTGTACATTAAAGTCTCCTTAATTAACAAGTCCCCTTAATTAACACCCATGGCGGTAAAACAATATTAACAGCCTTAATACAATCAATAGGCTTGTTACACTTAAATTCAAAAATTAATTCTGACATCTCATTAGTTTTGGTTAACTATTAAACAACCTATCGGTTAGCTTTAGATGCTATTATCGATATTGAAATCCATAAATACCACTTATGGAAATTCCAACTATGCTCTAAGTACATTTGATTAACCATTTAGTCAACCAACCTAAACATTGGTTTAACTGAACATAAATTCAGTTATAAACCACCAACCCAAGAACTCTTAAACTAAGAAAATTACATCTCAATTGTATAAAAGACATGAACATGTGCTTCAGGTTCGCTCAAGCGGATGCTTACAGAGAGCTGGTCCCTCGAGCGACCTTTCTAGCTCACTCAAGCGATGACAGATAGAGGAGAGTTCGCTCGAGCGGATGTTCAATCGCTTGAGCGGACATTATACAAAAGATGGTTCGCTCGAACGGACTCTTGTTTGCTCCAGCAAATGCTTCAAAATCCCAGTTTTGGAATTCTGAACGGTTTTATACTTTCATCCAATACCATTCATAACCTACAAATAAACATTGGACCCTCATGTTCCCTTCCTCAAACAACATTTTAAACACTTCTATTCATCATATAATTCATTTAATCAATCCATGAATCAAACACATCAATTCCAATTCTACACAATCATGTTTGAGTTCACAACTATAATTAATCAAATGAAATCTATACAAATTAGCATTATAATCACAAATAACTGTTATACTTGCCTTTACTTGAAATTTGGTACAAAAACCCCTTTCTTTTCAATGTGTATTTGATTCAAAACCACCAGCTTCCAAACCCTAACATCAAGAACAAACCCAAACAAAATTCTTGGATTGATTTTGCTAAAAATCATTCCAAATCACTTAATAGAACTAAAAAGTTCTATAAGAACAACTAAATACTTACTTGACAGCTTGTTAAATGGAAATTTGAGATTTTCCATAAACTTTAACTCCAAGAAATTCAACCAACTTGATGAAGAAGATGATGTACACAATCCTTTTTCTTCAAAATTCACTTGAAAAATCGCTTTCCAACTACTTGCAGCAAAGAAATGAAGGAAGAAGAATTGAACCAGGTCCTCTCTCACTCTTGCTGCCGCCGGAACCTTCGAATGACTGAATATGGGTTCTTTTAGAACCTTGTAAAAGGCACTTTTGCATTTAAACCCACCTTATTTAACTTATTCTTAGTTTGAGTCAAATCAAGACTCACTTGATTCAATTAAAGTCAAATGAATATGAGTATTTTATGAAAGTTATTGTACTCATTGAGATACATACAATAGTATCAAATTTCACCACATTCGACGAAATACACCAAAAGTCCTTAGTTTTACCAATTTGAGTATAAATTCAACTCAATTAAATCAATTCTTTTCAAACCCAATCTATTATGCTTAATGCATTCTCTTGTGACAAATTTGACCCATTTGGACTACTAATCATATTTATCTTGATTAATCACGCCTAATTTGCTTTAACCTTAATTTATTAGAGTTAATCTTGATTAACTCGAGATGGGGTGTAACACACAGAGAGAGTGAATTTTAGTTGGAAAGTCCACTTACTAAAAGGTCCCTCTAGGTTTTTGACCAGGCCATTTATTGCTCGGCCCATTTGTTTCCAAGGAACTCAAGTGAAGTTCCATAAATATGACTTAATTTGATGAGTTCCATCAATCTTGGGGCTTTTGCCATATTGGTTAAGTCCATGACATTTAGTATCAGAGTCAACCTCCACGTATCGGATTCGAGTCACAGAAAGGGCTATCGGGAGTAAAGTGAGAGCCGTCTAAAAAAATAGAAAAAATAGCTACATATCACCAGAGTGAGAGCCACTGCGGAAAGGTAAGAATTCCCTGGGCTAGGTGCTCCTAAACGTGGGGACAGGCAAAAAGGGTAGGTTCGACAACAGATTCGCTTAAAGAATGTTACACGAGCCAATTAGGTGTAAGCAGTCTTTGAAGGATGTTTATGGTTTTGGATGCTTGCCAAAACTAGTTCCTAAATGGTTGGTGGATCCATTAAATAAAAACGTACACTTTATTTAATGAAAATGGCTATAGATAAGTTGGTATCTAATGCTTGCTCGATTGGCATGGACAATAACATTTTTAGAATCCACGCCTTTTAATTTGCGGTGCATCCTGCAAAAATCAGGTGACACTTTAGAGATTGGCACAATTTAGTGTGGACAAGACACATGTGGTCCCATCCCACCACCCACACATGCTTCCCCACACAACTCCAAACAGATTTCCATTTGATTTATGAATACTTTCACCGCACATTTTTGCATCGAGGGTTTTTTTGTAGAACGGCCACTTATTTCATTGGTAAGTAGCAGTAGAGGGCTTGAACTCTGGATATATTAGAGGTGCACAAAAAATCCGTCGATCCGTAAATTCAATCTGATTCGATCCGATGTTTATCTGATCCGAAGGTAAACAGATTGGTGACGGATTGAGAAATTTGTAATTCGTTAGCAACAGATCGGTGGCGGATTCGACCATCAATCCACGGATTCAATCCGATCCAATCCGTTGCATTAAATATAAATAAAAAAAATATAAGGGGTCTAAATATAAATTAAGATGCCTAAATATAAAATAAGAAAAAAAATTTACGGGTCAAAATGTAATTTTTTACAACATGTTTGTTATTTTTCTTTTAATATTAGATTGAACAAATTAATCCGATCCGTGGAGGATCGGATCGGATCGGATCGGATCGGATTTTAACAGCCACGGATTGGTGATGGATTCTAAATCCGTCAATCCGTAGGTAACGGATTGGTGGCGGATTTGGCCCAATCCGCACCAATCCTATCCGTGTACACCCCTATGATACATCACCTCTTTTTATTGTGTGGGCTTTCTTCCATCTTTCCGTGTTTGGAGGCTCGCTCTTGGGTGCAAGCCCCCTTGGTTGGATTATAAAAAAAAATTGAGAAGTCTTCTCAGTGGCCTTGGAAAAGCTCTGAGATCTTGCGGTCCCCACCTTTCTCTTTTTCTGTGGCACTTTTTCTTCATGGAAAAAGAAAAAAAAAAGGATTAAACAACTTCTCTTGACTCCCAAAAAATCATTTTCTATAAGTGGGGCAGAGCTGATTTTCTGCAGTGCATAATTGAAAAATTGTAAAACATAGAATTCCAGTGGGATTTCTCTTAGTCAAAGCCTCTATTATAACTTGTTTCATATAACTGGATTCCTTCCTTAGACTTTGCATTTCCTTAAAAGTGGTTGTTAAAAATGAAAAAGTAAAAGGCAAAAAGTAAAGAATGACTATCAAGTAATTTTTCCTTTTAATAATAGTTAAATCAAGTGATAATGAAAATAAATACTCAATGACCAAGCCAGTAAATCAAATCTTAGAAAAGTCGAAATTTCCATCTACATCACTGCTTTATTTCCTCCACTCCTCTCCTTCTATCATTCATCTTAATCACCAAACTAAACGGAGCTCATGTGACCATGACTCGTACCTAACCAATTCCTATGCATTCTATTGAAACAAACATGACCTATACGGTGCATCCAAATGTCCATTCATATAGGCTCCACAACATCAAAGTGGGCCATAAATTGTGCCCCAGAATATTATAAATTTATTATAACAATCAGTACTGATAAGGCATCGTACGCTCTCGCCTCTAAACTTTCTATGAATGTAGGCGTATTTTCGTTTTCCCCACGTACGTAAATGGAACAGGGCATTGACGACTCCTCTTAAACATTGTCCACCACAACTGGAGAAACAGAGATGAATTGTCAGTTTGTTATTGACTTGGCAGGGGAATGTAAAAGAGCAGTTTAGGAAACAACCCACGGAAACATCGTAAATACAACGACATTCCATGTGCAAGTGGGCGTGAGCAAGCAGATTCTTTCCAAAAAGGAAAAGCTAATAAATCCAAAACTCCAATTCCCATAATGACTCTTCAGAAGATAAAAAAAAAAAAAGGAGCTACATCTCTTCCTCCCTCTTTTTATTCTGCTGGTGGTTAAATCACAACAAAAGGCAATCATGAATGTCTCATCCTGTTCTCGTCTCTCTACATACAATACTCGATCGATTCAAGAGTATATAATAACTAGATATCATCTTAGTGGCTTTGCTTAACCACCCTACATAGAATTGTGAAACAAGTACCTATCCAATGATCAATTCCTATACTGGTGTGTGAGATGAGATACCTTTGCCACTGTGGTATTTTGGCTTTTCCTAACATGTACAAATGAGGGCTGTGTTAGGATTTTAGCCCAATTGATAATTGACTCACCCACTATTGGGGGCAAGGGGTTTGAGAAGATAGCTTGCACATGTAGGAAACAGGGGCGGTTGAGAGCCCAAATAGGTTGGAAAGGGCTAAGGATTGAATAATGGGCAACTAGGCAACCAACAAAGCAACCCCTAGACCCTGGTTCTCGAGTTCAAAACGTTTTGATAAGATTATCATCTACTTGGATGTGCTTGAGTTGATGAATGCTATCAATGGAAACAAAGAATTGAGTATTGATGATTTGATCATAGACATTTTGTAAAAAGCCCATGACTTTGAAAATATTGAGTTCTGTCCTAGTCCTGGGAAGTTTAATGGGGGCAGCCCATAACATGGCATATTTTGGCAGTAAGTCTTATCTTGACAATATTTGGCAAGACCGTTTGTTGTCTGAATTGGCTGGTGCAGAGCAGTTTTTGTTTTTGGCTCTTTATTTCTCTTCCCTTTAAAACACTCTTTTTTGGGGCTATGTAGGACGACTGGTCAGGAGTGACACTTGGTCATTTATCTGAAATCAATTGCCAACCCCACTCAACAATGAGTGTGTTTCTTAGACCTCTTTTTACAGTTTTACCCAAAACAAAAACGAGCCATCAGGAAGTCTCTAATTCAAGAGACTGAGTAGAGATCCGGATTCACTCAAACGAGTACAAGTAAAAGCTCTAGTATAAATTAATATTGAATTAGCTCAACTGTGCTGATCCGTGATTGAGTCCCCACAGAACATGATTCATGTGCATTGTAGATAGAATATGCAGACTGCAGGTAGAAGGGATGTCCTGCCTAACTCATATATTAGGTTTCTTTCTGTTTGCCTAAATACATATTTTTAAAGGAAAAAAATCTTAGTAAGGACCCACTCACTCCAATAATAATAGAATGTGTGGTGAGACTGAATTCATCTTTACTGCAAGATTAAAAAAAAATTAACCTTAAGTAAAAAAAATGTGGGCTCTAGCTTTCCTTCATCAGCATGAACTGTTGTTGATAATGGCCTACACTAGCAAAATAGTTGTCTAATCTCCCCGCAAACAAGATTACTACAAGAAAGCTTTCAAACCCAAAAGAAAGAAATCCCTCATTTGACTCACCATGCCAAGTTGGTTCCAACTTGTTCATTTAGGATTTAGGTTAATCCTCTCTTAACTTCAGAGTTAAATCAAGGTTGACAATTTCATCCAAACTTCAGAGCTAGGTTAATGTTTGACACAGCAACCTGACCCAAAATCCGTAAATGGCACATTGACCCCCCCAACCCAACCTTGCAATTCAAGATTTGTGTTGGCCCACTTGAACTTTTTAGGTTAGGTTTAGGTTGGCATATCCAATCCAATTATAAAATGAGCTGGGTCTAGATTGGGCCCATATACTTTGCCTACAGTGGTTGACCATACTCTGGCCCAACTCAAACCAAACAACTACCACCTTTTAGTAAAAATTAAAAAGTACATGTCTCATTTCAAATAGTTTTTTTTTCTACGGATATATATTTTTCAAAATATTAAACAGTTAAATATATTTTAATTTTGAACTTCATATATGCTGGAATTTTCTTATATCCCATGGGAAAACCCTTTTAACTGAGAATGCTATATCAGGGATTTTATGTTGATATTCAGAAATCTTCAAAGTCTATTGATATAAATCTTTAGCAGGCCCACCTTTCAAATCCAGATGAGTCAATGCTGTTGTACTATTTGGTTCTATAAATAAAAAAATAAAAAAATAATTGAGTCAAACTTGACCCATATAGCAGAACAAGGTGAGACACATTTATAGGCTAATTAACTTTGGTTGAAGAGAGATTTTGATTGACGACATAACAAAGCACAATAAAAGACAGTTATTGGAAGCAATTTTAGAAGCAAGCCCCATCAGATGCCTATTTGCTAGCATGCAGTGGTAGGCCAAGGATTTTCGTTTGAGGGGTGCGGACCTTAATAGGTAATTTGGTTTTGGGATCAAATCGAGGATTTTCATATAGATTTTATGGGTAGACCCACAATTTTATTTTTGTTTTTTTTTTTAATTTTTTGAAACTCGCCGCAGTTTAATGGGTGCGATCGCACCCACGTGCTTGTGCCTGAGTCCACCCTACGTGCAAGGAATTGAATTAAAGGGGTTTAAACTGAATAAACCAAGGTGAAGATGATAAATGGCCATCAAGTAACCTTGTTGGCCGAAATTGAATAATTTATTGTGACTCTCGTGAATCAACACAAATCTATGAAACTCAGGTCTACTTCTTCACTCATGCCTCTCAAACTATGACGTATAAATACTTTAAAATGGGCAACGTATCATGTTACCACATCCAATACTTCACTTTTTATATACAAAATCTATATCCCATGCCGTGTCTATCCCTTGTTTAGGCATCATAGCTCTCAAATGCACCTTTGTTAGGATTTTCTCTTTCACGCTACATAGGAGGTTGGGACATTGCACTCTCACTCACACACCCATGTTTCTACTCCTTACCTAAACGGTAAGGAGCGGCAATTCTCACCCAGCTGCCCGAGATCCAAACCCCGGGCATGCCTCCTCTTCCTACGTGTGCGAGCTCCTTTCCCACTTGCATAGGCTTTCTTCTCACATGTGCAGACTCCTTACCCATGTTAGTAGGTGTATTTTTGTGTGTGCAGGTTTTCTCTTGGGTCGCAACCCCCTTCGATGGGGTACCAAAAAAACATCTGAGTTACAACTTAGAACAATTTATGAGTCATTAATCTACCTTATTTAACAGGCTAAATTTCATGCCATGGGCCCAAGAGGATCCACTTGTCCAACTCCATAGACCTAGAAATCACTATTTTTTTTTTGCAATTTTTTAAAAAGTAGCAGTAAAAAAATTATATAAATAAATAAATAGATGAAAACCAAAATAGAAACTGTACCACACAGCTACAGGAGCCCTTATATATATCTTCCCATTGAAGACCATGTGTCGTCCCATGGTCACCAGACAATTCACAGACGGCCGCTCTTCCATACACACAACACAATTACTTGTGACTTGTGAGTTGTAATAAACAAACAAAAACAGTAGCCAACTTCTAGTACCCATCACACTCCCTCCATTATCCAAAAAAAAAAAAACCACCCCCACCCCCTCTCCTTCTCCTTCTCCTTCTCCTTCAATCATCCATTCTTCCCTCTCCCAAGCAACCTCTCCCTTTTCTTTTCTACCCCAGAACCATTAAATACAATACCCATAACTCTACACCTTCCTCTCTCGCTCTCTTTTCTTCCTTGTTCTGTTTCTGTTTCTGTTTTTGCTTCCTTGCTTTGTTTCTGTTTCTGTTTGTGCTGCTGTGGTTGTTGTTTATTAAGAAGAATAATGACGCGAGTCTTTCGATCCAAGTCCTGTCGTTTGCGAGAAATGGAGGCTTCTCCTCGAACCAACGATGAAGAGGAGGAAGAAGAAGAAGATGAGGTTTTTGTGAATCCTGTTTCATCTCCTTTTCTTGTGTCTTCGGAAGAGGATGGAGGGAAGAGAGAGAGGAGAAGGAGAGAGCATCATCATCATCATCATCACCAGCAGCAGCAACAGCAGTTTCCGATCTTGGAGATTCTTGTAACAGCTTTCAGGAAGTCTTTGATTTGCAGCGTGGAGAGGGGTGACGACATGTGCTCCATGGACATTGGATGGCCGACCGAAGTTCAACACGTCTCTCACGTCACATTCGATCGATTCAATGGGTTTCTTGGATTGCCTGTCGAGTTTGAGCCTGAGGTCCCCAGGAGGGCTCCCAGTGCAAGGTCTGTGGTTTCTGACTCTCTGTCTTGTTTTCAGATTTCTGTTTGATTTTCTTGCTTTTTAGACGTTTGGGTTCTTGTAATTGGTCATGGGAAGAATGGAGTATTTGTGAATTGAGTGTAACTCAGGTTAACAAAAGGAATTGCGGAGATCTGGATATGGGTGCTTTAGAAACTCGTATGCAGTTTTAGTTTTGAATTCCAATTATCTGAAAACTGCTAGAGTTGTGCAATAAATTTCATGATGCTGTTATTTAGATCTGTTTTGATTTTTTTAAGTGGAAAAGATAACCGTTGATTTGAGAGGGAAGAAACTTTGGGTGTTCTTAATTCTTTTAAGGATTGTTTGGATGATAAACAGATTGTTGTGTTGTTGAAAGATTTATATTGTAATGCAGCAGTTAATCCCTTTGTTGAAAATATTTGGGAAGTTAGAAAAGAGGATAGCAAGTTGGGCATAAATCTGTTCTTTCTAGGATTTTCTTGCCCAAAACTATTATAAATACATTTTCTTTCAGGTTGGATCAAGAAGGAATAGATGGGGACTTTGGGGTGAAACCAACTAACCACTGTCAAGAAAGGGGCTTTAAATTTTAAAACCAGCATTCAATACATGAGGTGGAATTCATCTGGCAAAATGCATTGCATCCTTGGAATTTGAGTTTCTCTGTTATGTGGGGCTTTGTCTTCTCGAAGGTGGTCCCTTCTTCTGAAATTGATGGGTTTGAGTCCATGGGTTCCTCTGCCTTCTGCTCTTGATTATGTGTCCAAGCAGCCCTTCTTTACATTAGAGTTTAACACCAATATATCTTCACCATAAAAAAAAAATTGGGATAAAAAGAACAAAGAATTAGGCTAGCAGTTTTAGGAGAACACATTTTTGGCTACGATTGTTGTGTTTCTTATTCCATAGGGTTTATGCCTTCCTAAACAAGGTAGATGAAATATACAGAACAGACCATTACTTTTTTTTAATTATGTTAGCAGAACATATTCTTGGCCCTAATGATATGGTTTTCATATTCCATGGTTTGCCAACTTCCCATACTTTCTATTCTAAGTTATGTTCCAATCTTTCATTTCAATAGGTCTTTGCCATAAGTAACAAGGACTGTCATTTAAAAAAAAAAGAAGGCGTAGGATATATTTTTATTTTCTAAAAAATAATTAAAAAATCTGGGACAACTGACTAATATGAGGATGCTCATTAAGGTAGAGATTAGGGCGCCTTAATCTGAACTCTAGATTTTCTTGGTTTTGAAACCTAGATTTGCTAGAGGGAACCATACCTACTGGGCAACGCAAGTAACAATCATTGGGAGATGTTCTAACATGACTATACTTAAGTGGATGGCCAATCCTTCCCTACTTTATATCCAAAGAATTTAGTGCAGCAGGCCAGTACCAAGAATTACCTATATCTATTATCATGCGAATCATACCTAGGCTTTTTTCAATTTTCCATTGCCTCATGTTGCGGCATATTGCACCTCTGTAGTCTAAACTCTTCTTTCTAGGTAAATCACAACACAAATTAGCTTGACAAGTCTTTTTTTTTTTTTTCACTGGGACATGTTTTTTCATTTCTCATATGGGACACATGCTAGTAAATTGTATAGGGAGTGAGTTTAGTAATTATACATGCATTAAATTTCTTAGTAGAACGACTTTGACATATAAATCTTGGCGATTTTTGTAAATTATTCCGCATGTGGAAGCAGATGGTCTGAAGGCTAGGCACAGACATGGCACATTAGTAAGATGAAATTGATGCATGTTGATTTAGTTGATATATAGATAAATACTCTGTATTGTCGAACAGAAAAAGAAACCCTGTTTAACAACATGAAGAAGTTGGCTGTTTGGTTGGGTTGATGACCTGTGGTAGGTTCTTCCTTCATCTATATTAAATAATGCCCCCAGGATTTCATTTAAATTCTTCCAAGAGCTTCCATGATATTGTGTTAGTGTGGGGTTTTTGCCTATTCTGTTCTTGTGGTTCTCCAAGAGCATCTGTGCTTTTACCTTAGTGTTTAGTGGTCTTGGCCTGTTATCTTTGTTGTTTTCTAAGCCAATGTTTTTTGAAGACACATTCTTGTCGTGAATGGTCAATTAGTGTACTACTATGGCAAGCTAATTCAGCATGACACTTGCTTAGTCTGCTAAGCCATCCAGCTCTTAAAACAGTATGATGTTGCAATTATGGGTGTAAACATCTGCTTAATTTTATTGCCAACATCCTGAATTGATTTTTATCGATGTGTCAGCAATATGGCTGAGAATGCCATATTTGATATTTTGACCTCCATGATTCTGAATTTAGTCATAAAAGCTTCATTATGTACTCTTTCAGAAAATCAACTCCCTTGTGTTCATCTTGCTGTTTCTTTGATCTTATCAGAAGATAACCTTTAGCGAGGGGCTGCTAATGGGCTGCGCCAGGTTCGTCAAACACCTTTCCAAGCCCAGCCTTTCTGGATATTAGGATTCAGGCTTGATATTTAATGTGGATCCAGCCTAGACGCCTAAAGTTAGGCCTCAGCCAAGCCAATTTGCAAAACATGAACTCCCTTATTGTTACTTAGTAGGACTACGCCAGGCTTGTATGGTTGGGCCTCAAATCATATATGTTTCACTTTCATAAGAGATCGCCAACATATCGTAAGCTTCTAATCATATCATAAGATTCCCCTCCTTGAAAATCAGCACTTTTCCAAATCCAGAAAACAGATGGGATTCTAGGATTCCTCCTTGGAACAAATACTTTTATGCACGCCTCTTCGGGTTGATCCACCCCATACTGTATTCTTGTAAGATGATGCACACTAGCTAAAAATCCGCTAGGTGCTACATCATAGGCACACTGGAAACATACATAACTGTAACCATATGCATATTAAATAACAGCAATGGAGTACTAATCCTCGGACTTTATTTGTAAGGTCTCTCTTCCTTGGTAATCGAAGCCCAAAGATCTATGAACTAGCTCATGCTTGACTGGCGAAGCAGATGCCTGCATCTTCTTGATCTCTCCCACATTTGTATGAATACACAGTAGAGAGAGAGAGAGAGAGAGAGAGAGAGAGAGAGAGAGAGAGAGCTTGACCCATCCCATGGGCCTAAAAGCACACCAATCTAACCAGGCTTAGATGGATCCAGGTTACTTGATCCATGATGAGTCCAAACCTTTACCATATTGAATGGTGCTTTTGCCTTTCTGCAACATATTTATAAATAAAAATAAAAACTTCAACTGTTCTGGCTAAGTTTATGCTGTTGTGCATCCATGTGGACAATGGAATGTGGATATGCACCCCATTTCTCAAAATCTTGAACATACGGACACCTGTACTCTATTCATTACATATGATTCAGCTTTAGCTTTACGGGTTTTACTTGAAAAATTTTCTCTATGTTATTATACTTTTGTTAGACTGTATTCTTTCAAGAATTTTAAGTATAACAGGATTATTTTACCAAAAAAAAAAGTATAACAGGACTAGTAATTTTCTGAAGCATTTCTATAGAGAGATCTTTCTATGGTATTCCTCTTAGATGTTTCGTAGGACAGAAGTATGGAAAAATCACTATGAGCACAGTTATAAGAACCTAATACAACAAGACGTAAAAATATTACTTTTTAAGTATCATATATTGTACTAATATTGTTATTGTTTCATATCCTTCAAAAAAAAAAGATATTGTCTTGTCCTGTCTGATGCTAAATATTGAACATATACTAATATCCAGGAATCTTAGACTGTATGTCAGCTTCTTCTTGACTTCTCAGATAAGAATTTACCTACTTGGTATGATTTAGTTAGTTACTTTTATTATTACCATATTTTGGTTTGTTGTTTTTCATTTTGCAATGGGCTTGTAAATTTGTTTCTTACCTGTCTTTCTTTCTTTCTTTCTTCTTCTTCTTCTTTGTTTTTTTGTTTTTCAATGTACAATCCTTATTCAGTTATCTTGTATGCAGTGTGAGAGTATTTGGAGTTTCTGCCACATCAATGCAGTGTTCTTATGACCAGAGAGGGAACAGTGTGCCAACAATTCTACTCTTGATGCAGAAGCACTTGTATTCTCTAGGAGGCCTTCAAGTAGGTTAATTTTCTTCTTCTTCTTTTTTTTTTTTGCATGTGTTAATTTCAGTCTACATTGATATTTTGGATGTCATTATGGTTAGTCTTACCTTTTTTATTGTGCTTTGAAGGCAGAAGGAATCTTCAGAATTAATGCAGATAACAGCCAAGAGGAGTACGTCAGAGACCAACTAAACAAGGGAATCATACCACGGAGTGTTGATTTGCATTGTCTGGCAGGTCTGATTAAGGTATTTGTCAAAATTGAAACTCCACCCTAGAAACTTATTGATTTATCTTCCAACCATTTATAAATATATGTTCACATAGAACAAAATCATTTAATAATTTGTTATAGTTTCTTAAACAGCAGAGTGCTAATCACCTGCAAACATGGTTGAAATAATGGCCGGTATGCATTGTGTGTTGGCCATAGCCAATATGATAGTTTGATGTGCATTGGCCACATAAAAAATGTACCTGCCAACCAAAACAGCTATCTGTTGGTTCTGTATAAACTTTTGAAGTAAATACAAATGTCTTTCTTCATTGCTTTTTATTCTTTTTTCCTGGGATAGAAGTTGAGGGGATTAAAGTGAGGACAAGCTGAGCTCGAGATTGATTCCTTAAGCAGGACCCAAGGTCAAGCTGTGGATCAGGTAGTTGAGCTCAAGCTCGGCTTGTTTATTCCACTCCCCTAGGTTGGATGAGTTGAAATTTTCACTCCAGTTGGATAATTGTAACCATTTATTTAGGGGCCTTGAAAACATATGGTTAACATTTACACTTTTTCCTTGTTAAATGCGTAAAATTGGTGAGTTCTTTATTGCATGTCAGCCATTGTAAGTTTACGGTTGTCCAATAAGGCACGGTCGGCCACGTTGCTTCCCTGGTATGAATTGTCCAAGTTCTAATCATCCAATTCTTGGTCAAACAAGAAGACATTGCTTCTCCATCATGCATCAAATAATTTATAATACCTTTACTGGTGGATTGGATAACTGGAGTATTTTGTGGAAAATAAAGACTTGGAAATAGAAAACAACTGGGCTATCAAAAACAATTCTGAATTAAAAGATCTTAATAATGTATTTTGTAACTGATATTGCTGTGGAAAGCCAGTTCCATGAAATTCTGGAGTTACAAATACCCTTCGATGTCATCTTTCCAATTGCTTTTTCCGAAGTTTCATACCTTCCAGAATGCTTAGATTTTCACAATGACATTGCAGGCATGGTTTAGAGAACTTCCAACTGGAGTACTGGATTCCCTTACACCAGAACAGGTGATGCATTGCAACACAGAAGAGGATTGTACAAAACTCATGAAGAGCCTGCCATCAACAGAAGCTGCATTGCTCGATTGGGCTATCAATCTGATGGCAGATGTCGTGCAGCATGAAAATCGCAACAAGATGAACGCACGCAACATTGCTATGGTCTTTGCACCCAACATGACTCAGGTTAGTATAAGGTTCTATGAATGTACTCTATTTTTTTATAAGAGGTAAAAACTAAAATGAAAAAAAGTCAATTGCTAACTAACTTGATTGTGTTTGGCAATGTGTCCGCGGACACACACAGTGTTTCAGATGCTGCAACTTTTTGGAAGCTTGATATGCTGTTGATGTCCATGCAAAGTTATTAAATATTAGAAAGATGGGAGATGCTCATATGAGAGCAACTCTCACGGTACTATGAGAGTAAGGGTGGGGGCCCTCACATCTATATCCAATGCCAACAACCTAAATGTAAGGGCATCCACCCCTTACTCTCATAGTACCATGAGAGTAACTCTCACAAGAGTATCTCCCTATCCACCAAATTATAGTAGTTTAGAATTTCTACATACGAAAATATTTCAAAGGTATATATAATGAAGCTAAATATTTGCATTATTGGAAAGGAATTATATGCTGCACAGCAGCCTGCAAAGGCAGTTCAGCATATTACACTGTAAAAAACTCCTCGTACTCAGATGGTGCAGTGACCTTTTATTAGATGGAACCAGGATTCTATCTACATGGAGTTCACGAGATCCAAATCTACTCATCTGGATTAGATGATATTAGCTGTTGGTCAAGAGCCTGCAAGTGGATTATAATAATTACCCCTATTTTGGATTTTTTGTCTCCCTTGCTGTTGTTTGTGTCTTTACCTAAGATAATTTGATCAGAGTGACTGGGAAAAATAAGATTTGTATCCATGGTGGATACCTTCTGGCCTATGGTCCATGTGCATCAAAGGCCCATTGTTCGGCCCAATGGATTCAGCACTGTGATACAGTGCAAAGCCTTCTCAAGAGTTTTTTCCTTCATATACTTAACCATATTCTATGGAAAGGAATTTTACTGTGATAAAAGTTAGCTTCATACATGAATCTGTGTGCTACACTGTTGGACTTGTCAGCAAGATTTAAAGAAACCTGAAAATAGTTTTGAGTCATGGTTAGATTGCTGAATAACTTTGTAATTTTGCTTCCCTTATGAAGATGGCAGATCCCTTAACCGCATTGATCCATGCCGTGCAAGTGATGAACTTTCTGAAGACGCTAATCATAAGAACATTGCGAGAAAGAGAGGAATCAGCTGCAGAGGCTGCGGCGTTCTCTTCCTGCTCAGATTCTCCAAGCTACAAGCGTAGGCTCGATTCATCAAACTTCACTAAGCAAACTGATGGAAGGTCATGCGAAACAAAAAAAGATGCCATTGTCTCTGGTGGGACAGTCTTAGATCAGTGTCTAATTGGCACCCACAACAGATTGCTAAGTGATGCTGAAGAGAGTTTCCGGAGCTTTCAGACCAAGAGTGAAGCTGATGAGGAACATGATCTTATTTCTGAGGACAGTGCCCCAACAAAGAGCAGCACTGGGATTGTAGAAAATGGGTGTAGAGGTGGTTACAGTAGTGGCGAAGTTGAAGGTTTGTTGCATAGGCTGAGTTTGAGGAAAGGAGTCAGGCGGCTTTGCAGGCACCCTGTATTTCAGTTAAGTAAGCCAGTTAAGAAGTCTAGGAGTCTTGGAGTTCTCAATTCAAGAGGAGGAAGAGGAGAAGCTTGGGCATGAGATGGCATATTGACCAAAATTCTTCTTTCCCGTCTGGTTTGTTGATTGTAGTGTATTGTATTGTTTAGATATAGTGTTGCTTGGTTGATCGCGCTAGTGTGGTAGGGATTGTTAGTTATTTTAGTCAGATAAGAAACTTTCAAGTTTTAAAAGGAGTGAGGCACTGACCAAAACGCTGAAGCAATGTACAAGAATGAACGGAGGGTGAGCTTTATAATTTGTATGCTTTTCATCCTTAGTCTGCAAGAAGCAACTCTCATTTGACTCCATGCTAACCCTTCTGGCACTCCAAGTTTTTGGTTAGTGGTTAAAATGGATCTCCCAAACTATTTTACTTGGATGCTTAAAATTAGGCAATATATCATGTTGTATTTTTTTATTTTTTTTGGAGGCTTGTGGTGTAATTTGCGTCCCGTCCCTACCATGCATATCCATCGCATGTCCCTGCCGTACGCATGTTGTATCTCGGCATCATAGCTCTTATCGTAGTTTGAGTGATGGTCAGTGGTTTCTGACAGGCGGCCAGATTCTGGATGGGGTTTGGGTTGCTGAACTAGATCCCTTCTCAGCAATAAGTTGCAGTTGTGTTGCATTCACCCTCTCAGATGAGTCAGGTCAAGCAACTCGGGAACCCAATAATATCAACAGTTTTTTTTCTTTGGTAAATAATTATATCGACAGTTGAATCCAGGTATAGAGACCCTTCTTCCCTCTCTGGTTCAGGATTCCTTTACCTAGGTTGACCATCCTTGGGGACCGAATAAAAGGCTGCACCTATTGTTCTAATAAGAGGTTGAAAGGTGCCCTTTTAATCCACTGGAATGGAATGGAAGCTAGTCCTATAACCAATGCAGTAAGGTGCCCTTTTAATCCACTAGAATGGAATGGAAGCTAGTCCTATAACCAATGCAGTGTAGACAAAATAAAATAAACTAGCAAATTATCTACCAATCACACACTACAAGAAGACAGATATAATTTTTACGTGGAAACCCTATCTAGGGAGAAAAACCACTATAAAAAAAATCAGTCACTATTGAATGGTTACAAGATATATTCACAGCTCACTTTGTCAGTCAGTATGTCAATCTAAGAACTATAGTTGTTCTTGCACAACTCGTCGGTACCACAACATTTTGAGTCGCACACCGCTCTCCATACTTGATCCTCCAACAACACCTTGAGAACCAAGATGCTCAAATCTTCTACAAGAAAGTAGAAACAGCAAACCTTCCAGAGCAAGTCTTCATCACAGACTATGAATAATGACTCTAGAGAACAAGGAATCTTTCGTACGGTTTTCTCACCTCTAAACAAAGAGAGAATAGCTTCTTGTCTTTCTTAAGGTTGAGAGAAACACCCTTTTAATAACCCAAAACTCGTGCAAGAGTTTTCTAATTATAATCCAATCAAAATAGTAAGAAAACTCAAAACTCTAATTAGCAATTCAGATCAAACTGGACAACGTTTCCGGGTACACTATAGAGACCAAAAAGCCTCGCTATAGCTAGCTTACATTCTGTACCGAACTCTCTATGCACGTTTCGCTCTAGTGAGCAGGATCCTCGCTATAGCGAGAGTATATTTTGGAATTTGGCTTTCTTGCTTCAAAACACATCGGTAGTCTATTATAAAAGAAATGAAAAATTACAACTCATTCGATCATAATTTTGTCCAACCCATAAATTAGCCAGCCGATACAAAGAAATATCCTAATAGAAGTTCACAACCGAGAGTTAGGGCTTGTTCATTTACTAGAATTTATGACTGGAATTCTAGTGGTTGGGGTTTTTGGGGACATGATGTGACATCATGTCCCCTGGAGTTTTCAAATTTTATGTTTCTTTACAGGAATTTATAAATTCCAGCACATGATAACCTTTAGGAATTCTTGGAATTCCACCTTCTTTGCATTTTGGTGGAATTTCAAAATGCTCATGCCCTTAGAAGGATTTTGGAATTCCACCTTGTCTTGGAATTCAAGAATTCTCCAGATAAGAATTCTAGGAATTCTTGTAAGTGAACAGGCCCTTAGTTACCTTTGGCTGGGACTCTCCTCATCCTTCTCTTAACAACGATTTTGTACTTGCCTTACAAAAAGCTACTATCCTGTACTGAATACTGAATACATGTTCAGGTGCCAAGGACCATTGATCTCCATATGGATGTGTTATTGTGCAAAATTTACAGTGACCATGTAGTCATTTGCATCAGTAGTTTGTCTTTTAAATTAGATGACCGCGATCGAAGAGGACAAATTATAGAAAAAAAGCTACAAAGTGGGTCCCAACTAGATGCTCCGTTAGTTACGCTATCATTGTGGGTCCCACCTAGATGCTCCGTTAGCTACGGTATCATTAGAGAGAGAGAGAGAGAGGTTTAACCCTTTTGACTAAATGAGTTGGATATGCGTCTCGTTTAAACAGAGACTTGTCCAAATCACTAGCTGGAAAAAGAATATCTGACATTTAATGTTTTAAAAAATAAATGACAAAAATAGAATTTTTTTTTCTTTTTTTTTCTTTTCCGTCTCATACTGTAATTCAGCTGATTCGAGAGACCAAACCCCGAGAAGGCAAGAATGCCGGTGGGTTCAAGTTATGGTTCCTCAATCAATGGGGGATTACAAAACTCACAAAGAAAAGAAATATCATATTGGTTATTGTTGATGTATTTCAAAGATAAATGACTAGGTCAATTTTTTTTTTATTTTTTATTTTGCTATCGGAAGGTTCCCAACCCTTTGGGCTGGACTAACCCCTCCGGACCCAGAGGAAAGCCAGGTGGCTCCAAGGTATTAGCATTAGTGGACTCAACATTCGATTCCTATACAAAAGGGAATGGGGTCGATACCAAGATCTCTAACTCCGAAAGAGGGAGGAATCGTGGTCCTGACCATTCGGCCAATCCATTGGGGTTAAATGAGTCGGTCTTCAACCCATTAACTCCAACTATGGTCTAACGGTTATAATTGGATACTTTAATCAAATTCACAGTTCTCCAAGACTTTCATAAAAGAAAGCCAAAGAAAGTGCGATGTTTCATGTCCTGAAATCTAGAGGACGCTGCTGACAAGCAGATGGACATCTCTTGCAATCTTAAAGCAAAGAAATTTGACTCGTAAACAGGCCACAACAACCTAGCTACTCAGCTGGAAGAAACTAACCAGTCTGGACTGCTATCAAACCATATATCGTCCATACAAAACTTCAAACCAAACTACCCATACAGTGGGCAGGTCTGTCAAATCCTCTTGGGAGACTCTAGAAGAGTTATTGAACAACTTTGAAGAAATTGGAATAAGTGAGTAATCAGTTAAAAAACACAGATAGTGAATTTGTTTGTGTCTTTTGTTCAATCTTTTTCACTGTTTAATAGACAATTTGATAAGCAAATATTTTTTTACCACGTTTCAGAATACAGTGAACCAACATGTTAACTAATCAATTACGATAAATTGGATTGGATTTTACAGTTTTTTCTTTTCTGTAGTACCTCAATCGTGAGATGAGTGTGAAAAAAGGTTCAAGAATCAATATTCTTTCTATTAGGGCTCAAAACCAATCACTTATTTTAGCCTTTTGACCATCATAAGAAGATTTTTGAAGAAAGGATACCAAAGTATCCAAGGCAAACCAGGTTTGATTTAAGGAGTCCGTCCCACTCAATGTCTAAGAGGCCGAATGTTGGGAGGGATTCCCTGCAATTTTGAAATCCAGGGTTTCCAAAATCGTGTGATATCTCAAGGCTTACTACGTTGAGAAATAATCTGGTTGATTCTAGGATCATTCTATCTACTAGTCTACAGGTATATCAGATTCCCTATCCAACTCATTCGCATCACTTCCCTCCAATTGATGTATACAAATACCATTACAACCGCAATAATCAGCAATGGTAGGTTTTTGAATGAAATGTATAATCAACATCAAAGCCTTGTCCCTCCATTTCGGGTCAGCTACATAATTATGTTTCGCCATTTCAATCTATCTTGGGTCAAGTTTTACATTTTTAGATCTATTCTTACTACTTCCGTCCATATCCTCTAAGGGGTCATCAACATACTCGGAGAAACTTTTTCTCACCCATGCCATTGTTGTCCAATGTTAGGCATGTCATAACTATCTCAAATGATTTTTTCTTAATTTATCACATATTGATGTTACCCCTAAATGCTCTCAAATATATTTATTTTTAATTTTATCTTTACTTGTTTTACCATACATCCATCCCAACATTATTCTCTCCTATACTTTTTTGCTCATGTTACTTCCTAATTCACTAGCATTTTGCTCCATAGGTCATAACTGTTCTAGGCGTTTCTCATAAAGATTTTCTTCAATCTTGTTGGTGTACATTTCATCACATAGCAATAAAACACAAGTCTCCACTTCAACCATTTAGCTCTTATTCTATATTCCACATCATCGTCCATCTCATAATCCATTCTAATTATAAAGGTAAGGTATCAAAAGAACTCTCTTTGTGATTACTCTTTGCACAGGAGGGATATCTCCTTGCACTTAAAATGTATATATTCTGTATTTGTATGACTTATTTTGAAGCCCTTGTATTTTGATGTCTCTCGTCATCTCTTCAGTTTCGAGTTCATGCTATCTCTCAATTCATCACTAATACCATATAATCTGAACAAAGATTAAGTTACCTGCTCATGAATATAAGCAATTAAAAAGAGGTCAGGGATGAAGGTTGACTCACTCCTAATGAAATATATGACTATGTTTCTAAAATATGATCGAATTCAACACTTAAATCACTTTAATTCAAAGTGAAATTTGGGCAAGAGCACATATAAGGTAGGGCTTGTGAATTGTGATGTGAATGCATTGGGTCAATCAAAGGTGGGCTCAAACTTCTCAAAAGACCGTAGGGTTTTATATTCTCTCTTACTTTCGAAGTTGGTGCATAGCCCACTCTTTTAAAATCCATGCAATGGGCCCACCCATGTGATTTCCAACCCACCCATACAGCATGCCTACTATGAATTAGCACTCATTCAAAATTTCCCTCCATCTTAGTGCATTTAAAATTTCCTCCCATCTTTGTGCACCTTTCCAATGAATCTTCTTTTTCTTTTCTTTTTTTTCTCTTCCTAGCCAAAAAGGATGGGACCCAATAGAGCCCACACATGTGAGAAGAGGAAGCCCGCACACGTGGGAAGAGAAGCCAACACACATGGTAAGAGTAGCTTATCCAGAGATCAAACTCTTGGTTGTCGGGTGAGATGCTGGGTTACCAAGCGAGTGGCCCCTCGTTCTTCTTTGGATAGATTATTTACATGTTAAAACAGGATTTACTTCATTAGAGTTGATGATACAATTTAGATTTGATTAATCTAACCTTGGTTTTCACTCTAATTTTAGTGAAACCATTTTTTAGTTGCATATATATTTGTAGTTATGTCGCATGAGTAGCTTAGATTAATAATTAGTAGACCCAATATATACATAATGAAAAGGGTTGAGCCTGTTCCCACTTTGAAGTGAGAGCGAGCTCAATGGACTCTTTACAAACACACTACAACTGACTGCATATATAACAAATATTGCAAGTTCTCCAAAACACCTCCTACTTGGGGTCCATTTTTTATTTTTCATATGGGGCCCACCTGTGATCAGTTTAACTTCTAAAGAGGCACACCTATTCCACCTGAATTGGTATATATTGTGCTAATTTCTATTTGATCCAGATATTATTCAAGAACTCTTATTATAGTAATTTTGTGGGATATAGAGATTTTTTTAACAAGGGACCCAAATTCACTTATACCACACTCATGCACTACAAATGTCCATAACCAGTCAAATAACAGCATGCGACACCATATAGTACTTAGTCAAAAGACCTAAAATTAGAAATCATTCGATCAAATTGACATTGGATCCTACCCTCACCCGTGCTTAAATCTGCCCATTTCCTTGTGCCCCTTTATTGGCATGCATCCAATTGCAATTGAGATCAAGACCGTAGTGTTATGTAGCATCACACTACAGCATTATTGGGAATGCATTCAAGCACGTTAGGCCCACTTAGATGCAAATTTTACGAATAGGAAGAGGGCACATTGAAAGATCTCCTCGTGAACAAAAAGTCAACCCCACCAAAGTATCTTAGTCATTGATTTAACAGCCTAAAAATTTGTTGGCATCTTAATGATAAGTTTTCTTGAGATTCAATCCAACGGTGAGTGAATGCTCAATGAGGGTAAAATAGGGCCGGATGCTAGATCATGGGATGAAAAGACTATCAAACAGAGTGCGCTAATCAAAGGTGGGCCAAGTGGGCCCCGTAATGTTGAACTGCACTTACAAGTTGCCCGTAGCCCATTCCCCCCCCCCCCCCCCCCCCCCCACCCAATCCCTATAGGCCCCACACTATAATCTTTCAGATCTAATACTATGTTGAGATAAAACCCAAGGATTTTACGAGCTTTTAACCTAGAGAACTGTTGTGTTAAAAGAGTTGAACTCCGGATCATGTTTTAAAAACTGAACTGTTCAAAATAAATACCCTCTAGATACATGGGACATCCTTAAATTTCATATTAATCTGACTTTTTTATTTTTTATTTTGAATTGATTGATTGATGAAAAACATGATTAACAAAATCTTATCCCAATTCATTATTGCATTTTTCATCAAACTGTGGAGCCTTCTAGGTTAAAGCTTCCTAGGATCCGAATCCTACTCATCCTACAACCAAACAGCATAAGACTGGTGGGGCCCACCATCTGTATGAATCGATTTGGCTGGTTCAGCCTTCCACATCAAACCAGCAGTGCATTGCAGTGCACCCCCTCTGGCCTCATCTCTGACCTCACTCCCCATGAATCACAACGTGATTCTAAGAATTTTTCCCCATCCCCTTCGTACCTTTGTAGATCTCTGACTCTATCTGTTCACATTGCACAGCCCCCACCCTGCAAGATAAACGTGAAAATATGGTCACCATCATCATAATCAATATCTTGTGTGGGAACACTACAAACGGTCAACTCCACCAAGTGAACACGTTTGTGTATACACTCTTTCCGTAAAAAGAAGAATATGACAGTTCAGCGAATATTATAAAAATAAAAACCTCAAAAAAGGATTTTTATAGAATTTAAAATTTCATATTTAGTATAAAAAATTTCTTCATTGAATTAGAGCTATTGTTATTTGGTGCAGCTGTGAATTCCTTATAAAAAAATTAAATTTTTTTATTTGGTGAAATAATTTTTTGAAAAAAATAAAGTAACATGAATATTATTTATTAAACATCAAATAATAATCTATTTAAAGAAATAAAAAATGAAAGAACTGTAGGGTTTTTGGTTAAAATGGAAAAGAGTGAGGAAAAGAGAGAAGTTTTTCGATGAAATCTATTTCCCATCTCCCTATAGGAAATTCATTTCCACCATTAACAAGGAAAATATTAACGAGGCAATAAAGCGTTTCAGCGGAGTTGTTCCGCACCAAATGCAGGAAAAATGGGTTTCCCATAAAAAACCGTCAACTTTTTCAAAAAAAAGTGTTACACAAACATACCCTATTAAAAACAAGAAAGAAGAAAGGAAGTCTTCTCACCATATTCCTCCCCCATATTGTATAAACCCAACCAAAATGACACCCTAATTGAGAAAATTGGATTATGTTGGTAAGTTTCACGGAACATGGTCATCAATTTAGGCTCAGGAAAAAAAAAATTCCCCATCTCCTCCAAGTGCACGCTCCTTGGTAACTAGGTAAAGGAAACGGTTTCCTCGTGCGAAAAGAATATGACTTGTGGTCATAAGGAAACGCAAAGATTTGATTGTCAGATGAAGGAACTTGGAGTGAGAAATACATGATAAGGTATTTTCTTATCTCCTCTATTCGATGATCTATATGTGGAGGGTGTACTGTCGGTGCACCCTGGCCCTTCAGTTTGTTCCTTGTTTCCCGGCTAGTGGCGGACCTACCGTACAAGTTCGTGGGGGATCACGTTGGACATCTTCAATCTTTAATGGATGACAAGTTTAAATTAGTGTGGTCTAACCCGATGAACCGACCCTAACCTTATCCGGTTCTGGCCCGGCAAACCCAACCCGCCACATATACGAGGTCGGCCACGGGTCAAGATTTCCTAACCCGTATAGAAACGGGTCGAGTTAGGGTTGGCCCGCCTAACCCGATTGACTGGTTTAACTTAACTCTTACGTATATGAAAAATATGTAGTCAAATCTTAATGGTTTTCCGTGATTTTAGTGAAAAAGAAATCGATAAAGATATGCAATTGAACGTTTTAATTTCCTACTTTTTGGATAATTAGCAGTTTTCATTATTAGCATTTAACAAATCATCTAAAGAATCCTTCCGGCTACAAATATATTCTTCTTTACACATCTACTACAGAGGTTATAGTTTTGCATCTTCAAACTCAACTCACAGTCTCCAAGTTTATCTGCAACTACAAATTTTAATGGGTAGCCACGAGCATCCTTTCTTCTTCTGTTTATAAGCTTTTAGATTAAACAATATACAGAGTGGAGTGTTGGTGTAGTGGTTAAATTGTCATTTGAAATAGAAGGGATTTTGCGTTCAAATCTCATGAACCTTACTTTTTTTACTAGACTCAAAATTAGTTAAAGATAAGATCAAGCCAGGCTTACGTCACTATTTATTGCGGGTTAGGCAGGTTAGCCTAACCCGAAGTATCATGGGTGCAGGGTGCAAACGTACAATCCGTTTAGAAAACAGATTGTTCGTGGGTTAGGGGTCCAAAGAGTATATCCAACTATTGCCCGACCCAAGTTAGCCCGACCCAGCCCTAGTTTAAACTCTCTTATTTTCATGTTAAGGCTTCTAATTTATATATATATATATATATATATATATATATATATATATGCACTTATAAAATTCTTACACTTACAATACCACATAGCAAACTAAGACCTTGAGGATGTAATGACAAATTGTGGTGAGGTCTTAATAATGACTAATTATTAAGAATATTTGTAATGCTCATTTATAGGGTACACCTCTATTTTGTCATGATATAATTAAAAAATAAGGTAAATTCTTGAGGAATTCGCTGTTGTAGTTAAAAAGCTTTTTTAGGAATTGAGATATTTATACTTAATTTGTAAAAAAAAAAAAAAAAAAAGAAAAAGAAGGAAACCATGTCTTTTAGCCATGCAATTAGTGGAATTGAACATCCTCCCCCACTCAAACGAAAATTGTGGGCTCCGCGGCTGGTTTCCCCCTTAACCCAAACCCAGTAGTTTGCTTTGTTGGTATTCATCTCTTCCCAATTTTACCATTTTCTGTCAACTTGTTTGTGTTCTAGATTGGAATCTGATTTGACAAACTGTTATCATAAGTGCAGAGAAGATGGGACTCAGGGACTCATCTAGAAGGCCGTAAATCTTGATAAATAGAAAGAAAATGTATAAAAACATGATGACTTGAATAGAAAAGAACGGTCTCAAGACCTAAGCATGGGTTCTCACTTGTGAAGGGAATAATTGACTTTATTTTTGGCGTTGAAATTTACACACCCAAATTTCACAATCTCCAAAGGGAAAAACAAAAAACACACACACACACACACCAATAGACTAACTGTTGGCCCCGCGTTTTATTTTAGTTGACCCGGAAACGCTTTACCATGTTCGGGAGACAAGTTTTGACCCGACTGGCCCACCGACCATCAAACAAAGAAAATGAGTGGTCTCTCCCACGCGCTTCCCGGAGAACGCTCAAAATGAATATGATCCCCCTTTAATTTAATGATGTATCATAAGATTTTGTTTTAATAGGAGTTCATCCGACTAAGAATAAGCATATGAGCGAGTTATAGCATGACTAGTTATTATACATTATTAATCATATGCATCACTTACATTATTAGTCATGTACTCCATCTTAAAGTGAGACAAACTTCAATTGACCTAGAATCTTAATATATCAATGGAGAAGACGAAATTCACTATGTTTTGTTCGAATCATCAATAGGTGGGGCCCATAGTGAAGTTCCACACATCATACTCTCAAGAAGCGTGTGGAAAACACTTATCTTAGGAGATCTGGACTTGCAATAAATTCCCTTTTCTTTGTGGTGATAGTGAGCCGGCGATACAACTCATTACAAGTGAGCAACATACCTCTGTTTGTCAAAACAACTTGAAAAAAGTGGCACATTTATGGTCAATATTAAAATTTGAGAGCCTTTTTGGTCTTTTTAGGCTTTAAGGAGATTTTTTTGAGAAAATCCTTAAAGTTATAAAAGCAATAGTTTTTTTCTTGCCAAAGAGGAGACTGAGAAATTACGGGAAAAGCGTATCATGGAGGAAGAAACACAAGGCGAGGCCTCGCACAATTGTGCACTGAGGGTGTATTTGTACAAGTCATTGACCTTTCTTTTCTCAGGAGAGAGGAAGCATACATATCCCTCCCATGAAGAATTGAAATCTTCTATTGTAAAAACTAATTTCCCTTTTTTTTTTACCAAAGAAACAAAAACTGCATCATAGATCGGAAAAAGGAAGCTGATCGGAAAAATTAACCCCATGATGAGTTAGGGTGATGTCGAATTTAAATGTTAAAAACTTTGAAATACATAAGAATATGGGAATGAGTGTGGTAGAGATCAAGCACATACACTACCTTCTCTTCTTATATGCATTAAGTTAATACCCAACAACACATGCACCCATGAGTTTTGTCTATAACTTTAATATAAAATAAAATAAAATGTATATATTATATATGTATATGGGGTGGGGCTAGATAGAATAATAAAACCCGAATCCACCTCCAAACCAAGAAAACCACTACTAAACTTGCACCTAATAGGATCTGGTTAGAGGGGGCCCCCACTTAAACCCAACCCATTGCCATCCCCAGTGATCATTCCAGACCAAGTTTTCAACCAATGCCTCTGTATTAATGTATTGCTATTGCGGTTTTATAGTGAAAAAAGCGAACTTGGCCACGAAGCCTCCAAAGAATAATTGTCAATATCGTTTTGGACCTCATTTAGGTCTAGCCAATAAAATGAAAAGTTTCGGCCGATTTAGAATTTCGGTGAAACTTTTCGAAAATAATAAAATAATATTTATTCATATATATGTATAAATAATAATAAATATAGATTTAATCCATTCTAGTAAAAAACTTCAAAATTAAAATTTGGAAAAATATAAGAAATATAAAATATATGTGTGTAAAAGTAATTATATAAAATGCCATTTCAGCCGAAAAATCACATTTCGGCCAAAATCATACCAAATTTTTGAATTTCAGCTGAAAATAACCAAAATTCAAACAACAAAACTCTGATTGAGATTTTGTTTGGGGCGCTTACTGAAAGGAAAGATTTAGGAAAATTCAGTTGAAGTGGTGCCAAATTAATAAGTATGCTCTAGAGGCCAAATGCATCTATGTAGTGTGAAGGGTCTATTTGAGAAGGGAGGGGGAATGGGGGGGAGGAAAAAAATGGGGGGAAAGTGGAAGGAAAGTGATTTTGGGGGGTGTTTGGGAAGGGGGGAGGGAAAATGGGGGAGGGGGAAACGGAGGGAAAAATGGTACTTTTTCTCTCAAAATTTTTTCCCCAAAATAGGGGGGAAAATGAGGGGAAAGTGAGGATGGAGTGATGAAATGACTAAATTGCCCTTAGACTCTATTTGAATTTTTTTCAAAAGCAAGGGTAAAATAGTCTTTATCTCTGTACCTCACAAACAAACAAAATTCTACTTTTTCACTTTCCTTCCCCTTACTTTTTTACTTCCCAAACAAGATGAGGGAAAATTAATTTCCCTCCCCTTTTCTTCATTTTCCTTCCCCCTCGAATGTCCCCTCCCCTCCCCTCCTCTCCTCCTTTCCAAGGAGGGATGCACCTTGGAAAAATCTGCCCTTTTCAGTGGCACGTCCTCTCTGTCCTCCCTACGTGCATATGGAAGGATTGCGGAAGTGATTTGTACCTCTATGGCTTGAATTTTCAAATTCTCTAATCATGGCTTTGTGTTGAAAATAATCCTGATGCCATCTTTTTGGGGTTTGCTGCGGCTCATTGTCCACAATCTTTTCAGTAAGGAAATAACCCTTTCTACATTTGACTCTATTCATTGATTTCATTCCCAACTAACAGGAATAGAAGTGCCCTTGTATCCACATCTTGTAGTGGAATACTGTAATGCAGGTGGACTGCAACTGTTAGGAGCCAAAAAGAAAAAAGTTGTATAAATAAACAAATGAAGATCTCCTGAATTAAACCTAATCTGATTCCCTTTGTAATTTTGATGTAGAATCAAGCCCATACATAATAAAGAATAATGGGGCTCACCATATTGAATTCAAACAGCTAAAGATTGTCACCCTTTAATTGGAAGTTGGCTGAATTTCACTTCAATAATTGGACTGGCGTCAAAAAGAAACCATTACTAATTTACAGAGATACAAGTTTTTGAAGTGAAAAGATTAAGATATGGAAAGCATCTCTGTGGAAATAGTAATAAGTGCTAAAATGATGGTGTCAGGATCACAGTTGAATTTAGGGCAGGTTCGTGCAAGTTCTAAATGATTTTATGGTAAAAGAAGTTCTGAATGATTTAATCAAATGTTATAAGAGCATCTCCAAGAGTGATGTTAAATTTGGAGATGCCTTTTTGAAAATGAAGGCTTATGTAGCAAATTAACCCTTTATAATTTGACATCTATGTTGGAGTATACTCCACCCCATATGTCAAATGTAATATTTTATTTTTATTTTACCTCTTTTATATATAAAACTCAACTCAATGACAATAGTCCATTTGGAATAAAATAATATAAAATATAATTTGGCATTTCACTTTTTCACATGCCAAATTTGGCATCTCTCACTCCCATATGCCAAATGCCACCTCATTTTTGGCATAGTTGTTGGAGTGAAAATTCATGGCAAAAATCCCTTGTGCATATCCACCTTGGATTTGGCGTGTCTCTTGGAGATGCTCTAAGCAATCCAATCAAATGACAAATGAAAAGATAGTACATATGGAAGCTCAGAGTAGTTTAAGATCATTAATTGCCTTTAATCAAATGACCACCACCCGTTTGACTAGATTATAATCTTTGATAGATGGATGATAGTGCACCAACTCCTCCTTTTAAAGAGCCACCGACAAGCCATCTATTTATAGAGAGCTTGTCATATCTATAGTATTTATGCTAAATTAACTGAGCACATTAACAAGATTATCTATTGGGTATAAACAGTAGTGGATCTAGGATTCAAAATCACTGGGGGCACGATTAAGTAGTAGGGGTCCTGCCCTCGAAAAAAAAATTTGGGTTATTTCTAAATGCACAAGGAGCAACCAGTGACAATTTTTTTTGGAACCTGCAATAGCAATTGGACATATTTAAACACACAAGGAGCAACCGAACATATAACATACAACAGAAAGCAGAAAATAGATGTATAGTTTGTGACAACTACTTGCAAAGAAATAATTAATTAAGCTCAAGAAAATTCATACACAAGTCAACTTTTCTAATTATTTTAGCTCAATGGGTTTCTCCTGTAAGGAGATTGCTCCGCTTTCCTAAAAGAGCTGCGACTCAGCGATGGCTACTGTTAATTTTCTTTGGCATTAGCCCTTGCAGGAGACTAAGAACGCGGTGATGCTAGAAGAAAGTGATTAAAACAATCAAAATTGGAGATGACAAGAATATGAAATATTTAAAGTTAATATTGGGCTACAAAAATCCATTGGGGGCCCAAAAAATTCATTGGGGGCCTTATGGAAAAAATTAGTAGGCCCCACCAAAATTAGAACTAAAGTTTAGAAATCCACTGGGGTCCTGGGCCTCCAGTGGTAATACACTACATCCGCCTCTGGGTATGAATAATTTCATTTCATTTCTTATTTGGGATACCATCTTGTAAGTTTTTCTATAAATTGCCAAAATTTTCAAAGGTATATTGAGATTTGTGAAATTGCAAAACACCATAAGTGACAATATAATGATATGACAATATTTTGTTATATAACAAAGAAATCTTACAATATTTTAACTTGTTGATATTATATTATACATTTATTCAAACACGCAATCTCTTACCTAAACAAGCCATACACGCGATCTCTTGCATAAAAAAACCGTACTTTCTGATAAGAGCAGACACTACACATGATCATACCCTAAAGGCCAAGAAAATTACCACAGGGCTATTCCTTTTATCAATAAATTATTTGAAAAGGAAAGTTGTTGCTACAATTTCCTTTTTCTGTCACCCTTATATTTGTGCAATGCATGAGGATTGATGGTAGGGATGTAAATGGGTATTCGATTTTTCGATTACTCGGAGGTTCCAATAAATTAAAAACCAGGTCTACGCCCTTATTTACGCTCCTATAAGTAAATGAGTCTGGTTCTACCTTGGTTCGGACCCGTGGACCCGAGACCTGATATATTCCCTCAATTTTTTAAAATCTCTCCTAAAAGTCATATTATTTTAATATCATTTTGTACCTAAATTCGAACTCGGATTCAAACCCGTTTCATATATAGTTCCGGTTCCAGAGCCAAGAAATCAGTTCTGAAACGGTTCCGGGTTCCGATCTGATTCCACTTTCTCCTTAATGGTTTCTGGTCCACCATGGATTCGGACTAGAACCGACTCATTTACAACCCTAATTGAAAGAGGTCACAAAGAAGTCCCTTGTTTTTCACGCTTGCCATTTTATCGTTGTCGGGTATAAATTTTTACCCTGCGGAATTAAGAAAAAGTTAAATTATATTTAATTTCTCTACTCCAGAGAAAAGTGTTTCTAGAAGAGATAAAGGAATAGAAATCACTTTTCCAAAGACTACATGCTGCAGAATTTCACCGACCCACAAGAACATCCTGGAAAGTTGAAACATCATCACATGGGCATGGGATAAGACTTGCAGCATAATACCACAGAACAGAACAGAAGTCGTAGCCGTTGTAGGTTTGACATTGCACATTGCAGGGTGTGAATCACGGGTATGACTTTACCAGTGTCGAGAAGATTGATCGCATGCGGGGGAAAACTTCTTACGTGGTTAAAGGCTTTCTTTTTCATAGATTCCAATCCCAGATGAGCCAACTCAAGGTGATGTGTACTGTACTGGCGGCTATCCAACAATCATTAAATGCTGTGAATTAGAGGGTGACATATGTCTTTGCCTACCTTAAGTGGGAAAAGGAGTAGGGTCTTAGGTTTCAAGGTTCCATGAAAACATGCTATCACTGATTAGACCTTTGGCAAGCACTTTTTTTTCTTTTGGTAGGAAAGACATTAGCACTTTTTTTTTTTTTTTTTTTTTGAAAGGAAGAAAGACATTAGCACTTGATGGTGAAACTATATCCTACAAGCAATGGGATGCTGGAGATTCCTCCCCCCACCCTCCACATGGCAGGACCCCTTGGGATTTTACTGATGGCCCATGATGAAGGCACCAGTCCACATTTTTCTTGGATCTCATTGCTTCTTAGAGAACATCTTCCTGACTACTATACTGTGGAATGAATGGTCAAAATAAAGTTTTTTTTTTTTCCTTACAGATTCATAATTTTAGATGAAACAATTATAAATATATGATGGTTAAAAGTTTGATAGATGTCTAATCCGTCAATATTTTCTATCGGATAGGGCCATATGTCATGTCCTCTCCTTTTAAGTAACAAAAGAAAATAACTTAAATGCAAGGACTCCCAACTTAAATATGAGGGCCCCCACCCATCTCTCACCAACTTGGTGAGAGTGTCTTTCATAGGAGTACTTCTCCTTTATTCGTAAGAACACGCCTCTTTTTTAAGCCTACAAAGGTGAAATGTCATTCAATTTAAAAACAAAAATATTCATGTAATACAAATGACAAGCTAGAGATTGATTCACATCTAATCACTGACCTGATCCCATCTCCATAAAAGTAGCTAATCCAATAAATTTCAATTAACTTCTCATTTAAACCAACTCCATTCATAAACCAATCACGTTTCTGTCATGTGGCATCCATCATGTTTCTTCATGTGGCATGAACACGTATTTCATGTGTTTAATTGGATGGTAAGACCCACTCATATTGAATTAGAATTTGTGGATAAATTGTACGTGGGGTTGGAATTAATGATGAACGGTTTGGATTATCATCACGTGAGACCCACGGTGGAGTTCCGGGCATGTGTTTGTTCCTAAACGGTTCATGCTTTATTTGCTCCGTGTGAGTTGGCATGCGCATATGAGGTGACATTGTTTCATTAGACATGTCAAAAGGGGCAAAACCTCTCATTTTTTTAAATGATATATATATATATATATATGAGAAATTATCAAAAACTTTCATTTTAGAGAAGGGGCATTTTTGCCCCTTTTGATACATCCAATGAAATAGTGACACAACAGACCATTAATATCACTTCAACAGATAATGCAAATCTCGCAAAATCTTCCCGGAAATATACTCTTCTTTCCTCCCATCCTCCCGCCCATCTTCCATTGTGACGGTTTTTCATTGACGTCCCACTCCCACCTTTCACACCTATCAATATGGAGACATGTCCCACCATTTCCACAAATCATGAAGAGATGTTGGAGCCTTTGATCCCATTGAGCATGCAACTTGTTGGAGCCTTCCTATTAATCATCCAACTCCCTTGGTCCTCCTTGAATCAAGCTTAATTTTTAAGGATTGCATGTGATGGGCCACTTCAATTATATCTCAACCCTTTGTGAAGTAACAATCTCTCATGTTAGGCCTAGGGATTTATTATAAGATTCCCATAAAAAAAAATCTTAGAACTTCATACATATCATTGGGTTATGAATCTTTTATGAATTAATGGCACATGGTGGACCACTTCAATTAGACTTCAAGCCCTTGTGAAGTATCAATCTCCCATGTGGGGCCTAGGGATTTATTATCGGAATGCCATTAAAGAAGATTAGGCATCATACACATTGTTGATATGAATATAATACTCCTAGTTTTTTAGAAAAGATTATTACGTTAGGTGGGTTAACTATACAAGATTGGGTACCAAAAAAAGATAAAGATTAGCTAATGTTAAGGAAGAGATAACGAAAGTGCATTTTAACCATTTAAGCCTCTAGCAGCATGATAGTAATGTCTCATCTCTTCTCAATGGAAGTTAGAATGGGTGTTTTCTTCCAAAACGCATGTTAATATACATACATATATATATATATATAGAGAGAGAGAGAGATATCTCAAAAACTCTCCATTTAAAAAGGGGTGTTTTTGCCCCTTCTAACTTATCCAATGAAATAATGCTACTTTGCATGGTGCATGCCAATCAAGAACGAGCCATTTAAGAAATATATGTCATCTTTCTTCCCTCCTATCTTCACATATATGTTCTTCTTCCCACAAAATAACACATGCCTAGAAGTTTACCGTGGGGCTCACATCATGATAATCCGAACCATTCATCTCAAATCCCATTCCCACAAGGAATCTATTCACAAATTTCATTTCGATATGAGTGGGTCCCACCATCCAATTGAACATATAACATAAATGATACCCCTAAAAGAAGGTTGGTTCTTCCACTTGTGTAACGTCCAATTGAGGAAAATAATAAATATTTTACAGTGTTAATCTAATGGTGGGACCAACTCATCCTCAAATAAAATTTCTTGACGACCCAAAAAAGATGGAGACATTTAGGGTCCGTTTGGATGTTTACAGAATAAAATATTTACCCATTTAAATATTACAAGAATAAAATAGTATAGAATAAAATAATGTAATATTACAATATTTTTGTTGTTTGGCGATTTTTGAAGAATTTTACATATTTTAAATTGAGTTATTTGGAAGGTGTTATGATTAAAGTAAATTACATTATTAGAATAATTTTTTTATTAAATATTTTAATTTATAAGTAATTTACCAAATCTGGATTAAAAAGTAGTGTGGTAAAGTAAAGTTCAACTGCCATATTTTTACCTTAAGTTACTTTTCTTTTATCACATAAAACCATGGTAAAGTATAGTAAAATCAAGTCAATACAAAAAACAACTACTTTACAACTCTCTCTCCCACTTTGTTTTACCACATACTTCATCTCACCTTACTTTACCTCACATTTACTATGATATGACATCAATCTTTATTTTACTTTACCACACCTGTAAATAAGTCACTTTCTATTTACCATATAAAATTATGATAAAATGTGATAAATTAAAGTCAAATAAAAAGAAACTACTTTACCATTACTTTTCACTTTACTTTACCAAATATTTTATCTCAACTTTACCGTGCCGTGAGATTTACTTTTAGTTTGCTTTACCATATATGTAAACAAACACATCATAATGGTTTTGATGAACTAAAGTATTTAATTTACTCTACCACTTTCTAATCGTCATTTTGAAAAATTCTTATCTTGTAGAATGTTTTCTAAGGGGGAGTTGTAAGAGAAAATATTGAGCTTTTTGAAAGAAAAGAGTCTTTTCTTTAAATTTTTCTCACATTACCAAACGCACATGATTCTCTTCTTTAGAAAATGAAAGATTATTTCCATAAAATATTATTTTCTTATATTTTCTTGTGCATCCAAATAGGCCCTTATTGTGATTGGTTTGGATATATTTCATAAACAGGCCCTACCATTGATGGCTACCAAATCACCCATATGTAAGTTACATGATTGATTTGCATGATCTGATCAAATCTGCTAAAAATAGGAGCGAGTTTATCTATATTGAAATAAAAAGAAGCAAGCCTTTTAAGAGAAAGGAAAAATAGGGAAGGAGATCTAAAGTCATTTGAATGGGGAGAAAAACTAGGATAATCGTCTCCACCTCGTCAACGTTTTTGTCTTCTAATTTGATGAATGGAGGGGCATTCTGCTTTCAAAAACGCCCATGGCAGTTTATAGCCCTCCCCACATATATATATATATATATATATATATATATATAGAGAGAGAGAGAGAGAGAGAGAGAAAATGCCCTTCTTTTAGCCAATGAAAGTGTGACACGTATCATCAGTTATACATAAATCCGATTCTCTCTCCTAAATATTCTCCTGCAAAGGTGGATCTCTTAAAATACTAACAAGTCATTGGCTATTAGATAGGGGCAGAAACTCCCCTTTTGAGATAAGGGAGTTTTGAGAATTCCCCATATATATATATATATAGAGAGAGAGAGGAGCGTTACAAAACTCTCTGAGCGCTTTTCACACAAAAAAAGGCCCATTTTCTAAGCCAATAAAACTATAACACATGTCATCATCAAGTTAAATGCGAATAAGAAATTTAAAATTTCAAAAATCTCCTTTTTTTTCCTATGTTTCCTATGTGAGGTGGCAAAATCTCATTGGACAAGTCAAATGGGGTAAAAGCTCCCCTTTACTAAATATTGGGGAGTTTTTGAGAATTCTTCATATATATATATATATATATATATATATATATATATATATATATGGCAATGCTCTCTTAAGCTAAAGCTTAGGATAAAATCTCATAAGCTCGTACTTGTAGGCCCACCCTTGTCCATCCAAATGAACCAGACACATGGCCCCCCCTAAATTGCACATGTCCATCAGCTTTTGGTCAGGTAGTCAACTATATATATATGAAAAGTTCTCTAGTACAAGCTTTCCTTACGGTCTTGTGGTACAAGCCACCTAGTAAGGCCCACTAGCAGTGACAAAGCCAAGATTTTCTTCTAGAGAGGGCAAACAATAGTCAACTATCAGCGGCGAAACTAGGATTTCTTTTAGAGAAGATCGATAATATTTCCATATTTATTGATTCCTTTTACTTATCATTTAAAATCTTATTTATTTATTTATTTTTAAAAAATTAATAATATCCAAAAAAATCTTAAATTTGAAACTACCAATTAAATCTAAAGATAATTTATCAAAACTTTGAGAATAATTTAACTACAAAAATAGAAGAGCTCACCATAATGAATCCGAACCGCTCAAAATAATCATTTACAACTTATTTTAGGATTGAGAGCTGTATCACACTCTAATAAAAAGAGGGCCCTTGCCGGGTTAATCACTTGTAAATCATTCCTTCCACAATTAATTTATGAATTGATTCACTACTTGTGATTGTGATTGTATAATGGGTCACGAGCCCATGATAGACATGTGTGGTTGAAGATCTATAGATTAATGACTTGTAGTCTTTTGATGGGCCATGATGACGGCAGTAGAATAAATCATTGAAAGAATATCATTTATAGCCATTCACTAATATTATAAAATGGTGAACAATGTTAGAAGATCCATGCTACTCAAAATAAAAGCTTTTTCTTTAAATGGTTTTCTCAAATTTTACTCCAATGAGAGTTAATCTCAGCATGAGGTTGAGCACATGATGTTTTTAATTGCGTGCTCAATATGGTGGGACCAACTCTTATTCACTACAAGAAATTTAGACTGTTGCGACAAAATCTGATGACGAATTATTTTTTTTATCTTAAAAGAACACCCAAAGGGGACGAAATATAAATTTTGTCGTCTGTTTTCATTTTTTTCAAAAGTTTAGAAGACGAAAACAAAATTTCGTCTACAAAAATATGGCGCCAACTTGTTTTGTGTTGGCGCCAATTATTTTAACTCATTAGAGACGAAAATTGTTGTCACAAAATATTTTTTTTTTTGCGACGAATGTAATTCGTCACCAATAAGGATAAGTTATGGAAGACAAACATATTTCGTCACCAAAATAAGGAGCCAATTTCATTTGCTTTGGCGCAGATTATTTTAGCTCATTGGAGACGAACATTTTTGTCACAAAATATATTTTATTTTTGTGACGAACTTAATTCGTCACTAATAAGGATAAGTTATGGAAGACGAAAATATTTCGTCACTAGAATAAGGTGCCAATTTCATTTGCGGGCCTGAATTATTTTAGCTCATTGGAGACGAAAATTTTTATCACAAAATATAATTTATTTTTGCGACGAACGTAATTCGTCACCAATAAGGATAAGTTATAGACAATGAACATATTTCGTCACCAAAATAAGACGCCAATTTCATTTGCTTTGGCGCGAATTATTTTAGCTCATTGGAAACGAAAATTTTTGTCACAAAATATAATTTGTTTTTGTGACGAACATAATTCGTCACTATTAAGGATAAGTTATGGAAGACGAAAATATTTGGTCACCAAAATAAGGAGCCAATTTCATTTTCGGTGGCACGAATTTCGTTCGCACTTGAGCATATTCCTCTCTTACAAGTATTGCTTTGGAAAAGCCTTTAAAATGACTAAAATGGGCCCCCCAAGGCCCTAACGCCCATCCCCCCCCCCCCCCACCACCACCCCAATCCAATGCCCATTTTCCAAAACTCATTTCCTCCTTTGTCCCTCCATCTATCCCGGTCTCTCTTTTCCAAAATCATTTTCCCCCTTTTTCAAAACCCTTTTCCAGAAGAGGAGAGAAGAACCCCTTTCCCCATTTTCCAAAACCCTTTTCCAACATCCCCCACCCATCGTCTCAAGCAGTAGCCCCATGGCCCATTGGTCCCCATCAATCATCATCACCCTCCATCAACACACGCAGTGCAGACCCATCCCTGATCAGTGATCACTCTCATCTCTACGTCTCTTAGTCTCTCTCGCCTAAAATTTCCAGACGCAGCCACCATCACCAATCACCATCACTGTGCCCATCAATCTCCATCCAGGAGTCCGCCACCGCCAGGTACACCTACCTCTCTCAGCCTTTGCTACTATGAGAACTTGGTCCGGGCGGTACCCTTAACCACGGGGCGTAGCATGTCAACCACGGGCTTCAAACGGTGAGTCTCCGTTAGCCCGCATCAGAAATATCCAAGTCCTGACCTTGGGCTTATAAGTCAAACCCCGTATTAACTTAGCATGAGGCTTTTTAAAACCATGTGTCCCGGAAATCGTAAGAACTCCGAAGTTAAGCGTGCTCGGGCGGGAGCAGTATTAGGATGGGTGACCTCCTGGGAAGTCCTCGCGCGTGCACGTAGGCCAAAGCAGATGCGTATTAACTTATCATGAAGTTTTCTAAAATCGTGCGGCTCCAAAAATCTAAAGAATTTCGAAGTTAAGCGTGTTCGGGCGGGAGCAGTACTAGGATGGGTGACCTCCTAGGAAGTCCTTGAGTTAGGCGGGGTAAATGTGATAAAAAAAATTCATCTCTATTTCTTAAATTTATGACAAAATATTTTTGTCTCTAATTTCTTCCTTTAATGACAAAATATTTTGTCACTAATTACTTACAAGTATGTTTCCAACATAGTGTATTGGAGACGAAAAAAAATTACTTGTTTCCAACAGAGTGTATTGGAGACAAAGAAAAATCATCACAAATTTATCTTTTTTGATGACGAAGTTTTTTTCGTCCCCAATACCTTTTAGCGACAAGGCTTTGGCAACAAAACGGGTGACGAAAATTTTTCGTCTCAATTAGTTTTGGTGACGAAATATGTACATTTTTGGACAAATTTGCGTCGTCCTTAAACCCCAAATTTCTTGTAGTGATTGAGGGAAAATTGCGGGTAACCCAACTAAGGAGAGGGGCTTTATTTTTAATGGCCCGATTTTTTTTTTCGATCATCCTAGCCCTTAATTTAATAGTCATAAAGTTTAGTGGTCTTTTAGCAGTATATTTCTTTGAAATTCAATCCAATGGTGGATAAATATTTAAAATTCAATTCAAAGAAAAAGCTATGATGAAAAAATTTAGTTATAGAGAGGCTTCTCTCAAATTGTCCTAAAGATAAACATCTTGGAGATAAAGAGGGAAATGCTTGATCGCAAGCTCAATTGATAAAAGATGTGCTACAATGTTGATGCCTATACCTGCTAAATAGTTGTATTTAAGATACTATCTTTGGTGTCACTGACATAGATACAGCTCTCGAGCCTGAAGAGGATCAGGAGGAAGAGGAGGAGACCGAAGAGATTCCTCCAGGATTAGAAGAATGGCCTGGTAATGGGCCTATGTAATCTGGACCTCCGAAGAGCATCAAGGGAACTTTTGGGAAAGTTAGATGAAAGTCTGACTGACTTCTTTTTGTGTGGGTCACACTAGTAGATACACTTGGATATACTTTTGGTGGAGTGAATTTCGTAATCTCCACTTTGGTTTCTATGTGTAAATAAATTGTGTATAACTTTTGTATAAACTTGATACTTAATTAAGATTGTTCATGAAATGGTACCTATTGGTGTTTTGTTATAAAAGGCTTCCGCTACTAAATGTTGTTGACAGGTGTTAGTGAGCTAGACTCACACGTGGAAGGTTAATTTTTCTCCTTCATGATGTCATACTTGACTTGACAAGTATTATATCGCGGGAGTACGCATGTCACACATCAGGGATTGCCCTAGGCCAAGGTGATTCGGGACCAGGATGTGGCAAACGTAAGTATGGTATCAACCTACAACCTATTCTTAAAATTCAAAGAATCATTTACTTGTCTCTTTGGAAACAGTTAAAAGATAAAGGTGGATTTGAGTCCTTTTAAATTCTCTCTTTTTTATTAATGAAAGGCAAGTGAGTAGGGGCAAGATTGTAAGGGACAAAAACTCCATAAAATATGTTGCAAAATCTTCCATGTATTCAAACTAATAGAAAAAGTTGAGAGGGGGCAATTGACCCTACTCAACCCCCCTCCCTCCATCCCTGTCCACTGAAGACCCCAGAAATTCTGGAATAAGGGGGATCGAAAGATTCAAGTGGGGCCAACCTAGATATCAAATTTGAAGTCAATCTAATACCTTTAACACATTCATCCGTGGTCTATAAGTTTAATTGCTTTATATAAGACAATAAAATTGACCCTCCGTCCAATGGTTCACTCTATTTTGATCTATCAAAACTTGGTGGGACTCGTATAAATAGGATGGTGGGTTTGAATGGTCCGCTTGGATGGACCGGTAGGTGCCCTATGAGAAGGCTTTTACCATAAAACCATAATGAAAGCTTGTAAAGGGACACTTCTCTCGGTTTAATGGTTGTATGCCCTATAAACTTCATGTGTTGCAGTCCTTGACTCCTCAGTGTTGATTGAGACCATTTTGTAGGGTAAGTATACAAGAAGGGATTATATCAATCCTATGAAGGCCCTATATGTATCATAAAAGGATGCAACTAAGGAGGGCTTCATGTTTTTTTTTTTTTTTTCTCCTCCAGCCAAAGGAGGTAAGACCAATGATAGCACCATATAAGCCTCGCACATGAGACAGAAGGACGCCCACGCACGTGGGAAGATAACCCATGTACGAGAAACAGAAGCCCATACAAATAGAAAAGAAATGCATGCCCAAGGATCAAATCCCGGCACCTAGTAAAATGCCTTTGTTTATCTGGAGGGCTCCATAGTGGAGTTTCCTGTTTCATACTAAGAAGTTGTTTCTAAAACCCCTTTTTGTTAAGGCAAATTCTCCATAAATTCCAGGGTGTTGTGTCAGGTCACTGGTCTCTCTCTGACTGCACTGGCTCCGCAGTTTCACACAGCCTACTCTGCAGCTGCACTAGAAAGGCCTGGCTCTGCAGTTACACACATTATTGCTAAATTTTAAACGTCCATACTGTATATGTGTTTTTAAACTTAAAAATAAGATATTACTAACTAGCAAAGGGGGGATTTTTTTTTATTTTTTTTTAAATATTAGAGTACAAAGTCCTATTATATCAACTAGTAGGGAAAGAAGTGCATATTCTACCAATTCCATTAGAGGTAATAATTCCCTGCCCTATTTGCTCGTCCAACTCAAGCCCAAACATTTAATTCGATTGAACCCTTTTCTATTATTAGGTGATATGTCTACCTCATTAAATAAATGGGTTAGTTCCACATAGGGTCCAAAGTACACTTGCTAGCTAACCCAACAACCAGACAAAGCCAGACTCTTCACATGAAGCTTTCCCAAATCCAACATACTCATTGAGGGTTGGGATTCACCATTTCAACTTCTCAAGTTAAAATCAAGTTCAGATTTGGGACCCAATTAATTATTGCTCAACTCGACTATTGCACCCTTAATTGGGACACTGCACTCAGCTAGGATTCATGCATGCATTCTGTTTGGCGTTTGATGGCTTGTAATACTTTATAAGAAAATAGATAGAAAGTGAACTGCCCCCAACTGTAGGTGGTGATGTAAGCTGAGCAAGCTGCCTTTTGCCATATGCTGATAGGCAGCAGGAGTCGGATTGATGGGATAAATTGTCCATGGAGAACAGAACCAAAACGTGCGATTTGTAGAAATGACCAATGAAACAATGGCAGACAAGACAAGTTTTTCTCACTGATGCTTCCGAAAGCCGAGAGCGACATGAAACGAACGCCATACAACTGATAGCGTCCTGCGCATAACATTAACTGAACAGATGCAGTCAACCTTATCTCTACCAAATGCATGAGGGGACCTTTTCTAATTTTGACATAATCCTTCAATCTTAAGTCCCATTGTACATTGTAACTTGTAAGTGATGAGTTTTATGACTAAATGCATTAGGCGTGTTTCAAGTTCAAGCTACATGCTGTACATTTTACACTGTTTAGAGTTTCGGCAATTCACTTGCATATAATTATAACAGGGCCTATTCGTTTATTCCAAGGGAGGATTTCAAGTTCTCCAAAAAGCAATCCCTTTGGGGTGGAGTTGGTAGACCCTTTTCTTGAGTGGAGCATTTAAAATTCCGGCAAAATGCAAAGAAATTATTGAAATTCAAAGGATTCTAAAAGGCTATTTGAGATTTTTAGGTGACTCGAATTTAGGATTTTACTAAAAAGAAATGTCATTTCCAGTATCGGGGATAAGCCAATCACGTCATTGAATTCTCGACCCGACAAGTTCTTGCCTTGAATTCTCAACTAAACAAACAAATCCTTTTAACTCTACCCACAATCAACCACTAGCTCATTAGCTAGGCATCTCTCTTTCCACGTTAACATCGATAGATCCAACTGCAATTGTGTTAATGAAAGTCTTGAGAAGTGCATGGGAGCAGTAGAGTAAGAACAAACATCAGGTCAATTATACTTTCCATATGACATGGTTGAGGGTAAAAAATTGATTAGACTTCTATTGATTTGCTCAGCCACAAATAATGTAGTCATGTACTTACTGCACCTATGCAACCACAATTGATTGTAAGATACATTGACATGAAGGTGAGGTTCATTGAGCCCACTGTATAAAACAGGATTTGGTGGATTATATATTTAAAAAAAGACGAATCCGTCAAATGTTGCTTTTCCATTTGATGACAAACAATAATTTCAACCGTTCCCTTTTATATTTTCAGTCTACATTCATCTTCTTCAGTCTAATTGCGGTAGGTTCAGTTCAATGGAGCCGCTACTTCTATCGAAAACGGCGTGCATAACAAACCCTTTTTCTAGTGACAAAGCACCTGGGTGATATCTCTATGTTACATGTGTTGTTATCATTGCCAAACTTACAAAAGTGTCTTAGAAGTCAAATCCCAAAGAAAACAACGATGAAGGCTGTTTATTGTTGGGTTATTTGCATCTAATCCTATGCTTTGTCCTATTTGGAAAAAGTCCTTGCCCTTTCAGCACCTTCGACTGCCCCTGTTTAAACATTTTCAATTGGGTTTATAAACTTGAAAAAATAATATAAAAATCATTGAATAAAGTGAGAAAATAAAAAGGACATTTTGGTAGTATAAGGCATATTTCTTTCCTGGAATTCTAAGAATTCATGTCTAGAGAATTTTAAATTCTCCAAAAGGTGTCCCCTTGAGGTGGAATTCAAAATCCCTCCTCTTGGGGTAGTATTTGAAATTTCAACAAAAAGCGAGGAGAATTATAATTCTAGAAATCCCAAAAGGTCATTTGAGACCTAAATTTAGCTCGCCAGAATTTGAAATTTTGTAGTAAGAAACATGACATTTTAAATGTCAAGGGACAAACTATCGTATCATTTCAAAACCCAGCATCCCAAATTTTTGTTATAAATTCTACTAAAGAAGCAATCATTTTACTAGAAAATTACATATGGTCTATATACCTGGATATTTAACTAAATATATAGCTCAAACCTGTGTGAACATTAAATAAAGGTCCACTGTCTGCCAATCACCATCTGTGAGAACCTTTTGTGAACACATCCTTCTTGGGCCCACATGGGGGCCATGCCAAAATAGTGGAGGGTGGGATTTTAGAAGGTATTATTTTATTTAATTTTAACCCAATGGTGAGCAACAGCTTCTCTAGTAGGACTACTGCATGCATCTACCAAACTTCACAACTTTGTGCAGACTCGTCCAAATTTCATTTTGCTGCACATGTACAACAATCCAATCAACCATTTTTATTATTTACTTTACAGTAACGACAACCGAAGAACAAACACACACACCTAAACAGATTCATGATGCGACATACCAATGGTTTTATGGGCTGTCATGTGGATGGCAATAAATACAGCAGCATCCTTGTTCATTGGGTTAGTTTAACCATCTGATCATTTCTCAACAGGAGGGCTATTGAATGAAGTGGAGCATTGATAGCTGAAGAGGAGACCTTTTTTAGATTTCTCCTTAATTTGAACTTATTATTCAATAAACCATGCTTCACACTGGCTTTCTTCTAGATTGCTATAGTTGGTAAAAATTATTCAATAAGGCAGGGAGCCGTCTATAAATAAGTCAAAATCAATGGAGGTAGATGCAAATAACCCATTGTCAATCATAAACCTGAGATAAGAGAGAAACGGCAGCAACATTATAATACTAACAATCTAGAAACGTGGAAAAATAAAGGTGAAATGGATACCCAGCAGGAGCGCAGCAAAGATAGACATTTATGGCCTAACTACTGCTCACTTGTAATAAAACAATACTTTGATTTGTCTCGCAGCGAAAGATAGTTTAATATTCATTCTTTTATTTCATCAGATGACTTCTTAAGATGAAGATTCTCTTGAGACATAGGTCCCATTCTTTTACTAGAATTCCTTACAGGAATTCAGACTATATAAGAATTCAGAATTCCTTATAAGGAATTTTATGTTTTATTATCAGAATTTCTGAGCATTTGAAATTTCAAAAAACTCAACATTTAAAAAACCACTTTAATAAAGAAGATTTGAAAATCTCACTTAAGACAGCTGTAGCGCAGAAAAGATAGGCATTTTATGGCCTAGCTACTGCTTACTTGTAATAAAACAATACTTTGATTTGTCTCGCAGCAGAAGATCGTTTAATATTTATTATTTTATTTCATCAGATGACTTCCTAGGATGAAGATTCTGTTGAGACATATTAATGTTATTTATTTTGGATTTCAGTGTCTGGACGTACGTGGGGATCCTGCCCACTTTATCATCCACTTTGCATTTGAGCATCTCAATCTTGCAGTGTGAAAGACTTTTACTTTTTCTCTGATCTTGAGTGGGACAAACATTTCTCCATTAATGTGCCAGAGTGAGCTGCTTTTGTATTTTTAAAATCTTATTTTGGTACTGAGGAAGTTAATGTCATTGGCCACAGCAGTTGGAACGTGCAAGGTCTTTTTGGTAAAAAGCCTTTAGACTCGGGGTAGGTTGTCGATTAGGCATGGGATAGGAAAAATGGATTTTCACATGAGTAAATGTTACATATGTGAAAATAATACACGTGAAATACATTACCATATCGTTAAGATCGCCATATTCACATGAATAAAGAAGTATATCCAACGGTTTTATTGTTTCAAGCTTTTCGACGTTTTTCTTTTACAAATTTCTCCACATGCATGAAGATTTTGAGATATAAAATTAAACAATTTAATATTTGTTAGACTTGTAGAGAAGATGAATGGTTTGGATCATAATTTGTGGGCCCACAAAAATTAAAAATTAATTTGATTGATGGGGATCAAACCTACAACATGTGTCAAATCTTGCCCATGCTTAGCAAGTGCAAGGTGGGTTACACTCTGCCAAATCTTGAAATGTAGAAATCTTTGTGTGAAAATAACCTTATTTACAAGTCATTCTCATACCGTTATGCATATGAATCATTTACATTTCTAAATGAGTGCATGTAAGAAATCGTATGGCCCGCAACCACGGGTGCCACGTCAGATTAAGCAGGACAGATGCCAACAGAGAATACAATCTCACTTACTGTAAGACTTGATCTGGTCTCACTAATAAGACTCCTAATACGATTAGTAGATGTAGGTTTCTTGGTGAAGAAGTATCTAGTAAGTGTGATTTTTTGGGATTTGTCTATATAATATAAGGGAGCCCTAGGGTTGGTATTATTTCATCCATAGGAAAGACAAGAGGCGAAGATATCTGCGAAGCTTACCAATTGTCGGAACGCACATAGATCTCCGGCCGCATATCGGAGTCTCTGCATCCAAATCCATCAATTGGTATCAGAGCTTGTTATCGTGCGTTCTGACGGTTTGGATCGGGAAGTTACGGTTTAGATCGGTGTAGATCTAAGGCTTTCGTCGGACCAAGCATCCTTCGTTTTATCTCTGCAAAACGAAGTCGGGAGGAAAAAGACGACTTCCTTTGAGTCGCCTCGGGTTTTTTCGCGCATCATCAGGAAAAGCGTGCAACAAGGGCAACCAAGGACGTCATCCAGTGCAAACAAACGAACCCTTAATAGCATGTTTCTTTACTTGAATTCCTAGAATTTCTAAAAAGAGTTCTAAATGTTGGGGTTTTAGGGACAAGATGTGACATCATGTCGTTTAGAATTTACAAATCCCATGTTTCTTGCTTAGCATCCACGAATTCCAACTATATGAAGCGTTCGAATCCCCTGTTTCGTAGAAATAGGGAGATACTATTTCATCCAACCCACAATCATCGACTATGTAAAATCAAGGATACGATTGTGGATTGGATGAAACACTATCTTCCTTGTTTCTACGAAACAAAGAGTCCGGACCTACTTGAAAGGTGCCAAATGACCTTTGAAAATTCAGGAATTCCACCATCTTTGCATTTTGGTAGAATTCTTTGATGCCCAAGTTCAAGGGAGCATCCAGGAATTCCACTATGTCACAGAATTTCGGAATTCCCTAGATAAGAATACCTTGAATTCTAGAAAAGAAACAGGCCCTAAGTTATTTGCATGCTTCATGGTGATTATTCAAAGGGTAGTCTCAACTCCGATAATTAGAGTGAAATTTGATTAGTACCGGACATTAAAAGAGGGATTTTATTTCAAATGGTTTAGGCTTTTTATGTGTCCTGTAAAAAGCCTCACACTCCACCTTATATTCTTCACTCGCCTCTTAATTATTTCTCACATGAGCACACTTTACCATGAGTTTCTAGGAACTATTAAAGGAGCTAGCCACAGTGGAATTGATACGAACTGTATACATCTTGGACATTTTTAATTATTTTTGTTATATTCCTTCTTTGTTATTCATTTGTTTCCTGACTACGACACATTGCATGATCCTATTTAATCATTCATCAAAATGATTTAATCAAGCAGTTCAGCCTCGTGTTTTATTTCTAGAATGTTGGAATAAACTAACTTATTTTACTATTCTAACCACCCATATGTTGGATGCTTGGATTATAGACTAAGAACGGCTCTGTTAGCTTTATTTGATGTTCACAACAAACTTGTATAAAGATCTGGAAAAAAGAAAAAAACAGCTAAGCCAATTTGGTCCAACCTATTTTGTATACTTTTGATCCAATGGTTATGATCATCAAACCCTAAGTCATATATAAATAACATTGAATCATTATTACCAAAAATTCACCATGGCTTCAGTGAGCTAGAATTTTGTTATCTTATTCCAATTGGTGATCAATTGTAGCTAACTCGGGTTATCCAAAAGCATGAAATTAATCACTTAAGTGTAAACTAAGTTATCTATGTTATAAAAATCCAGACTAGCCCTTTATAAAATTCAGTCAATTACTACCATCCAGTCTCTGTTGTGCAATTCTACTTCTAGAATATAAGCTGATCGAAGAATAAATAAATGGTAGAGTAAGAAACCAACTAGGATCTGTCAAGACATCTTGATGGACAGTTTTAGTCACCCGACTTAACCTAAGGTTTTGACCCGACAAGACTAGTCTTAGTGGTGCCTACTAAACTCACACAAATGCACAATGCGTAAATCTCTAAATCTTTAGTGCGGTTTCAAACACAAAATGGTTAGTGTGGGGGGGCATTTCTTGATCTCGATCTTAACCAGCTCAGCAAGAGTGTCAGCCTGGAAAGACCCCAAAACTCATCCCAGTGAAAATACCTGCAGGGCACACCTCCGTCTCGGCCCTAGACTGACCTCAGTCTCTACTGTCATTCAGTCATAAATGCGCTGCCGTAAAAGTACGGCGGCGAACTGACAGGAAGACTGAGCGCCGGACCTAGATAAGTAGTCAGCCTTATCTCACGGTCACATCCGCATCCATTGAGGCATAGACAGATAGGATAGTACCTTCACCTACCCCCACTCAGGAGGCAAAGTACAGGTTGATGGGACTTCCATCTCCACCTTCCCCCACTAAGGGGTTTGGCTTAATGTTGAAACTCATGCCTATATATATGCATGAGGTAAAACCACCAAAGATATGCAAGAAGAGATATTCATATACTCTTTCTTCTTATCCATTCACTCCTCCTCGATTCAGTCACCAAACTAACTCAGGCATCGGAGTGCCTTCGGCTGCCTGCAGCTAGGGGCTCTAACATTTGTCTTTGCTTTCCCATTCAGGTTCCAGGAGGATAATCCCTTCCCAAATAATCAAATTGAGAGCCTTATCATCTCCTAACCAAGTCTGTAAAATTTAGGCACTTACGGTTAGAAATATTAAATGAGCTTATTTCATTAGCAGGAGAAAATAACCTTCAATCTTTATGTATTTCCACCAAATAAGGAAAAAAAGAATCCTTCATTCTACTAACATTTTGTAAAAGGTTGGAAAGTTTATGACTCGGAATTGACTCATCCAATGTAAAAATTAAACTCGGATAGAGTCAGCGCAATGACTCAAGAGTGTCATGTTTCTTAAATAATTTTGGAATTATTTAAAAATTGATCAAATACTAATAAAATAAATATATATACATATATCATCATAAACAATTCAAATTAATAAATTTATTTATGCAAGAAAAATACTATAATAAGGAAAGTAAAAGGAAAAAGAATGTTGCATATTACATTAATCCAAATACAAAATGTTCTTGTGGATTGAGATATTGCGGATGCCAATCATCAAAGAAACAAGTACATTAGTACTTCATTTTTCCGTTGTTTTAATTCAGTGTTGAGAATCTTACCTGAGATACACTACATTAGGATTGCAAACGAGTACTCGATTCTTCAATTACCAGAAAGTTTTGACCCATAAAAAATCGGGTATAAATTCTGATTCATAAACGAGTCCGGGTCTAGAACCCAATTTTTTGCGTTTCCTATGTGAATGAGGTAGCAAAATATGTTTTTTTATGAAATGTAACTATGCTGGTTTCTCCTTTTTGTTGTCCATTTAGTGGGGGACTTTTCATGAACGGCAGGAAGTGAGATTGACCTTTGTGGGGACATTTTATGCAACATGGGTGCCCTGTGCAAAATTCAAGAGATTTTATTTATACGTATAGAGAAATTCTTAAAAACTCCCCTATATCAAAAGGGGAGTTTTTGTCCATATCTAATAGCCAATAATTTATTAGTATTTTAAGAGATCCACCTTTGTAGGAAAATATTTAGGAGAGAGAATCGGATATGTGTATCACTGATGACACGTGTAGGGCTTTTATTGGCTAAAAGAGGGTCGCTTTTTTTTAGAAAAATAGCCAAGGAATTTTGTAATAACTCGTGCAGCAAGGCTCTCCTAAGCTCAAACCTATGATAAGATAAGCTCAAGTGTGTGGTGGGGCTTACATAGGGACCCACATGGGGATGGGAATTGAGGCATTTCAAGGCTGTTATAAGGAAATACACCAAGGGCTCGTATTCAATATAAGAAAACCGAACGGCTGAGATCTACCAATTTGCTTACTTTTTTAGAGACTCTTCATCCAAACAGCTGAATCGTTAAGTCAACCTCACCAAATGACAAACCAACTGTGCCCCCACAAATGCTTAAAGAGAATATTCTCTCATATTTGGTTTCTGGAGTGTAATGTGAGGTGGACCGTGGACGGGCAAACTGTTCACACTCGAGCCACCTTAACCTGCATTATTACAAAAACTCAAGAGTAGGGTTACTTTAGATGGCAATCCACCGCTTGATCTGAGATTTGTATGTTTGCGTATACACCCTTTTCACGAAAAAAAAAAACCGCCACGCCAAAAAATTTCATAGAATTGAAAACCTCATAAAGGGATTTCAGTAAAATTTCAAAATTCATGTTTGGTGCTAAAAAAAATTTCCCCGCTAAATTTATGCTAATGTTATTTGGTGCGACTGTGGATTATTTATTGAAAATCATACGAGAGCCATCACAAAAATAATACCCATAAAAAAATAATCATCGTATGCATACCCAACTAATCGACGAAATCAAAATCACAATGCAATCATGATGTTTTGGATTGAGATTGGAAAAGAGTGATGAAATGAGATTATATAGGAGGGTAAAGTTTTCTTAGGAAATGGAATCCTCATACCCTCATAGGAAATAATTTCCAGCATTAACAAAGAAAATGCTGACAAGGCAAGAAAGCGTTTCCGTGGAATTATTCCACACTAAATGCATAAAAAATGGATTTTCCGCAGAAAACCATCCACTTTTGTGCAGAAAAGTTTTACACAAACATGCCCTTAGTGAATCAAAACATAGATCAACTTTATATTAGTCACAATATCAAGAGATTACATGATTTTAGTTCCGGGCTTGATTCCAAGATAGTTTGGAATCTTGATTCTTTTTGTGCTGTGTAAAAAAGAAAGTAGTTCCATATTCATATAAAAAATACTTGTTTTGAATATGAGCACATCCTATCAACACCTTGAATCTTAACTCTCATTTCTCAATTAGAAAGAGCAGTTCTGTCTAAGTGAGTGAGTGATTAAAAAATACAAATGATCTCATCTTACCTCTGATGAACAGAGTTCATATATATGACCCACAAATCATTTATATCATCATACATTTCAAACCTTTATTTATATATAAGATAAGTGGTTATAATGGTGCATGGCTATTGATCAGCTGGTTAAGGACATGAGAAGTGTGTGTGGTTCATGAGTTACTCACTTATATAAATAAAGAACAACTAACGATAAAAATAAAAATAAAAATAAATTTTGATTATGATATATGGGAAATTGTAAAATTGCCCCTTTATCATATACCCTGTTTTCTTATACATAGCCCATATGTGATCAATTTAATAGCTTCATGCGCAATTGCTTTCTCATAGTTAGGATTAGTCTCACTTTGACGTGGGGTTGACGCATTTCCACCTAACATTAACGCCTCAATCATTCCCATCTTCACTATAATCTTTTTCTTGAGATGACATTTACCCTACCTTAAACCAAAATCATTCCATCTTCACCAGCACTCCCCTTTGTTGCAATGCAAGGCGATGGGCCCAATTGGAATTTGAAGGCTCACTTTGTTGTTTTGTTTCTAATCTTATAATATAATAATACATGATTCACAGGGTTAAGGAGTAATTGCTGTGTAGCAGTGTTTGGTTATTGACTTCCCCCAAGCTGTATTTGGACCTACAGAAGGGTCCATACTGCAGATTTTGGATCAACGCCTTCATAACCAAATTTCCATTTACGGAATGCATAGTAGACAATGGAACCAAAACAAAAAAGGAAAAGGAAGTTGTCAGTTCATATATAAAATATTACTTGTTGGATACCTATCCAAAATTTAAAATATAGATATATCTATACATATTATATCTGGACTTGTGGACCACTGCTACCAACTATAAAAAAAGGTTGAGAGATGCCAAATCATGGCCCATCCGAGGTCGGATAATAATATGAGTGAACAGTTTTAGGATCTAAGTTTGTGTGTGTGATGCAGATAATAAAATCCTGTGTTTGGGGGATTGAATCCAGCCCCAAATCATGGATCCAATGCAAACATACATTGGCCATTGCAATTATTGCACGGAAAGCATGTGCGTTTTAGTCCACACATTGTATATCACCTAAAAACACAATCAACTCAGCTTTCAATGCACGTGCTATTGGTGCCCATTTGTCAGACTCCCAACTCTCCTACCCACCCCCAGGCCCCACGGCCCCAGCCCAATCCTTTTGAGGGGAGGGGACCCAGCCATTTCCTCTGCTGCTCCCTATCTCTTGAATCCATTCATCTCCACATCTATTTATTGTGAAGAAATCCATCTCTTCCATTTTGAAAGCTAAAGCAAATCAATAGACACAAATTCAAACAGATATCTCTTATATCTCTATCTCACAGACACACTCAGAAAACCAAGAAAGAAACATTGAAAGTCCCCCAGCCCCAGCCCCACCCCACACACAACAAGGACAATACCACCAATTCCAATTCTCTCTCTTCAACTTGATTCTTCTTCAATGGAAGAACTCATTTCTTCAGCATCTACTTCTCCAACTTCTCTCTTCCCAATCTGCAATGAAACCGTCTCATCTCTCCAACAGAGCCTGCAGCTGCTCGTCCAAAGCCGACCTGAATGGTGGGTCTACGCCATTTACTGGCAGGCATCAAGAGACCCCTCAGGCAGCCTCATCCTTTCCTGGGCGGATGGGCATTTCCGCGGATCCAAACACACGGACAAATTCAAGAAAAACCCACTTCATAGAACTGGGTTTGAGAACACTGAGAGAAAGAAGGCACTGAAAGGGTTCCAAGCTCTAGTAGGAGATGGAATTTGTACGGACATGGATAGCTACGCCGACGGGGACGTCACCGACGCCGAGTGGTTCTACGTGGTGTCTCTGACGAGGACTTTCGCCGTTGGGGATGGTATCCCCGGCCGGGCTCTCAGCTCCGGCAGCTCCGTCTGGCTGGCCGGTGGAAGAGAGTTGCAGGTTTACGACTGCGAGCGGAGCCGCGAAGCGAATATGCATGGGGTTGAGACCCTGGTCTGCATTCCAACCTCGAATGGGGTTTTGGAATTGGGTTCGTCGGATCTGATTCGGGAGAATTGGAGCTTGATTCAACAGGCCAAGGCGATGTTAGAAATGGGGTCCGGTCTGAACCCGGTTTCCAAGCCGGTTCAACCCCTCCCGACCCGAAATCTCCCGTTCGCAGATATGGGTCTGGCTGTCGGAGTCCTCGGAGAGAAGGCGGCGGAGTTTAAGAAAGAAGGTGCGCCGACGGGAACGGCCCACTCGTCCTCCGTCGAGTCGGAGCATTCCGACTCTGAGGAGGGAGGCGCTTGCCCCGCCGCGGAGGTGCGGCGGCCGAAGAAGAGAGGCCGAAAGCCCGGGAACGGCCGCGACATACCATTGAACCACGTGGAGGCGGAGCGGCAGCGGCGGGAGAAGCTCAACCTCCGCTTCTACGCCCTCCGAGCCGTCGTCCCCAACGTCTCAAGAATGGACAAGGCGTCTCTCCTCGCCGACGCTGTCGCCTACATCAACGAGCTCAAGCAGAAGGTCGAGGAGCTGAATTCAGAAGCCAGGAGAGAATCAAAGAGAGTGAAAAGGGAAGAAATTGAATCTGTAGTTCGCCAGAGCGATCGAGCGAAGAGCAGCAGCAGAAGCTTCGATGGTGAATTGAGTTCCGGGGTGGCGGAATTGGAGGTGAAGTTGATTGGATCCGACGCCATGATCAGGGTACAGTCGATGAATTCGAACCACCCGGCCGCGAGGACGATGGCGGCGCTGCGCGAGCTCGAGCTGAAGGTTCACCACGCGAGCGTTTCGAGTGTGAACGAGCTGATGCTTCAGGACATTGTGGTTAGGATTCCGGATGGAATGCAATTGCAGGATGAGGAAAGCTTGAGATCTGCTCTGTTGAGGAAGATGGAGATGATGCAGTAGCAGACTAGCAGTAGCAGTAGTTAGTCTTATGAAATTAGTGATCAACACAAGGGTGTCTTTTGGAAATAAGATAAGATAGAGATGTCCTTGCTGCTTCCTGAAGTAGCTCAAATCATTCATGCTACTTGCTGATTCCTTGACTGGAGCTGGAGTGGAGTGTGGAGACTGTGAGATGCCAGGTACGTTAAGAGTGGTATATAGTATATTTCTATGTAAAAAGAGGGGTGTGTATGTAGAAAGCCCTTTTTTTTTAAAATTATATGAGAGTCTGTTTGTAGCTCCTCTGTGGTTTTGGGTTTTCTTGTAATTGGCAAGGTTGAGAAAGGTGTTCCTGATGCTCTGGATTTCAGATAATGGATGGGGATAGAGCAATCTTTTGTGATTTCTTCATTTAGAAGGAGGAAAATCACTTAATTGTGTGATTTGCAGGAAGTTCCAACTCACAGCACTAGCTAGGTTGTCTGAGGAATTCTTAAAGTAGGACATGTTGCAACTTGACATGGGTTAGAGTTTGTGGGTCCACTTACCTATCATATGTAAGAGGGATTTGATATGTACTCATTTACAAGGAATTAATTAGGTCCTTTGATTTGGAAATTGTCCAATTTAAGTTATGAATTGGACAATCAGACATAGTTCTGACTATGACTTATTTCATTGATTTAGATTAGATAGATAACAACATTTGATGTATCTGATCTTTTTGAAAAATTGCAGTGGAGAGTATTTTGCAAAAAAAATTGGCCATTGTATCAGAGTTCTCTGAAAGGCAAATTGGAAAGTTGAAGGGGTGGACACAACACACATGGCATATTTGTGGGCCTAGTCAGCGTCACTACATAGAAGATGGATTTGTGGATAATAGCCTGACTACATGGAAAATGGATTTGTGGATTATCATGTACAAATTATTAGAATTTTGGATATAGTTATGAATTAGTTTAATAGTTAGATTAGTGAAAATAAATTTGAAGAAATGCAGCTTATTTGAAAATTTGGCTCCTAATAGATTAGGATGGAGAAATAAAATTCACCTAGTGTAGCCAAGGTCAACATAGTAGCCAAAGTCAACATAGTATGATGATAACGCTGATGATGATGATTAGACAGCTAATTGCATTAGTTTAATAATATTAGATTAGATAGCTAGCTAGCTGGGTCTTTCAGATAGCTGTTCTGCAAATCACTTCTGCATAGTGTGGGGCCTTCCAGGTTCTAGGCTGGATAAAGATGCCACTCTGTGGAATAAAGTCCTCCTGTGTAATCTTCCCAAAGAGTTCAGCTTTGGTTGGAGAAGTACTTTCCAGCTCTTTTTAAAATTCATGACATGCCATGTTTACTAGTAGCTTCACTGTAATGAGGGAGAGTTTCTTGATTATCCATCTCTTAGAACTTGATCACTAGATTTTACTGATGACCAAGTTTAGAGTCATATGGAGAATCTTTAGATGACAGGAGAAGTTGATCTGTTTTATAAATTGTAAATTTAACAACTAACAACAATGTATAAGGAATTTACTTCTTAAAAGATGACTAATCCATAAGATAAGTTATATAGATTTGTTAGGGACAACAAGCCCTATAAAAAATAAAAATAAAAAATGGATGCTTAATACAGAAGCTAGAGAATAGCTCACAATACTGTCTTCAATTGGATGACTGAAGCATCTATAGGCACTGATTATGACATGTGCTAATCCTTAATTAAGCACTCTTATAATAATAAGATCATTGGGCCCTACCCTACCGTCAAGACACTCGTGAGTTCCTCTCGTTGTTAAATGTTGCATTGTAAATTAAGATTTCTGAAGCCGTGAGATGTACGTTGGATGTTGCGAACTATCTAATTTAAGGTCACGAAATGTATAACAAAAATATGTGTTTTGCGTTTATCATCAATTTTAATGTTTGTTGTGTAGCCTTAGAACAGACAATTGCACGCATTAAATTGGCCCTTTTTTTAACTCATTGTTGGAAAACTCTCCGAATTGACTCTTGACTCTCCCGGATCATCTCATTTTGACAAAACACCAAGTCAAAAATATGTGAGACTCGGCCGAGCGATCTCATTTTAATAAGTTGTTTGCATTCCGAACCAGTTAATAGGCAATTCTAATTCTAAATAATTAAAATTTATTTATAAGTAATTATGCATGGGGTTTGGAGTAAGTAATTTAAAAATGATAACTGGAATGTAATTTGGAACTTATATTTGATTTTTTACATTTGATATTTGGAATAACAAATTAAGTAATATGCAATCTTTTTTATTTCGTTTAGTTTCTTTATTATTTTACTTTTCTTGCATATATATAGATTTATTAATTTGAATTGATTATCTCGAATGGATGTAAATGAATATATTCTAATATTTTGTAAGTAATGGATTCATTTTTAAATATCTTTAAAATTATTTTAAAAAAATATGACTCTTGAGTCTCCGTGTTGACTATATCTAAGTATTTTTTTTTTTTTTGCATTTGCATTTGCACTTACATTTGATAAGTCGAGGCCGAGTCACGAGTTTTCCAATGTTATTTTTACTATATCTCAAAATCTTCTTATAAACGGTGGGCTAGTGGACCTTAAAGCCTTTAGTGGGAGCGATGTTTAGACAGCAGCATATAGGACATAGAACCTACCATTATTACTTGGTCGAGTTTTGCTTGCTTCATCTGGAATCCACATAAATTCATAATAATGTGGGCTTTATCAAAGGATTCCTAAATAGATAAAGATGTGAAGGATCAAGGACCTAAAAGAAGAGTTGTACATGACACCATCACTTTCCTAATTAAATTTAATTTACCAGTGTGATGAAGGGAAGATAATCTTTTATCAAGAGGAGAGATTATTTGACATCTTATAAATCCCCACCTTCAACATTGAGTTTAAACCCCTTTGCTAGGAGGATATCACTTTGAGAATTGGGAATTCAGTTCATGTATGACTTTTTAGCTTATAATGTAACTAGTGAATTTTTCTATCAAATGCATATATGCTTCCTGATTCCATTACTATTAAATAAATACATGTGTCAAGTAATCCCGACAATTTCCTTCCACAAATATGTCTATCACAAACATATCCATGAACTAATTAGGCCCTGTTTGGCAAATCTTATATGTATGAAACAGACATGTGGATAATAGATCTGTATAGAATAGATCTGTATAAAATAGACATGTTACATTTAGACCGTTTGGTAAGACCATTTCACAATTTAAATAGACGTTTGAGGATCCTACGGTTCAATGTTTTTCATGAATTTCTAAAGATGCAGAAGGAATTAAGGACTCAAATTTGGCGCCATAAACGCTCTTGGGCTTAGGAAGAGGATCAACGGTTCAGATCTTGATATACAAGGCCACAAAATGAAAAAATTCAGATCATACGGTCCACAATCTTTCACAAATATCCCGAGATTGACAAAGAATCAACGGTTCAGTTTTCATGCCATAGTCTTTCTTAACATGATAGAGAGAAACAACAATTTTGATTGAAGTTGAGAACCCCACAATTAAAAAGAAAATCAAAAAATAAGAGTGATGAAACCTAGATAGTTTGAAAGCATTGATATCAAAGGTTCCGCCATTTTGTATGATTTTCTAGAGATTCTCAAGGGATCAAAGGTTGAAATTTGATCCTATAATTGTTTTTGGGCTTATGAAGAGGATCAACGGTTTTGATCTTGATAGAGGGTCTCACAAAAGGTTAGAAATGTAGATCCAATGGTTTAAATCTCTTTGAGATTATCTCGTGATTTGCGCAACATCAACGGTTAAAACTTAATGTCATAGCCGTTATTGAGGTCATTAAGGCATACAACGGTTTGGATTTTCACCCAGGGGCCCATAATTTCAAAAAATTACAAAAACACGGACTGACTTCAATGGGCACTGTAGCATCACATCTCCCCGCTTTAGATGAAAACATCTGTCCGGAAAATGATAGGTTTTGGTTCTTCCTCATACAGACATAAAATGTCTTTTTGTCTATATAAAAAAGATACATACATGTACCATCCAAACAGTCTTAAAGTCTAAATATCTATTTCAAACCTCATTAAGAGAAATAGAGGTGGGGTTATAGACGTGCCAAACAGCCCCTTAGTCTATAATGATTACTCTCCACAATTATATTGTTTTGACAAAACTTTCAAAATGGATGCCGCACCAGAGATTGTGTGGAATTTTCAAACCCCACCAACTATGAAAGTAGAAACCTTTATAATTTTCTGGGCTTTTTTCTTTCACTTAATTCATGACAAGAGCATGTAATGTTAGGAGTTCATAGACAAGATGTGAGAGCTTTTCCTATTGGCATTTTAAGATACCATATTTCTTCGTTAAAATTTTAAATTTTGACCACTTGAAAGTTACAAATTGCCTATAAAATTCTCGAAATTCTAATTTTCTTAACAATAGCAAATCCTGCACCTAAGAAGAGAATTTAGGAAGTCAAACCAGAGGACAACTTTTGGTGAAATTAGAAATCCTCCAACATGAATTCAAAAGACAAATCATAATCAATAATTAGAGTGTTTTTGTCATTGACCCATCTATTTGTTATCAAACCCAATTATTTCCATCAATCAATGCTCTTTCTAATCAAAAGTACAATATGCTTTCTACACATGCATCTCAAGTCAAATTTTTATATTTTCTTTATTAGGCAATGTTTATATGCATCTATCTCTCACCATAGGGTGAGGGATGCTTCCATAAATGAGATATTTCAAGTAGAAAAGAGGGATTTCAAGTACATATGGTGTACTTGAAACCCCCCATTTATGGAAGCATTCCTCACCCTATAGTGAAGGATAGATGCATATGAACATTTCTCTTCTTTATTAACATGATTTTCATATCCATGTATCTCTAAATCGCCCAAGACTATACTTGTATGTTGCATTAATTCTACTCCTCACCACTGTACATTTCTCCCAACCCCAATCTTGAAAGAATGAGTCACTATTGATGATGTCTTTTTGTTTTTCTTCTAAGAAACGAGTCAATGTCATCTACTTGTACATCCGTGCAAAGAGTGCGCTCAAAGCTAGAGACGGAAGAATTCGAGCCTTTGGATCTTAACTTGCTTTCTTGGATTTCACGAAACCAGGTTTTGGTGTTTCCAGTTGGTTTGACTTTTCCTTCTAGTTTTGATTTTGTGTTTTTTAATCCTGTTGTACTGGTCTATTACTTAAGCATTTAATTTTCTGATCAGTTTCTAAGAACTAAGGTTGAAAAACTCATTAATAGAGGCTGGTTTGACTTATTTTAAAGGAGGACAAGTCAAAAATGAAGTTAGAAATACAACACAGACTATTTAATGACTAAATTTCAGGGACTATTTCTTTATTAAAATTTATAGCTAAAATTTAGAACATTATAGATTTTAGGACATGATGTGACATAATGTGATATTTTGTCCTATGACATTTGAAATGCTATATTCTTTTCATTAGAGTTTCAAATCTCAACCACCCAAAAGACCCTTTGGGCAAGTTTGGCAACGGTCCGCGTAAGGAGATTTTTCGCCCTTTTTTAGCGCGATGATGGATTTTGTATGTTTGGATCAGCGTTGATTTTTAGAGGGTGGAAGGGAGAAATCCGTGGAACAAGAGATTACTGCAGTTGGACCTTCACCCCTTAGATGCACAGAATCCGGGGAATGAGAGAAAGGCGGATGAACAATGAAAAACAGTAACCAGGGGCAGTAATGTCGGCTTAATACGTTTTTGCTTTGAGAATGTACCTTTTAGGTCTTATAATCAAGATCCAAACCATTAGTCACCTTTAACAACTCCAAAACGGCTACCTCATTAAATTTCAGTTGTTGATTCCTCTTATATCTCAAGATATGTGCCAAAACGTTTTACTGTTTACACTAATAATTTTGAAAACAGTCCGTTTTTCCAAAATTTTCAGTTTATGTGGGGTCTACGATCATGATTGGAACCGGTCATTAGTTCTGTAAGGTCAAACACGGCAAGGTGACCAAATTTCAACCATTAACTCATCTTATATCTAGAGATATGTGCCAAAACGTTTGACTGTTTACACTAATTTTGAAAACAAGAATAAAACTAATCCGTTTTTCTAAATTTTTCGATTTATGTAGGGTCCAAAATCATGATTGAAACTAGCCATTAGTTCGGAAAGGTCAAACACGGTAAGGTGACCAAATTTCAATCGTTAATTCCTCTTATATCTCAAGATATATGCTAAAACAGTCCTTTTTCTAACTTTTCCAGTTTATGTGGAGTCTAAAATCATGATCGGAACCAGTCATTAGTTCGGGAAGGTCAAACAAGATAAGATGACCAAATTTCAACCATTGATCCTTTTTGTATCTTGAGATATTTGTAAAAACGTCCATTAAATCATACATTCTACAAATTGTAAGAACCATTCCTCCATCCAAACCTGGAACTCTCATCAGGAATCCTACATGAAGAGGTGTTGATTCTTTGGAGATTGAGAGAATCCTCTACACAGAGGATTTCTTTCATAGTATAGACTGTTGCCAAACGTGCCCTTTGAAAGTCATGTAATTCCACTCTCTATACTATTTATTAAAATTTCAAATCCTCCATAAAAAAGAGGGATTTGAAAAAAAGTATAATTTTTGGAGAATCGAAATTCTCCTGGACATGAATTCTTGGAATTCTAATAAAGAAACGAGCCTTTATTGCGAGCCTTTATTGGGATAAATTTTCCAATAGCTCAATAACTCATCCTAGTCACACAATCTGAATGAAGTTAGGTATACTGTGCTTATACAATAAGAGGATACCCCAGGGAGGGAGAGAGGGAGAGAGAGAGAGAGAGATACTATTCTAAGTTTCCATACAACCCACTATTCAATTGTTTAGTATGATATAGTTTTCATCGCAACAAAAGAAAAAACAAAAAAGAGCTGGTTTTTCTTGATACAGAGAATGTTAATTTACCGTGCGAGGGGCGGGATGGGATATTGGGATTGCAGAGTTTCTCTATTTCTTTAAAAATAGAAGACCAAGGCAAATAAGCCTTAGAGCATATTATTTGCATGAAACTAAATTCTCAGGAATGTATAATAAAATGCTATTCAGAAAAAATATATATAAAGAAGTGATACCGATGGATCCCTGTGCCTTGTATTAGTAGGAATTTTGGGTCACACACAGGCCAATAGAAGACCCTCTATATATTTAATGAGGTGTGGGTCACTCTCACTGCTTCTACACACAATCCAGACCCATCCAGCATTCAGATTCCATACGGTCGCATGTTGGAGTGCAGTTGCAGCAAAGCTGCAACAAATCTAGGCACGTAATCGATTCACTCCGAGGGAAAACAACAAACAAAAACACTGTATTAGGTCCACTCAAGTTGACCAAAATCATGTGTGGGTCAGTGGGTGAGTTCATTTCATACGTCATTTCACGTGGATTCATGGCATGCATGCCTCACTGAGCAAGAACAAGATAACATGAGTATTATTTTATCAGAGAAATTACATAAAAAAATGTGTCTATGGACCATGGTCCATGGGTGATGTGCGGAAGGTCCAATAGGACTGACAACTTTTACAATTCTATACTGTAAATTTACTGATTGTGGAGTGGGCAAGACTCACATGTGAAATTGGGCATTTAAATTAAGGACCATGATTAGATCTGTTTCTAATTTACTAATATAAATTATAATAAGATTTGAGTATGGTGATGTGATGGGTCCTACTGTCCTATGAATATTATCATATGAATGTAGTATGTTAACTAAATAATTAAAAGTATTATTTAAGTATGTAATTCTGGGGTCCTGATTCACGTTGGCAATTTATTTATTTTTATTCAGCTACTTGAATATAAATATGGTTTTGGGTACCGGTCAGGTAAGTTAGAGTAAACTTGGGACTTGGATTAGGTGCGTTTGTAAGATGCAACTTGGGTCAGGGCATGTGGAATGGGCTCAGTTGGGTTTGTGTTGGGCACAAGCCTAGATTTGTAATCCACATAGAGTTTGAGTCGAAATTGGGTTTCCAATCCTGAGTGCAATAAATTCAAACAGGCAGCTAACTGATTAACATATGTACATGTATTGTATAATTTATAGTATACATGCATTCGCTCTTGTACATACATCTCATACAAAGCAATCCATATGAGGTAGCATACTGGGGCCCACCTATACAATTCGAATCGACCATAAAATAGGGACCCCCTTGATAGTCACAAATTCTTTGAGTTGTGCTCCTATATGATTAGGCTAGATCGTTGGATTAAGGGTCATTTTTTTTTTATATAAAGTCATTAAATTTGTAGGCCATAGATCAAGGAGCTAAAGGCACGAGACTGGCCCCAAAATTTGACATCTAGGTCCATCATGAGTGGATCTTCACATCCCCTAGGTGGGGCTCCATCCAGCATTTCCCTGATTCCTTGAAACAGGGGCCCAAGAACAACTTATTCATGCCTAAAGAAACTCATGGTCCAGGTGGCTGAATCTTCCTAAACTGTTGCTATTAATGTAAACCTATTCAAAATTCATGTCCTTTTAAGGGCCTGTTTCTTTACTAGAATTCCAGTTTGAGATATGATGTCTCATCATGTCCCATTGCATTTTCAAATCCCAGGTTTCATTATAAAAATTTATGAATTATAGCACATGATAAGTTCCAATTAGCCTTTAGAAATTCCTGAAATTTCACCTTCTTTGCATTTTAGTGGAATTCCAAAATGTTCATGCCCTAAGAGTACCCAAAGGACCACGGACCAGTCCTAACACGGCCAACTGAAACTGATCATGGTCCACGTTCTCAAGCTCTAAGTAGCTGAATCTTTCTTATCTACAATGGAGCATACGCCAGACAAAGGGCTATGTTTGCCTGTCGTTACCATCTTTATAATGTAGCATGGACCACTTTTGGAAGAGTCTTTCTGGGACCACTGGGATGTGGGCGAGTTTTTGTGAGGGGTACAGTGTTTTCCCTGGGAAATCCTTTTCTGTCCATTTTTCACTTGTTGAAGGAGAAAAGGAGAGACAGCTTGGTGGGATTTTGCTGTTTTGTCTGTGTAGCCTCTTCAAATCAGTGGGTTCAGTTTTCCCTTCATGTTTGGGTTTTATTTAGCTGGCCCGGCTAGTGGGCTTTAGTTTTTTGGGTTGGTTCTTTCTTGGCTGTGCCTTTTCATGTTTCCTGAAAAAAAATTAAAATTGGTGGGGTTTTCTCCAATTTGTTGGAAAATATATAAAAACTCCACCCATGATAGGAAAGCAGGTATATATATGGGGCCATAACTCTACTCGATCTGGAGGGGCCACATCCTACTTTCAGGTAAAATAGGTTATTCGCTATTCCTGGCTTATCTTTTTGGCCTAAACATGCCTTACTCTACATATAACTCAGGGGCCATGAAAAGAGTGTAGTTAATTTGAAAGTAGTGGAAAAGGACAATGATTCTTTTTCAATGGTGTTATAACATTAGTTTGTGGGGAAATTTTATTTGTACCCACCTCTTTTACTGAGCCCACCCACATTTTTAAAAATACCCAAAATATTCTTCTCTTCTCTCCACTCATCTTCCTCTCTCCTTCCCTATTCCTTACTCTGGCCACTTCTGCCCAACCCATCCGCCGCCGATCACTCTCCCTCTCTCTATCTCTCTTGCCCGCTATCGGCAACCCCCGTCCCTCTCCCCCCTCCCCCACTTTCTCTTTTGCTCTCTCGTCCTCTCCCCCCATCTCCCTCTCGCTCGCCGCCGGCCCCTGCCCCAAAATCCCTCTGACCTCTGTCGCTCTCCCTCTCCCTCTCCCACTCTCTCTCCCGCTCTACCTCTCGCCCGCCGCCTGTTGTCGTAGGTGGCCTCTCCCCTCCTCTCCCTCTCTCTTCCTCTTCCTCTCCCATCTCCCATCTTCTACCGCCCAACACCACTATCGATTGTTGATCTTGCCGGACGAATCCCCACAAAGAGCTCCCCACTCTTGTACTTAATAAACAACATTGAATCACCATAGCAAAAGCTTCTTCTGATAATGATTGACGAACTTGATCCACCCGTATACAGAAAAAATGGTGCAAGGAGTTTGAGAGCCAATGCACAGTAGAGGTGCACGGCGTTTCATACCCGTGCACATGAGTTATGCATGGAATATGCACGGAATTTATGAGTATTTTCATCGCGTGCAAAAAAAAAAAAAATTAAAGGTGGGTGTGCTTAGAAAAATCGGTGGTGTGTTATGAATTAGGGTCCTTATTACTAGGGACCAAAGTTGTCATGCACCATGCGATCTATTGTTTGGCACAATGGGTTAGCTTTCCATGAAAATAAATTCATAACGTTCAAAAGATTGAGAATGCCAATTTTCTCTTCATCCTTCCCATGGAGATCAGTAACATCACCTTCACAAAACATGGGCATGACTTATTTTAAAGATAATTAGTACGTATAACTATATAATACTAAGATGATAATAGTAGTGATAATAAGATGTTTGAGAATTGTCAAACGGTCTCTCTCGACAACATTTAGAATAATTAAAAAAAGATAAAAAAAATCATATATAATGATTCTTTAAGAAAAAATTAGATATAAAACTTTAGAATAGAATCATGTGGTGCATGTGATAGAGTTTAATAGGGTTATGGATTCGTGACACTGTGAATTGGATATCAATGGTTGTTCCTTTTCCAAGTTCAATCTATGTAAACTGACTTAATTAAACCATACATGCACCAGTAGGTCAATATGAGTTCCATGTGGGGCTGGGTGAGCCTATGAGGGTTGCATCTGGATTGGGCTACAAAAATTAGGGGTCATGACACCTCTCATGAAGAATAGGCCCACATTCCTCTCCTGTCATGAACTGCAGTGAGAAATATCAATCTTGGGAAAATGTCGGGATATTATCAAATTTAATGGTTTTCTAAGGATATTGATGGGAAACTTTCACAGACAAATGAGTTTTTTTTTTTAAATAATTGAAATTTCATAATGATATAACATAAATACAAATAATATGACTTTTTATGGGATTTCCTCGTTTTCTTTTTTATTTTATTTCTCATGATGTTTAGAAATATTCTAAAAATGTTGAAATAATATGGAGAAAATCATCTCAGGTATATGTTGTGATATTATGACCATATTCTTAAATCATCTCTAATTCTTATATATGAAAAGGAACTGTTTCCAATTGTAGAAATCAACCAATTGCTTCAATTTGATTTGGACCATTCTACAGTTTTGACCTCCTATTAATATCAGCCATTAAGAGGATCAGTTTCCTTTCCACGTGTGGAAAATGGCCTTCTAAGATGAAGCCAGCTGATTTAGAAATCAGTTCGTTCATTTGAATTTGACCTTCTTAAGTCTCAAATGCCTTTTTACATTCATCTTTATTTTCTCCCTCCCATTAACTCTCATCTTCACTGATTCCTATAAATCGTAACTCCTGTCTTCTCACCTTCTCCAAGGACTTTTTGATTTCCTCCCCACTCTCCATCCCTTTGCGAAGAGGATCCCCTGTGTGGTCCAAACAGGAAAACCCTGTTTGGACCACCCAGGGGGTGCCACATATGGGGGAGATGTCATATCAATGACATCTCCTCTCCTCTAACTTAAAAAAAAAAAAAAATTGCAGCTGATGTGGATCCCCTTCATTGGTCCAAACAGGGTGCCCCTGTTTGGACCAAACAGGGGATCCGGATCCCCATCCTTTTCGTTCTGGCACCTGAGTCCTAAGTCCTAACTAAGGCCTAATCTTTTTTCTCTCATCTCCACCCGTTACATAACTCACCAAAACTTTTATTTCATTTTTTATTTATTTTTTTCAACCATCAAATCACATGCTTAGACGTGACAGTGATGATTGAATCTTCATTGGCTATCCTTGGACTAATATGAAATGGCCCATTTCAGCCAATTCAAGCACACTTCCATTACTCATAGATGTCTACAAACTCATAATTATGAAATTTTTTATTCAATGCACCTTATGTCACTAATAGGTGCTGTATTTTACTTCTTATTTTACTCATTTTAATAATACTTTCTTTTTTTTTTCAAACTCTAGGGATTGGTCGGTACAAATTTTGTCATTTCTTTTTTTTTCAAGATAATCTTATATCCTTTGTTCCTTTTGTTATTAATAGGTGTCAAATTATTGATTGTCTTGCATTTTGATTTCCTAACCTGCTTAATACATCTAATTTTTAAGATAAAGATGAATTTTTTTTCTTTTAATGCCCGGGCTGAGCATGGGCCTCCTTCGCTAGTTATCATATGAATGTAGTATGTTAACTAAATAATTAAAAGTATTATTTAAGTATGTAATACTGGGGTCCTGATTCATGTTGGCAGTCTAATTTTTTTATTCAGCTACTTGAATATAAATATGGTTATGGGTACCGGTCAGGTAAGTTAGACCAAACTTGGGACTTGGATTAGGTGCGTTCGTAAGATGCAACTTGGGTCAGGGCAAGATTTGTAATCCACATAGAGTTTGAGTCGAAATTGGGTTTCCAATCCTGAGTGCAATAAATTCAAACAGGCAGCTAACTGATTAACATATGTACATGTATTGTATAATTTATAGTATACATGCATTCGCTCTTGTACATACATCTCATACAAAGCAATTAATATGAGGTAGCATACTGGGCCCCACCTATACAATTCGAATCGACCATAAAACAGGGACCCCCTTGATAGTCACAAATCCTTGGGTGTGCACCTATCTGATTAGGCTAGATCGTTGGATTAGGGGTCGTTTATATATATATATATATATATATATATATATATATATATAAAGTCGTGAAATTGTAGGCTATGGATCAAGGAGTTAGAGGCATGAGATTGGCCCCAAAATTTGATATCTAGGTCCATCATGAGTGGATCTTCACATCCCCCTAGGTGGGGCTCCATCCAGCATTTCCCTGATTCCTTGAAACAGGGGATCTGAATTCCCCTGTGAGTAACCCAAGGACAACTTTTTCATGCCTATAAGGGTATGTTTGTGTACACACCGTTTCCGCAGAACGAGGAAATTGCTACGTCAGCAAATTCCATAGAAATGAAAACCTCGGAAAATGATTTCTGTAGAATTTAGAAATACATGTTTGGTGCAAAAAAAGTTTCTTCATTGAATTGGTGCAAATATTATTTGGTGCGGCTGTAGATTCCTTATAGAAAATCAAAATTTCTTATTTGGTGATAAAGTTTTTTGAAGAAAAATAACATAACATGTATATTATTTATTTAACATTAAATAATAATTTATATAAAGAAATAAAAAATGAAATAGTTATAGGGTTTTGGGGTTGAAAAGGATAAGAGTGAGGAAAAGAAGGAGAAGTTTTCCGAGGAAATCCATTTCCCATACCCCTATGGGAAATTCATTTCCACAATTATCAAGAAAATGCCGACGAGGCAAGAAAGCTTTTCCGTGGAATTGTTCTGCACCAAACGCCGGAAAAATGGGTTTTCAGTAGAAAACCTTCAACTTTTCCACGGAAAAGTGTTACACAAACATGCCCTAAAAAAACTCATGGTCGAAGTGGCTGAATCTTTCTAAACTGTTGCTAATAATGTAAACCTATTCAAAATTCATGTCCCTTTGAGTACCCAAAGGACCACGGGGCTATTAGCATTTGTGATGGGCCCACTTGTGTTTACGTGTAGGTGGACCCCACTCACAAAGAGACACCCATCACAAGGAATCTCAAATTCAAATTGAGAGAGTTTGATCCAACCTATTATCCTTATCATCTCTTAATTCAAATTTGAATAGAGATCTTATTACTCATTAGCCAAAGGGGCTTTATATAGACATAAGAGATATCAAACGTTATCCTTATCGCGTTTGTAGGTCAACTCTTATAAATCAATGCTTCTTATCTACAATGGAGCATACGCCAAACAGTGGGCTATGTTTGCCTGTCGTTACCATCTTTATAATGCAGCATGGGCCTCTTTTGGAAGAGTCTCTCTGGGACCACTGGGATGTGGGCGAGTTTTTGTGAGGGGTACAGTATTTTCCCTGGGAAATCCTTTTCTGTCCAATTTACACTTTTTGAAGGAGAAAAGGAGAGACAGCTTGGTGGGATTTTAGTGTGTTGTGTGTGTAGCCTTTTCAAATCAGTGGGTTCAGTTTTCCCTTCATGTTTGGGTTTTATTTAGCTGGCCCGGCCTGTGGGCTTTAGGGTTTTTTGGGTTGGCTCTTTCTTGGCTGTGCCTTTTCATGTTTCCTGAAAAAAATTAAAATTGGTGGGGTTTTCTCCAACTTGTTGGGAAATATATCAAAACTCCACCCATGATAGGAAAGCAGGTATATATATGGGGCAATAACTCTACTAGATCTGGAGGGCCACTTTCAAGTAAAATAGGTTATTTGCTATTCCTGGCTTATCTTTTTGGCTTAAACATGCCTTACTCTACATATAAATCAGGGGCCATGAAAAGTATGTAGTCAATTTGAAAGTAGTGGAAAAGGACAATGATTCTTTTTTCAATGGTGTCGTAACATTAGTTTGGGGGGAATTTTATTTGCACCTACTTCTTTTATTGAGCCCACCCACATTTCCAAAAATACCCAAAATACTCTCATCTCCTCTCCTCTCCTCTCCTCTCCCTCCCTCCTATGTTCCTTGCTCCGGTCACCCCCGCCCAACCCCACCGTAGCCGATCCCTTTCCCTCTCTCTATCTCTCTCGCTCGCCGCCGGTAGCCCCCGTCCCTCTCCCCCCTCCCCCTTTCTCTCTTCCTCTCTCCCCCTCTCCCTCTTGCACGCCGCCGGCCCCTGCCCAAAATCCCTCCGACCTCTGCTTCTCCCCCTCCCTCTCTTTCTCTCCCACTCTCTGCCTCTCGCCTGCAGCCCGTTGTCGTCGATGGCCTCTCTTCTCCTCTCCCTCTCTCTTCCTCTTCCTCTCCCTCTTCCATCTTCCATCTTCCATCGCCCAACACCACCGCCAATTGTTGATCTTGCCCGACGAATCCCCACAAAAGAGCTCCCCACCCATGTGCTTAATAAACATCAACGAATCATCGTAACAAAGCTTCGTTTGATAATGATTGACGACTTGATCCACCCGTGTAAAAAAAAAAAAAGGTGCAAGAAGTTCGAGAGCCGTGCACAAAAGAGGTGCACGGTGTTTCATACCCGTGCACATGAGATATGTATGGAATTTATGGGTATTTTCGTCATGTACAAGTTTTTTTTTTAAATGTGGGTGTGTTTTGAAAAATCAGTGGTGTGTTCAGAATTAGGGTCCTTATTACTGGACCAAAGTTGTCATGCATCACACGATATAGTGGTTGGCACAATGGGTTAGCTTTCCATGAAAATAAATTCATTAACGTTCAAAAGATTGATCAGAATGCCAATTTTCTCTTTATCCTTCTCATGGAGATCAGTAACATCACCTTCACAAAACATGGGCATGACTTATTTTAAAGATAATTAGTACGTATAACTAGATAATACTAAGATGATAATAGTAGTGATAATAAGATGTTTTAGAATTGTCAACCGGTCTCTTTCGACAACATTTAGAATAATTAAAAAAAATTAAAAAAAAGATTAAAATTTCATATATAATGATTGTTTAAGAAAAAAATTAGATATAAAACTTTAGAATAGAATCATATGGTGCATGTGATAGAGTTTAATAGGGTTACGGAATCATGACACTGTGAATTGGATATCAATGGTTGTTCCTTTTCCAAGTTCAATCTATGTAAACTGACTTAATTAAACCATACATGCACCAGTAGGTCAATATGAGTTCCATGTTGGGCTGGGTGAGCCTATGAGGGTTGCATCTGGATTGGGCTACAAAAATTAGGGGTCATGACACCTCTCATGGAGAATAGGCCCACATTCCTCTCCCTGTCATGAACTGCTGTGAGAAATATCAATGGTATATGTTGTGATATTATGACCATATTCTCAAAGAGCAAGGCTCTCCTAAGCTCAAGCTTAGGAAAAAATCTCGTAAGCTCATGCTTGTGGGGCCCACCCTTGGTCCATCCAAATGGACCAAACACATGACTTCCCTAAATTACACATGTCCACCAACTTTCGGTCAGATCCGAATTTATTGGACCGTTGGATTGACTATGTATCAATCTAAATGGACCGTTGACCATTAAACTTTTGGGCCCATATGGAGATGATATAAATTGCATTTAGGGCTGATCTTTTGTAGAGAGGAAGATTCAAGGGAGTCCTTGAAATCCTCCCTCCCCCAATTTGGGTCCCCAGGTGGACCCCACCACACACTTGAGCTTACCTTATCTTAAGCTTGAGCTTAGGAGAGCTGGCCTCATTCTCAAAACATCTCTAATATATGTGACAGTGTTACAAACTGAAGCCCCTCACCAGATTATGCTTATAAACAATGACAGCACCATCCCTTATAACCTGAAACTTGCGTAAGAACATTACATGTATAAACAAATGGATGAGAGCTCATCTGTATTTCAGGTGAGATTTATGTCTAACGCAGGCCCTGTGATTGCTGGCCCCTTAGACCATTTTAATCTGTAACTACAGAAAGAAAGAAGTATAATTTACAATTAATTTTTTTATAACTAGTTTAGACAATTGAGTAGATACTGATTTGTCATGTGTACAACTTTCATCTCACTTATGTGAAGCCCGCTCTTGATTAATCTAATCCATTCACACACATACAACCCATAGACAAGATATCGCTCTAAATTCTACTTTGATTGAAGTAATAATAAACACTCTAATTAGATTCATCAGAGGATTAAAAAAAATTAAAATTAAACATTATAAGTCAAATATTTTTTTATATACATTGATCAATTCAAATGCATGTAAGTAACAATTCAAATATAGTGAACCTATGCCACTATCTATGCATGGGAGGCATGGAGATCAAGCATTGAAACTGCCATGCAAACATCAGCAATATTAATCATTTCTCATTTGTTTAATGCATTTTTTTTTTCAAATAATCCTTTTCTTTTTTTATAATTAGCTGAGTCATATTTAAGGATGTAAATGAGTTTCGATACTGAGTCCGGGTCCATGATAGACCTGGAACCGGAACCGGAACCATTTAATGGGATGGTGGACTTAGAATAGGAACCGGTTCCTTGGTTCCAGAACCATATATGGGACAAGTTTGAGTCTAAGTAGAGAATGACATGGGACAAACCCTAGTTTTTAAGAGAAATTCTCGAAAATTGAGGTATTTGGCCCACGGGTCGGAATCAAAGTGAAACTGGAGATAGACCTAGACCCTGTTTTAGTCACGGGCAAAAAGAAAAAAAGACCTAGACCTTGACCCGTTTATTTATCGGGGCCTAAATAAGGACCAAGCCGGGTTTTTAATGGGTCGGAATCTCTAGGCAATTGAAGTATCGTCACGGTTTACATCCCTAGTCATATTGGATTGACCCTCTGAAAACAGGTAAATTTCATATTGGGTCATGACTTGTAATCCATGTGCCTCAATCCTAAATATAAAAACTTGAAATTCCCTCTCTCCATTTGTTGGGAAAGCAAGCAGACTTTGACCCTCCGTTTGGGAAGGGGAGAGGGGAGGGGAGGGAAAATTTGAGGGTGAAGGAAAATGAAGGGGAGGGGAGGGGAGGGAAGGGAAGGGAAAATTAATTTTACCTCATCTTGTTTGGAAAGTCAAAAAGTATAGGGAAGAAAAGTGAAAAAATAGGTTTTTATTTATTTGTATGATAGAGAGAAAATTACCGTTTATACTTACTTTTATAAAAACTTTAAAATTATCTTTTACATATAAAGGACAATTTTACCATTTTTTTCATTTTTCCCTCCTTTCCCCATTTTCCCCCTTGTTTTGGGGGAAAAAAATTTTCACCCTTCAACCCTCCCCTCCCTCCCTCCCTCCTTTTTTTTCCCTCCCCCTCCATTTTCCTCCCTTCCCAAACGAAGGTGAGAAAAACTTTTGCAGCGAAATTGGGCGGGAAGGGGATGAGCTCGTCCGCACTGCAAAACGACGCACCTGACCTCGTCTGTCAGCTCGACAACGTCCAAGGCATAGTCGATGCTCTCTCCTCCGTTCGATGGAAACGCCATCAGGTCTCTCTCTCTCTCTAGAAATCTCTTTCTAGGGTTTCTGCCATAATCCCCCCCCCCCCCTCTTTCTCTATATCTCTAATGCATCTCTTTTTTCTCCTTCAAAACAAACAGGATGCAGTGATCGAGCTATCAGAACATGGCTTCGTATTGATCGTAGAAGAAACCGGATGTCTGCAGGCCAAAGTCTATCTCAAGCGCGAGGTATTACTATCCATTTCCCCAATCTTCTTCTTTTTTTCTGGTTTCTTTCTTTGTCACTGGAAGTGATTTTTTTTAGCAATCTTTCTTTGTGGGCTGCTCTTAGCTTTTCCTCCTATATGAATATGGTGCCGCGGAGGGGCGCCCTAGATTTGGACTGAGCTTAGGCCTCTTTGTGGACTGTCTTAATGCATTCTCGACGCCTGGTCATACATCTGTTATTGAGATCAGATATCCGGGGCCTGATATGCAGCTTCTTCTCAAGTAAGATGCTGATTTCTCCTTTTTGTTTGTTGACAAGTGTTATTGTTTTTGTCTGCTTGGGATTGTTTGTTTAATTGGAATTGGGACCCTAGGATTTCAAAGGAATTCCTTTTTTCTTAATGAATAAATGGTAAGGGCATATTTGTTTCATGTAATTGATTTCCTAGGAATTGTATGGCTTTGTATTTCTATAAGTGGTTAAAGATGAAGAAATCAAAGGTGAATTCCAAAAATGACCATCAAATAACCTCCCCCCTTTATGGAAATTGAATCAAGGGAAGGAGGGAAATGAATACCCAGCTATCACTCTAGTAATTTAAATTCTAGGAAATTCAATGTCACATCTACATCGCTACCTTATATACTTCACTCATCGCCTCATATCTTGGACCCCTCACCACCTCTTTAATAGTCCTTCGATGGAGCTTATTTGACCATAAATTCCTATGTATTCTATGTAGACAACCAGGCCCTGAAAAGTAAAAAGATTGAAGGTGAAGCTTTACAATGGGCCATCAATTACCTCTCCCTTGATACCAAGTGATTACCCACCCATCAGCCTAGTTCGTGAATTAAATCCTGGGAAAGCGATGGTCCTGTCTACATCTCTACCCTAGACCCTTCAATTATCTCTTCTATGACCCTCCTTCAAGAAAAAATCCTTCACCATGAATTTATAAGAATTCAACAGATTCCAAGGAATGCATTGTAACAGGGTTCTTTTATCAAATGGGGTATTAAAGAGGAGAGGAGTGAAGGGCGCGTGAGGTGGCATTCGTGGCAATCTAGAGGGGACCGTTATATTCCTAGGATTACTCATTTCATGTCAAAGGGGAGATTATTTGATGGCCTTTGTTGATTTTCACTTTTAAACCTTCTCTTTTAACTCATTTGATAGCAAAGCATTGCTCAAGAAATCCCAAGATTCTGAGGTCTAAAAGTGCTTTGGAAGCATTTGGATATCTATTCACTTGAAATCATTAATGATGAATGAATATTAAAGTGAGCAGTTTCTTATTATGATTCCTTTCAAGTGTTTGCCTGCATTCAGCTAAGAAATTCTCAGAGTTGCAATATCATGATAGCAATTAAACTATGAGTCCCATGAGGGGATCATGCAATGATTTTCTTCGGGGGCGGGCTGATGAGGTGTCCTCATAGGGCCCATGAATTTGACAATAACCTATAGCTCAGCTAAAAGGTGCTCATTGTTGCAGCTACAAGGTTGCAGGTTCAACTCATTTTACCAATGAAAAAAAGGCCCATGAATTCTGTCATTTTGAAGGAGTTGCAATCTGAAATTCTCCACTTAATTGAGGCTTGACTAATATTCCATTCTAGTGTTACTTGAAAGTTGCATGATCGCTATATGGCACCTGACAAATATTTCATTGTGATAGTTAGCTTGTGATCAGATGGTTGATGGGATCTTCTAATGGAGAGGATTTATTTTTAAGTAAAAAAAATAAAATAGAGAGAGGATTTATTTTCATGGGTTATCCATAATGACTAGAACTAGAATAATGACTGGAAGTTGGCCCCAGCTGTCTAAGTGCATGGATCGAACAAGCTATGGATTCATCCATGGTTTGTTTAATTTATGATACAAAGTGATGAATTGATACGACACTGTGGAAAGTGCACAGGCTATAAACATAAAATTGAAGAGACAGCCATGGTACTTGTGGAGACATACCTATTTAGAAATAGAAATGTCAAAGCAACTAACGCGACAAATATAATAGGGTTGTGGCTTGGCCTCTTACCATAAATTAGCTTCATATGACATTTGTAGCCCTCCTATATAAGGCCATGATTGTGACTTGTGAGCCCCATATTGAGATTTATTTTGGCCATCTCAGTTAAACCATTGGATCCGATGGCTAACGATTTCCCTTGGAGCTGACTTCTGGTCACATGGTCAATCCACAATTCCCTCTTTAAGCTAGTATAGCCATTGGGTCCAACAGCACTCCATGTGTAGCCATTCTGGGGTCTGTCACTTACATTGAAGTCATAGCCCCCGGTCTGTTTAGCTTGTCTCATTTGGAATGTGTTGGTGTCAGTTTGTATAGTACATATTGCAGATCACCGTCTTACAACATGGACCATATTTCTTGATTTGTACTAATTTGTTGTTTTGGCTCCATGTAAATCTGTCAAAATAAAGCTAACCATAATCCGTCCAAAATATAAAAGTTCATTAAATATAATGAAAGTTTTGAACTTGAGAATATTTTTTCAAAATTGCCATCCAAAGAAAAGAGAAGATTTTATCAAAATTGGAGTAAGAACTAGGAGCATGCTGAATCACTGCAATGAATTGAAAAAGATTTAGCCTGCAGACTTAGAGACATAGTACCAAGTGCCAACAATTAAATTAAGGGGAGTGAATTGAATTTACTGCCGCGTATTTACTAAGGATCTACTATAAATGACTATGAACCGATCCAAAACAAATCAACCTGCAAAAGCGGTAACTATAGATGATAATAGGGATCAATAACTACAAACGAGCATGCTGAATCAGTGCAATGAATTGAAAAAGATTTAACCTGCCAACTTAGAGACATAGTACCAAGTGCCAACAATTAAATTAATGGCAATGAATTGAATTTACTGTTGCATATTTACTAAGGACCTACTATAAATGACTATGAACGGATCCAAAACAAATCAAACTGCAAAACTGGTAACTACAAATGAGAATAGGGATCAATAATTACAAGTTTTCTTTGAACCACATGACAAACCACCTTTTTGTTCTTTGACATTAAAGGTTCATGTTAAGAAGTGACACTTAACTCCAAGATACTGAGGAATTAGATCGATGTTGGACTCAACACTGCAAGAAGGAATTTAACAGAATTATCATGTATAAGTTTCCTAAAACGCCAACTCTAGATTGATGGGATAAGGTTTAGATGATGATGAGATTCCGTTAAACAATGTTATGGTTTTGCATTGCGTAGTGTCATTCAAAAGTATGTGGCTTATCATGGGAAATGACTTCACTCTAAAATTATTATGCTTTTATTCTGAAAAAATTCTTTTTGTAACATAAGTGAAATCAAACTTGAAACCTTGTGTTTGTGATACTGAGCAACTTCCAACTGTGTTATGGGTTCTTGCCTTTTCTTGCTCAATATTTGGGAAGGCTACTGCATATTTCTCCATCTTGAAATTTTCTTCCCCCTCTCATGTAAGCATTGGAGTGCATGGAGATCAAATGTATGATATCATTCTGTTGCCCTCTTACACCTTTAGTCTTCTTTTTGAACACTTTGGAGGAACAGCTATAGAAGATTGATAGTGTCCTTATGATGGAGGTTTTTGGGGCACAGGAGGTGCTCATACATATATTTGCTGTCCCAGTAGAGATAATTGTTTTGCATGTTATTTACTCAGCAACTTGGTGGATGATTGTGAATAAATGGAGAATAGGCACTGGTAAAGCTTAATGCATATCTTAAAAAACTGCTGCTTGTCACTCACATTTTATATAATATATTATACAACCAAAGTTTCCACAAATTAGATTCATCAAAGCCTACATTGTGTTAGAGTACATAGTGATGGTGAAAAGGGATATATGGGATGAAAAATTACAACAGTGTCAGCTGAGTCTTTAAGATACTCTTTGGGTATGTTCTTAAAACTTTCAAGAAAATTATTAAAGCTCCGCTTCAGTCTGTGAGCTGGCTGCCCCTTACAGCTCCATACCAATGGAATACATGGCTTGCTAATATCCAAATGTTTCATGTGATGGGCCATGCCATAAAATATGTCAAAAAAAAGTATTCTAAGTTGGAAGAATTTAACCACCCGCACTGGCCTGACCCATGATAGTCTGGGACACTGAGACAGATCCTGCATGCACAGAATAGGAGGGCAGCAAACTGTACATTTGCTGCCTTTCAAGACTACTATATTTTCATTTTAATTGGTAAGAGAAAATTCATTAAATAAGGAATAGGACAAGGAAATGGTACACAAGCCATTGGCAGGGTTGATGTATTCTCCGAAATCATAGAAGATTTTTTATGTTTTTGATTGCACCCACAGTCTCGCATGTTGATCTGTCATTGTGATAATCACGGTATTTTTTCAGAACTCTCCTCATGTCTTTTTACCATTTCTGATGCAGGTAATGAAGTTGAATGCATATTAGTTACCGTGACATCCTATATTTCCCCTCATGTGTTACTTTGAACTGTTTTTTTTTTTTTTTTATATATTGCAGCATTCATTGCATTGCATTATGTTTTCTTTTGCGTCCGAGTGGTCAACAAAATAAAAGAACATTATTTGAGCAATTTCTCATGTTTGTTATGGTAAAGGCAAATGTGTAGGACCACCTGAATACATGCTCATGAAGTAGGAGATGTTAAGCGAGCATCATGAATTGGGGATGGATGAAATTTCATTCCATTTGGATTGTCATAACCATTTATTAAATCAAGGGCCTTCAAAATGGATGGTTGGAACAAACCTTTCCAACTATCTATTTTTGGGGTCACTAATCACATTGGCGACGGTCAGCCTAAGGCAAAATTTCCCACATCCACAAATTCATAACAAGACTCAGTAAATTCTCACTTGATCACATACATATTATATTGAAATATGGCAATTTCTCCAACTATACCCTAATTTGTCTAGATACATAATTCTGTCTGCGGTTCACAAATATCGAATTAATAAGTGAACATTTTTATCTGTATTGGATTTTTTAGGGATAACTAGGCCCTCGGAGTGATGTAACTGTATTTGGTTGTGCATGGCTAGGTCAGTTGATTCACCAAATGCCTGCATTTATGCGGAGATCAGGACAAGAATTCCAGATACCATCTCATGGGACTACAATTTTGAGCCCACAGGAAACATCCCAGTCAGTTTTACTGTTAAAGTAATCTTCTGTAATTATGTTCTTGTACTACTAGACATAAAGATTTGTATGTTCTTGAAATGGCCCCAGATTTGAATATGTAGGTGGTGCCACACACAGTTGACTAAGTTTTGCATTTATGGTGGTGTCAAAAGCAGAAATTGCATTAGCCAATACCCAGTTTTTTAGCTCCACTTGAAACCAATGGCAAGAGTGTCTTGATCATACCTCTTCAATTATTTCCTATTTCTGCCCCATGCATCCTTTTCAAGAACCAAAACCTACCTGTAATCATCTTATTCATTGTGGTTTATTTTTCATATTTAATCTGATGCACAGACGCCTTTTTCTTCTTCTTACCAACAAGTACATGTTCCCAGTCTGCAGTGCTGAAGGAGGCAATTGATGATCTTGAATGGCCCGGTTCAAGCATCCAGATCACCCTGCAGCCAGAACCACCGTCAGTTACGTTCAGAGGTGAAGGACATGGGGACCTACAGGTACATCTTGGGATCTTTTTTTTATTTAAATGCATGCATAGTGAATTTACTAATTAGCTTGCCTTAACTTCATTAGTTAAAAGGATTTGTCCTTTTTGACAGATTGACTTCTCATATTATGCAAACACTGATCTGTTAATTGCATATCAATGTGATCGCCGGGTATCCTACAGGTAGCTTCTGATCATAATTTTCATAATATTCACTTGAGGAGATTCATATGATCCTCAACCTGATTAGAAAATTATCCTCAAGTTTTGAGATGGTTCATCCTAACTTTTGATCTGATGGACCCCATAGTTGATAGTTTATTCCTGAAATTATGCAGGATTGGGATATTCTGGCCATTCAACATCTGGATTTTTTCTTGTTGAATGTATACTGTTTCTATGTTTATTTGGCCGAGGTCCAAGATTTAAGATGTTCCATGGGAGATCGTTTGGGGATGCTATCCATGTTGTGGTTCATCATAAGAGTCTTGTTAATAACAATAGTCTTTTCAATTGAGACAAGCTCATAACAATCAGAAAGTGGTCAAAGTCACAACTGAGGTTGCAGGTTCAAATCACATTACATATCAAAAGAAGTTGCTTAATTTAGAGCCATGAGCTCAACTTTACATACATGAGGCCCAAGAATAATGTACATATTCTAGGCATTGTTAGAAGCTCGTAAACTTGTCTTGGCGTGAAGTGTCCAGGCTGAGTAACCCAGGGAAATCTGATTCATTCCACTCACCGAACTCATTGACCTGATGAACAGAGCGAGTCATCTTAGCCAAGCCAGTCAGAATGATTTTGTCAAACCATGATCCTGGGGTGAAGGACATGAATCCTCGTTAATTAAAATAACTTTGTTAATCCTAAGTTCATACTTGCCAGGTACAAGTACAAGTTTCTCCGTGCAACCACTTCGAACATTCCTAGCAGTGTTTTGAAAGATAACAGAGGAAGCAAATTTACAGTTGGGCGAGGTGGGATGTTGAAAATCCAGCATTTGGTGTCTGTCATACGGTCAAGTGGCCAACATCCTCACAATGATGCTGGTGGATACCAGCAACCAAGTCGAATTGCTTATATTGAGTTCTTTGTCAAACCAGAAGAAGATGATGATCCTGTAAATGATTCATAGGCAAGCTTGCATGTTATTTTGATCTCAAAACTTTTGCTATGATGAGTTTCTTGTGGCCTCTGTGTTATCCTCTCTTTTCGCTTTAAGGACTTGAATTTGCACACCCTCACCCCCCTAAGGAGGGTATTTGGTGCCCATAACCAGCTAAGCTATCATTGGGGACCTTTTATCTTGTGGCATTTGTTCCAACGATTCTTCATAATTGCTCTGATAGATTTGATCTGCTTCTGTGACACATGACAACCCAATAATTGGAACCAATTTACAGCTTGTACACGTAGTTGGGAGCTTGAGGTCCCTTCTATCTTATGGCATTTGTTCCAACAATTCTCCATAATTGATCTGATAGATTTGATCTGCTTCTGTGACACATGACAACCCAATACTTGGGACCCATTTACAGCTTGTACATGTAGTTGGGAGCTTGGGATCCCTTCTGTGTGCTCCTAAGTTTTATTAATCAAAAGAAATCTTACTTGGGGTCATGCAGTTCATAATTTAGCTGCGCTTTGACTCTTAAACCATTACTTGTAATTAAGTAGAGTCCTTATTTGTCGTCCATTAGATGGACCAACAGTGTACCCCCAGAGTCGTGTGCACTTGATGCTTAAAGACTGCGTTTCTTTATGAGAAATTTTGAGAAAATTGGGTTGTGTTGTTTTTTTTTGGCATGATGCGATGACTTGTTTCTAGCATCTTTTGCATGGGCCCGTTTGACATCTTTTTAATGTTATTTTTAATTTTGTATTGAGGTTATGCACTACAAAACTTGTTTCACAACATTATATTAGATTATTTTGATAAGAATATGTTGTACAGAATTTGTTTTTGTAAGTCGTAACATTGTAAAAAACTTATTCTAAGAGACAAAAGCAAGTGAATTCATACATGAAACAAACCATTAGAAATTACAATGCCCTACCTACTTTTAAAAATTAAAACGTGGGGCCCACCTTTATAGGATTAATAATGTGGTCCCATCTTTTGTGTTTGTGACAATTCAATCAACCTTTACAGTTTATAGAGTGGACCGGTTTCTCTGAGATTGTGAATATGCATTTAGAATGATCGACATGATTCTAAATCCTCTCTAAAAGAAAAAAGGGAAGAGTTTCAAATATGACCTCAAGTTCTTGCCTTGTTTCAATAAAGGACATAAGTTTTAAAACTTTTTAGATTAATCCCTAAGTTTTCCAGTAAATTTTTAATATAGGACATTCGGTCATTTAAAGGTATTTTATGGAGATTTTATTACTCAATTATTTTAAAATATCCAAACCACCTTTCATTAAAAGTAATGACATGGTTTCTGCATCCACTACATGCAGTGATCGTTGTGTGGTTGTTCGTTGTCTTTAATAACTGTTAGGATGTCGGTGAAGGAACTAAGGAATATAGAGAAAGTGAATGAGAGGTTTATTTCAATGAAGTGTACGCTTTGGGTATTTTGAAGAAATTGAGGGAAAATTTTATAAGAAAATATCTTAAAATGAACAAATGCCCTTAATTGAAAATTTCCTGTAAAATTTAAAGACTAATTTGAATAGTTTTGAAACTTATGTCCTTTTTTTAAATAAGGCAAAAATTTTAAGCCTTATTTGTGGTTTTTCAAGAGAAAATGGAGTTGCTATTGCCGCAACTCCACTTGCTCACTCTACATCCCTATTTTCCAAAAAAAAACAAAAGAATTTTAAAAAAAAGTCCTTAAGTTTCAACCTTACTTAAAAAAATGATGCAAGTTTCAAAACTTTTCAAATTTGTCCCTAAGTTTCTTAGGAAGTTGTCAATTAAGGACATCTATCTATTTAAAGTTATTTTTAGGCAATTTTTTTCCTTTTTTTTTAAATACTCAAATGATCCTTCATTGTAATAAAACTCTCTTTCACTTTCTCTATATTCTCCTCATTTTCCTTGTCGATATCCGCAAGATGATCAAGGACACCCAATATTCCCACAGCGATTGACTGCATGCAGTGGCTACCGAAATCATGTCATGGCTTTAAATAAAGGGCAATTTAGGTATTTTCAAAATATTGAGGAAAAAGGTTACCAGAAAATACCTTTAAATGGCCAGATGTCTTTAACTGATAATTTATTGGAAAGCTTAGGGACTAATCTGAAAAAATTTAAAATTTGTGTCTTTTTTTTTAATGAGGCAAAAACTTAAGTACATATTTGAAAATTTCCCAAAAATAAAAGAAGAAAACCGACGAACCTATTCCCTCCCTAATCCCTTTTTATCGCCCTCCGTCTTTACCCCTGGCTCCCACGCCCTCTCCAATCTCCAGCGACTGCTAAACCCCTCCTCCTTCCTTTCCCATCCAATTTTCCAAAACCCTTTCTCGATCTGTTACCCTTTCCTTCCCAATTCTCCTTCTGCAACTGCTCCTTTCGATTTTTCATAGGTTTCGACTAGAAGCCCTTATTATCGCTATTGTCCCTTGCATCTCTCTCTCTCTCTCTCTCTCTCTCTCTCTCTCTCTCTCTCTCTCTCTCTCTCTCTATCCAAGAATGGGAGGCCACGGAGGTCTAAACATTCTCCCCCAGAAGAGCTGGAACGTCTACAACTACGAAAACAGAGAGAAAGTCCGCCGCGACGAAGAAGCTGCCGCCAAAGAAGAGCAGCTCAAGCAAGACCAGTCCCGGAAGCGCGACGCCGAATTCCGCCTCGAGACTCTCCGCCAGGCCCGCGGCATCCATGCCCCGCACCCCCAATCCCCCTCCCCCTCTCCCTCTCCTGACCCTAATTCTAATTCCAAGCACATCAATCTCTTCGAGGGCCTTAAAACCTTCCCCTTCTCCGCCCGCCCCGAAGACGATGTACAAGAAGATGGTCCCAAGAAGCAGAAAAGGCAAAGGAGAAATGACGCCCCCAAGGTTGTGTTGCCTGAGGATGAGAAGTACAGGCTTGGATATGGGGTTGCCGGCAAAGGCGTGAAGGCGCCGTGGTACCTCTCTAGACCGTTGGCATGTGAGGATGCTGAGGATGGCAATAGAGGGTCTGCCACTGCGCCCCAACAGGCGGAGAGTAGCAGGAAGGCGTCCGGGAAGAAGACTCTGGAGGAATTGAGAGAGGAGCGGATGAAGAGAGAGAAGGAGGAGAAAGAAAGGGAACGGTCTCTGTTGTCAGAGAGGAAGAAGAGAGAGAGAGCTTCTGCAAGGCTCAGATGATTTTCAAGGTATGTCATTTGTGCAGAATCGTGTGAATGCTGTGTCTTTGTAATCTATGAATTCATAATGATTGTGCAGAAATTCATATATGTGCATCTCCATCTATTTGTGTGTGATCCATTCTTGTTTAATTCTGTTGTGTACTGCTGATCAGAATTATAATGCTTTGTTGGTGCTAGAATTCTACTTGAGAAGATGAAAATAGGCCAAGTTTGGAGGATTTGTTGAGTTACTTTACAGTTTGTGGGTTCTTATCAATTCTTCTGCATAAGCCTTCCATGAAGAAAAGTTGGAATTCCTCCATTACTCTGTTCTTGACATTGTTCATATAGGTCTTCAGGAGACAAGGGCCCATGGCACTGTGGAAGATGCTTACTGTTGCAACCTTGAGGTTGCAGGTTTAAGTTATGTTACCAGTCTAAAGAATATATATTGGTCTACAAGATAGTATACCACCTAGAAATTCTTTGCATCAATCTAGTTTTGATCTTTTCACATGTATTAGTTTTCTACTTACCTTGTGGATGTGGTACTTGTCAATGAGGCCTTCATTGAACTTAATTCAGAGAAGATAGAGCAATCAATAGGCTTTGTTGGAGTTCACGACCTTGATTAGGAGACAATGCCCCCAATGTGTCCCACGGCGTTCACTTGTTTGGCCAAGTTGCACCATTGGAGAACTGTTTTGTTTTTTCAGTAATGGTTATTGCTTTTATGCCAAAGATGTTTAAACCACGCAAAATTGGATGCTATGGATCAATGTCTTATTCATTTGCCTTTTTATTTGCCCAGGTTCCTGCATTGTTGACATGTACTGTGTTATATAGTCCATTCTCTAGTAGGGAAAAGTGAGACTGTCTGGCCCTAGTTTCTTATCCCTATTGATCAAGAAGGATGCCTTTTTCACCTCATCCAGCCATTCACCCAATTCAATGGTTTCATATATGGATCAATATCATACCATCGATTTTGGTCTCTTCCATACTTCTGTGTGCATGCACATGTGAATGTTTGTGTGTCCCGTCCGTTATTTATTTATTTATTATTATTATTATCCCTTTTCACCTTCTAGGTGCTCAGCCATTCACCCAACCCAATGGGTTCATATCTGGATCAATATCGTACCACCAATTTTGGCCTCTTCCATCCGTCCATCCCTTTAAGATGTGTGTGCGTGCAAGTGAGTAGATTCATGTGTCCCATTCTTGTTTATTCCCTTTTCACCTCATCCTCTCCAACAGGCACTCAGCCATTCACCCAATCCAATGGTTTCATATCTGTATGAGTATCATACGGTCCATACCATCAATTTTTGGCCTCTTCCATAACATCTTGTCGTGTCCCCCCCTTTTTTAATCTCTTTAACCTCATTTTCTTCAGTTAGGCACTCAGCCACTCACCCAATCCAACAGATATATATCTAGATCAGTACCATCAATTTGTCACCTCTTCCTTCCCTTCCTTCTGCATGCGCGTTTGCGTGCGTGGATGAAGGGTTGGAGGTGGAGATGAAGAAGGGAAATTGAATTTCCAAGGTTTTGATGTACTAGAGTGTTGGCTGGGTATTCATTTTCCTTTGCAGAGGATATTAGTTGATAGCTATTTTTGGATCTTCAACTTTTTTGAAAGCCACTTTAGAATGCATTTCTTAGGAATCCTAGGAATTCAATTCCATGCAAAAAAAAAAGGTCCTTAACTATGCGCTTATATATTAAATTGGGTGACCATTCACATTTTTGGAAAACTGATACTGGGAATGATGCTTCCTCTTCATAATGGTCTTTCTTATATTTCCTTTTTCCTCACCAATTTAATGGTCTTTCTTGTTTAGATAACCCCGCTTAGATATTTCAAAATCCAAGGGCATTCTTTATTATTTTACCAAATGGCCGTCTCCTTCTGTCTTATTAGATGTTCAATTGAGCTTATAGTGTAATGATGTACATCTCAATGATATAGATGCAGTTGGGACTGTCTGCCATGAGGGCAGGCTGTTGTATCATAACCTTCCTGTGACTAGGGATAGCCCTATAAACATATGATCGTATTCTATGAGTAAGTGATCATTTTGGGGGTGGATTTGATCCTATGGGTTTCCTCAGTAATGAGCTATATAGCATATTGTTCATCTTTAAGATGCTACATATAACTTAGGCTTCAATGAGAGAGATGGAGCATAATGTGAAACTGTTAATTGAAAATCTTTTATCATAAAGGAAAATCTAATTGAGGAGAATTCTCCTGAGAAATCCCTTATGTGTGAGGTGCATGGGCGACCATGTGGGGCTCACCTGTGAACCCATCCCCCCTCACTTCACACTCACTTCCCCCTCCCACCACAAAATTGCAACCAAATTCAATTTGACACTCTAAGGACCCATACCTCAATCATCTTATATCTTTTGGATCATAGATTTGATGGGCTCTCAAGTTTCACCCATGAAGCTCCTCAGCAATCTTGCAAGCATTTGAGGAGAATCCCAACAGATTTCGTGGATGGGGGCCTATCACAAGAACAACGGAATCGGAACCCACTCTAATACCATGTAAGAAATCATATACCAACCCAAAAGCTTAAGCTGATAGGTGGAAGATCCATAGAGGTATGTTAAGACATGTCAAGCCTATTACTTAGGCGATGTGGGATGTGGGACTTCCCAATAGCAACATCATATTCTTTTGGTTCTACTATCTTATATAATATATACCTATATTTATACTGATAGTATCAGAGCAACTACCCATTCTTCAAATGCCCTGCCAATTTACAGAACTTTTTAATCATTTGATTGCCTTATAATTAACAAGATCGTCCGGGCGTACGTCCGGGTTATTGTGATGGGAGCTAACATGAGCTGCATCCAATGTTGCTGTAGAACTGCTTTTATGATCTCCAGGATGAATGATGAGTTCTTTTCTAATGGAATAAGACATGGAGCTGTTTACTGTTAAGCCGCTATATTTAGTTCAGCTATTTCTAAAATGAAGATCTCAATTGTAACCTGATGTATAGGTGAAATATGTTTTTTATAACCATAACAACAAAATATTATTGGAAGACACCTCATTGTATGTGAATGTGAAGTACATGCAACTTCTTAAGAAACAAATGAAAAAATGTTTATTTCTTTTTTTTCCTTCAGTGGTGAAGTGGTATGTTCACTAGGTTATATATGTAGCTATGCCTTTCCTTTTTGGTATATTTTTTTTTTCTCATTATTTTTGAAATTAACAAAATAGAGTTTATTCATGTCATTTATATTTTTTTTAATGGATCTTAAGGGTCTTTAATCAAAGCGGTAAAGGCTGAAGTTTTACAAGTAACCACCATTTTTTCCTTGTATACTTGAATTCATATTCCAAAGAAAATTGGCCAGACTTTCATGCTCTAACCTACTATTACTCTATTACTTTCACCAAAAAAGTTCCAACCATCTCCATTTTAGATAGCAATTAAGAAAATTCCAATCGTGCCATTGGTCTTACTGGATGCGCTTGAAAGAAATATATCTAGTTTTTCTACTTACCTTATTTCTACCAAGAACAAGAGGTTGTTTTTATCTCATTACCTTCTTCACATTGGTTTTTAGCAGGATTGTTGGATGATGCAGTGGATGTTGGCAAGAAAGATGTTATTTAAGGAGGGATAGCGTATTTGAAGGTAAAGAACAACTTGAGGAGCAAGAAGTTGAAACAGATGCTTGTTCTGTGTTTTTTTTTTTTCCTGGTAAAAACTGTGTGGATTGAGATCAATGTGCTCCACTTCGTTGTTAGGTACTATCCTTTATTTGTAAATGCCAGATTTGTTTGTTTGTGTTTTTTCTTTTTGAACAAAGGAATAGCAGAATACATCTAGATGAAGGCCCCATTACAATGGCTAAGCCATATTGTATCTCACCTACTTGGCAGTAGGTCCCACTAACATTCAACTTGGCAATTTACTGTTAAGAATTTAAATTTCAAATTCTATCATTTTTTTCGTAATTATGATTTGGAATTCACCAAACTCATAAGAAGAAGCTTGGTTCCATGAGCATCCAGTACTTAATTCTTGAGGTCACAGGCTTCTGTATGGATGCAGGTGGTATTTGTCAATTCTCATGCTAAACTGGGAAGAAGTTGCTTGTTCTGATGGGGTCTCATGCTTGTATCCTTTGCTTGTTTTCCTTTGGGTTTTGAACTTACCAGAATAGGTCTCATGTACTGCTTGCTCCATTAAAAAAGAAGAGTACTACCAAATGCACATGTTTTTGTCTGTATGGGTGGAAGAGTGCTAAGATTAGAATTTTCATTGACGAGGGCACGGCAACCATGTATGGGACACAACTGAAAAGGAGATGTCTTTGGTGATGGTGCTTCATGTAGGGAGAAGAAACCGCAGCCCTCATCCCCTTAAAAATTGTATAGATTTGATTGCCCACCCATATTGGTGGAAGGGGAACTCGGCTTGTGGGGATAACCAGATTGGATCAAATAAATATTGGGGTTTTGACATTATTAGTCTTCTCCTTAAATCTTGTTTTTCTAATTTCATGATCAAAATTCAGGTAACACTGGTCAACATTTTCCCCTAAGATCCGATGATATCATGGCTACTATGCAGCATCTTAGGTTGGAACTGTCCCATGATGTCATTGTTGTTATGCAAAAAAAAAATCGAATAATGGAACTTTAGAAATGGTGGTTAGATGTGTATTTACTTTTCACAAAATGTTATTTTCCGTGTTCTTAAAAAAAAATGATTTCACACTTTCTGATTGTAGAAAGTGTATGATATGAAAAACTTATAAATCCTAGGATATCATGGAACTATCTCAAGATATCATGGGGATACCATGCAAAAAAAAGTTAAAATTAATTAATTAATTAAAAAAAACCGGTGACTATCTGAATTTGGGTAATAAAATTGAAAAAATTGAGTTTAAGGAGGACTGATATGTCAGAATCCTATAAATATTTTCCATGGCTAGAGGGTCAATTAGGGTGGAAAAGAAAGATATTGGTGGCATAAAATAATGCATGTAGCCTTCAAGATTCCGGAGGATGTAGAAAAGGCACATGGATAAGCATTGATGAAATGAACGCCTTGTCTCTCAAATTCACGAAAAGTTTGTGAGGCCCCTTATTAGGACCCTCTAATTTAGAGTTTAACTAAAAATAAATGCCTATATAGGACAAACTTCATTCAAATAGGAGATCAACCCACAGACGGATTGATCACCATAAACGGCCTGAAATTCTCGAAATATTTTTATTCCACTGGTGGATCTATTTGGGAACTTTACATGTAAAAATAAAGTGAAGTAAAGCCTCAGGTAGTGAAAGAATAAAATATAAATGGGTTGTGATGATATTTTGTCTTTAGTTGTTTGACAGGAAATCTTTTTTACTTTTTCGTTTAAAAAGTGTGTGTTTTTTCCTCTTTTAGTGGAGATTAGTGGAGAAATAACCTTTTTAAATTTTTTTTTTAAATGAGAGATATTTGAAAATATATACTTTTGATGTGACCCTTTCTCTCAAAGTTGGAGGCTTTACTTCACCCCACTCTACTAGTGAAGTTCCCAAATAGCCCCATTAATGGTGGACAACACTCCTACAGTCACTTGTGTGAATTTTAGAGAATGCTCATCGAAGAGGTAATATCTAAGGTAGCATTTGGTTCGCTATAAAGGTTTTAGGCAGGAATGAAATGGAGAGTGGAATGAGTCTGGAATGGAATGAGATATGAATAGTCATTTCCATTCCAGCGTTTGGTACGCTGAGGAATCAACCCAATAATAGAATTCTGGATTCCTATTTTTGCGTTTGGTATGCTGGATTGATACCCGGAATGGAATACGATTTACTTAAATTTGACCAAAATACCGTTGGTACCACCAGCCATCCCTCCCAACATTCCAAATCAGATCCAGCAAACCATGGAAGATCCAATGTGCATATTCCATGAACACATCTTCCAGAAAACCAAAACTTCACAGAAATAATGCATCCAAACACACTCAAAGTCAAAATAAAACATTCATAGAAAAACTTCACTTTGCAGCTTCATTTTCCCAGCAACCACAAGAGGTCTGATTCTTAAATAAATAAATGATCTTTTAGCTAACCCAAATCCTCCAGAAACATCTCATTAAAACCCAATTCAGAAACCAAATGGGCAGGTTGGATTCTCCAAAAAAAAATAGCACACATCTTCCAAAAAAACACAATTTCCCCAAAACAACTCATTCAAACCCAATTCTAAGATCACCTTGGAAGTAAATAAATAAATAAAAATATAAATAACTCAAAATCACCTACACTTGTTCCACAAATTCATATTCATCATCAGGCTCTTCCCATTCGCCCCAACCTGAAACAACCTCACCTCCTCCGCCGCCCCATACGCCACCGACGAGCAACCCGGCCCTCCATTCAACCACAGCATGAGGGGTTTTCCTTCCACCTTCGACTCAACCAACCAACAAAACAAAAACCCCATTTCCGTTACAATGACCTCCATCATCCCCTGCCCATAATAGAAATCAGAGGGTGTCCTGTGCAGAGCTGACCTCCATCACCCTGCGCACCTCATCCGCATCACAAAACCCATTCAGAAAACACCATGCGCACCTCATCCCCATCACCCCCTGCCCAAAATAGAAATCACCCCATTCACATAACACACTCAGACGATCATTTCGCCATCATCATCCTCACAACGACCCACTGCCTTCATCACCCATCAGCCCTCACTCTCTCACACCATCTCTCCACTACATCATCATCACCCCCCTCGTCATCTCAAATTGGCTGCAAGGCGATCTTCACGGTTTTTGTGTTTTGGTCTCAAGGGTATTTTGGTCTCAAGAAAGTTTTATAAATGAATGGAATGGCCACTCCTGTACCTCCCAAGTGGAATGGTGATTCCGGAGGTAATGGTCATTCCGTCACTTTTTTTAGAACCAAACGCTGACCATTCCTTTCCGACCTTCAATACAATGAACCAAACGCTACCTAATATTTGTTCTTCGCATTTAAGCTTTTTAATAGGTGGGTTGTACTGAGAAACATCACCTGGTATGCAAGCAAGAATCATTTTAGCTTCTCTTGGGGAATACCCTTTGTTTATCAAGGAGAACAATGACATGACCAAGGAAGAAGGTATTGTTGAAAATAAGTGGGCCTCGTGGATAGGTTTTCAAAACTTTTGACCCACTTGACTCAGGGATCAAGTACCTATAAGGTCATAAACCACATCCAGAATGCAATCCTCCCGTCTCATCAATCACGTACAACAATAAACTCTATCTAGAAGATAGAAATCAACAACATCATGCAACCAAAACAATCCACAACAAATAAAGAAGTATATTATACATTTGGAGCCCTGTAGTGCTCTAATAGAGAAGAAGATTTGCTTGATGAAGAAAGTCTTTCTTTTAAGCAACTTAGGATCTCCAAGACCTCTTAGCCTTCTACGCTATGACCTGTATCAGATTTCTTTTCTCGTGAAGATTGGTGGAAACTCCAAGAGAAAACCCAACTAGAACCTCCAAAGAACTAGAAGAGAACTAGAAGAGAGAAAGGAGTTGTGCAACATTTGTACACAAAAGAGCCTTGGGCGTGGATTCCTATGAGTGGACGTCCAAGGGGTCTTTCTCCTCTATTTACAGTACAAAGCAACTTCCTCTTACTAATTAAAATAGAAGTCCAACTTCCATTAAGAATTAGTAACCATCTCCTTTCTAATTATTATAGAAGTCTCACTTTCACAACAATTAATAACTTACTATTACCACTATTAGAAATCTCACTTTAAATAAAAATGGTAACTTTTTAATTCCTTCATTTTAGAGTTCAAGTAGGATTAGTATCTTATTAATAACTTGGGCTAGTGTGGGGACTACTAGGGATTTCATAGAAAGTTGGCTCTAACTGGGACACCACGACCCCACATCTCATTTGCAATCCGGGCCTACAGTTAATTGTGAATGACACCACTATATAAATACAATTACACTCCAGTCTTATGAATATATTACAATGAAGACCCTAAACTTCTCAGTTACCGCAAGTAGGCCCCTCTATCAATATCCATAGATCAATTTGATTAAATCTGGCCATTCCAATCTTAGATCCATATCTTATTATCCTTGAGCTTCAATTAATCACAGTGATCATCAGTACCATCCAGTCAACTCTTAATCGATATGGGTGCGCACTTACTAATGACAATGCCAAGGGGATAATATAGATGGATTCCATCTTGACCATTGGATATTCTCACAGTCCTACTACCACGTACTCAAGACACCTAGCTGTTGGCCTATAGTTGGCCTCACTCATTGGTGACTCAAAGCAAATGAATGGACATAAACTTGAGTTCATCAATGTTTCAAGATTGAGAGCCTATTGCTAGGAAATTATGAGAACGAACCTTAAAATCGAAACAGTATTTCACAATGTGCTTCTCATGGTCCTTCAATACATCCAATGTACCAGCACTATGATCCATAATCTTACATTCTGATGATCGAGACAGATCACACTATCTCATAGTGATCAAAGTACTGCAACCTTATCAGATGAGATGCCCAGTCTCTTTACTGGCTGTGGTGATAATTAAGTATAAGATTTGTGACACATGTCTTCCGTATGTGGATCTCATCCATACACATATATTACATCTAATATACTAATGGAAACCGGTTCATCTCATGAACCATCATGTCATATGTATTGGTTATGTGCATTAAGTAATAAAAACAACATTCATCTCATGAAATGAAAGCATGATTTTATTGATAAATAAAGAAATTATTCAATTTATTACATCATCTGATAGATTGAGTCTATGCATTCTAACATGTATAGTACGAGCTCGGTAGAAAAGGAGAAACATAAGTGGGAATGCATAGAGATGCCCACTTCTTTGACCGCCCGGAGGTTTCAATCCAAAAATAATTGGATTTGGAGCTTTATTTAGGTTTCAATACGTAAACGGATCCAATTATAGAACCGTGTAAGCTTTATTTATTTTTATGTGAGGTGGCTTAGTGGCTAGGAGATTGAAAGCGAACCTGTCCACCCAAGGATTGATCCCTGGGTGGAGATGTTGGAGTGAGCGTGCTTTCCACAACAACACTCTATGATTTCCATGTAAATTTGATTTTGACCTGTGGGGCATGTGTAAATATTTAAGGGCATGTTTGGTAATTTACTTTTAAAATAAAGTGAAGTGAAGTGAAATGAAAAGAATGAATAAAATATAAGTGAGTTATGATGGTATTTTATTTTTAGTTGTCTAGGATAGAATATTTTTGACTTTTTGTATGGGGAAATGGAGTTTTTTTGTCTTTTAGTGAGTAAATGTAATTGCTTTTTGACTTTTTTTGGAAAAAATGGAGGGTGTTTTGGTAAAAAGTGCTTTTGATGGGATGTTTAACTTGACTTGACTTCACTTGACTATATAATGTATAATAACTCATGTCTTATTAGGGCCTATTTCTTTACCATAATTTATTATTAGAATTTAGGAGGTTGGGGTTTTTTTTTGACATGATGTGACATCTTGTCCCCTGACATTTGAAATACTATGTTTCTTTCATCAGAGTTTCAAATTCCAACAACACAAGGCCTGTTTTTTTACCGGAATTTATGATTAGAATTTTGGAGGTTGGGGTTTTTTGGACTTGATGTGACGTCTTGTCCCCTGGCGTTTGAAATGCTGTGTTTCTTTCATTAGAATTTGGGAGGCATGTTTCTTTGCTAGAATTCCAATAATTCATGTATGGGAAATTTCTAAATTCCCATATATAGTGGAATTCCTGGATGATCTTTTGGGGTTGAGCATACAGGAATTCCATCAAAATGCAAAAGGAGTGGAATTCTTGAATTCCCAAAGGTCAAAAGAGAACTTTCATATGACTGTAATCTAGAAATGCTAGTAAAGAAATATGAGATTCAGAAATTTCAGGGACAACCTGTCACTTAATGTCCAGGAATTCTTGGACATGGTAAAATTCATGGCAGAAATTCCACTAAAGAAACAGGGCCTCAAATTCCAACCATCCAAAAGACATTTTGGAATTCTTAGAGTTCCACTCTCTATACCATTTGCTGGAATCTCAAATCCTCCATAAAAAAGATGAATTTGGAATTCTACCTAAGGGGACAACTTTTGCAGAATTTGAAATTCTCCTCTACATGAATTCTTGGAATTCTAATAAAGAAACAGGCCCAAAAGACCTTTTGGCCTTGTTTATTTAGTGGAATTCCTGTCAGGAATACACCATGTCTAGGAATTCCTGGACATGATGTGATAGGCTGTGTCCCCTAGAGTTTATGAATTCCATGTTTCTTTACTAGCATTTATGGATTCCACCCAAATGAAATGTCTCTTTTGACTTTTAGGAATTCAGGAATTCCACTCAAAATTCTTGGATGCGCAAGTCCAAAGGGGCATCCAGAAATTCCACTTTATTTAGGAATTTAAGAATTCCAGCAAAGAAACAGGCCCTTTGAAATTCGTGGATTCCACTCTTTATACCATTTGTTGGAATTTCAAATCCTCCATAAAAAAGAGGCATTTGAAATTTCACCTGAAGAGAACTTTTGGAGAATTTGAAAAAGGGGCTTAGAGGAAAGACATGTATGACATAGTATATCGGGTGCTGGTTCCCAAAAAACAGTAAACCCTATGTTTAAAAAAAAAAAAAAAAATTGAAATTAGAACCGGTCCTGGTTCAGGAGCATGTCTCTTGGTTCCAAGCCGGAAACCAGCTTTTAAAAACCAAAACCATCATTGCTTTAAATGGTTTTGGTTCGGGTTATGACATAGAATCGATCCGGATATCCCCAAAACGGAAGCATGCATTTGTATTTAAATAAACAAATTGATTACAAAACAATAGTCCCAATTATCAACCCTCCCTACCTGATCTTAGTTATTGGAAATATGGACCATCATCGACTATTGTTTGCAGCATGCTTTACCATGATCATTCAAATCCCTAATCACAACGTTATTTGCTGGGGATTTTCATTCAACCTAGCCGCAGAGCAGAGAGCGTAATCTTCACATGCATTCCAGCTCGTGACGCCAAGCCTACATTTCATAATACATACATCCCAACATTCTACTCGATAGACCCACAACTGCTCGTGTGTTTCTTTTTTTTTCCTTTTTTTAATCAAAGCAAATGCCTAACAACACAAGGTCGGACGCCATTATTTTTTTCGGGATATCGGGCCCAAAAGAAAGTCAGGTGAATTCTCCTGTAATCACAATGTGGTGGTGCAGTTTCAAACGTATAATCTCTAGATATACACCGTAGTCTTAGACCAACTGAATTACCTATTGGGTTAATGTTGAATTCCATTCACATTCAAATTCCACCAAATATAGGGTAACTCTCCTATAACTCCAATGTAGCGATACAGTTTCAAACGTGCAACTTTCGAATGCAAACCGTGATTCTAAATCAACTGAGTGACCCATGAAATTAAATTCGAGCCGCATTTACATCTGAACCCCACCAAATATACAGGGAACGGATTGCTTGGCCAGTAAGTTACATACTCTAAATCAGCCCAGGACACCCTATAGACTCTAGTTGACTCCATATAGACCCTGGCCAATGCCATCGTGGTCCCACCTAACCCAAACCCTATTAACCAGGGTCGTCGGATCAGATTCCATCCATCCAACCCCTATAAATACCCTACGCCCCTCTCTCCTCAACCCAAATACCTCCCCCTCCCTTTCTCTTCCCGTCGTACTTTCCTCCTTTTTCCACATTTCTGAAACCATCCATGAAATCTCTTCCAATCCACCGACGTGAGTGAAAGAAAGAAAGAAACAAAAACAACATCTCCACAACTCTCTCTCAATCCCCCAATCCTCCAACTCCATAGACTTGTTAAGAGTAGGGAATAGGGTTTCTCACTTTATCCCCTATTTTCCCCCTTCTTTTGAGAATGAGGGTTAGGGTTTTGCCTCTCTAGGGTTTTTAATCATCGGTCGCGTTGCTCTCGATTCCCAGTTGCATTCCTTCATTCGTTGGAGTGTTGCGACTTTTAGAGAGAGAGAGAGAGAGAGAGAGAGAGAGAGGTGGAGGAGAAGAGTTTCTGATTATTGATTCCATGGAGTCCGCAGCTGGGCGCGGCGGGGCTGTGCTGCCGATGCCGCCGCCTTCTCAGTCTGCGAGGAAGGAATGGCGCGCCGTCACCGAGCATTCAGTTAGGAGTGCTGGGAATGAGGTTTGATGGGTTTGGGATTTGGATTGCTGGAATGTTTTAGGGTTTCTTAGGTTTTCTGTTTTTTATTTGTTGTTGTTGTTGTTGCTGTTGAATGGGAAGTGGTCGTTTTGCAGGAGATGGAGCGGTCGAAGACCGATGAGAGAACGATATATGAGGTAGTGATTGTTGTGTAAGAGCATTCTGTTTTACACTATTGAGTTAGAGTTTGATTATAAATAACCTTAGTGTAATTGGGTGTTTTTGTAAGGTGCAGCATGGGACAGGGCCGCTTGAAGTTGATTTCTGCGCGATCACGATCGATGGTTCCGGGAACCTGAACAATGACCTTCTCAATATCTCCAGGCGGAGGGAGGAGCTGCAGCAGATGGAGATTGAGCTGAGAGCTCAGGCCTTCGCTCGATCGGAGATATTGGAAATGCAGAAGAGCTTTGATGCGCAGATCAAAGAGCAGGCCAACACCAATGCAAAACTAAAGGTTTTACTCGCTACTCAGTTCGGGTGTTCTGTGAGGTTTTCTTAGTTATCCAATCTGCTGGCTGCTTTATGTGAGCTGCAGTGAGATATATATATATATATATATATATATATATATATTAAATCTACTGTAGTTTTAACTTTTAAGTATGCAAGGATGAATGTTGGCAATATATACATAACACATGTATATTTTAGATTGAATAGCTCCTTTTTTAAGATGATGGATCCAATGATGGCTGGAGTCTTCAGTCTTCACCAAGGATGCCCGGCCATTGGAGTTGTCATGGCTTGCAAGTTGCAACCCCAGAAGTCTTCCCACAAGGAAAAAAGAAAAAGAAAAAAACAAGTGCTCACAATAATGAGAGCAAAAGAGAGAATTCTTCATTGAATTGCAAATGAGAGATTGCAAGATATTATTTAGGAGGGGTTGATTAGATATTGCAAGGCATTATTTGAAAATCATACCTATTAAGGATCTTGAATTCCAGATGCAATATTTTTCCCTTTTATGAAATTTGATTACATAGCAATCTCTTTATTCTTGATGGGATTTTATTTCTTCTCTTATGTCAATCAATTATCTTTTAACTGATTAAATGTCAATCCATCAATTATTGTTAATTGATTACATGTCAATCAATTATTTTCATGCAGGAAACTTTGGAAATTAACAAACTTATAAAATAGGTATGGTAGCACTAATGGGCTGGCTGTCCATGGGTTGGCCCATTGGATTGGTCATCTATGACTTGGTCCACTATGGGTTGGGCTCATGGTTCAAAATAAACGCAACGGCCGCGGTTGAGACCGCTATGCTATTTTGAAAATAGCGGCACTACAGTCTAAAACCTAATATAGCCAAGTAATTTTAATTTAAAACACAGTTTTTTATATTTGTTCTACTCAATAGCCTTTCCTGAAGTTGTCTCTACCATTATATGGTTCCAAATCACTAAAAACACACAAAATTGGTTGCTACACAATATTTGATTTTTTTTTACCACTTAAAAAATTCATGCCACTGCACCGCTAAGTATTGCCACAACAGCTACGTATTGCCCGCTACTTAGCATTTTGCTCATTGACCGCTACACCCACGACAACCGTTAATTCCATCCGTGGTTGAGCTCAGTGGGCTGGTTGGCTGTGGGTCTTTTCTTGGGCCCACCTTTTGTAGGTTTTAAGCCCATGATGCGCTTGGGCTACATCAAACTTGCTTGGCTTGAGAGATTTCAAATTCGACGAGTTTAGTTGGAGTCCTCCTGGATCGAAGATTAGCCATACCATCTCCTGATTGTCAGCTGATCCATTTGTTTTTGTTGCTGCGTGGGTGATTCACATGGTCCTCTCCTCCATCTAGAATTAGAACCAGAGGGGCAATGCCTCTTGATGGTTATAGTTGAAGGTGCCGTGTAACTGTTGGATCAACAAATGATTTGAATCTACCTGTCAGATCTATGAAAGATTGTAACCTATCCGTCAAAGTAGCTTCTACAGATTTTCAGTGTTGATTTCCAAGCACAAAGTCAATCTGGGCCAACTGAATGTTGGGATATGTCATTGGGAGCATCGTTGTCAATGGTCTATCATTTGACATCTCTCAGGGTGCTTCCATATAATCGTTCACAGAGTCTGGATCTTTTGCTTTTGGATGCAACAGTTTGATGACTTCGTCTCTTCTTCAATGGCTTCATCCTTTCCTTGATCTTTCATTAGAATCAGAAGTATTTGAGCTTTAGATGCCTTTTTTTGTTCCTATCATGGGATTTGAATTTTCTGATTTTACTGTGACCTTTTCTGCGTCATCTTCTTTCCTTTCCTCCTCATCCTTGAGTAATGTTTGAAATACATTCATGGGTTTCCAACGTTGCTTACGTCCTTTGTAGGTGAAGTAGTAGGTATTGCCTTTTTCATCATGGTATGCTGATGGGTTTTCCAACGTTGCTTCATTGATTCTCCCTCGATAGTTTCCATGGTCATACATGTTGATAAAACCGAAGGCAAAGAACTAGTTGTGGAATGGATGGACTGATGTGATTGACAACTCAAATCCATCGTTTGCTCAATGGAAATGGACAATGAAAGTAGAAGGGAAGCAAGACATAAGAGCTAGATGACATATGAGACTGAATGGACTGAACTAAGTGCTGGATGGTGTTGTGTTAGTCCCAAAACGTTGTTATATACTGTTGTCTGGCTGCCAAAACAGGCCTGAAATTGTGGGATTTGATATTGGATTGGTTAGAAGCATATACAAGGGCAAAAAGGGTGCTGTAACAAAATTGATGGGTGTTGAAGAACAGAAACAAGTAGGACTGCTATTTGGGGCAATATGGGGTCTGATGGACCAATGGATCAGTCATCTATGGACCTGGCCTGGTGGGTTGGCCCACTATATGCTGGGCCCGATGGGCTGCCTGGCAGTGAGCCATTTCTTAGGACCTCCTTTTGTGGGTCTAAAGGCCCATGATGCACTTGGGCTGCATCAAAGGATCTTTTCAAGCCAACATCATGTATGCATGTGAAGAATGGGTAGGGCTGCATGTGGATTAGAAGTAGACCAGAAACATCTCCAATCAAATTATCCTAGCCCTGATTTAGGAATCTTAAAGTGTTAACCCTTAGATAAACTAACTCCCTTTTGTTTAATCAAATGGCTTATATTAGTCCAATGAGTGTCAGAATAACGAGTGCCAATCCATGGATGGTGGGTGTATGTGAGGGTTTGGATTCTTCCTACTTCTCTCTTGAAAGTTTTCATATATATATATATAACTTAATGGTACGTTTCAAGTACCTATCATGAATTGCAGACACTTTTTAAAATTTTTTAGGAAAAATTATGATATGGAGCTTTGCCTTCACAGGAGCAATTACAGGAAAGAGAACAATGCATACATGAATTGGAGATGAAGATGGAAGAGAAAGATAGAGAGCTGCGAGCAATTAGAATCGACAGTGAAGCGGTTGGCTGGAAACTTTCACCTGATATTCTTTTTCTTTGGAGTTACTTGTGGTTGACTTCTAAAGATGCATATATTCTTTTCTGCAATTGTATTGCAGGCTTGGGCTAAGGAGGACCTTCTCAGGGAACAAAATAAGGAGTTGGCCTCATTCCGGTATTTATTTTCCTGTTGTTAAGCTTCATTTCATGCTTATATATATCTTATAATGTACCATTTCTTTCTCAAATTAAGGGGCAAGAGCCTGGCGCAGTGGAAGGTGCTCCCTATTGCAACCTTGAGGTTGTGGGTTCAAGTCATGTACCAATCGAAAAAAAAATTAAATTTGTTGGATAAAAAAATCATACCATTCATCATGTGTCGTTTTCTTTCTTATCATCATCATCATGATTTTCATTATTATTATTATTAAATTCTACTTTTGGATGGTATTCAGAAGATGCTTTGCCTGTGGCTTTCATTAAGTGAGAAAGAATAATCTTTATCAGTATTCAGTGCTTTGATTTATCTTTTCTCAATCAGGGTTTCATGATATGCCATTAATTTGATTTGTTTCTCCAGTGTATATATGTGATGACCCTCCAACTTGAAGGATTTTATAAGGTCCATCCAATTAGGTTCTAAGTGCTATAGTTCTTGTTTATTTACAGAAGAGAGCGTGATAACTCTGAAGCTGAGCGAGCACAACATCTTAAACAGATACATGACCTCAACGAGCATATCCAGGGGAAAGAGAGTCAGTTTCTTGAATTAGAAGAGCAGGTATTTTCCTCCAAATTCTCTGGAAAATTGATGCTTAGCTTTCTATGAGCAAACTAGAGATAATATGATGCTGCGACATTTAGGTGCTAGCTTTAGTAAAATTTTTTTTTTAAATGGTGTGTAATTATTTGTTTTTTGAGCAAGCTAGCTTTGATATACTTCTGGGCTACAATTAGAATCCTTTGCTTCCAGCGTGCTTTTTATTTGGACTTTTCTACTAAATAATTGTTAGAATTCCGTACGACTACAATGCAGGGTAAATTGAAGGAATAAATAATGCATGGGATTTATTTCTATTTCTGTATAAACTTAAGTGGATTGATGCTGTATAAGGCCAAGTGGGCTTGGAAATGGATAGGCATGACCATTAATGTAAGAGTGTTTTTACAAAAAGTCCCCTATATTTTTAAGAAACCTCAAAAAAGTCCTTATATTTTGGGGTTTTACTATAACACCCCTTGACTAACTGTCAATGTTAGGTAGCAAAAGTAAACTAGACGCTCCCACTTTTCACTTTTTTGTCTCTTGACCATTTTACCCTCCCCATTTAGCCATTCACTTCTCCACTTGATCTAATCACATGCTCTCTCACCACAATCGTACCCCACTTTTCTAAACCAATCCAGTCAATTGCACTCCATATCCATCCCACCAATGCAGCCAACTGCAATGGCACACCCTTTCATCACACACAACAATCTCTACTCATTTCTCTCCATCCCATCCTCTCAACCAAACACTTCTCAAACTAAACCGTCCTAGTCCGAACAGCTAAACAAATGCCTACCAGTCTCCACTTGTAAAAACCCAACCAAGCATACCATCTCAATCCGTCCCTCAAGTTATTTCCAACCAAACACTATCACTTCATCTTCCTTACACCCAGTCAAACTTCAGCACTTTCACCTTCTTTATCACTACCATCTCTTAACACCCTCCCGAGAAACAATCTACTAAAATCTGTACAAACCCACTGCAACCGACACAACCTATTCATCTTCAATTAATTCTGCCAAACACTCAAACCGAACAAGCACGATGTCTCTTGAGTAAACATTATCCACAGCATGCACACCACTTACGACCCATGTTCACTTCATCAAGCCCTAGCCTTCATCATAATCATCATTACCATCGTCATTGTCTTCACCTATCTTCAAAAAGTCATCCACGACCCCCCTTCCTTTCCCATCTTCACCAGCATCAAAACCCAATCCCAAAACCTGACATCTCACTTGTGATCCCAAAACCATCATTCCAACCCCATTACCCATTCAACCCAAGCCAGAACTGAATTACTTCTCCCAGCCGACCCAAGTAACCTGCTCACCAACCAGTTGCTGACCCACTTGCCAACCCTGCCAAATCCAGCTCATCAATCTTCGCACTCAGCCTAGACCAACTCACGGTACCTTTCCATTTCTCTCTATTTTACCAACCATCTCATAGTCCACTTAAACCCAAACTGAGAACCCACCTCACATTTACAACTCAATCGCACGTTTTCATGACCACCACCTTCCACAAACAGAGCCCATCTTAAATTACCAAACACCAAGCCATTCAACCCGAGCTTGAACCCATCTCATTCACCCCACCTATTCAACCTAGATACCTCACTCAACCCATCTGATTGGCTCGAATGAGTCAATCCAGCTGCACACCTCGCCTACTGCCTTCCAGCCTCCACATCCTCTAGCCCACTCCATCAACAATACCCAAACACAGCCCAGTCATCTAAACACAAAGAACCAACTCATCCCTCTCCCTTTACTTATAAGGTTAAACATGCCATTTTAACTTTTCACTAAATAGGAAGGGTAAAATGGTAAAAATGAAAAAAAGGGTAAAGAGTCATAACGTTCGTTTCTGTTTTCTTATATTGACTGTTAGTAAAGGGATGTTATAGTAAAAAGCTAAAATAGAGGGGCTTTTTTGAGGTTTCTTAGAAACATAGGGGCCTTGTTGTAAAAAACTCTTAATTTAAATGCCCTTGTGAATTGTCCCGAGATGACTGTTAAATGCCCTCGAATGGGAGAAATTAATGAAATTCTGGAGGCTCTAATATTTTTCTTAGGCTGCAACGGTTTTATTCGGTGGGTGGAGAGCATAAACATAAATTTGTCTCACTAAGACTAAGTAAATGGCCTGTCACATGACCAGCTTAAGTAGGGCTAATAAGAGCTCTTGTTGTCATGAAATGCTAACTCGTTAAAAAGCCAAGAATGAGGTAATTATGTTAATTTTCCTACCTTTAACGGATTTGTGATAATTCTCTTTGTTTGATTCTTTTATAAGGGGGAGAGTTGTTCAATTTTTACCAAGTATTTGGATTATTTTACTTAAAATGTGCACCCTTCTTCCAATTGATTGTGACAAGGAACCACCATCAGGAAACATGAGCACTGGTTTTGAGTTATTATTGCATTGAATGTAGAGGAATCCATCTGTTTCATTTGCTTTTGCAAACTAATTTATTCAGGCAATTCTTTCTTCTTTCCCCTCTTCTTTTTGTTGTTTGGTCTATGGTTCCCAGATACTTGAAAGTAAGCATCTTATTTGTACTGTATCATGTCCGCAACTTCAGTGTTATGTTTGAATTTTGTTTCCTACTGTATATACACTTTGTTTTTAGTTCTATCATTATCAGTGTATTGTAGTTTTTGATTGGCTTCTTTTGCTCATGCAATTACCAACCTGGGTATTTTGCTTTGTTTCATTCTTTTACTAGAGAACATTTAGTTTAAATTTTCTTTGCTCAAATTACTTTGTTCCATACTGCATTCAGAGAACTTATATCGCTTTTGAAATCCCAGGGGTTCATGTTCCTTCCTACTCTAGTATATTGATCATTTCAAACATGAAGGCGGCAAGGCATTTCAGTTGCCCAAATGTGTGGGGCGTAGGATTCATTAGCACACGTTTTAATTATTAAACAAGCACATAAAAGAATATATTATTAAAATTAAAAACATAGCAATTTGGCTGTTCCAAGCTGCCCAATGAGTTACCGAGGGCTGAATTAAGTTAAATTTTGTTAGAACAATCGATTTTTTAAAAAGAATTTTTAGTCTAAATTACAGGCTGCCTAAAAAGAAGATGTGTTAACAAGTCATATTCCCTCAAATATGGAGTCTGACTGAATTGCACATTTATCCCTTCATCTAGGGTTTATGGCTTAAATGTCTGATGCAGTGAGACATGCATCCTAATTCCTAAATGAAACTCATGCCTTAGACTTGATGAGCAGGGATTTTGGGAAAGCCCTGCTCGGAGGTGAGCCTCCAGGCAGAAGCCCCAAACGCTTCTAAAGCCACTGGTATCGGTAAAATGTCTCATCTGTGAAGGTGATTGATACCCATCATCACTATCATAGCTTTAACAAGTGTCTCTGTTTTTCTCTTTCAGCATAGGGCTGCTCAGGAAGCTATTATAATCAAGGATGAACAATTAAGGGAGGCACAGGTTTGGGTTCAACGTGCTCAGGAAATGGATGCCTTGCATTCCACAACCAACCACTCATTACAAGCTGAGCTCCGAGACCGCACCGAACAATTTAATCAATTTTGGCTTGGTTGCCAAAGACAGGTTGCTTCGATTTTGTCCTTTGCACTCTTGAATTTCTTCTTCTCCATGCTCTTTTAGAGGAGGGTAGTTGATTATTTCTAAAAAACTTGACTCTTCTATGCCTTCGTGGTTAGTTTGCAGAATTGGAGCGGCATCATTTGCAAACCATTCAACAACTGCAACTAGAGTTGGCTGAGGCAAGAGAGCAGAATGGTATTTATACTGAAGATTCACGAATGGCCGTTTCAAATTCAAAGGATGTAGCACCATATGTTCAAAACAAGGGAAACCAGTTCAGTGTAAATGAGAGTGGCACATTAAATGGCAACTCTGGAATCATTCCCAACGGGAACTTAGACGGGGCACCTTCATTTGTTTCATCTGGCAATGGATTGACCAAGGTTAGATAACATGTTGAATAAACATATCTCCTAATTAATTATAGTAATTAACTTTTGCTTATTATGACATTCTATAGACCTGTCATCTCTCTTGGTCTTTGATAGTGATGAAAACTGAAGATACTGTTATAGCTAAGGAAATTTAATATGGTATCATAGCGTGAGTATTGAAAAATATTTAGGATGCCTCTCCTAGAGGTTTTGGTAGAAATGGTTAGCTAAGGAAATTTAATATGGTATTAGAGCCAACTGATTGTGAGTTTGAATCCTAGGAGAAACGAATTGGTGTTGGAAAAAAAAACATGTTGCCAAAAGTTCACCAACCGGGTTCCACCTGAGGAGTGTCAAATAGTGGTCTCCACTCGGGGGGGGGGGGGGGGGGTTTATTGAAAAGCGTAGTTATCATAATCCTACAATTCGTATCCCGTATCCAGATTCGTATCCCAAATCTTAAGAAAAACGATTCGTATCTATGTAATGAATTTCATTTACAAATGAATCTTAAGATTCAGGTTTGATAAGGTTTTAAAGATGAATAAAGAACATGCATTTAACTAAAGCATTCGACTGTACATATGGTGCTTGTCTAGGTCTTGTTTTTCTTTTAATCTATTTTAGTTTTTTTTTTTCTTCATGAACACTTTCTTAACTTTAATAGATATCCTATTGTGTAAGATTGATGGTTTGGATTTTATTTTATTTATATATTTTAATTTAAAGATAACAAAAATATATATTGATACTTTAAACTTTTTTAACTATTTACACATCATTTATTTCATATATATATATTAATATATGTCATGATGCTCTTGATATGATTGTATGATAGATTTATTTGTTATTATATTTATACTACTACAAATGGGAAAATGGATGGCTATGAATAACTACTTTCTTAACTTTTTTCTTTTTTCTTTTATGATTGTATGATAATTACTTTTAATTTTGGCAGCCAATATGATTCGATTCATGGGTATGAACGATTTGCGATACGATTCCGATTTTGAAAACTATGTTGAAAAGTATTTATGCTAGCTCTACTAACACCTTGAGGTTTTGGTAGGAATATTTAGCTAATGAAATTTAATTTGTACACATGCTGGTAACTCAGTTGTTTTGAAATTATTTTTCTTTTCCCTTTTTTTCTCTCTTTTCTTGTTTTGTTCTACTTTGATCTAGCGCAGTGTTATCCTGCTTCATGCTTTATTTGATGCAGCCTGGTCACTTCTGAAGGGCATATACGTAGTAACCAAAGCAAGAGGAGAGATTCACAGATGACTGATCAATCAGTGATGACACACACGAGAATCCAATTGAGTCCACAAAATCTTCACTACTTCTGAAAAGTGGTTTCACAACCATGCTAACTTTTGGAGAAAGAACCCATACTATGCAGCTCTTGGAACTTGGAACATTTCCTATACACAAGAATAACTGAATAAAAAAGTTGAAAAGCTCATATTAAATTCTCTGATAGTTGTGTTTATGAAATTACAATATTACGGAGACCAATCCCTTAAATATCCTACAATTTTTTAACTTACGCTATAAGCCAATTGCAAGATTTCACACCTGGTCTAAAGGTTTTATTATTAGGTGAAAAAAGAAAAAACCTAATGCAATTAGAACTAAATCCTGATTTTACTGAAATCATGAATCTCATCCATAAACTATAGAAATCCTGAATTTTTGTATTTGTGTTGTGATATCTTGAACATCATTTCTTCGGAATTTCAAGCAGTTCTTTGTTCTTTGTTAGACTGATCATGCCCCTGGAGTTCCTGGAGTTCCAGTAGTTCCATCACCCATTATTGGAATGGGTGCCTTCCTTCCACCTGGGCAGGTGCCTACACTGCATTCTTTTGTTATGCACCAACAAGCTGTTCCACACAGTGTAACATCTGCCAATTCGCCTATTCCTCAATCTCATGTTGGTCATTTTCAGTCAACGCCTTCAATCTCATCCCACCAACATTTGCAGAGTCAACAGGTAACAGTGACATTAAAACTCCAGCGAGGCAACCTTATTTATGGAACGGTTTGCATTGTCTTGTTAATTGCATTTCTCTGTTTAATTTCCTCACTCAGGTAGTAGCAGAGAGCTCTCAAGCACCTAACCAAACTCAATATAAGCCTTCTCAAAATGAGCAAAACCATGTGAGGACTGATGCGCATTATGATTATGAGCTTCCTGCAGATGGACATGTCCATTCAGACTATCTAAATGCTCATTTAAATTCCCAGCAGAGGTCCAGTCCTTTGATTGCCACATCCAGTGAGGAACTGCAGGTTATGAGAGAAAATATTTATCTTCATGCTGCTTTTCCTGAAAGTATACTTTTATTTGACAATACATGACAAACCATCTTTGGCATCAGGTGATTGGAACAAATGATAAGCAATACTTGTTACCCCCTGGTCTGGAGCAGAATTTACAAGAAAGCTCCTCCCAGCTTCATGATACATTGAAGTCGGACCTGCCGGAGCAAATGAGTGAACCCAAGGTTTGTAATAATTTGTAGAGCTACTCTTAATTTCTCTTCTTAAAATTTTGAAACAATTTGTCTTATATGTTCTATGATAGCAGGCTAATTTGGAAAATCAGGCCCCAAAACTGGCTGATACATCCAGGGGCCAAGAGTCAGGCAGTCTTTCTTCTCAGCCAGGAGGTGAGAACAATACAATTCGTGCGACTAAGCAATTGCAAGGGCAGAGTCTGGCAACAGAACCATGGAAATCTTCTGATGTTCTATCATCTACTAGTACAAAAAATCAAGGAAGTTCTGCTGATGTCCCAGAAAGTAATTCCACTGGAGTTATTTTGCCAGAAGTACCTATCTCCGCTGGATGGTCATCAACTTCAGTGACAGCTGGAAAGACTCCAAAACCTACTCTTCTGGATGAAAGATCATTACTAGCTTGTATTGTTCGTGCAATTCCATCAGGAGCCAGTGGTCGAATCAGAATCAGCACAACTGTAAGTTTAATGTGTAGATAACTCCATAGATCGCTTCTGTGAGGCTTCCTTTTATTGTCTCCAACTTCTGAAGTGCTAAATGGTTTGTATCTTTTATTATCTCATTTATATGCAGCTGCCTAATAGACTCGGCAAAATGCTCGCTCCCTTACATTGGCATGACTACAAGAAACAGTATGGGAAGCTTGATGATTTTGTTGTTCGTCATCCCGAAGTAAGTGTCTACCAACAAACAACCCTTTATTTTTTTTTGATAACCAAGAAAGTTTCAGTTTATTTTTTACTATTTTTCTGAGGATTTCATTTTGCATGACCAGCTATTTGTAATTGAAGGAGACTTCATCCATCTCCGTGAAGGAGCACAAGAAATTATATCAGCAACCACAGCTGCTGCTAAAGTTGCTGCTGCAGCTTCTGCTCCTTATTCATCATCATTGCCCTCTGTAGCAGTTACTCCTGTGGCACAGCCTTATCGCCTGAAAAAGGTTCCAACCGGTGATGCTAATCCTGGAAAGACTTCCTTATCCGCAGAAGGTGCAGCTGGGGGCAATAGTGCTGATGGCAGGCCTTCACAGCTTTTGGCAATCCAGGATAAACATTCTAATGGTGTTGGTCTTAACATTTCTCAAGGTCTTTCGAATGTAAAGATTTTAAGCAAGTCGAAAGATATTCAGGAACCAAATGGTTTTTCATCTGAAACGGGACATGGCCATTCATCTGTGCATATGACTGTTGGTAATGGAGCAAACCCAGGCATGGCCACTCTTCACAACAAAGGATCAAGTAATGGCAAGCATAGAACAAATATGGGAGGGAAACAGCAAGGAAGGTAGTGAAAACTTTGTTCTTGACCCCAAAGAATGAAAATTACTGTAGCCTATGCATTTTTAAAATGATTGAAAATGAAGCCCTATTGAACTATGCCTTTCTCTCATTTCCAGGGCAACAGGAGCTGGGTTGACTACCAGAAGATAGTATGTACTTTGAGCCTCTACTTTTCTTTTAGTTGCTGATTTTAAAAAATTTCAATTTATCATGTTACTGTACTTTATTCTTTGTCATCTTCTTGATTGATTTATAAGCAGGCGACTACTATAAGAGTTCCATGTCTTTTCAATATGCTAGTTGATCCTAATGTTTCATTTACTGAATATTTGATGCATGACCTTGGATCTCTCTCTCTCTCTCTCTCTCTCTCTCTCTCTCTCTCATTATGAATGAGTTAACTAGTCATAATCAAGAGGTGGTACCTAGGTATATGTTGTTTGTAGATAATATAGTGTCGGTGGATGAATTGAGAGATGGAGGCTGCTTTAGAATATGAGGCCTTTAAAATAAGTCATACGAAGAATAAATAAATTGCAACTTCTGTGGGCATGTGCCAAGAATTGAAACTCCTGTGATAGTTGGAGCTCAAGAGATACAACAAAGATTTATTCTGATACCTTGTCTCAATAATTAGTAAGGATGGAGTGATCAAGGAAGGTGTCGGACATAGAAAAAGAGCAGGATGGGTTGAAGCTGAGACTTGCATCCGGAGTGCTTTGTGATTGACACGTATCAACAAAATTGAAGGGAAATTTTATAAGACAACGATTAGACCTGCCTTTGACCTATGGAATAGAGCCTTGGCTAATCAAGAAGCAACATATGCACAAAATGAGTGTAGTAAAGACGAGAATGATGAGATGCATGTCTAGTAAAATTAGAAAAGATAGAATAAAAAATGAGCACATTCGAGAGCATTTAGGGATACCAGCAAAATGCGATGAATTAAGAGACTCATTTTAGATGGTTTGGACATGTCCAACGCAGGTCATCAATGACATCACCGAGGAAAAGTTTTTCTATCCAAGTTGATAGCCCACCAAGGAAACCGGGTAAAGAGGGGATAGATGGAAGTATTAAGGACATATATGAAAAAGTGAATTGGCTCATGATAGATTGGATTTGGCTCAAGATGCATTAAAACATTCACCACCATCAAAGCCTTGTCCCATCAACAAAATGTTGGGTGGGCTACATAACCCAGTTGAGTTGACTTGGTGCAGTTTAGTGTTTCTTGAAACCTATGATGTACGGATACTTCAAAATGGGCAACGTATCGTATACTTCACTTTTTACGTGTAAACTCCATGTCCTTGCTGTGTCCATAGCGTGTCTATGCCATGTCCATACCATATCTGGGCATCATATCCTGAAACCCAGTTCTTCTGCACGGTCAACTTGCAACTTGGCTTGTTTCACCCCTGTATGGTCGAGTCAGTTTAATGTTATAAGATATTTATCCTTTCATGTCTTTTTTTCTTTCTATTTATTTTTTGGGGGGCGGGAGGGGGTTGGGTTTAATTAACTGACTAGTCTAGTTGAGCCTCTGGGTTGAAAAACTATGTATTTACTATTATTGATTCAGTTTGTACAATTAATCATTTCTTCATATGAGTCTAATTCTGCTGTTGCTTTTTTTCTTCGCTTAAATATGTACTCATATCATGTATATGTTCTTTTCAGAAGCTAATATTGGTTTCTTATATTTATTGCAGAAATTATTTTGGAGATTTGATGTCAATTTCTGCAATTGATGGCTGCTATTGCTGCTGTGGGTAATTGCCAATGAGCCTGTTGTTGCAATGGAGAATGCAGAATAGAATGCATTCTTAGGTTATAGAGTCTCCCACAGCACCTCTTCCATTAAATTTTTTGATGGAATGATCATATTTGCTTTCGGTTTTGTTTGAAAACTTATTTATATATTTAGATATTTCTCTCTGGTCTGACATTGAGTTTGAAGGGCTGTAAACTGCAGTATTTTGCATCGACGCTGTCATATTTTGGCATCTCATGATTCCCAAGTTCTAAGAAACTAATTACTAATGATTTTCTACAACTTCTTTTGATCCTTTGGGAAGCCTGAAGTCCTTCCGCTGAGCGCTTATTTGCTAAGCTGCTCATTGTACAGTACGCTATGGTCAATATTGTTCGGCTTCCTAAGATCAAACAGGTAGCTATTTGGTGGATGGGTTACTACGGTAAGCTACATGCTTAACCTAAAATTTTCATTACATTGAACACCCATCCCTCCCCCCAATCTTTAATCCTAAACCGAACATCTTTATTTTGGGTTCTATAACCCCATGTGGCCCTAGTGGCAAAATCCGCACCGACTATCATGCATCCAGGTCCTCCAATTACCAATATGCATCAAGGGGGGTATTTAAAAAAAAAAAGAAAAGAGACGTTTATTTTAGAATGAAGTTTCGGCTCCTTTGACGGAACTGTTTTGATGTGAATTTTTGAATGAGATTCTAGCTCAAATTTAAAATTAAGAACATCTTATACTGGGCTGCACATGCCAATGGCGGGAGGACAGTGGGATTAGATTCTTACTTTTGGTTTGAAAAGGTAAAAGACAATTTGATGATCTTAACCACTTGTTAGTGGCCTTCAAAAGTTCTAACATATACAAATTTAGGGCCCTTAAGGCTTATGAACATATTTTGGCTTAAAACAATTTCTCTGGCTCGAGTTGATAGGATAATCTGATGGGAGTTGATTGTTTGCATGACCATCAAGTGCTAGGGCTTGCTAGCCTCAGGGTGTATCTGCTTTAAAATTCAGATGGAGTTGGTGTGCTTCACAAACAATCCATTTGATGGTGCGTTTCTCTGTATAAATAATTTTTTATGTAGCTACTTTAGCGTTTGGGCGTGGAGACATTCACGAGTTAGTTTAGGTTATTGTTCATGACATATTTGTTTTGTGTTAAGGGGTTGTTTGCCTTTTTTACACATATGACAGGAAAATAGGTTTTAAATATCATGCAAAGGTATACGTGATTACGTGCAAGCTTTATAGACTCTCCCATTCAAATTGAAAACTCAGAATTTCCGGTAGACAACAACTGCATTGCTGTTGGGAATTTTCGACAACATGTTAGTTTGGGACTAACATAACTTTAAACGGATCTACATTGTAACTAATATTCATCACCCCTTGATTTTCTTGTCTTAACTGATTTTCTACTTTTACGTTGAATACTTTTTAACCGTACCCCAACGCATCTCTTTTTCCCAAAAGAGAGACAAACATGAGTAGTCAGCTATAAATGTGATGAATAATTTTCTGCCGAAAAAACTAGGTACAAGCAATTTTCTACATAGATATGACGTGTTACAACACCTGGATGCTTGAACACTCGAAATGACTTTGGCTCAAAAACATCATGTATTAACGTCGACCTGAAATCTTGGCCGGGTTTATTTTCATGATTTCACACGTGGTTGAATAGGTTACTTCATAAAATTATTTGTTTTGAGGATCCATTTGTTTGCATGAAATTGAGTTTCAATTCGTGGTAAAATGAGTTCCAACAAAGGATTATAAAATAGGTGAACGGTTAAGTATAAAAGGTGGATATGAGTGGGTGGGGATGTAGGGTTGGACCTTGACTTTCCAATGATTTGATTTATAGGAATGATGGTTGGATATTTATTTTTCATCGTACTTTAATTCATTTTCCTTTAAAGAAGAGATTATTTCATGGCGCTTTATAGAACATCACCTTTATTACTTTAATTTTATCCACTTTTACAGCATGCTTTTATAACAACCGGTACTTCCATTTTTGTGTTTTCTTGAAAAGTAATTTTGACATTTTCGTATGAAATGATTTTTTGCATATTCAAGAAAAGTAGCTGTTTTTTTTTTTCCTTTTACATTTTCCTTTTATGTAAAACGCCTCCGCCAAACCATGGAAAGTAATGAGTGTGGAAAGGCAAATGTTTTTGTGTTACCTTTTGCAAACTTAGTGTAACACATATATAAATTTTTTAGAATTTTAAGGAATTAAATTCTATCCAGACAACTGGGGTTCAATCCCTAGCTGGATAGAGCATGTGAGTAGATATGTAAGTTGTACCGAGCAAGGAAAAGAAGAAAAAATCTATGCAAACAAATGGTTCCTCATTGTTCATTAACAATAATGTTTTTGGTTCTTCAATTCTGCTATCAATGGACAAAATAGAAAGAAAAGATTAACATTAGCTTTATAGTGTTATTGATTAGACAATTGAAAGGAGCTCTAATTTTTGGGGTTTTTGCTTTAGTAGATTTTAAGGAACTGAAAATTTGGGTCTCACAAAAGACCAGGAACGCTCATGTTCAAAGAACATGCATGTATATGCTTAAAAAAACTTTTAAAAATCAGTCATAACAGGTTGAGAAATCTCAATCAAGGTAGGTTCTAAGTTCACCAATTCATAGATCCATGATCCATTCCTAACTTGACCTGTTTTGATCTGGATTGGTGTGGTTTTCCAGTCACACGGTGAAGGATGTCCATGCAACAGTCACAAGGCCACATCATACAGGAGTCACACGTAACACCCAAGTGGTAAGGAGTGGCGGTTCTTCCCTGGCGATCTAGGTTTTAGACCCTGGGTATGCCTCCTCTTTCTGCTTGTGCAGTCTTCCTCCTAATGTGTGGGGTTCTCTGTTGTGTCTTCTTTACCGAAGTGGTAATGAGCGGCAATTCTCATCTTAAGAAGAGTACCCAGAAAAAGAATTTTGTGGGGAAAAGTAGAAGGCCCAAAGTCCGGCCAGAATAAGGGATACTTTAAATTTATATCCAAACAGCTGCTAAAACAACGAAACAACTGATAAAAAGCTACTTCGGCCCAGCCTAGGCCGTCCTCATAAACTATATGGGTCAGTCACGCCTGACATTTACTGCCCATCTCGAGGTTGGGCTGGATATGGGCATGTGTTTCTAAAGTAAGCCCTTATCTTTCACTTTCACCTACCATTCTAAACTAGCTTCACCACCCACTCAAAGCATGAATATGTATATGTATAGAAAAAACAGAGAAAAAAAAAAGAGAGTAAAAAATAGCTTTAATGGTATTGACAGAGGGTCAACATTTATATTAGTTTTATAAATTTCTGGTGGTTGAAAATTTTACTAGCATCAAATTTCAAAAATTAGAAAATGAAAAGAATAAAATAACATAAGATTTTCTATTATTAAGTAAGAAATTCATACAAATTTAAGGTGAAAGTTGACAAATTAAAAGGAAAAGTATTTTGCACTTATTAAAGAATATGTATCAAAAATCAGAAATGAATTTTTTTTTTGCAACTCCTGATAATCCTAGATTTTCAATTATAGAAATTAAAAAAATATATTTATAATAAATTTCAAAATAGATGTCTATTGCTACTATTGTATATCTAAGACTTTGTATCTAAAACCTAAAGGCTAGCTAAGGGCATGTTTGTGTGATGTCTACAGAAGATCTTCTAGTTTGAAATCTTCTAAAACACGCAATTAAAATACACAAAATAATGTAAAAAAGCAATTGATTTTAAAATAGAAATACAAAGATATAAAAAACAAAATAGAGTAGATAAATTTATAGCCGACTTCACCTTAGTTTGAAAACACATTTACAAAAAATCAAGTTATAGGGCTTGTCAGTTTTTTTTTTTTTTTGTTACTAATCTTAAACATTGGAATCCTTATGTATTATAAACACATACATAGAAGTGTAAATTGGGCCGAGCCAACCAGGCCCGACACGATCAAGTATAAGAAAAACCCTGGCCGTGGGCAGGGCACGGCACGGCATGATGCAGGACCCACATGATTTCAGAAGCTGCGGACAAAACAAGTGAAACCGTTAGATTTTTCTTCTCGAGGGACTTGCATCTGTTTCCTGCTTCCCTTTATGCACGTCTTATTAATGAGGTTTCAAGCAATTAATATCAAGTGAATTAAGTCGCCAATATTTACATGGCCATCATCTTAGTGGGCCTCATACAGAGGAGAGGGTTTTGGTCATGTGGACCACACTCGCAAACGTCAAACTAAACATGGTGTTAGGTAGATAGAGATGTAGATTCTGCTCCAACAAGCACTAATCAACAAAAATATGCAGCTTATATTGAAGCATATTGCAGTGTCCTTCATCTCCCCATTTATACCCAAGCATTAGAGGCAATACAAATTTCCAAAGATTTAGAAAAATTACGTGCATCTCATCAACAAAGATTTTAAAATAATCCTAATTTAAGATCTAGAAGAGAACCTGAGTAAGGAGAATGATGGATTCAAGAGCGGAAAGGCGGTGGTCGATTTTTTAATTTCTTCTCTTGGGATTTTCCAGCCCTGTTTTCAGTAGATTTGAGAAAGATTGAGAGATAAGGTGAGGAATAACTGCGTCTTTTAATTGTAAGACAGTATAGAGAGGAAGCGCTAGAAATGAAAACAGAAGGAAGCATGCAGGTGAAAGAGGATTTGTTTCGTTTGTTTATTTGTGCAGCCATAAGCGAACACCCAACATCAAGTGTCCCACAAGCCATATCTGTCATCTAAGTGGATTCCACAAGAAATCTCCGCAAACCTCCACCTAAAGTAGGAGACGAAACTGCTTGGCACGTGTATGGGGTATATGAGTCAAACAAAAACTATTGCTTTTATATTATGTGATGATAAAAGTCAACCAAATTTTCTTATGTAAGAGACTACACAGTTAACTGTATTTCTCTCTTCCCGGCATCTATAAGTTGAGCCCTGTGTGGAATTTCACTCCAGCCTTTCTTGGAGGAGGGCCTCCTCTTACCTATAAATTAGTTGTCATCGCCAAAAAATCTTAAAATTGACTAAAACACCCCTCTTTAGTTTGTAAGGAAAGCATAGGGTTAAAATCAAGGAAAATAAAATGGGAAATAATCTTTGGTTGCCAACAATAAACAGGAGATTGTCAATAATACCCAATTCATTCTTTGCAGAATTATCTCATGATCCCCCTGTTGGAAAAATGACTAAGAGCTACACTAGTTTTTTGTCAACTTTGAGCCAAAAACTAAGTGAGACTCACTTATCCTTTTGAGTGAGAATACATGTGAATGTAATCTACTCCATGAGTAGATTATGGACATGTATTGAGTTGCTCTGATCTATTTAGGAGTGAATGAGAAATTGCCTCCTAAACACCACGACTTGAACATGTTAAATATGAAAACAAAAGGAAGTGGTAAACTTGCTTCCCATATTGCTTGGGAGCAAAACATTCATTGGATATAAATATACTTACTTGGTAGTATAAGATGAGCTCCAAGGGGCATCCCACTTTTGTGGAGGATGGAGGACCTAGATCAAGGTAGGGTCACCACCACACACACGCGCAGCCCCTCACCGGGCCGGGGCTTCACGCGCTAGTTGGGCCTGACTCGGCCCACTACCCATTTAGAATTTTTGGAGAAATTTTATTTAATAAAATTTCTTTTTACTGAACAGTCATTGTTCTGAACAGATGCAATCCCATGAAAGAGTCCTGAAGCAGACTATAAATTAGTATCTTGTCCATGCAATTTCTATCATCCAATTCACTGTTGTTGCATAGCATTTTCGAGTCATCCTCGTTGTCAAAGAGAGAGTCCTGCTGCTACACTTTTGTTTCATTGCAACTGTTGTGAGACTGATCATTGTATCCTGAGAGGCAATCGCTGTTGAAACTCGTAAGCATCATTGCGGGGGCGAATTTACTTAAGGACATAGTTTGTTAACACTAGCCTTGATCAATCTTCTTCTGCGGATTTCTGTGATTAATTACTTCAACAACAAGTACTTTTCTGCCTTCAAACAATAAGTAAAATTTCCATTACATCATGTAGTTTTGAATTACAGTTGTTCTGTTTCACTGCTGTGAGAACTGTATCCTATATACCGAACTATTACTGCATGTACTCTCACTAACACCCCTGTCATATTTTTTATGGAAGGTAATAAATTTTCTTGGGAAGGTATAGGTGTTACTTATATTTAATTTGATCATCTTTAACAAAAAAAAAGGCATAATCAATTCACAGGTTCACGTCTGTTATTTTTTTTCTTTCTTTCTTTTTTCATTTTAAATACTTCCCTTCAATTGAAGTCAAATTTGCTCTGACTGCAGTAGCCTAGTGGGCTTTGTGATGGGCGTGGGCTCATCTCCCTAGAGAATAAAATTAAGTTTTATTCTTTTAACGTAAGGTTGCAAACGGGTATCCGATTCTCCTATTACCTGGGAGTTCCAACCCACAGAAAACCGGGTCTGGAACCTATTTTAGGTTTCGATCCATAAATCGATCCATATAGATTCCGACCTGTGGACCCAGGGCCCGGCGTTCCTATGTATAATACTTGATGTTGTAGACTTGATGCACTGTTAGAAGTTGAATGATATAATTATTTTAATAAAAATGAAGAATAAAAAGAAAATAGAATCGATTTTTGGAACTAGATTCAAGTCCTCTAGGTGGACCTGGTTCCGAAACTGGATCCGGGTTTTCTTATCAAAACCAGGTCTAGAATCAACAAAACAGATTTCGATTCAAAATTAAATTCGGAGCCGGAACCGTTATTTAAAAACGGGTCCGAGTCCACTATGGTTCCGATCCGGAACCGTCCCGTTTGCAATCCTACTTTAATGTGATTACCATCCCCTCTAATTATATATTCTCAAGTTTCAGGTCAATCTAAGTTGGTCCCATCCTACTGGTGATAACTATCATATAAACATGATTAACACCACATGCTATGTCAATGGTACCAAGCAACATTTTTCATATGGTGCTCATCGGATGATCGGATCCACTCATTTTGCGATGAAACTCGAGGACGTATTAGCATTAAGGTTAGAAAAGTTGTGACTCGGACTTGACTCATCTAATGAGAGAAAAATAACTTGGGCAGAGTCAACGTAGAGACTTGAGAAAGTCATGTTTTTTTTTTCCTAGAATAATTTAAAAATGGATCCATTACTTATAAAAATCTAAAAATACGTCTATTTACACGATTTACAATAATCAATTCAAATTAATAAATTTTTATATACAGGAAAAGTACTACAATAAGGAAAATAAAAAATACTCCATATTATATAATTTGTTAGTTCAAATATCGAATATAAAAGATCAAGTATAAACCTCAAATTACATTGTAGTCATCATTTTCAAATTACTAACTCCAAACTTCATTTATAATTACTTATAAATATAGATATATATATATATTAAAATTTGAATTCACATAAAGAAGTTCAACAAAAGTAAACTCTTAATTGATTGATAGAGACTATCTTCTGAAATAGATTTGAAATTAAAGTATAATTTTACAATTGATTAGCAAATTGGATTCCAATTTCGAAATGAATGACTACGACTAAAATATAATATATATAATGGTCCCGAATTATATGTGTATGGACCCCACGATAATGTAGTTTCCCAAAAATACCTTAGGGCGTGTTTGGATGTGTGGCGAAGTGAGGTGAGGCATCAAATCAAGAGAGAATAAAAAATAAGGTGTTATGATGATGTTTTATTTTTAGTTGTTTGGTATAGAGTCTTTTTTGACTTTTTGTATAAAAAAGTGGAGTTTTTTGTCTTTTAGTGAAAAAAGGAGGTTGCTTTTTTTACGTTTTTTTGAAAAAGATGGAGGAAATGTTGAAATTATGTATTTTTGATATGACCCTTGTCAATTCTTGTCTGGATTCACTTCACTTCACTTTAACTTAGTTAAGTGCCAAACACACCCTTAAAGCTTTATATATAAAAGTAATAAAATAACCAAAAAAATACCTCTCTGTGCCATTTTACGGCCTCTCACACTCCCCACCGCCTCCCCCACCACACCTATCCTTGGCTGCTCTTTCTCTCCTATCCTCCTCCCCATTTGAAGAAAGTAGCCTATAAAAGAAGCCCTCTTTCCCCTCTCACACCTCTTCCTTTTATCTTCTAACAAGCCTTTCCGGCGCACTCTCCTCTTCCTCTCTGCCCCAAATTTAGGGTTTTTGCGAGGAAAAAACAAGAAGCCGCCGCGAATAGAAAGGAACAGCGAGATGCAGCAGCAGCCACCACCGATGCTGATTCCCCCCTTCCCAAGCACCAACATCACAACCGAACAGATTCAAAAGGTATTTCACGACTCCACCTCCTAGTTTCTGTTTTTTTTTAGGGTTTTGGCAACTGAGCGCTTTGGATGCTTGTATTCCATTTTTTTGTTTGTCTAGTTCGAAGCAAGTACAATCTAATGTGAATCATCCTTGTTTGCGAAAATGTATCGGTTTGACATATGATGTATCAATTGCAAATGTCAAATGCTTGACATGGATGGGTTGGGATATTTTGAAGATATGGGTTGGATTCGCACATATTGTATGTAATCTAGTGTTGCAGGATACAAAAGGAAGGGTGCCTGACTCTGCGCGCGCCCGCCTGTGTAGTTGTACTCGGCTCTCCTGAAAAATACAGATTCACTTGCCTTCACTGGCTGGATGTGTGTTGGAATATTGCTCTGGTGCGAGTTTTGAGAATGCGAAAAATTGAGTGGTGTTTTGTATTTTGTAAAATGCACAATGTTTTAATGTTGAAAATTTTAATTTTTTTTATCAAAAGAACAAGAAAAAGAAAAAGAGATCATGGTACATGTATTGTACTTTAAGTGTTTGTGATTTTGATTGAAAATGAAAATGCTGCTAGGAATGGAGGAAAGAATACAAGAGTTTGAAAGGCTCAAGGAATGAGGAAGGAGAAGAGGAAGAGGAAGAGGAAGAGGAAGAGGAAGGAGAAGACAATGAGATGCGTAGTTTTCAAGAGTTCTAATGCAGAGATGTGTTGAAAATGATTTCAACAAGTTTTGAATGGAAAAGAGTTTGTAAACCAACTTTGACTGAAAAACAACCATCCACATGCATTGAGGCATGTGAAATGATTTTCTTGGAGAATAAATTTACATGGATGACTTATGCAATAGAGACCACCCAACAACTGGGCTTCCATTTGGGTAGATTTGTTGATGGAAAGAGCATACAAGAAGTAAAGTAGAACACTAAAGGTAAGGGTGGGAACCTTTGGCCCTTGGCCTTCCATTTTAGGAACTAGGAGAAGCTTATTTAATGTGTTGATGCAAGCTTCAAAATGCAAAGCAGCAAAAAGACAAACTTAATTAAGTTCATTGAGGATCTGTTCTCTCTTTTCTTTTCCTACTAGTTCCAGAACACACACGCACACACAAAAAAAATAATCATGCAGGGCATCTGATGCAAGAGCAAAATGGGAAAGTTTAGAGGATCCAGCCTCAAATCAGGCCCCAAAGCATTTAGATCCATTTTATTGACCAAATGGGGTCTCAATCCACCTTTTCCAGGGATGATCAAATGGAAAGGCCCAAGATCCAAATTGAATGGTCCAAATAGGTTGAAATTGATATTTAAAAGTACTGATTATATTGTAAGATTGAACCAGTCCCTAAAAAACTGGAGATGCCTATACATGTGCAGACCTTCATATTCTCTATTGATTTGATTGTGTTGGGACTTGGGAGACTCTTCCTTCTCATTTAAGTGCAATCAAGGCTCCTTTATTGAGTAGGCTTTTATGCTTAAAGAGGGAATTAAGGGGCTTTAGTTTCATCACTTGCCATGTGGGATCCATTACATGCAAAAAGAAGCATGATGTCCAAAAAGGGAAACTTGGCACATCTATTGGTTGTTCATTCTGTGAGGATTTATTTCCTTTAATAGTTTGTTGAAAATTGAACTCTTTATGAATAAATTTCTCATGATTAAGATGGTTTAAGTGGCTGGATCTACAAGGCAGCAAGTGGGGTCTGTACCCTCGGAAATTCAATGCTCAAGTAGACTCTTATTCCAATCCTTGTATTCTTAATTTATTTCCATGATTAAATGTAATTAGCTTACCTTAAATAGGGTTTCTATTATCATTAGGATTATGATTAGTGGATGTGATGGGGTTTAGGATTTGTTAAGATTTCCAACATTATTTATTCATGTAAAGAGATGTTCAACCCATGCTAGCTTATATTTTTATGAAATTTGACAAAGTTGTGCTGTTGCACTTTTATTTCTTCTCCTATTGGTTGAGCTTCTGCCATTAGATCAAAGATTTCTTTGGTGGATTTTGCGATAACGGTAAGTGAATCCCTATTTTTTCCCCCCTGATTGATGTTTGATTCCTGTTGATTGAAGATAAGTGGGTTGGGTTCATAAATCAATTGGGTAATGGTGAGATTTTGGCTTCCTTGACTGTGTCCATGGATCAAAATAGCTACTGCTACACGCTATATTGGGCGTAGCGGTGAAGACAGTTACGCTAAATGGTATTTATCGCCGTTCACATCCGTAGCGGCCGCTACGTCCGCTACGAGGCCGCTACAAAGTGAGACAGATTCCTACTTTACATAATTTTTTAAAAATTATAATAAGACTTATTTCTTTTCTTCTTCTCTCCAAATAACATTTCTACGCAACTCTTCTACCCTTTTATGTTTAAAAGAACACCAAAAAGCACATGATCTCGCCGAATTACAGTTGATAAAGAGAGTTCTTCTCAATGATTCTTCTCTAACATTCTATTAGACACCCCCTTTGGAAGATGTATTTTTTTCTCTAGGTACTCTTAAGTCTTAGGGCGTGTTTGGATGTATGGTGAATTGAAGTATGGTGAGGTGAAGCATCAAATCAAGAGAGAATAAAATATAAGAGGTTATGCTGGTGTTTTGTTTTTAGTTGTTTGGTATGAAATCTTTTTGACTTTTTGTATAGAAAAGTGAAGGTTTTTTTTTTTTTTGGTCTTTTAGGGGAGAAAGGAGGTTGCTTTTTTGACTTTTTTAGAAAAATTCGGAGGGAATTTTAAAATTGTGTGCTTTTGATATGTGTATTTTTGATATGACCCCTTATCATTTCTTGTCTGGATTCACTTTGCGTTCATTTAACTAGTTAATTGCCAAACACGCCCTTAAGTCTTGACTTCATGACATAGTTTTTTTTTAACGAGCCATTCATTAGTTTTTAAGTTAAGCATAACTAAGCAACATGAATACGTGTGAAAAAATGATCATTACTATTATTTCTATTTATACAACGATATAGGACCTTATACAATGAGAGAAATGCTACGCCCCTTATCTTAATTACTTTTGCAAAAAAAAAAAAAACTCATCTTCCAATATTCTAGATTTTCTATAATTTTTTTTTTTCAGATTTTTTTGACGATTTTCCCAAATCGCACCGCTACGCCGCTATGTAGCATTTTGGAGGCGGGCCGCTACTCTAGCTGCTACCGCTATTTGCATTCTTGAGTCTGCGTTAACATATGAACTTTGAAAGGCGAGAATTGCACTCATCCACCTCACCGTTGCAATCTAGCCAAATCACTGCCGCCGTCCCAAATCCCTGCTTCCCGAAACTTGCTCATGCCCGATATCCCCATTCCACCGAAACCAAAACCTGACACCCCATTGTCGATAAAACCCAACAACATCCACTCCACAGTGATCAACGTCCTTCCCAATCCCCAATTCATTGCAACTCATAGCCCCACCCTAATCCTAGCCCAAACTCCCGCCTGAACCCCACACCTAATCGCCTCCCATTCCATACCCAGGGAAAAAAAAAGTAGAAGGAAGAAGAAAAAAGATGAGCAGAGAAAAGAAGACGAAGAAGAGGAGCCTATCTGGTTGCCGAACTGGCAGCCATCACCATTGTCGTGCACCAGCCCACGCCTTGACTCCAGGCGCTAGCAGAGTCGACATCGTGCCAGTGCTTCCTCGCCGTAGAGGTGTACTGTTCACCAAGCGAGTAGCCGCCGCCGTTATCCAGTGCCAAACACCATCTCCGACGGCATTGTCGTCGTCGTGTCCTTCGACCAGTCTCTTCAAAGTCACCGGAGCTCTCCTCCTCCTTTTCGCCGAGCATCAACAGTGAAAAGGGTTTCAGCCCCTTTTACTCTTCTCCATCGACAAACATAGGCAGTGTTATTTAAAAAAAAAAAAACATAGGCAGAAAATGTAAAAAAAGCAAATAAGGGTTTTAACTTTTTGTTTCTACGCACAGAACTCGAGGAGCAACAAAGGGCCCTCACGTGTCTATTGCGACACGTGCCAAACTCAGTTATTCAGTGGGTCTGAATCAATTGGGCATAGATTGTAGATTCGGGCCCGTTTAGGTCGAGTTCAGGTCTATGTCAATTTGAAGGATCCGACCTTGTTTGAAGCCCATTAGTGTTGTGCTGATGTCATCAGTGCATCATCGGAATCTGATCAACAACAGATTTGACCCGATCAACGGTTGAGACTTCTTTTTACGATATCGGGCTCATCCACCGTTAGATTTTAGATCCGTTTTCGCTAGTGTGATCATAGAGAGCTTATCTACACGTCAAGTCAATCAAAAATTTTAAATTTGCATTAAAAAATTGCCTCCCAAAAAGCATATAAAGTGGAGTCTTTCTCCACAAATGATGAGGATTTTAGAGGAACCGTTGCGGAATTGTCGGTAAATGTTAATCAACTAACTGCAACGATGGTTCAAATCGAAGAGACTCTTGCAAGGATGGAAACCCGATTAGCCAATTTAGAAAATAATCGGCATGAGGATAATCATCAAGATGATGGACATAATCGGAATCAATGAGATCATGGTTTTAAAACTCGCTTGAGTCCGAGTTGACTTGGACTCGGCACTTACCGAGTTGAGCCTACATGACTCAGACTTAGCTCAAGTAAAAAATAGAAAAAAAGGTTGCTTCTCTGAAAACAATTTAAATAGAGGGAAGGGGCGAGAGAGTATTATAAAGTGAGGGAAATGCTCTTTCATGGCAAAAAAAAGGTTGGGAAAGGTTTCTAGTTTTGGAGAGAGAGAGAGAGAGAGAGAGAGAGAGAGAGAGAGAGAGAGAGAGAGAGAGAGAGATGCTGGCCTTGTGGTGCAGTGCTGCTGCTTCTGCAGTGTTGCTGCTTTTGCAGTGCTACTGCTAATCTGCTGTTGGGAGCCTGGAACTGTTGTGGTGCTGCTGATGCTGGTGCTGTCTATTGCTCTGCTGCTGGGAGCCTTGTACGCTGGTCTTCTCTCTCTCTTCTTTTCTTTCTTTTCTCTTGCTGTTGTTGCTTTCCTGCTGGTGCGGGTCGTCTTCCATGCTCGGGCGAGTTGACTCGGACTTGGCCATGCCCGAGTTAGGTCCCTAGTCCTGTTTTTTAAACCATGAATGAGATTCCCATGCAATAAATGTTGATCAAGATTTGGGTATTAAATTCTTGATTCCTGAATATGATGGGAAATTGAAACCGGATGAATTCATGGATATGTTAGTGTGTGTTGAAAATATTTTTGCACACAAGCCAATGACGGATGGTCATAAAGTCACCCTAGTGGCAACTCGATTTCGCAATTATACTTCGATATGGTTGGCCGAGTTGCGAAAGAAGAGGAAAAAATCAAAACATTGACCCTGTTGATGCATGGGTTGAGATGAATCCATTGAAGCAAAAATTCATTCCTGTCAATTATGCAAGAGATCCGCGTTCAAGTTTTCAAGATTTGAAACAAGGATCCAAGACAATTATTGAGTATTATGTGGAGTTCATGACCATGCAAGCTCGTTGTGGCTGGAATGGGATCCTTCCGTTCCTCTAAGAGTTTTAGCTTTTTGCTGGATTGTTAGATGGCATAAAATCTTGACTATTGACAAGCTTCGTCGACGAAATCATATTATAGTTAATGGGTGCCCTATGTGTTTACAAGATGAGGAGTTGGTGCATCATTTGATGTTCCATTGTCATTTTACTTATAAAGTATGGATCACTATTCTTGACATGTTTGGTATGTAGTGGGTCATGCTAGGGAAGTTGATGACCTTTTTCGTCAATGGTGATTTGGGTGCAAGTATATTCGTGGCAAAATCTTTTGGAAATTAGTGTTGTATGCTACACTATGGAAGCTTTGGTTGGAGAGGAATGATAGATTATTCAGGAATAAGAGTAGTTCTGTGGATGAGGTTGTTCGGTCTGTTTTGGAGTGGGTACGGACTAAACAGGAGTTTGAAGGTGTTGATCTGAGTGATCTCAATATTTCTTGGGTAGATGTTTTGAGAGGAGGTTGGAAGGGCTAATCTTGTGAAAAGAGTGCTTTGGTTGAATCCTCCGTGGGGTGTTCTAAAGCTAAATTTTGATGGAAGTTTTGTTCATTCTCTTCGAAGAGGTGGAATTGGGGGTGTTATTAGAGATTGGTCTGGTGTGGTTGTTCGAAACTATTCAGGGCCTGTGGATTCGATTGATGCTAATGAAGCTGAACTTTTTGCTCTTTTGATTGGATGTCGTGAGTTGCATAGGATGGGATGTGTCACTATTATTCTTGAAGGCGATTCTTTTTCTGATATTCAGTGGTGTTCTGGCAAGTCGTCTTTTCCATGGAGGTTAGCGGATTGGGTGGAGGAGGTGCATGATATTTCTATTCATTTGGGTGCTTGCTTCAATCATATTTTAAGAGGCGCTAATGTCATGGCAGATGCTCTTGCAAAGGAGAGAGTTTTTATTTCATCTCTAAATTTTGATGTATAGTACCATTTTGTTTTGTAGTTCTCTTTTTTGGAGTCTTGTGTGAGCTGGCTTGTTTGTGGCTTTGTCCTGTTTTGTTTTCTTTTTTGCTTCTTAATAAAACTTTATTGTTATAAAAAAAATGAAGATGATGATGTCTTGGTTGACAGATACTTTCATGAGCTTAGACTTGACATACAACATTTCCTTACATTCAACATTTTGATAATGTTGATGAGATCATCCAGCATGCTATCGAGGCCGAGGACAATGCAAATTATCAGGTCAGGAAATTTAATGCATCTAAATGGGCTGTGCCGCGCTGAAGAATTCATCAATACCAGATTCTAAACCAAGTGGTTCATCGGAGAAAGTTTTCACCAAGCCCGAAGGTTAAAATATGATCACATGCTTTAATTTTAAACGACAAGGGCATCGTGCAATGTAATGTTCCACACGCATCCACCTCATTGAGAATGGAAGTGATGTGAAAGATACTCTAGATGATCCTAAAGAGTATGAAACCAAGGAGGTGGAGGACATTGGGCCCGAGGAGGGTCTGGAATCTCTCATTGTCATCAAAGAGACTACATCAACTGCTAAGAAGAAATGGTTGCGAGATAATATTTTTCACTCAAAAGGAACAATCAATGGTTAAGAATGCACGGTAGTCATTGATGACGGAAGTTGTCATAACATTAGTATCTCAAGCTCTTGTGGATCGATTACAGCTGAAACTTCAAAGGCATCATCGGCCCTGTTTTGCCAGATGGTTAATGACAGGTGATGAAGTGCAAGCTAGGTATGCATGTTTAGTTACGTTTTCTATTGGTGAAGATTATACATATCTAGTTTGGTGTAATGTGGTACCCATGGATAGTGGTGATATCTTGTTGGGTCGCCCATGGATGTATGACAAGATTGACACTAATGGCATGCGCGACAACACATACACATTCATGCATGGTGAAAAGCAAGTCACACTTCGTCCTATGAAGCCGGCACCACCAAAGAAAGGATCAAGTTCGCATTTCACCAAGGAAGCACTTCAAGTACACAATGTGTACAAAAGCAACATTAAAAAGAAGAACCGAGTTCGATGTCGAACTCTTTTCCAACTTGGGGGGAAATGATGCAGTAGCACCATAGTCTCTCCGTGAGATACCCTCGTGGGCCACATGTGGGACCCATGAAATTCTGATTTTTAAATTATTATTAGCTTTAATTTTAGCCAAAATTGTAATTAGGATTAGTTTCTAATTTGAATAGGATTATTATTTTGTTTCCTAATTTTATTAGGATTGATTTCTTAGCCCCTAAGTTTCTTTTATTATATATAGCATTATAGAGATTGATAATCTCAGATTTGAAGTTAATAAAATTTTCCCTTTTGTGGGTTATCGTTGGAGAGTTGTCTTCTTCGTGTGATTGTTCACTGGGAACCCTAATTGTGCTCTGACACTTACGATCCTAACCCTAGGATTGCATTAGAAACCTAGAGTAACAAGCAGAAATTTGAATGTCTTTATTGGTTCTTAGATCATTAGGAAACAAAATTGAGATCTTTGTTCAATAGGGAAACAAATAGGTTATCTATTGGATCATTGAAGGGAGAATGGATAAGGGAGAGGAAGGCCACTATGTTTGATGTTGAATGATAGAGGAAGACGATTGCAAAAGTAGGAAAATGGAAAGAAAAGAGTAAAATACGGAAATGAAAAATGAAGTCAAAAGAAACTTTTAGTGGCATTTTGCACCTAAATTCTTTCCTCCTTACAAATGAATGCAAAAGAATATACATTTACTTCAAGAAATTGTGGGTTCAATGTTCGGATTGTTGGATGCAAGTCTTTGATTCACCAGTTTTTTTTTTTTACTCCAGCTTTTCTTCAATGATTTCACGGCATTCTTCCTTGTTGACGAATTGGTTTTACACCTTCATGAGTCTGGAGAGAGTGTTGATGAACTTGATCACTTGATCATATGGAGTGATGTGAAGCTCCTCAACAATCTTTGTAGAACACATAAACTGTGGGTTGCCTTTGCAATCCCATAGATTATCACACATGATAAGGGGTACCATAGCCAGCTCATAGGAGTTTGAAACTTGGCTGCCTAACATATCCCTTTCACGAATGATGGCTGCCTAACATACCCGTCAAACACAATGGTGGGTGCCTGGGCTACCTAAAAGGAAGCCGAAAATTCAATAGCCCATCATATATAATAAAAATGAGTGGGCTCACAGAAACACACTCAAGGAGCAATAAGGCTAAAGTTTTCCTTTAAGGGAAAGGTTCTCTTCAAAGTACTTTGAGAAAGTTGAAACCTAAGGGGGAACTCAAAGTTTGAATGCGAAGTGATCAAAAGTGTAGCAAAAGCTTTTCAAAAGGCCCTTAAAATGTAGCAGGGATGGGGTATTTGTAGGCCTCTGGGCTTAAAAATCATTCTGGAGAAATTATGCCTTTTAGTGGGCAGTTTTGGATGATTTTGAATGGTTTCCAGCTGTTATGGAAAGGAAGGATCGTCTGCTTGCGAAGATGATGTTGAACAAAATGGTAGTCGATCTCTATATGTTCGGTGCATTCATGGAAGACATTGTTGTGAGCAATTTGGAGAGCACTTGCATTGTCACAATATAGAGGAATGAAGGAGCACGTAAAGAATTGCCCAGATCAGTAAGAAGCCAGCAAAGCCATATAATCTTAGAAGTACTATGAGCTAAGGCGCGATATTTGGCTTTAGCAAAAGAAAGGGAAACGACATATTGTTTCTCTCTCCCTGGAGATTAGGGAAGGACCAAGGAGGATGCAGTAACCTGTGTTAAACTTAAGAGTGATGGTTGTTGTCAACACGGCCTACCCTTCAGAGTTAGAATAGGTGCCGAATTGAAGAGAGCTGTCATTGGAAAGAAGAAGATCCTGATTCATTCCCTTGAAGGTAGCATAAAATCTGAAGAACAATAGTCTAATGGAGAGAAGTAGGAGCAGACGAATTGACTAACCACCTGGAATGGTAAGCAATGTCAGGTCGAGCGACAGTCAAATAGGCAAGAGCGCCGACCACTTATCTATTGTGAGTGGGATTAGGCAGGGGAGTGCCATCAGAAGTAGAGAGGTTTTGATTAAGCTCAAGAGTGTCAACAATTCTGGAACCAGTAAGCCCTGCTGGCTAAAGAATGTCTTTAAGTTTTCTTTTGTGATAGAGGATAGCCCCGAGGAAAACACGCAACTTCTATGCCATGCCCAAGAAGTAATGCAGAGGGCCAAAATCCTCCATATCAAGCTGTGAATTGAGGAAGATCTTGAGAGATTGGATTCCTTTTTGACCATCATTTGTGCTAAGCATGTCATTAACATAGAGAAGGAGCACTCGACTGTGGGTGGTGGAGAAGAAGAATAGTGTGGGAGCCATGACAACTCTAAGAATAGCCATCATTAGGAAGAACGTTGATGGAAGTGTTCAAACCAAGCACGAGGGGTTTGCTTGAGTCCATATAAAGCACAGCATTGCTTACAATCATAGTGGGAAGCATGGGGAAGACTGAGAAGTGGTGTCATGTAGATCTTTTCGATGAGGAGGCCACTTAGAAATGAATTGTTGACATTCATTTGATATAATGGCTAGTGACAAGCAACAACACCAGATATATGAGATGATGGTTATTTTCGTTGCTGGAGCAAAGTCTTGTCACAGTCCATGCCATAGTCTTGTTTTATCCTTTCGTCAGCAAGCGAGCCTTGAAGCTTTCAATACTCCATTTAGATGAGTCTTGAGATTGTAAACCCATTCGCAACCAATAGTGTGTTTGCCGATAGGAGGAGGGACAAGATCCTTGTATGAGTTTTACTTAATGCATCCAATCGAGTGGATGCTTCTTTGTATGACCGTGGCTCAGTATAAGCATGAAGAGCTACAAGAAACCTTTGACAGGCTGGAGAAAAAAAAAATGGCGAAAAGCAATAAATTCACGAGGTCAATAGGTTTGCAAATTCGAAGAGGATACCTATGAGGTGTCTCATTAGCCTAGGGAGCAAGGGAACTAGGGAAGGTAATAAGGTAGGCAACACAATGATTGGCCCAAGAGCTCGATGCTGATAAATTCAGAGAGGAGGAACTGGAGGTGGAGGGAAAGGAATTGACTTGGGAATGAATCAGGGAACTAGTCAAGGGATTATGAGTGAGGAGGATTAATAGAGATGCACTGGGCAGTGAATAAAACGGAATGTCCAAGGAATGTGACGTGGCAGGAGATATGAAGATGATTTGTTTTAAGATCAAAAGAATGAAACAGGGAAACTATCAAATCATATTGGTGCCTCTTTTATAGCTTTAATTGCAAAAAAGGCCGGTTCTGTTTCAATTAAAGATTTTCGGCCTATTAGCCTTGTAGATGATATCCATAAGGTTTTGGCTAAGGTGTTAGCTAGCAGACTCCAAAAGGTTCTTTCGAATCTTATACCTATATCTCAAGGTGCTTTTGTTCACGAACACCAAATCCTTGATGTTGTTTTAATAGCGAATGAATGTATCCACACTTCCACAGCAGAAACAGGGAAAGAAGACTGGGTCTTGTCTTCAAGCTTGACTAGGAGAAGGCTTATGATAGAGTTGATTGGGATTTCCTTCACTATTTGATAAGAAGATTGGGCTTTGGTCTCAAATGAAGAAAATGGATTTTGGAGTGTTTGAGATCGGCCACCTTTTCCATTCTCTTAAATGGATCCCCTAAAGGCTTCTTCTCCGGTTCTAGAGGTCTTCATCAAGGGGATCCGCTTTCCCCCTTTCTTTTTGCGATCGTCGCTGAATCTCTCAGTCGAATGTTGTATGCAGCCACTGATGTGAATCTGATTGCTGGCTTTTAGTTGCATTCCAATAGTTTGTCTATTGCCCATCTTCAGTTTGCCAATGATACATTGCTCCTGTGATGCTGATGAAGATTAAGTTCATAATGTGAAGGCGATTCTGCTTTGCTTTGAAGTTGTGTCAGACCTTAGAGTTAACTTTTTCAAGAGTGAACTCATTGGAATTAGTGTCAATGAACATCATCTTGCAAAGTTAGCAGATATCCTGGGATGTAAAACTGGCTTGCTGCCTTCTACCTACTTGGGTCTTCCTTTATCAATTCAAGCCTCTTCTCGAAGTCTTTGGTCTCTGGTGCTTGAAAGATGGGAAAAGAAACTCTATTTATGGAAGGCCAACTACTTGTCTCTGGGAGGAAATATTACTCTCATTAATGTGGCTATGGCTAACCTTCTGATTTATTATGCCTTTCTTCAAATGCCTAATGAGGGTCATCAAGCGCATTGAAAACCTTCAGCTGGATTTTCTTTGGAAGGTAATGAGAAGAAAAGGGAATATCATCTGATAAATTGGTCTCAAGTTTGTAAACCCAAAACAGAGGGGGGATTGGGGGTCAAATCAATGAAGCAAATGAACCTTGCCCTCCTTGGCAAATGGCTATTGAGACTTGGAGATGACAATTGCTGGTTAGAAAGCAAGTAATTATGGCGAAATATAATATATCTAGAGATGGGCGGTTAGTTGATAATGCTTCTCCGAGATCTTTAGGTATTTGGAAAGGAATCCTTGCAATCAAGGAGGATTTCTTGAAACAAATTAGATACCATGTTGGCGGGATGATAAAATTTTGTTTTGGAAAGATCTTTGGGTTGGAGATACCACACTTGCAACCTCCTCTGGCTGGTAGTTCTGTGCAAGAGATCAGAAAGCCAAGTTATGTGATTATATGGAGAGGCTGGGTGACCGAGTTGTTTGGGGGCCTACTTTTAGGAGAAATCTAAATGAGTTGGAGGAATCTCAATTCCAAGCTAGATCCTGTTCCTTGAGAATGTTTACATCTTGAGGAATGGTAATGATAAAAGAATTTGGATGGCCTCTGCAGATGGATCCTTTTCAGTTGCCTCCTTTTTTCTTTCCCTTGCTAAAGACAATGTTGCTGCTCATTCTCATTTGCATAGGCTAGGGAAGTTGAAAGCTCCTCCTAGAGTCATTGCATTTAGTTCGTTAGCTATTCTTGGGGCTATATTAATGATGGATAACCTTAAACAACGCGGCATGTTAATTGTGAATGCATGAACTATGTGCCTTGCAGAGGTGGAGTTAGTTGATCACCTACTACTAAATTGTAGAAGTGTGCAACTGTTGTGGAAATCAATTTTGGGTTGGTTCGAGTGCAGTTGTCCTCCTCCAAACTCGTTGCCCCAATTGTCACGATGGGAGTGGGATCCATAAGAGGTAGGATGATGTGGAAGCTTTCATTCTTGGCGATTGTTTGGTTGATTTGGAAGGAGAGAAATAGAAGATGCTTCTAAGGTTTGTCTTCGAGTGATTCCCAGCTGGTGGATAAAGTGAAGTACTTAGTGGCTCTTTGGTCCTCTGTTCTACCTCAATTCCAAGTCTTTCTCTTGACCACTATCTTGTATAGGTGGAAGGAAGTGGCTTTCTCCTATCCTCATATGCATCTCCCAAATTCTCGCTGGACTCCACTTTCAACAGGTGCATTGAAGCTGGATTTTGATGGGAGTGTCAGAGGCTGTCCTGGTACGATGGATGTGGGAGGAGTGATCCGTAGTCATGAATGATCTATTTTGTTCTATAGGAGAATCAGTAGGGAAGATGTTAAAGAAGTATTGAAAAGGATGAAGAAAGAGAAAGCGGTTGTGCCAGATGGTATCCCTATTGAGGTCTAGAGGTGCTTGGGGGAGGATGGCATAAGTTGGTTGACAAAGCTTTTTAATATAGTGCTAAAGAGCAAGAAGATGCCTGATGCATGGAGGAAAAGTATTCTTATACCCATATACAAGAACAAAGGAGATATTCAGAACTGTGCGAACTACCGCGGGATTAAATTGACGAGCCATACGATGAAATTATGGGAGAGAGTTATTGAGAGAAGATTAAGAAGAACAACAAACGTTTTAGATCAATTTGGTTTCATGCCTGGGAGATCAACCATGAAGGCTATTTTTCTCCTGTTAGGTTAATGGAACAGTATAGAGAAAGGTCAGAGAGATTTACATATGGTGTTCATTGACTTGGAGAAGGCCTATGACCGGGTTCCTAGGGAGATTCTATGGAGAGTACTGGAAAAGAAAAGAGTGTGTGTCGCATATATTGAGGCGATAAATGATATGTATGATAGAGTTGTGACATCTATAAGAACGACTAACAGAGAGACTAAAGAGTTTCCTATCACGATTGGTCTATACCAAGTCTCAATGTTAAGCCTGTACTTGTTTGCCTTAGTTATGGATGAGATTACAAGACATTCAGGATGAGGTGCCGTGGTATATGCTATTTGCAGATAACATTGTTTTAGTGGATGAGACGAGAGGAGTAGTGAATGCTAAGCTAGAATTGTGGTGGAAAACGTTAGAGAGAAGGAGTGAATGAGACGAGAGAAGGAGTGAATGCTAAGCTAGAATTGCGGCGGAAAATGTTAGAGACAAAAGAGTTTAGGCTAAGTCGATGCAAGACGGAATATATGGAATGCAAGTTTAGTCAAAGTAGGACACCTGGTAACATAGAAGTAAGCTTGGGCACACAAAAGACTGTAGAGAAAGAAAACCTTAGGTACCTTGGATCTATGGTGCAACAGGATGAAGAGATTGATACTGATTTAAGTCATATGATTCAGGCCGGGTCGACCAAATGGAGGAGTGCTTCGGGGGTCTTGTGTGATCGGAAAGTCCCCCTCAAGGTTAAAGGAAAGTATTATAAGGTGGCGGTACGTCCAGCGTTGTTATATAGATCAGAGTGTTGGGCAGTAAAGCGTAATCATGTTAAGAAGATGGAAGTTGTCGAGATGAGAATGCTAAGATGGATGTGTGGGATCACAAGGAGAGAGACGATTAGGAATGAGGAGATTAGGGGCAAAGTAAGTATAGCACCGATTGAAGATAAAATGAGAGAAAATCGACTGAGATGGTTCGGCCATGTTAGAAGGTGCTCAACGGAGGCACCTATTAAACTGTGTGAATGCATGGAGATTACAAGTAGCAGGAGAGGGAGAGGGAGACCCAAGAGAAGTTGGAAAGAAACTATTAAACATGACCTTGCCTACATGGATCTAACGGAGGACATGACCCTAAACAGATTTGATCGGCGTCGTCAAATCCATATAGCCGATCCCACCTAGTGGGAAAATGCTTGGTTTTGGTTTGGTTTATTCAAGTCCAGCCGGTTTCTGTTCTATAATAAAGCGGAGCTTTTGGCATTGAAGATTGGTCTGCGTGAAGCCAAGAATCTCAACGCTTCTCATCTTCCATTGAAGGTGACTCCTTTTGTGCGATTCAATGGGTTGCAGAGAAATCAAAACCCCCATGGTACTTGTTAGACATTATTGAAAGAGGTGATTGATATCTCTAAAAGCTTGGAGGTCTCCTTCCACCATATTAATTGAAGTGCAAACAAGGTTGCAGATCGTCTGGCAAAAGAGGGAGTCTCTAGACAATCTCTTCTTGTCTCTTTTTGTCATTAAGTTTCGTTTGGTGTTCTTGCCCAATTTTTGTGAAGGGTTTTTTGGTTCAGTATACTTGTACAGTTTTTGAAGTAATGAAATAGTCACCATTTAAAAAAAAAAAAGGATCAAAACAATGAAACCCTTTACGTTCAATTCCATAATCGAGGAAGATACAAATGGCGAATTTGGGAGAAAGTTTGGAATGTTCTTGTGGTGGAAGAAGAACAAAACAATTACACCCGAAAGGGTGTAGGGTAGAATAGTTTAGTTTTTTATGGAAGAGGTCTTCAAAGGGTGTGTAGTCGGATGAAACAGAGGATGGATAACGGTTGACGAGGAATGTGGGGGTTACAAGGGCTTCTACCCGAAAAGAGAGGGACTAAAAAAATGAAGCAGAGTGCAAATGATATCCAGAGGGTGACAGTGTTTGTGTTCAGCTACACTATTTTGTTTAGGCTTCAAGGATGAGAGCTAAGGAAGGGTTCCCTAGGGAGAGAGGAAGTTGTGGAACTAGGTAGAGAGGTATTTGCCGCCAGAGTTAGACCTGAGTATCTTAATTTTGGTGAAAAACTGAGTTTCAATCATGCGAGCGAATGGAACATGTGTCATATAGTTCATGTTTATGTTTCATTAAATACACCCATGTTTATCATGTATCATCAATAAGCAAAACATAATAGACAAATCCTCATTTGGTGAGTTGGGAGGCAGATCCATAAAATGTCAGTGTGCATCAAATCAAGAGAATAGTGCTTCTATGGAAGGCACAACAATAGATTTGGAAACAGGACAACTTAAACAATTGGGGAAATCATAAAAAATTACATTTCCGAAAATATCAGATAAGTCAATAGTTTAAAACAAGTAACAGACAAATGGCCTAATCTAGAATGCCAAAGACAAAATAAAGATAAGCGATCTGCAGCAACAACAACAACAGAGGATGGATGAGGCAAGCAAGAAAGTACAAGCGGCCTGATTTATGTCCTCTCCTAATCTGGCTCCTGTTGAAAGACCTTGCGCATAACATCTGTAGGAGGAAAAGGTTATCACATATCCATCTTGAGCAAGTTGGCTCATAGACAAAAGGTTCATAGATAAATTATAAAATTAAGAACAAAATGAATAGAGAAGATAGAAAACAAACTCTTTTTTAAAAAAGAAAGAAAGAAAACAAACTAGTGGTGATAGAGCCTATTTTATTAATAGGTAGATGAGAGCTGTCAACAGTATATATGAAATGGGGAGATGAAGGTATGCAAGTGCAAGTAGTAAAGAAATAGAGGTCATGTGACTACAGGCACCGGAGGCAAAGACCCAAGGGCTAACTTTGTTACCTGTAACAGAGAATATTATATTGAGAATGATTATTAGATTACGTCATTTGAGAAGTTAATGAAGGTATGATACATATTGTTAATGGAAATTGAACATGGGGTCCTAGTTCTCTTCATTAGTATTAGTGCCAAAATTGTGTTTCCCCTTATGTCCACTCTAAATTGACCACAGTACAACTGTCATTATACACATATGCAGTGTTGAATTTATTTTTTGTATACTTGTGCCAAACCATGGATGACATCACCTTTTATGAGCTTTTTATCCTGGACAAAGTTCCCTCCTTAACTAAGCACTTTGTAATAAAGACGAAGGCTATTTTAATAATTTCCCATTGTCATAATGCAGTAGGTGTTGAATTTATTGTTGCAGCATGCCATTAACTTCTCTTTACATTGTTGGAAGTTGGTGAATTGCCATCCTAATAAAGAATCTATTCAGATGCTTGCAAATCTCAATGATTATTTATTATTTGTTATTATTATTAGTATTTTTTTTAGTGGTAACTTTGTATTGGAATGAAGACTCTACAGTATAAGAGGGCTATATTGAAAAAAGAGGAGGGCTGAACCCATACAAAATGGGGCAAGACACGAAGAATTGCTTGCTTTTGGGAGCCAAAATGTATAACCTGGGTGCTGCAAGGCACCAAAGAGGGAACCCTCATAATGGAAGTGGGACTACATTACCAAAAACCATATCATTTTGCCTAACCCCTTAGCTAAACTATCTGCTTCTTTGGTGGCATTCCAATGCACATGAATGAGGGAAATGCTTGTTGCTCAAGTGAGATCCTTTATCTTGTCCACTTCTTAAATGATTATTGTATTTTTACCCTTTTAAAGTCATCATTTGCTTGACTATGGAAAGAAGTTAAGCAAATCTCAATGATTATTTATTATTTATTATTATTAGTATTTTTTTTTAGAGTGGTAACTTTGTATTGGAAAGAAGACTGTGCAGTATAGAGGTCCATATTGACAAAAGAGGAGGGTCGAACCCATACAAAATGGGGCCATGCACACGAAGGATTGCATGCTGAAAACAGCCAAAATGCACAATCTGAGTGCTGCAAGGCACCAAAGCGGGAACCCTCATAATGCAAGTGGGACTACATTACCAAAAACCATATCCTTTTACCTAACCCCTTGGCCAAACTATCTGCTTCTTTGTTGGCACTCCAGTGCACATGAATGAGAGAATTTACTTGTTGCTCAAGTGAGGTCCTTTATCTCGTCCACCTATGCAAAGATTATTGTATTTTTACCCTTTTAAAGTCACCATCATTTGCTTAACTATGGTCTGTTGCTTATAAGCTTACAATAATACATAATGCACTCAATCAACAGTGGAAATGTGCCCTAGATCCACTCAATGATGGAAAAAGAATAAAAAATCGTGATGTAAACCCATTTGCAGAGACCTTTAAAATTTCCCTTCCGGTTCATCTTATCTTGCTACTGGTTTGACTTAAAGGTGTTTACTATTACCAAAATTTGCAGAAAGATGGGTTTGCAGCTTCCAGACTAAAATCCCCTTGCTTCTGCTCTTGCATTGCAACTAAGTTGTTTAATAATTACTAATTTATGTATAATAATGAATAAGTTCTTTCAAATTTAAAATAATTAAATTCAATAAATTTAATATATTTATTTTAGGTAAAAATGAGCTTCACTCAAGAATAATTCATGGAAGTTCTATTCCATCTATATGTGTTATGGAAAATGTAGTTGGAGACTGGTTCCATGTGTCCCCAAAACCATTTCTATTATCAGTGTCTTTTAGCTGTAAAGCTGATTTTTATGGAAACCAAACCTTGTTTTGGGTGTATGCTGACTGTCTCTGAAAGGCCCTATACCTGTTGTTGTATGTGTATTTCCTCATATTATTTATTGCAGTTCAGAGGTGGTTTTACTCTTTTTTCTGATTTATATGGCACACTATTTTCATGTTGTTGTTGGCTGTAAAAGATCTTGTAAAACCAATTCAAGTTCTACTTTGTTTTTTGATTTGATGGGATATCCTCATTATCATAATCAGTTTCTTATTCCAGTTCCCAACAATGTGGGGTGGATAAGAGGGGACCCAGTTTGGTTTAACAAGTTTCTGTGGCTGGCTGCTTATTTGACGCCAACCCTTTTAAACTATCATTGGGTGAAAGGAGCTTCTAAAGTAAGACAATCAAATGGGGGCAAAGCACAAGGCATATGAGATGCTGACAATATGCTCACCCAGTTTTGACTTGGAGAAACGGATCAATAGGGGACTGTCAAAGGAGAGGAGGCTATTGCCAAGGTAGCCATTGGATATAGATTAAAGCTGCCCTCAGGACCATCGAAAAAGGGATTATCAAATGGGAGCACTAAGCCGTTAATCTTTCCACGCTGACATCACTAATTAGATGTAGGGGCATTTTGATGGGATGTGGTTTCTTTTTCTAATAATAATTGTGATGATCTCCGTCATTTTTTTTTATTACTTTTATTGGCATTTTGGGTTACTCAGTTGATGACTCTTGACAGTCTGTTTATTAGCAACTGAGTCTATGCTGCCATTATTTTTTATTGGTTGGCAGGGCTGGACCTCAGGTGATCACTTAGCTGTGGGCACCTCCAACCACTCTGCCCCAACTGTGGGTTTTACTCAGCCATGAGCACATGCATGCGTGCGCGAGTGTGCATGTGTGTGTGAATTGTTCTCTTTTTCTATAAAGAGTTCTGTGAATTGTTACACACATCAGGGAAAAAAAATTTGTGGATTGTTCTATGACCACACTCCTGTAATTTCATTTATCCAACTGATTACTCTACAACTCACATGAGCACATGCATGCGTGCGCGAGTGTGCATGTGTGTGTGAATTGTTCTCTTTTTCTATAAAGAGTTCTGTGAATTGTTACACACATCAGGGAAAAAAAATTTGTGGATTGTTCTATGACCACACTCCTGTAATTTCATTTATCCAACTGATTACTCTACAACTCACATGAAAAGCTGTTGAATCTTTTTGCGACCTGCCTATCTGTGACTAGGAATAAGGAATGGAGTACATGATTTATATCCTTAGCTTAATAAGATGTTTTTTATGCAGTGTCTGGATGAAAACAAGCAATTGATTCTTGCAATTTTGGACAACCAAAATCTTGGAAAACTGGCTGAGTGTGCGCAGTAAGTGTTTGATTGCCTGGGGTCATTACATTTTTTCATTGCATATGGCTGTAGTAATCATTTGATTTTTTGTTGTATCAGATAACTTTCATCTTCAGCTATAGTGACTTCAAATTAAATTATTTTGCAATTCACACCCATGAGTTTGTGCTAAATTGTTGCACCCGCCGCCATTACTCTCTACCCATCACATATATTAGAAAACATGTTGTGTTCTTTGGGCCTCTTGCATGACTACTATAGTAGATGAATATTTGATGGGTCTCCTGGGTATGCCACATCTTTTTGTAATGAAAATTCTTGGACACCTTGGTGATGGTTGTGAACAAACATGTCATCAATTTAGAGTTTCTTTTCTACAGCTAGTTATAGTTGTGCAAATGTGTGGTGGAATTTTCCCAGCATCCTCTCTATCCTGTACAACTATTTGTTAAATTTGGTGTTGATGGATATATATATAGGGAAATATTCAAGTGAGGGATTCCCTCACCATGTGTGGTGAGGGACTCCCCTTTTTGGGGAAGTTTCAAGTACAAAAGGACTTTTGTACTTTTTGAAAAGATCTCCTTTACTTGAAACTTCCCCAAAAGGGGAGTTCCTCACCACACATGGTGAGGGAATCCCTCACTTGAATACCCCCACAATATATATATATATATATAGGGAGATACTCCTATGAGAGATAAGGTGGGGGCTGTCACATTCATATCCAATGCTAACAACTTAAATGTGAGGGCCCCCACCTTATCTCTCATAGTAAGGTGATAGATGCTCTCATAGGAGCATCTCCCATATATATAATACTTTCCCTCTTGAGATAAATTCCTTGTGATGCTGTTGAGTGAAAAATAAAACATGTTAGTTTTCTCCAAACTTTTATGCTAACAAGAGATGTTTTGCATTTGTAATTGAAACGTGTTCAATTTTTAATTTCCCGAGGAATTGTCTTGCAAGGAGGCAGTAAGTGGTTCTGTGTTACTTTTACATATCTTGTACAGCTATTTGTTAAATTTACTGTTGATGGAGGTATATATATTTAGGTGATACTTTTGGAGTTCTTATGATTTTTTTCCCTGTTGAGATAAATTCCTTGTGATGTTGTTGAGTGAAAAATAAAACATGCTAGTTTCCTCCTAACTTTTATGCTAACATGATATGTTTTGCATTTGTAATTGAAATGGGGTCAAATTTTTAATTCCACGAAGCATTGTCTTGCGAGGCATTACTTTTTAAAACTTGGCAAAAAATATTGCAGATATTTTGAGAATGAAGCATTGTCTTGCGAGGCATTACTTTTTAAAACTTGGCAAAAAATATTGCAGATATTTTGAGAATGCAGCGACAGTTTCCCAATAATTTCATAAACCAACATCATCCCAAGATGTTGCAAGATTCACGTGAAATCTCCTAAATATTACATATATACATCTGTGTGTGCGCACGCGCATGCGAATTACATTTTGCTAAGAGGTACTACTTACGGATTGTGTTGAGGGGTAAAATTTTTAACCCCCATGTGGGACCCACTTGGATGTATGCCAATCATGGGAGGGGGTAGTCTGATGGAAAGCTCTCATTGATTTAAGAGCCTTGACGTCAAACGGTTTCTCAAGTTACATTTTTTTAGTGAAGTTAAATCCAAAGGCGTGTATAGTTCTGATTGGTGTAATATTTGGGTGAGTGACAATTCATGGAGTGTTAGTGAGTGTAAGGGGATTGGATTGATCATGGGGTTCCCGCGTGGTGGTAAAATGTTTCTCTCACATGCAATCTGTGAGATATACCTTTTAGCAGAACATTATCCATATGTATGTATGTATGTATAAGCAAATCTCCCTGTGAACATGGTTCTCACTGTTTTAGGGCGAGGTCAACATAATGGGGCCTACCCTATGATCCATCAAAATGGAACACTACTCCCCTCCCTTGATAGTCACTGATCCCCTAGGTTTTGCACCCATCTGAACGGACTGGACCGTTGGATTGAGGGTCAAACTTTTTTTTTGGGGGTTAGAGCGGTTAAATTTGTGGGCCAAAATTTTTTTTTTAGGGGGGGGCAGCGTGGGATTGTTAGGGGCATGGGATTGAGCTGAAATTTGATATGGGGGCCCTACACACATTTCTTTCCATCTGCCTTCTGTCCCATGATCCATGTGGCACATGTGGGCTCGACCAGGTGAAGTCTGTAAACACAATGCTCACAGGAAGATTGCGCATATGTTTGTATATTAAAATTGTTTTATCTTTGTCAGTATTATTTTGTTTAATTTTAATTGTGGTTTTCCTGAATATCCTAAGAAAAAAACACAAAAGTTTGGAACATTTCCTGGTAATTTCCTGAGATAAGAAATCACCAAAATTGAGTTTTGTTATAATGATTAAAATAGCATGATACTCTCAATGTGTAGGTAATAATAATTGCATGATTGTTTTTACCACTACCAATTTCGTTATAATGATTAAAATAACATGATACTATCTCAATATGTAGCTAATAATAATTGCATGTTTTTTTTTCCTATTAACATAATTGACTAAATTGATTCTTGAATGGAATGATTAATGGTTTTGCTGTCCTTAAAATTCAAAATAATGTCTTCGATTGGTAGTGTATGTGGGTCTACGGTCTACCTTAAATTAACTTTACCTCTTTTTCTCACTTGTTTGGAAGTTGGTTTCCTATTTGTGCCATTTGGCCATCAATTTCCCTTTTGGGGTATAAATTATCCTTCTTCAGCAAAATATACTAATAGACTTTTGTGCTAGTAGCACAGGAGACATTACATTGCCAATATTACAGAGCCACAGGTCATGGAACTTGCAGGGGCTATCCTATATGGTTTCCAGTAGGAAAGAAATGAATGATCACAAGAGGAGATATTAGGGTAATGAAAAGGGCTTTCTTAGATTTTTAGGGGAGTGATAGGCTAGGTAAGGGGATCATTGGAAGCTCTCAAACTGCAAGCAAAGAGCAGAAGCCAATCATGTTCTTTGGCAGAGTGCAAAGAGGGATGGTGCTTGAGAGTAACAGTATGAAAGATAATGTCTCTGGTATTGACCACAAAATGAACAGGATGACTGTAATGGGCATGTCACAGAAGGATTTTATCAGGCTGAGACAGATTAGGCAGGTGAATTGCCATAGGAAGGGTAAAGACCATACTCCTTGACTTAGTCAATAGTTGAAAGGAGAGGGGAGCATATTCACTTCATGGATTTTAAATTTTAGAAAAAGCAATTGAAGGGAGTCAGTTGTAATTGCTTCCCAGCTAAACAAAGGTACATTGTTCTATGACTTGAGGATGGCATCCGGCTGTCTAAAAGTTGATTTTCTGGATTCACATTCTTGAGATGGAAAAAATGGACAGGATGAGTTGTTTTTGTGATTCGGCTGACATGTTTGGATTTGTTCTTTAGTGGTGGTAGGAGTTATCTCTTAGATTGGCAAGTTTTGATGCCAATCAAATAAATCATGTCTTTGCACTTGCAATTAAATAAGAAAAAAAGAAAAAAAGAAAAAAGAGAGAGTAAAGTATCTTGGTGGGAACAATTGCAGTTGATGAGGGTGTGCGTGTAAAGGATTGCATCACATCTTCTGACAAGATAAAACTGCAAATGAAGAGGTATTTTCTTCTACCCGGTTGTGTGCAGCAACTCTACCAGTACTTGGAATCTCTAAAACCAGGAGATAGGAGTGTGTGTACGATTTCATTATTTGATTGCACGTAGCCATGTGATGGAGTTTCAAACATCCTTTTTGGTAGCTTCAATTCATGATTCCTGATTACTTCTGAATGCTTAGCTTACCCATATCAAATGGATACGAAACTTATTTTGGTACTCAATACTGCGCCGATACTGGCAGATTGAAAGTTTAGAACATCGAACTGTACTAAGTCCATTATTTTTTTATTAGTTTCATTAATTTCCTTATATATTCATGTCATCATTACGCATTAGTCATTGACTGTAAAAGAATAAAGAACAGAATAGAGAAAAAAGAGCAGAAAAGCGATTAGGAGCATGCCTTATTGTTGTAGGCAAGTCAAGACAATAAACATCTCCTACTCTGAATACATAGGTTTTTTTTCATTTATTAGTTCTGGATCACTAGATGGTCAAATTGATAAGAACAAAAGAAGTTGACTTGACACCACATATAAATTAAACACCACAAAAGTTGCCCTTTACCCATGTTCAAGTGAGAAGTCTTCATCTTCCTGTTCCTTGAGAAGAAAACTTAAAACCTAGTGTGGGAATTCTAGAAGAGTAATGGGTGTGAATGTCTCAAGTCTACAACATAACTATATTTGATTGCAACTTCAATCACTGACCATCCCTCATGAGGCAGTTGGGGTGATTCAGGTTTCAAACAAGGCTTCAACACAATTTGATGTATCTAGCTGCGATTGCAGACGCCCAACCTCAAGCACCGGCAGTACCTCCTCAGGTTGGTCAAACATTATCTTATGGAATGTTCTTGTCTACAATATCTAAAGTTTTCTTATTATGGCTATCAACATTGGCAGATGCCTCCACAGGCTGTGATGCAACAGGCAGGGCATTACATGCAGCATCCACAGATGGCAGGAGCTCAGCAATCCATTTTTGCACAGAAGGTTCCGTCGCAGTTCAACCAACAGCAAATGCAGGAGTACCAGCACCAGCACCAGCAACATCAGTTACATCACCAACACCCACAGTCCGTACAAGGACACATGGGCATGAGACCTGGAGCCGCAAATGGCGTGCATGCTATGCATTCAGAGAATACTCTTAGTAGCAGTGGTGGGCAACCTACAGCTACAGGCTTAGGTGAGTTCACACGGCCTGGTGTCTCTAGCGGTTCCATAGATGGGAGAGGAAACAAGCAAGATGCAGGAACGGGCTTGGAGTCTGGTTCCAGTGACGTCCATGGCAACTCAGGTGGTGGACCTAACACTGCTGATGTGGAGCCATCATACCTTAAAGGATCTGAAGAAAGTGGTAAGATGCCATGACAGGTAACGTAGTAGATAGTTTGCTGTCGATAGGTGCATGTGAATGTCGTCGTGTATTGTACTGGTATACTTTGGATAATGACTTAATGATTATGTGTGAGTTCACGTTTTCTTTATTTCATGTATGGAACTGGTAGCACTGCGGATGTGTGATTGTTGTTCCCAGGTTTGTTTCTCTGCCTGTGTGTAAAAGATGAACAATGAAGAAAAAACAAGGTGATGTTTCTCTGACCTGGAGCTGTTGACCTTAAATAATTTGAGAATGATATTATGGTTGTTAAATTATCGGTTGTCTGCAGTTACTTGCCAGCTTTAATATTATGGTCGACGATGTTGTGTCTTGGAAACTGCGCCTTTCTGTGCTAAAAAAATAAAATAAAAAAATGAAAGTGTAGATTTTATCTTGTTTTTGTATCTGGGTATTTTCACATGGATGAAAATTGCATCAGCATGTGGCATGAACCAGTTACAAAGGCAACATCCCAGTACCCAACGTCATAAATGGTCTTCCTTTTGCGTTGAAACAGTAGGATCAATAATGGTCAAGATGGCTTCTTTGGTGCGTTTTACTGGCTGTGAAAAAGGTCCCTAGTCGACAACATGGTAACCAGTCTCACTCAATATATTGGTTATGTGGTCATGTAGTTTTACAGTGTTTTAAAAGTCGTCCCTGAATCAGCAGCTCGGTCATGGCTGAATTGACTTGGAAGGGACTTTGGTCGAGAATCCCATCAGCCACCTGCATTGGAGGCTACCCCTTTAATACCTCCCCCATGTAGAGATAAGGGTAAGGAGAGTTGTTAGGCTCGTCTTCCATCGCCTTGTGCAAGAGTCCCTGTCATTTTAATGTCCTGCTTTATGATGGGCTCAACTCAACAGAGGAAGAAGGAAAGGGTGAACTGACTCCCAACATTGAAATTTGAGATGGGTCAATATAGTGGTGGCAAATGGGTCGGGTTTAAGAGGGGTTGCCTAGAGGTTCATATTCGGTCCGGTTTTAACCCACACCAAATGCTACAATAGAAGAAGAAAGCAAGCAAATGGACTTTTGAGCGACACCAGAGGGTATCAACTACTAGAATCTTGATGGAAATTGCATCACCCCCAACTCTATGATTAGGTTTGTTACTGCTACAATTTTTTCTTGAAGAAATAAATAATAATATGAAAACACAAAGTTAAATACTTTTGGAAATTTAAGGTCAAAATTACAAACACTTTTTAATTTTGTTATGACCAGATGGGTGCATCATAGGCTGGTATGACCCCTCAACAAGTTCAGCAATCAGGTGGAGTTACTTGAGATTACGTTTATTGAAAAACGGTTAGATCCTTCACCTCAAGTAATGTTGTGATGAAGTTATCATCATATCTTGACTTGGGTATATTGGAGATGCATGATGCATCTAGTTTTGGCTTTTTAGCATGGTGAAAAGCATATGAAAGTAGATTTTTAGTGTTATCCGCCATGACTTGTGATCTACTAACTATTCCAATATTTTCTGTAGCATCAAAACAAGGTTTTAGTGCACGTAGATGTGTGGTGGATGACGTTTGTCTGCAAAACTAGTATTTGGCTGACAAGAAAAAGCAGGAGATAGCACAAATTGAAGGTTATGATCCAAACGAATACGTACATTAGCGGATTACAAGTCTAGTTTTCTCCCTTTTCTTCATTGTAAATATAAAAGATATAGTATTTTATCTTTTTATATCTTTATTATCTAAAAAGATTGTAAAGGTTTTGAATGTAATCATATTGAAAAGCCTTCAAGTAGAAAAGATTCAATTGGTTCTCTCTAAGTGGAGTAGGTTGAGTTTGACTAAACCACTTAAATTTGTGTGCCATACTCTTCTCTTTGTGTATCTTTTCATTTTTTTTAATACAAGACCTTTGTTTTCTAAGCCCAAAAGGTACCCAACGAGACGAACCCGCATGGCACGAAAGGCACGGAGACATGGCACAACCCAGCACGACTTAGGCACGGCACAAACAGTGCTAGGCATAGCCCGTTGGCTAGCTGTGCCGGCACGACACGACACGATTGACATCTTCAGCGATGGGCAATTCCGCAATGAAAGTTGAGATCATCAACTCTAGGCAAATAAATTTGGTCCCTCTCATATGTTGTTCTGTATAGGGCTGTCAAAGGACCGTGCTGAGCTAGGCTTGGGGTTTGTCCAAGCCCTACCCTCCGCATAAGTGAGTCGGGCCCGGACCTAAGCCCTTGAAGGACCTACACTCTCTAGGCAATTATTCAGTCCTCACGGACCAGGGCCCATGGTTTAAAATACCGGCTTATACCAGAACCTACCGAATCGATATTTTGATGCATATTGGTATTGCTATTGTGTGCGGAAGAGGGGGGCAAAATACCGGTCCCACCAATATTTTGAAAATAATGGTCGAGACTAATATATAAGTCGACAAAAATTAAAACCTTTTCTTTGTTTTAATCTTCCATTCTCTTTGACTCCAAGCTTTATCTAAGTAGCAATAGACCTTATTTCATTTTCTCTAAATTTACTTTTTATAATTTCTAATCAAGATGTCAAGATTTAAGTGGGTTTTTATCACGGGAAAATCGAAGAACTCAATCACTACTCTAGGCAAGCATTTTGAGTTTATTTTTCATAATTTTCTAAAGTCTCTTTCTAAAAATGACTTAGATATGATGGGAACATGTTGGATCTAGAGTTTTCGAGCAAATCTTCAAAGTTTTGAGCACTTTTTTTAATGGTTTGAACTTTTCATGATTTTTACTTAATTGATGAATTTCTTTTATTAAAGAAATTGAAAATGTGACCAAGCCCTCATATTGAGCTAGACTTGGTTGTAGACTTTTAGTTTCTTTTAGATTTAGTGATTTTGAGCTCCTAAGTCTGGAAATTTCGGCTTTCAAAATTTGAGGCATTTTAAGATCCAGTGAATTTGAGCCTAAATCTTAGCGGAGTTAGTTTCTCTCGTTGCTCCATCTTAAATGTTATTTCGTAAGTAAAGCTTGTGACAAGTGGTGGACCCACCTACTGGGCACCTGGGGCGTGGAAAAAGCCAAAAGCCTTAATCGCAAAAGCCCATTCACATTTCACCCCCACATTTTTAAAACCTACCGCCCCACTTCTTTCAACGAAAACTAAACTCTCTTATGCTCTTTCTCTTCCGATACGGCGGCGGCCTCTCTTATGCTCTTTTTCTTCACAGACGGCAGCGGCTTCTCTCTCTGACACAGCCCCCCACCCACACACACACACACACACACACACACAAAAACTAAATTCAGTCCTAGACTCCTAAATCCCAAAACCCCGATCCCAAAATCCCAAAACCTCAACCACATTCCTCATTTGCTAAATCTTAACAAGCCAAAAGTATAGTGAAAAAGCCCATGCACTCATTAGAATTAGGCCCCCCCCCGTCTCAAACGAATAAAAATAATTATGAATTTAATATTATAGTCATCATTCGCCCCACCCAAATGAAGATCCTTGGTCCAGTGCTTCTTACTAGTAAGTTGTAAAGTTGTAACATGTTTGTAAGTCATAACTTACTTTATACTTGAGTACTCAACTGCTTATTACTTAAGTTAAATATTAGTAATTTATGATACTTATATTACTTTTATTATATACAAGTAAATCTATTATTAATTTTGATCAAAATCTGAATAGGTTCTGACAAGACAACAATACATGATGTTGACTTAACGGGAGTAATATCTTGGTTTAGAGTATGTGCTAATGGAAAAAAAGAACATTTTTTTCTAATATTTTCTTGCATTCTGAATCTTTTGAATTTTCTTTTTCAAAATTTGTTGGGGTTGAAGAAACTTCACGCATGACGATTGTGAACTGCAATGCCAAGTAGCATCATATCATTTCTCTGGATCCACCATGAGATGACGTTCGTGACTAACAACAACTTTGAATCATTCCAGGGCCTACTGAGAGAAGAAAATCAATTCTTATTTTTTCCTATACTGCCACTAGGCACAAGGTGTAAGCCTGACATTAACCCTACGAGGCTCCTACCCCTAGAACACGCTTTCTTGCTAAAGAGAATAGACATCAATGCAATTAATAGTCAACATGGCTGCAAAGCACGAACCAAATTGTTACATTGCAACCAATAAAAAGGGAGAATTTCAAAAAAGTCCTCAAGTTTCGGCCTTATTTCAAAAAAGGACACAAGTCTTAAAACTTTTCAAATCAGTCCCTAAGTTTTTCAGGAAGTTTTCAATTAAGGACATCCATCTATTTAAAGTTATTTTTCGACAAATTTTTTTCTTTTTTTTAAATACCCAAATTACCCTTCATTGTAATAAAACTCTCCCTCACTTCCTCTCTATTATCCTCATTTTCTTCACTGGTGTCCTCACGGTGATCAAGGACACCCAGTGTTCTTACATCGATTGGCTGCATGTAATGGCGGCCGAAACCATGTCATGGCTTTAAATGAAGAGTAATATGGGTATTTTCAAAATATTGAGGGAAAAAGTCATCAGAAAATACCTTTAAATGGCAGGATGTCCTTAATAGAAAATTTTCTGAAAATCTTAAGGACTAATTTGAAAAGTTTCAAAACTTGTGTCCTTTTTTGAAATAAGGCAAAAACTTAAGGCCATATTTGAAAATTTCCCCCAATAAAAAAGCTTTTTATTTATATAAATCTCAGTATAGTTAATTTGAATCATGATGAATTCTTGAATACTTTCCTTAATGGAGTTATCATTAACAAAAAAAAAAAAGGGTCTGATTTGCAGGGTCCTCCACCTTGTGAATATGATTGAGACAGTATGTGATCATTCAATTAAAAGAAGAAGAAGAAAAAAAAAAAACAATCCGCTAAGGGTGGAATAAAAAAGAGCTCTCAATTCTCAAACCAACCCCACAGCTAATGTACATTTGCTATTACAATACAACCTAAAACTAATATATCAGAGTCATGAAAATAACCTAATTTGACACTAAGTGGAGGATTGTTCTACAAAAAAAAGTAAAAAAAAAAGTGGAGGATTGATCACCACCACAATTCGTTATTTTAAGGTTTTAAAAACCTAAGTTACTATTTTAGTGTATATTGTCATTAGTTTATTTATTATTATTATTTTTTAACAATAACTCCACTTTAGCCCTTGATCCGTTGAATTGGACTCCTTTCTTGGCCTTTCTAATCAAATTCAACTCTCCTGTCGGCGGACTTTCTAATCATATTCATTTCTCTTGGGTATTCTAATGAAATTCAGGTCTCCTGTGTGTCGGCACACCTCTTGTACCTATCTAACTAAATTGATTGATACTTGCCACTTTTTTTGGGATAATCACTGTACGGAGGATCTTAAATCTAACATTTGTCGGTCACTGATGAAAATTTGAAAATTTTCTGATAACAGTTCGTACAGAAGAGCACGGTTGTGGCAGTTTTACTCTTTTACCTTATGATATCTAAGGGATTTAAGGATATTACAGGTTTTTATGTATTAATGTAGGATATCGTATCGTTATCTATTTTTATTATGTTGGAAATTACATATTTTCACAATGAATTGTAAAATTTCGTTTCATCATCTCCATTTTTTCTTGTCGTTTCCTATGGGATTTTACCATTCCATCTTCAGTTCATGGACCTTTGAGTGAGACCCATACAATACTAATCACATGCAAGAAATTCAATTTACATAAGAGCCAATAGTTTTTTTTGTTGACGGTGGGCCCAACTCAGCTGATAAAAGTTTTAAACTGCATATATCTAGTTGGTGCTGGCCGATTTGTACTCGGATTTACCAATTGTGCAAGGCCCACGTTAGATTGATGATGTGCAAATCATAATGTATTAAGAGAAGTTTAGTTCTTCATTAGCATTGGCGTGGTCTGAATTTCAAATATGGGCCGCAATTGGTTGGATTGACTATAACAGGCTCAAAGATCTACATTAGTGTGTCCAAACCTTATAAATCCGTTAGTGGGGCCCATTTATGAGAAAATGCCGCTCAAAATGTCACTCTAGTCATAATTGGCCTATCGCACAAATAAAAGAAGATGGAATGGTAAAATTCCATAAAACCCACAACTAAAAATGGAGAAGATGAAACAAAGTTCTTCGGTTCGTGGTGAAAATATGTGCTTTCTGTTTGGACGGGAGTAGGTACCGGTGCTATATCCTACATTTATAGGATATCGAATCCTAATATATCCTAAAGCCCTAAGATATAGCACGTACGGTACAAGGGTAAAGTCGCCACAACCATAGCGTCCCTTTTTGTACGAGCTGTTATCTCGAAATTTTTACTTTTTCATCGATTATCAGGCGAATGCTGGATTTAAGGATGTCCGTACAGTAATTTTACAATACCACCCTCTTCTTAATCTCCCTTATTTTCTTTTCCATTTTCCTCCAATATTTGCTATATTTAAGTTAATTTAAACTTTACTTTTAGAATATCTTTCTGATAAAAACACAAAATTTGAGATTATCCTGATACTGTCTCATGCTATATTAAGTTTTAAAAGTTGATCATCTTATTATTATTATTATTATTATTTGGATTTCGATGACTTTTCAAATCCAATTAATAAATGGGCTAGGTTTGGTGTCGAGTCCATTTTAGTATTGAATCCTGATTCAGTCCCGTTGGAATCTTGTAATATATATATTTAAAATAATATTAGTGCCCGAATATGCCTATATATACCATATGTTTTTATAGTTTTTTTTCCCTTTGCTAATACTAGATGAATTGTACAGTATTATCGTCCCAAGGAGTGAAATGCCTCTACCATTGAGCTATACATTGGCTCAGCTATAAATGTATATAACATATTTTCTTTCATTATTTCACGTAAAGGTAAATTTGTATTGATAAAGGAAGGGGAGGAACAAGGGTGGTTAGCCCCCAACGCGAAGAGGGCTACATGAATAAGAAAAAACAAGGACTATACAAAGAAGAAGCAAGAGATTAAGCCATGCCCAAAAAACACCAAAATAGGATGAACAAGAAGAGAATCCTTTACGTTACAGATGACAGAGACAAAATCATTCCTTTGATCCAGTCCTCAAGGATCACCTTCGCTCATTGGATAGAAGGTGATCCTTGAGGACCGGATCAAAGGTACTTTTGAAAGCAATTATTTGAATGATGTAAAAAGAGTTCTTTTAGTCAAAACAATCTATCGTACATTTGAGCCTTCAATCATTATTGGGCTCAGAATTACGTGCAAATTGGTTTGGCCAATATCTGGCTTGTTGACGGCCCCCTACTTGAAATTATTAATGAAAGCTAAGAAACCACAACGGAATGAGATAAAAATAGGACTTCTTCAAGGTGACATGAGGTTAACTCTAAGTCTCTCGCAATTCATAAACTCTCAACCCCACAACTATGTCCTTAACAGCCAAAGGGTCGGAAAAGTCTCCAAATAAAACCGACAAAGTAGTTACAATCAATTTAATTTAAGACATAAGACTTGACGTCCAACTACTTAAAACATGTTGTTGCATGTTGTTGGGTGTGAAATGTTTTCCGACGGTGCCATCATAATTGGGATTCGGATCGCTGTTTGGACCAAACCAGGAAGCCTATTTGGTCCAATCAAGAGGTGGCACAAGAGGAAAGGAAATTTTTAGAAAATAATTTTTAGGAGATAAAATTCGTTTTAGGAGATGAGAAATGACATCCCTCCCTTGATGCATCCCTTGATTGGTCCAAACAGAAATCCATTTCCAAATAAACGGTTTGGCTGATTGGGATGGATTGGCACTCACAATGACAGGCCAAGTCGTATTTAAAAGTTTTGGGTTGTGCAGTTCCATCTTCTTACAAAATCCAAATCCGGTATCATTGATGGTACGGCAATGAAAAGTCGTAGACAGTTATGTGATGTCACAAAGACATGTTTGTGATGAAAGACATTGCCTTTTTTGTACCTACCTACATTGGAAGGTAGAGGATCCCCTGTTTGGTCCAGATAGGGCCAATGAAGGGGTGCCACATGGAAAATAAATTTTTTTTTTAAGTGGAGGAGATGAGATGTCATATCAAGACATCTCCCCCACATGTGGCCCTCACATGTGGCACTCCTTGAGTGGTCCAAATGCAAACATGGGATCCTCTTCCACATTGAAAAGGATTTTCAACCAAAACCAGAAAAAAAAGCCTTTTTCACACCAAAAGAATAAAATTGTTGGCAACAGAATGATGGGATTTGAAGTCCATGAAAAATTAGGATACTTTTCCATTCCTTTTCTAAGGAAGATGCATTATAAAATGAAGATGCATTATAAAATGTATCCTAAATGGAAAGGTAGCCATGTGTGAAATTAGAGGCGGATCTAGGATTTTCATTTGCGGGGTGCGAACCTGAGTAGGTAGTTTGGTTGTGGAGGCAAATTGATGATTTTTATGTTGATTTTGAGGGTTGGTGATTTTAATAAATTTTTTGAAACGCACCGTGATTTAACGGGTGCGGCTGCTCCATCGTAATTGTGCCTGGGTCTGCCCCGTGTGAAATATCTTTTTCATTTAGGAAAAAGCCCATTGTATAAAAAATGGAGAAAGAAATTGTGAAAATAATAATAGAAGGTATTGAGATAGAACGTAGAAGATGAAACAAGAAACCAATGTTTTCTTTCTTACCATATCTCCAAGGTCCCTAAATCATCAGTTTGTTTATTTCTTTATTTCTCATGTGCTACTACTACTTTCGATCCCTATCTATGTGGAAACCACTCTACTATGGATTGTTAGAAGGTGTCGTAGAAATGGTTAGAGATGTTAGGATAAGATTTGAGGGGATAAGGGTTATGTTGTTATTGGTTTTCTTATCTCATTTTATGTAAAAATTGAGATCGATGTTCATTAATGAACATTTTTTTTTTTTGTTAAAGTGACATGTGAACCACCAACCATGTTTGGTGTTTTTTATGGAAGAGTCCTGAATTCATGTCCCAATTTTACAATGGCACTGTGTATCACATGCCAGGGACTCCCTCTTGGAGCCCCACATAGCGATAATCTAGGCCATTCAAAATGATTCTCATACCCTTTTCGAATATATGCTTAAATCTCAAAACAATAGGAGTAGGGCCTTTCATCGAATTGAGTACATGATTGGAAATGTGATTAGGCACTCATATGGTCAGAAATCACATTTGAAAATTTCAAATTAAGCCTTAGGTTTCTGCCTTATTTCAAAAAAGGACCCAAGTTTTAAAACTTTTTAAATTAGTCCCTAAGTTTTCGAAGAAGTTTTCAACCAAGGACATCTGGTCACTTAAATGTAGTTTTTATGGCATTTTCTCTCAATTTTTAAAAAATACCCAGAGTACCTTCATTTAAAGCATGACACTTTATGACAGCCACTATATTTAGCCGAAGTACCTAGTTTTACTCGATCACTATAAGGCTGTTAGGAAAAAAAAGAAAGCAAATATAGAGGAAGTGAATGGGGGTTTTATTTCATTGAAAGATAATTTCGGTAGTTTAAGAAAATTGAATAAAAAAGTTGCCGAAAAATACCCTTAAATTGATGAATGTCCTTAATTAAAAACTTCATGGGACTAATTTGAAAAGTTACAAAACTTGTGTCTTTTTTTGAAGTAAGGCAAAAACTTTAGGACTTATTTGAAAACTTCCTGTAAAAAAAAACTATGAGAATGAGCCTTTTTAAACACATTGAAGAAGCCGAGAAAGTAGTTGAGTTTGTCCATCTCGAGTGTATGATATTGTATGTATAGAAAAAAAAGGATCTGTATCCCCTATTTGGTCCAAACCGGGCAGGGGTGCCACATGGGAAGAGGAATGTTTTTAGAAGAAGGAATTTTTTTGAGTAGATGGGATGTGACATCTCAACCCCATATAGCACCCCGGATTGGTCCAAACAGGGGATCTGTTTCAAAAAAAAAAAAATAAAAAAAAATTGGTTGAGTATGTACAACATCGTGCAAAAAATGAAGTTCTATAAAAAGAAAACAAAAAATAAATGACCATCGACTGATCAGAGAAATTTTGGTCAAACAACTTAGTTTCTAGAATCAGAGTCTCAAATTTACCGCAAGTCAAATGCCTAAAAAACATTCTATAGGTATTTATGGGTATCAACATTTCTCCACTTTTTATTTTTATTTTTACTTTACCACTATTGAGTTATCCAAACGCTATAGAATAAAGTTAATTTCCTTTACCATAATCATTCAAAAAACCTTCTTTATTTAATAAAAAAGTATACTTTCAAAGCACCATTAATTTTCAATGATATGACATTTAACACTCTTTCACTGTACAAGTAAAATTTACCAAACAACCCCAATCATTGTATGACACGACTCTTTAATATCAGTCGGTGTTTTGGCCAAAACATACACGGTGTTTTTACTGGTGATCATCATTTGTTTGTAGAGTTCATTGATGTCGGTACATCCTTCTTTAGTTAAGTTAGTCGGAGCTAGTGGCCCACTAGATCATATTTGCCATGATTCTCTTGTAAGTATATATATCATGAGGTTTTACCAAAAAAAGAAAAAAACCGACAATGCATATATCTCATTGTCAAGAGCATGTAAGAGAGAACAAAACGACGAACGGAACTAGAATAGTCCATAATCTTCAAAATAGGGAAGTATACTCAATAAGTGGAGAATGATAATATGGCAAGGACCTTAGGTTGAGAGTTAGGGATATGCATGCAAATGGATCAATTATGGGTTCAAACCATATTGGACCCAGGACCATTTTTTAAATGGTGATTTCGATTCTAGATTTGGCTCCAACTCTGAACCTATTTACTAGTTCTCGACTTGGTTTCAATAAGAGGACTTGTAAAAAGGAATTTAATTGGGTTCGTGATTTCTAGATTGATCTACTCAAACAATCAACCCAAAAGTGTGCAGAAATATACAATATGCAATGGAAATAAAATAAACAAGCACACACCACAAGGACACCAAATTTAAGGTGGAAAACCCTAACCGGGTGAAAAACCACCAATCCGAATCGGATCAAATCAAACATTATGAATCTCGCAATAACAAGAAACTCAGATCTCTTCCTCAGATATCCCCTATCCAAGGACTGAAGTTATCTTGTGTCGCTTCACGCTTCAACGACTTCACACCGTTGATTCCAACTGATTCAATCCAGTGCTTGACTCCTCAAGTCTTCTCGCAAGAAGATAATCTTCTACAAACGATGCAGAAGAACTGGCTCTAGAAAACTTGTCAGCAGAACTCCATAATAAATTTCTAGAAAAGAATTCTCTCAATGATAATCTCTAACTCAGAACTTTGAGATGTGAGGAGGTGTTTTTGGAATAGCCCTTGAGTCCTTTAAATAGCCCTTAGGTTGTACTTAAGGTTGCCTAACTTGATTGGGATTAAAACAAGCAATTTGGGCACGATTAGAAAAGCAACTTCTAAATAAATCTGGACTCTGCCCCTTGTCCACTCGAGCGGACCCACCATCCGCTCGAGCGGATGAGGTTCTGTTTCAGCGATGGCTATTCTGACTCTATTCGCTCGAGCGGATGTGATGGTCGCTCGAGTGGACCCCTCTTTGGATTGATCCGGAAATTCAACATATTTTCTCCATAAAACTTCTTCTAATTCTTTCAGACTTTCTTCTTCTGAGTCCTTCCAATCTTCTATCTTCAAAGTCCTTTTCTAAAAAATAATTACAACTCAAAAGACCCAGAGTTTTGTCCAACCCATGAATTTAGCCAACACTAAAATTCTAACAATCTCCCCCTTTTGCAATTCATGGACAAAACTCCCTAAAACAATACAATTTGATCTACTCAAAATGAAACCCAAAATACATTCAATTTTAAAAAATAACAATCAGCACAAAAATATGCAATCAACAAATGTAGATTTGCATTGTTTCTGACTTAGTCTGAACTTCTTGTTCTCTCCCTTGATCTGTCACCTTTCTTCCCATTTTTGTCCATAATTTGACAAAGTTAAAGATAAGAACATGCAACTTTTTGTCAATTAGGATCAATAGCTCCCCCTTGAAAGCAACTCCCCCTAAATGTATGTTCGTAGCGGCGTTGGGGGTGGGAGCTTGACCTCTTTGATTAGGGCTTGTTACATGCAGCCACCCACATTTGTGTAGTTTGATCTTTCAGCAGAGTGTGAGTAACCTCCTTAGGCAAATCAGATTTTCGAACCCAAATTTGAATAGTTTTGGGTGGAGAAAAATTCTTCTGCCATTGCTTGGTTTTAGGTAGGCTTTGCAGCTTCTTGCAATGAGGCCGAATGTGTCCTTTTAATCCACAATGATGACAAGTGGATGTGCTGCAGCGCGTGACACATTCTTTTTCTTAAAACTACTCGACACATTATTTGAAGGTGTAGTATGTAGAGTAGCATGTGCAACACGTGAAACAAAAATTGTTTTACCTTTAGCATTTGAAGTGGATGCACCATAATCATAACCAAGACCGCTTCTGTCGAAATGAGACTTTTGACTACACAAGATGTTTGTAAGAGTCTTTGAACCAGTGTTCATCTTGTTTAGAGAAACTTGCTTGACTTCTAGCTCAGACAGAGTGATCTTCAGTCTTCCTTGTAGGTCTTGATTTTCAGCTTTCAATGTTACTATCTCTTGCTTTAAATGCATGACTTCTTTTTCAACCTTCTCAAGTTTTTGACCATCAATAGTCAAGTTTCCAACCAAACAATTTTTCTGACTTTTCAAGAGATGAACTTCTTTAACTGCTTGCTTTAATTCAGTCTTTAGTGCAGAATCTTCTTCTTGGGCAGCCTTGTACTTGATAGTGATCTTCTTACTAAACTTTTGGTCATCTTGACACAATCAACATAGGTAGCATGATACAACTCTTCCCAATCTATTTCTTGATCTGACGGTTCATCTTCATTATCAGTATCATTGTCAGACACAGACTCAACCACGAATGCCACAAACTTGTTATTCACATTATTAAAAGGATCATCCTCGGGATCTTTTGTTTCTTCCTTTTCTTCTTCAGAAGATTCTTCATCCCAAGTTATGTCCAGAGCCTTTTGCTTTGTACTCTTTTTCTTGTTGGCATACGCATTAACATAGTGACCATTGCATTAGCACTCAAAACACTTTGTTCCTTTGGCAGAATCTTTTTTCTCAAATTTGAAAATCTTTTTATTAGCTCGTTTTGTCTTCATGTATTTTTTATAACATTTTATAAACTCAACCATATCAACTTCAGCATCAAATTCAGAATCAGACTCAATTTTAGTTGCAGGCTTCTTTCTTGATTCTGAGATAGCTTTCAAAGCAATATCCTTCTCTTTTGATTTTCCTTTATTCAAACGGTTTGCTTCAAAACGTCTGAAGATTTCCAGCCAGTTCATTTACCTTGAGGGTATTCAGATTCTTATTTTTTTCAATAGCATCAACTTTAGAATCGTACCTTAAAGGTAAAGACCTTAGAATTTTTTTGACAATCTTGTGTTTTGATATTTCTTCCTCCAAAATGAAAACAGAATTGATAATCTCATTCAACTTTCCATTAAATTGATCAAAGGTCTCATCTTCTTCCAAAACAATGGTTTCGAATTCTTTAGTCAGCCTTTGCAATTTTGCTTGTTTCACGGTGTCTGTACCCTCATACATTGTCTATAAGACTTCCCATGCTTCTTTTGCAATTTTGCAAGTAGAAATCCTTCGAAACTCATCAGCAGTCACTCGATTGTATATGCTATTTACAACCTTATTATTACAATTGGATGCATGCTTCTCATCCTTAGTCCATTGGGCTTTAGGTTTAGGAACAGTTTGTCAATTAATCATAATTGTAGGTCTGGAGTAACCCTCCTCAACAATATCCCAAACATAATCATCAATGGACTTAAGCAACCTAATCATCCTTTGCTTCCAATATGCATAATTAGAACCATCAAACAAAGGAGGTTTGGAATTTGATGTCCCTTCTCTATTGAGCACCATTTTAGAAATCTTGTAGGATCAAACACAACAAGACTGTGCAACCCGCTCTGATACCAATTGAAAAGGAATTTAATTGGATCCGCGATTTCTAGATTAGTCTACTCAAACAATCAACCCAAAAGTGTGCAGAAATATACAATATGCAGCGGAAATAAAATAAACAAGCACACACCACAAGGACATCAAATTTAAGGTGGAAAACCCTAACCGGGTGAAAAACCATCAATCTGAACTGGGTCAAATCAAACACTATGAATCTCGCAATAATAAGAAACTCAGATCTCTTCCCCAGATATCCTTTACCCAAGGACTGAAGTTACCTTATGTCGCTTTACGCTTCAACGACTTCACACCGTTGATTGCAACTGATTCAATCTAGCGCTTGATTCCTCAAGTCTTCTCGCAAGAAGATAATCTTCTACAAACGATGCAGAAGAATTGGCTTTAGAGAGCTTGTCAGTACAACTCCATAATAAATCTCTAGAAAAAAATTCTCTCAATGATAATCTCTAACTCAGAACTTTGAGAGGTGAGGAGGTGTTTTTGGAATAGCCCTTGAGTCCTTTAAATAGCCCTTAGGTCGTGCTTAAGGTTGCCTAACTTGATTAGGATTAAAACAAGCAATTTGAGCAAGATTAGAAAAGCAGTTTCTAAATAAATCTGGACTCTGCCGCCTTGTCCGCTCGAGCGGATGAGGTTCTGTTTCAATGATGGCTATTCTGACTCTATTCACTCGAGCGGATGTGATAGTCGCTTGAGCGGACCCCTCTCTGGATTAATCCGGAAATTCAACATATTTTCTCCAGCAGACTTCTTCTAATTCTTTTAGACTTTCTTCTTTTGAGCCTTTCCAATTTTCTATCTTCAGCGTCCTTTTCTAAAAAATAATTACAACTCAAAAGACCCAGAGTTTTGTCCAACCCATGAATTTAGCCAACACTAAAATTCTAACAACTTGGAGATTTAGTTTTGGAATCGTTTCCAACTAGAAAGCCGGTAACCAATTTTAAAATGGGTTTTGACTCCTTTTACTTTATATATTTTAAAATTGGGCTCCACCCAGTCAAACCTAGCTGAAAATTGTTTGATAAGTGTTAAGGGGATTTTAATATTTCATGAAGATTTAAAAATTAATAATAATCACTCAATAGATAAAGGGTTTTTTAATAAATAGGTCAAAGGATAAAAGTAATTTCCTTTTCATATATTTGAATTGTATATTTCTTTTTCTCATCTACCTTATTGAATTAGGGGTGCACGGCGGGCTGCTTGAGCGGTTATTGGGCGGTTTAGGTAGTTTTGTTTTATGGCGGTTTGTAATAAGTATAAATTGTAACTGCCCAAAGTATAGGCGGTTTGAGTTCTTTTTTTAGCGGGCGACTTGGGCGCCATGTTGGGCGGTTTTGTATTTGTACCTATCTCTCTCTTTTTTATTTTTTTATTTTTTTAATAGAATGTAACTAAAGTTTCAAAGTAATTAACGTAAAGAATAAAAATTAAACATGATTTTTAATAAAAGTCAATAATCAGTAATAAAAAAAATTTCAACTAAGTATATAAATGTAAAATTAAAGTCCAAAGGCATCACCAAAATTAAAAAATACAACCACTTATATAATTTAACATCAAAAAGTCAAAAATCTAATAAAGAAACACCTAAATTTGAAAATTCAATGTCTAAATTTCAATAAATAAACCTCCAAATTTCAAAATTCAATGTCCAAATGCTAAAAGAAATTCAAAATCTAAACTTTAAGTTCGTAAAGATCGATATATAATTTGAAGCAATCCTGCAACAAAAAAAAAAAATCATAGTTAGAATAATAATTGATAAAAGATAATAAACATCAATATTTAGTTTAGTGATAAAATTGTAAGGTCGTCAAACTGTCATACAATATAATCTAGACTTGTATTGGAGTTGCACTAGGATCATGAGGAGTGAGGGGACCCATACGAGTAGAAGTGCTATTTATAAAGGAATATAACTCTTTTCTGTTTATAATTTTTAACATAAAACATAATAAAAATTTATAAAAACTAGAAGTAGGAAATGAGCGGGTGGGGCGGTTTGAAACCGCCTACTCAAATGTCAAACCGTAACCGCCCGCTTATTAGTACGGATTGAAACTGCCCCGCCCTTTTAAAGGCGGTTTTGACGTATATCCACTTGTAGGGGGGCGAGGCGGAACGGAGCAAACGGGTTGGAGGGTTACGGTTATTTTTGTGCAGCCCTAAGTTGAATTCAAATTGTATATTTCATAGCTTTTGATTGGAGCCGGATTCATTTTATCAGTTTATCCTTCCTTTAAAGCATTCATACAATTGGTAGGACCACTAGTCCACAAACTCTGGCACGGGAGTCCTCTCCCACGCGTCTTTTTTGAGTGTGATGTGTCCTGCTATACTTTGGAGCCCACTATTCATGAATCTATATCTTCTTATAGGAAATTAATTTGTAAACGGTGACCTTGAGTGGACCGATCATGAATGATCACAGCTTGGGGTAAAGCTTCACCGGATCCCGGACTCACTATTCATAGTCAGTACCATTCAACAGGAGTTAGTTCCACTGTATAATTAAGTACATGAATGATAACACTTTAGATTATATTTGTAAGTGCCTAAAAATTACGGACTTAGTTAATGGAGGATTAAGCTCCTGATGCAAGGTTTTGAGGGAGGTAAGGGGAATGGATCGAGCCTTCGATGACCTGAAAGGAAAAGAACAACGGTCAGAGACCCTGGCTGTGGGTAGCCGAAGGCCCTCCGACGATTAAGTTAGTGCAGGGACTGAGAGAGTGGAGAGAAAGAGTTCTGAGAGGGAGAGATTATGCGTGTGCGTACCTTTCATGGATTCTCTCATGCAATATATAGGTGGAGAAGTCATCATTGGACTGTCTTTCTGAGGAGACGGGAGTCCCATCTGAACGTACTCTCATCTCCTGAGTGGGGGTAGGTAAAAAGGGGACGTCCCATCGGACCAGCCCTCCTCGCCTATGGATATGACTGTAGGTATGGCGTGCTCCTCGCGTAGGTCCGGAGCCCATTCTGTTGTCAGACCGCCGATCCTGTTTTGGCAGTGCATTAATGGCGGCATTTATGATTGAATGAAAGGAGGCCGAGCTCGGTCGAGGCTGAGGCCGCAGTTGGGACTCGTGACGTAATCACTGGGGCCCGCTCCATAATTGCCCGAGACGGCGATGCAGCCGAACTTGGCGGCACCGAGATCACGGGTTACCGAGACTGGGTGGTGGCCCCGTTTAATTCCATGATCACAGAATGACCCCACACAATTGCCCCCTAGCTCCCTGACCTCGGGCTTTCTCCGAGGTCGGGAGCTAAGACTTGGATGTGACGGGGCTGTCTTTTCGTATCCCGCCTTAGGAATATCCTCATTATGGCGCCTCTTCACCTGCCCTAGGCAATAAATAGGGCGTCATGATTGCCCTGCCACAGCGGATACGGAGAGCGCCGTTTCGCATACCCGAGGCGATTAATGTCGTACCAGAGGCATGGCGGAATACTTATCGTCTCTGCCACGTGGAGCCTTCTGTCTGGTAGGACACCGAAGTCGAAGCGACGCGACATGCGGTAATCAAGAGGGGGCGCTCCTTTATAAAGAGGGGCCCGCTCCTCTTTCTTTCTCTTTTACCCTAGCTGTTAGTTTGAAGGAGACTCTGCTGCAACTTTGTCCAACCCAGAAGACCGCCGAACTCGGAGATTCTTCGCCCTCTGCTTCCCGTTCCTTGCCCTTCCGTCTTCTGCAGTCCTCTTTGCTTTTTCTGTGAGTTATGCTTCTTGCCTTCATCTCCTCTCTGTATTTCTCTTTCTTCTGCGATTTCTGAGATTCCTAATCCCTTAGGCCCTCCCAGCCTTCGTTCCCTTTCTTCTATTTCTTCCTTCTCTTCTGTTTCAAGAAAATGGGAATATTCAGCCACTGGCTAGAGGGCCCTGCAGCCCTAGAGGCTTTTAGGGAGAACTTTAGGATCCGAGAGGATGTCCTGGTGAAACCCTTTGTCTTCCAGGGCTCCGTCAAGGGTTTCGTCACCTATAAGGAATGGATGCCCTTCCCTTTGCTGGCTGTGTGCGAAGGGGGGGTAAGATTCCCCATCCACCCACTCCTCCGGTCCTGTCTCCACGCGTGGAACCTCTGCCCCTTCCAGCTAATGCCGAATGGCTTCAAAATAATAATGGGCGTGGCCCAGCTGAACTGGATCTTGGACATCGGGCTCGGCGTACATGATTTAGAAGATGTCTACGATATCTGCAAGGCCGCGGGGGTCGAGGACGCTTACTACCTTCGGGTCAAGGCCAGGCGCCGTCCCTTGGTGAATGCCCTGGAGGACTCCACCAAATACGCCGGAGATGACCGCTTTTTGATCTCGGGAAACTGGGAGTTCGGGGGGACCGAGACCGAGGAGGACCGGAGGATCCAGGTCCCACGAAAACCTGGGACACCCCCTAGTAAATGCCCACCCTTCTAGGTTTAAGCTTATCTTGCCTTTGCCTGCTATTATGCCGAACTGATGTCCTTGCCCATTTAACCGTGTAGGCATTCAGAAGAGGAGGAGAGAGGCCGGTTTCGACAAGTGGAAGCGCAACGACGCGTGGCTAGAGAGGATTGAGCGCTACCACGGTCATTACGACCGAGCCGCTTTCTCCTTGCTGGGGTATAAACCTCGGTATCAGTCTTACACCAGGAAGACTGCCGAGATTCCTCTTGCTCCACCGGGGGAAGTCGGACCCGACCCTGCCGAGACAGACGGTCAAGCCACGGATCCTCGGGACCCGATAGTTATTGGCGACAGTCCTCTCCGAGACCAAGGAGAAGCAGAAGAAGAAGAAATGGAGAGGCCGCGCCTACCCTTGAAGAACCTGGGGGCCCTGATTTTTGGTGACAAAGCCCCGGAAGCCTCCAAGAACGTCCCCAGCGGTGCAGGTGCCGCCCAGGGATCCGCCCCAGCCGCCTTTTCTAGCTCGTCGGGCGCGGCAGGCGCTTCTTCGGCCAAGCCTTCGAAGGGGAGGTCGGGGGAGTCTTCCGTGGCCGTTCGGCAGACGAAGGACCCTCGTCCGCTCCGAGAAAGCAGGCCACGGGTGGTGGAACCCGGGAAGGAGACCCCGCCTCCTCCGCCGCAGAAGGAGGCCCGGCCTCGGTCCGAGGTTGCCGGAAAGGAGGGCGAGAGGCCCCCTCCCGAGAAGAGGTCCCGTCTGACGGGCGCAGAGGGGAGGCATCCGTCGGAGGATCCGCAGTCCCAGCAGTCCACGCCGGCTCCTTGGAGGCCCAACTTCGACCTCAACCCCAACGAGCCGATGACGGTGGGTGTGCAGCTGGGGACGAGCTGGGAGTCGGTCATGGCTCTCGCCCGGGGATGCGCCCTCCCCCAGGATATGGAGAGGCACAGGAGAGTCCGGTCTCCGAATTTAATCCATCATACCTTGAGGGCGTCGCTCGAGGTAGCTTTTCTTCGCTATTTCTAAAATTTTTTACTTCTTAGCCACCTGATCCGACCTTCTCACCGTTTCTATTTCTTTTCACAGAACGCGCAGAGGCTCCAAGTACTGATGGAGAGGGAGGCGAAAAGAGCTGCCCAGATTGACGGGCTAGAGAAGGAGAAGAGGAAGCTGGGGAGTGCGCTGGAGGCCGGCGCGGCCGAACTCAAGAAGGTGGGGGAGAAAATCGCCCAGCACGCAACGGATCAGCAAGCAGCGAAGGCTGAAATCATTAAGTTGCGGGGCGAGAATAAGAGCCTGAGGGGCGCCGCGGAGGAGAAGGCGAGGAGGGCGTCCCGGCTGGAGGTTGAGCTCGTCGAAAGGGAGGCCGAGCTCGTGAAGAAAGATGCCGAGGTCGCCGAGAAGCAAGGCGAACTGGCCAATAAAGAGGCTGAGCTCGAGGCCTCCAAGAAGGAGAGATCCGAGGCCGAATCCATCCTGCGAGACCAAGCTACAAAGGCTTACCAGGACGGGGTGGATTGGGCCTCGGAGGAGTACGCGGCTCAGATCACAAATCTGAGCTCGGTGCTGTACGAGATGGGGTGCAAAACGGCCCTACTCAAATATGGGGTCTCTGAGGACCATCCCATCTTCTCGGATCTTCCTAAGTTCCGACCTGCAGCAGTGGGCTCAGAGCCAGAACCAGGCTCCAACCCTTCCGAGGCTCTGGCCGATGCCCCCATCGCTCCTCCTCCGCCCCTGACCTCTGCCGAAGTAAAAGGCGCTCCTCCTCCACCTCTGACCTCCGCCGAAGTCCAAGGCGCTCCTCCTCCACCTCCGACCCCTGCCGAAGTTGAGGCGGCCCAGGCTCCTCCTCCACCTCCGACTCTCGCCGAAGTTGAGGCGGCCTAGGCTCCTCCTGCAGCTCCTTCAACTGCTCGTGATGCCCCCACTTCTTGTGCACCTCCAGAGCTGGAGACCGACAAGGCGGCGCCCAAGGAGTAGACTTTTTAGGAATTTTCTCTATCAAGTGCACAGAGATCATGTAATCATACTTCCTGATTAATGAAAAGAAGTTCTTTTTCCATCTTGCTGTTTCCCTTCTTTGCTTCTTCTTTTGCAATGGTCTGTGGATGCTCTGATGTGAGGTGATGTCCAAAATTTTTGCCAAGTGGATGAGGTCGGTAGGAAGGGCCTGCCTTAGACAGACCTTTTCCAGTCTCGGAAGACTAGGTTGTCCCTTTCCTACTTTTGAATTTTAGCAAGCAAGCGAGTCATGCTGCCGTCTGACCGAAGGCTAGGCCTTAATGGCATATTTTTGAGGGGGAGGTTCCCAGGGCGAAACGGTGGCGAGCCCCCGACTCACATGCCGGGGTTTAGCTGAGGCCGTGCTCCCACGGTCTTGGTGAGACCCTAGGGTAGGCCGAGTTTCGCGACTTAGGATCATTAGCTTTACAGACGCCCCAGAGGACGTCTTTTGATCAGTTGGCCCTGCGACCGAACTCAAGGAGGCGGAGTTGGTCCTACGACCGAACTCAAAGAGGATGGCGAGAGGGCCGGATCCTTGCGGAGTTGGTCTTACGACCGAACTCAAAGAGGATGGCGCGAGGGCCGGATCCTTGCGGGGTTGGTCCTACGACCGAACTCAAAGAGGATGGCGCGAGGGCCGGATCCTTGCGGAGTTGGTCCTACGACCGAACTCAAAGAGGATGGCGCGAGGGCCGGATCCTTGCGGAGTTGGTCCTACGACCGAACTCAAAGAGGATGGCGCGAGGGCCGGATCCTTGCGGAGTTGGTCCTACGACCGAACTCAAAGAGGATGGCGCGAGGGCCGGATCCTTGCGGGGATCGAAGAAATACAAGGCAAATCTGTGTCAAAAGGTTCTTCTTTATTGATCAATTGTCTCGAATACAGCTAGAAATAATATTTCTTTAGGTGGGCAGCGTCCATGGCCGTGGCAATTCCTTGCCATCCATCCCTTCAAGCCTGTAGGCCGACCTTCCTGAGACAGAGACCACCTTGTAGGGGCCGAGCTAGTTCGGCGCAAGTTTGCCCTCATTAGGATCTTTATCTGCGGGGAGTGCTTTTTTTAAGACTAGTTCTCCAACCGAGAACCTCCTTTCTTTGACCTTCCGATTATACCCTCGGGAAAGCTGCTGCTGATAGGCGGCCAGGCGCACGGATGCTGCTTCCCTTCGTTCCTCGGCAAGGTCGAGTTCTCTGGCGAGGTTCATCTCGTTCTGCCCTTGATCGAAGAGATTTGTTCTCAAGGTCGGGAGGCCGACCTCAAGAGGAATTACTGCCTCCATTCCGTAGGCCAACGAAAAAGGGGTGGCCGAAGTGGATCGTCTCGGGGTGGTTCTGTATGCCCAGAGGACACTTGGCAATTCCTCCGTCCACCTGCCTTTAGCCTTGTCAAGCCTCTTCTTCAGCCCTTCCAAGACTACTTTGTTCGAGATTTCGGCCTGCCCATTGCTCTGTGGGTATGCAGGGGTTGCGTAAAGGTTTCTGATGCCGAGCTCCTGACAGAAGTTTTTGAAGAATTTTGAATCGAATTGGGTTCCGTTGTCCGAGACTAGAGCTCTGGGGATCCCAAATCGTGTGATAATGTTTTTACATACAAAATTCTTTGTGTCAAGCTCGGTGATGGAGGATAAGGCCTCTGCCTCAATCCATTTTGTGAAGTAATCGGTGCCCACCATTAGCCATCTTTTGTTTCCCGGGGTTCGGTGGAGAGGTCCGACGATGTCCAGCCCCCATTGAGCAAAGGGCCATGGACTGGAGATTGGGCTCAGGTCCTGAGCTGGCTGGTGGAGGGAATGGGAAAACTTTTGGCATTTCTCACATTTTCTGGCGTAGATCTGGGCATCCTTCTGCATGTAGGGCCACCAGTAGCCATGGCTAATAGCTCTGTAGGCCAGCGATCTTCCACCGATGTGGCTACCGCAGATCCCTTCATGAATTTCAAATAGAAAATCCTCTACCTTGCTCGGATGGGCGCATTGGAGATATGGTCCAGAGTAGGATTTCCTGTAAAGCTTTTCATCTGGAGATAGCCAGAAGTGAGCTGCTTTTACTCTGACCTTGTGGGCTTCGCTCTTGTCTTCTGGGAGCTTGTCCTCCTTCAGGAACGCCATGATCGGATCCATCCAGCTTGGACCGAGGTCAGTGCACAGAACCTGCCGAACTGGGAGGAGCTCTATGCTCGGTTTTTCCAGCGTCCCTACATCGACTGTTCTTCTTTTTCCAACTTCTACAGCCGAGGCCAAGCTTGCCAGGGCGTCTGCATGGTGATTGGACTCCCTACCAACTTGCCTGACTTCAACTTTTTCAAACTGGGAGAGGAGCTGCCTGGTATGGGCTAGATAGGCCACCATTCTTTCGTCTCTGGCTTGGTAGTCCCCGCTCAGCTGGCTCGTCACCAACTGGGAGTCGCTGAAGACCACCACCCTCCGTGCCCCCAGTATTCTCGCACTGCCGAGGCCAGCGATCAGTGCTTCATATTCTGCTTCATTGTTTGATGCTTTGAAGTTGAGGGTTAGTGCTTGCTCTATGACTAACCCTTCTGGGGATTGGAGGACGACGCCGGCGCCTGCCCTCTTGGATGTAGACGATCCGTCAACGAAGATTTTCCAGGCTGACTCCAGAAAATTTTCCCAGGATTGGTCTTCCTCAGTCTTGGCGTTACCTTCATTGCTGCCCTTGGAGTCCCCCAGTTCGGTATCGAGCGAGGTCGGTGCCGAACTAGGAGAGGTGAATTCGACGACGAAGTCCGCCAGGACCTGTGCCTTGATTGCCGTTCTGGGCTGATACTGGATGTCAAACTGACCCAATTCCACGGCCCACTTGGAGATTCGGCCAGAAAAGTCCGCCTTGCGGAAGAGGGACTTTAGCGAGAATTCCGTGATGACTACCACCGTGTGAGTCTGGAAGTAATGGGAGAGCTTGCGAGAGGCGCTGAGCAGTGCTAGTGCTAGCTTTTCAAGAGGTAGATATCTGGTCTCGGCATCGAGCAGGGTTTTGCTGGTGTAATAGATGGGGTACTGTTGCTTGTCGCTTTCTCGAACCAGCACCGAGCTCACCGCATGGTCCGAGACTGCAAGATAGAGATAGAGAAAATCGTCTTGTGACGGAGTGGACAGTAGAGGTGGTGAGGAGAGGTACCTTTTGAGCGTCTCTAGTGCCAAATCGCATTCTGGAGTCCATTGGAACTTGGAACTTTTCTTCAGTAGCTGAAAGAATGGACGGCACTTGTCTGAGGCGCGGCTGATGAAGCGATTGAGTGCAGCGGCCATCCCCGTCAGTCTCTGGACCTGCTTGGCCGAGGTGGGGCTTTGGATAGCCTGTATGGCCGCGATCTGCTCCGGATTGGCCTCAATCCCTCTCCGTGTCACCAGGCTCCCCAGGAATTTGCCGGAGCCGACGCCAAATGCACACTTCGAGGCATTGAGTTTGAGCTGGAACTTTCGGAGGATGGCAAATGTTTGGCGCAGGTCTGTTAGGTGGCTCTGCGACTCCTTGGACTTGACTACCATGTCGTCAATGTAGACCTCCATCGTTTTCCCGAGTTGGTCCCGAAACATCCTTGTGACCAGCCTCTGATATGTTGCTCCGGCGTTTTTTAGCCCAAAGGGCATCACCTTGTAACAGTAGATGCCTCGAGGTGTGATAAACGCAGTTTTCTCCTCATCAGATCTGTGCAGAGGGATCTGATGGTAACCTCGGTAGGCGTCTAAGAAGCTCATCCTGTCATGCCCCGAGGTGGCGTCGATCATCTGATCGATTTTTGGGAGGGGGAAGCTATCCTTGGGGCAAGCTTTGTTGAGGTCGGTGAAGTCTACACAGACCCTCCATTTGCCGCTCTTCTTCTTTACAACCACCGTGTTGGCTAGCCACTGGGGATAGTGTACCTCGCGGATTGCCCTAGCTTTGAGGAGCTTATCCACCTCTTCTACAATCGCCTCTGTCTGTGGGGTCCCCGTTCTGCGAGCCTTCTGCACTATAGGCTTGTGCCCGGGGTTCACATTCAGCTTGTGACATATGACCTCGGGGTCAACTCCGGGCATCTCATATGGAGTCCAGGCGAAGACATCCTTATTCAGGAGAAGGAAGTCTAGCAACTCGGCCTTCTCAGCGTCGGGGAGCTGGCTACCCAGCAGGAAGTAGCGCTCCGGATCTTCGGGATTGATTCTGACCTCGGTGAGGTCCTCTATGCTCTTCTGCCCTGCTGTCCGCCCAACATCTTCGATCTCGGCTTCGAGCTCGGCCATATGCACTCGTCTCGGTTCCTCCTCCCCAGGCGTTACGGCCACGAGGCATTCTCGGGCCATCTGCTGATTTCCGCGCACAGTTACTATTTCGATCGTTCCCCCAGGCTTTTCTAAAGGGAACTTGAGTTTTTGGTGAAGGGTGGATGGCACTGCCTCCATGGCATGCAGCCAACTTCGTCCCAATATCACATTGTAAGGGGACGGTGCATCTATCACCATAAAGTCTGCTACCTTCACTGCGCCTCCGACCCGGACTTCAAGTGAGATCCTGCCTTTGGGGTACACTGGCTGGGCACTAAACCCTATCAAGGGGACATGGGCCTCCCGCAGGGCGGATTCGGGCAGGCCGAGCTGTTTAAAACAGCTATAGTATACAATTTCGGTGGAGCTCCCTGGGTCCACAAGGACGCGCTTGGTAGTGTAATTGTTCAGCCGCAGGGTGAGGATGAGGGCGTCATTGTGGGGGAGCTCGACTTCCTTCAGGTCCTCATCTGAGAACCAAATCTTGGGTTTTTCCCTCTTAACCCTCTTCGAGGCGCTTTCTCACTCTGCCGACATCACCTGCTTGCCATGGGCAGCTCTCCTGGCGTCTGACCGAGCCTGGGCGCTTCCTCTGCCTGGGGCGGGGGCTAGGTGGATGACGTTGATGGTACCCGCCGGTTCACCGCTCTCCTGGTCATTGTTGGGTTGAGCGCGCTGCTGTGCTCGGTTGACCCTTTCCTCCTGTTTGATATATTCCCGGAGGTGCCCGTCCTGGACGAGTTTTTCGAGGTGGGATTTCAGCGCAAAGCAATCTTCGGTCATGTGCCCGTGCTGCTTGTGATAGGAGCAGCGTTTTTGCTGGTCTCGGATGGATGGATCGCCTGTCATCGGCCGAGGCCACTGGAAGTATGGCTCTGCCTTGATTTTGTTCAGGAGTCTATAAATAGGCTCTTTAAACACAACACTGATAGCCCTGTAAGGATCGTTGGCAGGCTTGGCGGACTGCGTCCTCGGCTTCTTGCTGCTGTCCAAGGCGATCGAGAAAGAGCGGGCGGGCTTCCTTTTATCCGACCTCGGTCGGGGGAATTTTCCTTCCTTGGTGGAGGCCTGGTGTTTCTTCGGGAATCCGAACCGCTCTGTGCCATGGGCCTCGTCCTCTTCCTGCTCAATGTACTGTTTTACCCTTGCCATCAGTGCTTTCATCGTGGCCACGGGGTTTCGGACTAGATCTCTGCGGAGTTCATTTCTTGGGAGTAACCCCTCCTTGAAGCACATGATGGCGACTTCGTCATTGGCGTCGGTAATCTGGCTGTATATCGTCCAGAATCTTCTGGCGAAGGCAGTGATACCCTCACCGTCTTTCATCCGGATCGCCATGAGATTGCTACCTGTCTTCGGGATGACGCGGTGCGCTTGAAACTTTTCAAGGAAAGAGCTCCGGAGCTGCCGCCAGCTTGAGACCGACCCGGGAGGGAGTGCGCAGAACCACCGGAGAGGGAGGTCTCCCAGACTGGATGAGAAAACCCTGCAGTTTAAAAGACCGACGTCCCCCCAGACCGACATCCGCTGAGTGAAGTGCCGCAGATGCGCCTCTGGGTCTGAGGCCCCGTCGTAAAGTACGAACCTTGGGACGTTAAATCTCTCGGGGAGAGGGAAATTTTTAATTTCCTGCGAAAAGGGGGACATGCCCTGATCGTCCTCTTCATGCTCATCAGTCTGGTCTCGGGCGAGACCGATCTCGGCCAAACGGGCCTGGACCTCCTGCTTGATATAGTGGTCCAACTGCGCCTTGAGGTCCGTCTGGTCATCGAGTCTCGGGGATTCCGGCTCACGCCGTGCTCCCCCGAGACCACTAGGCAGATGACTGCTGCTCGAGCCTTCCTCCTCGCAGTGAGACCTCCTTCTGTGGTTGAGGGCATGCCTCAGATCTTGGTTACCCGGGTGGGTCCGCTTCCGCCGGGGAGGCGGACCACGAGACTTCCTCTCATTCATCTCGAGTCGCTCCTCTAGACGACGAATCACCTCGTCTTTATCTTGGAGAGCCTGGTCCTGGGCATCGAGCTCTTTAAGCAGGGGGTCGTCATTTCTCGTTTCACGGATATGATGAAGAGATTGGCCGTCGTCGCGAGAGTGACGGTGGGACTGATGGGACGTCGCCCTGATAGGGGTTTTGCCCCTTCGCCGAAGATCCGACGTGGGGGCGTTCTGCTCCGGCCCCCTTTGTGATCGACCATCAGGATGGAGAGGGACCCCCTGACGGTCATCGTGGTGGGGGCGCGCAGTCGTGGGCCGAGACGAAGAGGCCGATTGGACTATGCCCTCCACGCACGCGGCTCCCGACCCCCCCCCCCCAGACCTCCTCTGGCGCGGGGCCTCTGGTTCCTCTTGCCTGACGGGAGGAGCCGCCATCGGCCCCGGAGGGGGAAGAAGAGCGGAACGAAGGTCGGGGGGTGGTTCCGGAACAACCGACTGGGCTGGTTGCGACGGCAAGAATGGTGGGAACGCAGGTTCCTCCCGTAGCGGGAAGGATGATGCTTTTTTAGACGTCGATGGTCCTCCGCCACCGTTTCTGGTTTTTGGAGGCATGGCTTCTATAGAGGCTTTGGCACAGATCCTGTTCCCACAGACGGCGCCAACTGTAAGTGCCTAAAAATTACGGACTTAGTTAATGGAGGATTAAGCTCCTGATGCAAGGTTTTGAGGGAGGTAAGGGGAATGGATCGAGCCTTCGATGACCTGAAAGGAAAAGAACAACGGTCAGAGACCCTGGCTGTGGGTAGCCGAAGGCCCTCCGACGATTAAGTTAGTGCAGGGACTGAGAGAGTGGAGAGAAAGAGTTCTGGGAGGGAGAGATTATGCGTGTGCGTACCTTTCATGGATTCTCTCATGCAATATATAGGTGGAGAAGTCATCATTGGACTGTCTTTCTGAGGAGACGGGAGTCCCATCTGAACGTACTCTCATCTCCTGAGTGGGGGTAGGTAAAAATGGGACGTCCCATCGGACCAGCCCTCCTCGCCTATGGATATGACTGTAGGTATGGCGTGCTCCTCGCGTAGGTCCGGAGCCCATTCTGTTTTCAGACCGCCGATCCTGTTTTGGCAGTGCATTAATGGCGGCATTTATGATTGAATGAAAGGAGGCCGAGCTCGGTCGAGGCTGAGGCCGCAGTTGGGACTCGTGACGTAATCACTGGGGCCCGCTCCATAATTGCCCGAGACGGCGATGCAGCCGAACTTGGCGGCACCGAGATCACGGGTTACCGAGACTGGGTGGTGGCCCCGTTTAATTCCATGATCACGGAATGACCCCACACAATATTGATCACACTAATGGTCGTGTGCGCATTCCTAAGTTGGACCTTGACACCCATTGAATTGAAATTTGAAGAGATGTAATTGGAGAGGATGGCATTCACGTCGACCTATCGGAATTATCAATATGTAGGCCTCATGTAGAGTTCCACACATCCTTCCCTCGGGAAGCGTTTAGGAAATCACTTGGACGAAGCTGTACGTGACCTGGATCCTTCCATCATCTTCACTTCACTCACTGCACGTAAGACGTGGAGCCAGGGCCACGCTCTGCATTGAAAGCTGTCTTTAAGAACAAATGCATGAAGAAGAAGAAGAAACTGTTGAGTGTTGAGGCGTTGACTAGAATCATTCAAAAGGAACGTGTGGAGGGCATGCATGCATCATCTCAGACTGTAACTGCAACAGTTTCTCCCTCGTGAGCCAGTAAATAGAGAGCAGACCACTGCACTATAATTAATAACTATGGAGCATGAAAGTCAATTGTATAAAACGTGTCTTACTTTCAAGAGTAGCTTTGGGTAGAAAAATGGATTGGAGTCAGTTTCTTACACATGCCTCTACTACTTCCTACATTTTTCTCTCATCATACATATCATCAGCTTTGGAAATGGCTTGGAAGGAGGAGTCTTTTGGCTTCTGCAGTGGAATCATCGTTGACTTGGGTTTTCTGATCTATTCTCTTGTTCAGATAAAGCCTTCTTGACGCCTGTGCTTAGCTCCCTTGGAAACTTGCTATGAATGAATGACATGAGCTGATCAGAAATGTTAGACGCTCCAGCGAGGGGGGGGGGGGGGGGGGGGGACCTCCCCTGGCAGAGAATGAAGCTCCCCAAAGATCGAGAAATGAGAGTTGACCTTTCCTACCAAATTAGGAAAACTACTAGACTGCAAATAGTATAAACCCACTTTTAAGATGGGGAAAAATGATTGGTAAGTCGGGAGAGAGAGAGAGAGAGGAGATTGGGGTTGCTCGGTGGGTGAAAGTTTAGCGCCTGAGATTTCTAAATTGGTACACTCAATAAATCAGCACAATAGTGTGAAAAAATAAATAACTACGCAGCGAAACATAAACTCAACAAACACACACCATAAAGACATCAGATTTAGCATGGAAAACCCTAACCGGGTGAAAAACGACGAATCCGAACTGGATCAACAATCAAGCACCATGAATCTCGCAATTACAAGAAATTCAGATTTCCTTCCTAGATATCCTCTACCTAAGGACTGAAGTTAATCTTGTATGGCTTCACGATTCAATAACTTCACACCACTGATTGCAACAGACTCAATCCTGTGCTTCACTCTTCAAATCTTCTACACAAGAAGATAATTTTCTACAAATTAAAGGATGCAGAAAAAATTGGCTCTCTAGAGAACTTGTTAGTACAACTTTTCAATAAATATCTTAAAAAGATTCATCTCTATTAGATATTCTAACTCAGAATAATGAAAGACTTATATCAATATCAAAGCCCTTGATTCCTTTAAATAGCCATTGAGACGTGCTTAAGGTTGTCTAACTTGATTAGGATTAAAACAAGTAGTTTGAGCATAATTAGAATCAAGTTTCTAATTTTATTAGGACTCTGCCACATGTCCGCTTGAGCAAATGAGGTTTTGCTTTTCAGCATTTGGCTATTCTGACTCATGTCCGCTCGAGTGGATGATGCTGGTCGCTCGAGCAGACCCCATTCTGGATGATCTGAAAATCCAGCATTTTATTTCTTCACAGCTTTCTTCTTTGAGTCATTTCAGTCTTCTATCTTCGGAGCCTTCTTCTAAAAATAAAAGTTACAACAACTCAATGGACCAAGAGTTTTGTCCAACTCATGAATTAGCCAATAAAAATCAAAACGGTTGGCAACCCCACCTCTCACCTAGATAACCAGGGATGGACGCTGGTCTAGCCCCACTCCTCTCATGTGCGAGTTCTTACTTTCTTTGTGTGTGGGTTCTTTCTTTTCGTGTGTCTGAGTTTCACTCCTTAATTATGTGGGTTCTCTCCTTGTATGTACAAGTCTCTTGAGTTCAAAATCCCCTTATATATATATAGGGAGAGAGAAAGAGTCTCTTGAGTTCAAAATCCCCTTATATAAATATATAAATATATATGTATATATGGAGAGAGAGAGAGAGAGAGAGAGAGAGAGAGAGAGAGAGAGAGAGAGAGAGAGAGAGAGAGAGAGTGTTGTGTGCGTGTAGAATCAAAATACCTGCAATTGACGTACAATGAAATAAACACACGGGGCATTAATTTTATAAGGGATTTATGCAGTTCCACAATGTGCCTAAATCCATAAATAAATAGCAACCTCTTTTATTTACTCTTTTAATCTCGTGATGTCCAGGCTTGTAAATTACATCATATATATGATCCATAATAGAAGACATAAAATCAATAGAGAGAATAGGTGTCAATATTATTACACATGGTTTTTCTTAATCAATTAATTTAATCAGAGTTAGGACTGATTCTTTCATCAAAATATCTAAATCTTTTATCAAACTTTAAATATGATATGGATTTTTGGGTTTTTTTAATATTAATTCTTATTTTTAATGTATAACGCTGATGTATAAATTTTGCATTATCCAACTCAAAATTCGAGTTGCCAAATACGATCATCAGAAATATTATTATGTTTCCAAACATGTTCGTTACGGTTCATTCTCAAAATAGTGTAATCTCAACACAACTCATTTTCAACGAAGATATATTTTCAAGATATGAATGATTCCAAATAAATCCTTACATGCTCGATCATACAGTGAGGCCGAATCTTATTAAAGTGAGATTTGGGAAATCTCCAAATTGAGGGAAGGCCCGTAAGGGTGATTATTTTGGTTGGCTTGGTATTCAAATGGGTGAGCCCTACTCTATATTTCCACACTCTTTACAGGTGCGTGAGTGAGACATCCAATGCGCATCGAAACTCCAAACTTGCATCATCTTATCATTTATACCTTCACTATTCACCTTCTCACCACTTAATAAATATCTGTTATTTTCTTCTCTCAATCATCCATATTATAGCAAGCACCATGGCAATCGAATGATCTGTAGTAACCATCTAATGGCTCTTCATTAATTAATTGTAGGTGGGTTGAGTTACATGCAATCAACATGACATGGGTCCTACTTTGGATTAGAGTGAGAAACAACTCTCTAAAAGAAGGTAAAAAAAAAAAACCAATCATTTTGAGCGGTTTGGATTCATTATGATTAGCCATTTTATCTTCATACATTAACTGCTATTACAAGATTTAACGAACTTATGTATTAAAGAATGTTAAAGTGTTTTCAAATTTAAGATATTTTTTCAGATCTTATTAAAAAGATATTTGTAAATGATTAATAATAATTTAATAAATATAAATTATCACCGACTGCTGTCGCTTGCCACACTACTAGAAAATCCTGGCTTTGCCACTTCTGAATCCTGAAGTATGCATCAGGTGATACAACTCAGTTGGGCCTAGTTTTAAAACTAGCTACGATCGAATCACTTGGTGATTATTATTTCAACAGATGCAACTGAGAATGCCCAATTATAAGGAGGTTCCTTTATCTGTTGTTATATTTTCTCCACTGTCATGTGTAAGTATTCCAAAGCGGGGTGAATCCACAGGACAATTTGTTCGATCAATTTATGCAAAATGATTGAAGACATGCCACAATAATACTTTGGTCAGATTGAATTGAATGCTGTGTAGATCTAACAATGTATATATTATTTTTCAAAATTGAATTGAAGGCTATAGATGTGGATCTACATTGGTATGATAGTCTTTAATGAGTTTTTGGGCCTTTACTAAAACCACCCTTGATTGATAGTTAAGGAGAGGAAAAACAACTTATACTACAATATTGTTTTAAACTCCGGTGCCAGTCATTTTAACGGTTGGGACCGGGACGAGCCATTTTACGGGTTAGGATCGGGATGAGCCTGTGCCGGTCTGTGTTGCTCATGCGAAACTGGTAGAGCTGCGCCAGTCCTAAAAGGTGTTTGAGAAATTTTAAAAAACCAAAAAAATAATAAAAATAATAAAAATAGATAAATTGAGCTATTTAACAAATATATTCAATCCTAATATATATAGTAAAATGTATCCTTTTTGGGCGCTGAGTAGCTGCTGGTTTAACATATAACTAATAATCTTTTATGGATAAAATTACATAAACTGCTGATCTCATTTAAACTTAACAAATTTCACTAGCTAAAGTCACTTTTAGTGGACCTACTTAGATGTATAAAAGACTAAGGGAGCATGTCAAATTGAAAGGCTTGGTTGTGATAGAAAATATGTATTATCAAGTCATTTGAATGATCCTAGCCTTTTAATTTGGTCCTCAAAACTTAACTCAAAGGATAAGCCATTTGAGTTTGTAACGGGTGAATTGGTCAAAAGAATTAGAGGGCTTGATTTGAATGTGGATTAGGGACTATATATTATTAATCCTTTCAAATAATCTAACATTGATTTTTGGTCCTCAAAGTTTAAGGGGCAAGATTATTATTTTTTAACTCGAGAGATACATTACTTAAGTTTTTCAAAGATAATTCGTGAAAAATGGTGCCCTTTTATTAGTCAATGTGCCCTTTTGAAATTATGTGCAAGAGGGGACTCAAACTCGCACAATCGGAAATAACAGTCACCTGTCCTTACCAACTCAGAGCATCTCCAACAGGTACTTTATTTCTCCATATGCCTTTTTCAAAAATAAAGGCTTATGTGGCAAAAAAGGCATATGTAAATTTAACATTTCACTTGGGCAACTCCAATAGAGATGTCAAATTATTATTTTATTCTTTTTTCATTTAATCTTCATTTGCTTTATTACATATATCTTATTTATATTTAACGGGATTGGGTACGATTTAAATATTATTAAAGTAAGAAATTATTAAAAAATAAAAATTGCACAAATTGTACTTGAAACTCATTTTTCATTGAAAAGGTAAAGTCAAATTACATAATATTATAGTCAATCACAAGCTTCTTCATATTGACATTGGAAATGCCACAGGTGCTCCACCAGATCGGCTTGGAGTTGAGAATGTGTACTCTTGTCACGAATATGCAAGTGGTTTTGAATGAAATCCTGAAATTCCGTAGTGTGGTCACGTGAAACAGGAAGGTCACTGCATTCACCCTCTCGTGCATCGTAATTGGGTGGAAGACTTTGATCGCGTTCATCTTCGATAATCATGTTATGTATTATGATGCATGCCTTCATTATATGCTGAAGTGTTTGACGATCCCAGAAACGAGCAGGCCCACGAACAATTGAAAAACGTGCCTGTAGCACTCCAAACGCACGCTCCACATCCTTCCTTGCGGACTCTTGAGCTGCAGCAAAATTTGTGGCTTTTGGCCCGTTAGGACATGAAATTGTTTTTACAACTGTCGCCCACGATGGATATATGCCATCCGCAAGATAGTAGCCAGTTGTATATTCATGACCATTGATTGAGTAGTTGGTGGGAGGAGTTCGGCCTTCAGCGAGGTCGGTAAATATAGGGGATCGATCCAAGACATTGATATCATTGTGCGATCCCGGTAGTCCAAAAAAAGAATGTCATATCCAAAGATCATACGATGCCATGGCTTCAAGAATCAAAGAAGGCTCACGGTGGTCTCCACGAGCATACATGCCCTTCCACGCAACTGGACAGTTCTTCAACTTTCAGTGCATACAGTCTATGCTACCTAGTATCCCAGGAAACCCGCGTCTCTCACCTTCTGATAACAATCTACAAATGTCAGTACTATTTGGTGTTCTCAAGTACTCATTGCCAAAAACATCAATGATCGTTTGAACAAACTTTTTCAATGATTCTATAGAGGTACTTTCAGCAATCCTCACGTAATCGTCCAAAGCATCCGCCGCAACTCCATAAGCAAGCATCCTCACTACAGCTGTAACCTTTTGAAGAGCTGATAAACCAAGACTGCCTGCACAGTTCCTTTTTTGTTGAAAGTATGGGTCATGAGCCTCCACTGCATTTACAATTCGAAGAAAAAGAGGTTTGCGCATTCGAAACCTCCTTCGAAATTGAGAGGGAGTGTAGACAGGGTTTTCACTAAAGTAGTCATTGTAAAGCCTATGATGTCCTGAGATTCGTCCTCTCTGGATGACCGCATGACCTTGAATAGAACCACGATGCACTTTCTTTCTCCTTCGTAAGTTTTCTCTTTCTTCTTCCAGAGCAGCCCTACACAACATCTGCAACTCTTCGTCCGAATCGGAACTTATGACAGTATGCCATAGCTCATCCGTCGTGTCGGAAGATGAATCAGTATAATTTTGAGACATCTTTGAAGTGATGAACCAAATATTTTCTTATTTTGAGATGAAGAGAAGTAAGAAGTTTGAGTGTAAGAATTTTTTTCCAGAATGATTTATATATATGAAATATTCCAACGGCTAGTTTTCTCCAACGGCTATAAAACGGCTAGTTTTCACCAACGGCTATAAAACGGCTAGTGAAATGACAACATTATAAAATTGAAGTACAACATTATATTTAAACATAAAATAATTCATTAATTAAAATAAAAAATACATATTAATTCAAAAATAAAATACAATTCAGAAACCACCACCTAACCCTCTCAAAATTTCAAGTCTTTTTTTAGCATAGTATTGTTGTTGCTCCTCAGACATATTGGACGTATCCATACTCATGATCTCCATCTCCATATGTATTTTCTTTAATTTCACCTTCTTCTCATCTTGCTCGATTTTTTGCTTAAGAAGCTCTAATTTTTTTTCATCTCTTTCCTTTTTGTCATCCATCATTTTTTGGATGAGATCTACAACAGGTGTGGGCTCGTTGATAGTGGTTTGTTTCATCTTTCTTTTCTCAGCCTTTCTGCCTAGTGGTCTCGTCATGAGATCATAAGCATTGTTAATTGTCTCATCCTCCTCAATATTTATGGGAGTGCTTGGATTAGAAGATGATGAGTAGCAAGAAGTTGAAGATTTTGCTCTTTTTATAGATGTCTTCTCTAGTACTTGTTGCCGCAGTTGTATCCACTTTAGTTGGTGCCTCAACAAGATCCAAGCATGGTCCAAGGTGAATCTTGATCCATATAGATGTTCGTAAATTTTTTTTGCTTCTGCAATTTGAAAATTAAATGTAAGATCAAATTAAGAATAAAAAAAAAAATTCACACACACATATAGATAATTTTACCTTATCTTGTTCATTCGTGCCACTTTGATTTCTGGAAATAATTGTAGCAAGACATCCACAAAATTTGTTGACAGAAGCTTGAGTCTTTTGCCATCGTTGTGACAACATTTTGTCTGTTCGATCACTGGGAAATAGCTTATTGTTGTGATAGTATTCTCCCACTCGTTCCCAAAAAGCCTCAAGTTTCTGCTCGTTTCCATGCACAGCATCCAGGCTGGTGTTCAACCACGAACCGATGAGAAGACGGTCTTCTTTTATACTGAAGCCGGCACCTCGACCAACGACCTTTTTCTTTGGGGCATCATCAGTAGGGAGTTCAGATGCCTCACCGAAAGATTGTGAATATTGGGTAGAAAAATTAGGAAATTGAGAGAATTGAGAATCCATAGTGTGAATGAGGAAAAAAAAAACTTCAAACACTCATAATTTATAGATATCCAAGCTCAAGAGTTTTTCAAATTTTCACAATTTATAATTACCCATTAAAATTCAAAAAAGAAAAAAAAATAAAAATGCAACGGCTATAATCTAACGTTCACTAACTACCATCATATCAGAGCATCATATCAGCTGATGAAAACAAACTACCCAACGGTTGAACCACTGCCTTGTATTATTATATTGAAAAAATAAGAAATGAAGGCTGCCTTTTGGTATGCCAAAAAAGACATACCAACCCATATGCCTTTTCCAGCTCATTTTTACCGTTGCTGTTGGAGGCCATTCTCATATACCATTTTTTACCGTTTCATGTCAACTCATGCTGACTTGGAAAAATAACTCCTCTGTTGGAGTTGCTCCTAATTGCAACACCTTTTAACTATGTTAATGCGCTATTTAATAAATAAATATAATATTAACTTCATAACAACTCCTAACTCTTGCGAATGCTTGACTCGACTCGGTCCTAGCCGGCACCGGGTCTACTCGGTGCCGATCGAAATCTAATACGATTTCACCTCTTTACATTTTTTCTTTTTTCTTTTTACCATTGAATCATTAAAAGAACATGTTTACGGTGAAATCTCCAAAAAATGATATATTATAATTTAAATATTAAAATTTTTTAAAATAGAAGAATTAAAAAAATAAAAAATCATGTGTATGAGTATATCTATTATCTACACACTATTAATAAGCCAATCATGTGTTTTATGCTAGGACAAAACACATTAAAGTTGATTTTCACTTTGTTCACGATAAAGTAGCCGAGCATCTCCTCATAGTTCGATTCATCTCCACCAAAGAACAATTAGCAGATATTTTGACTAAGAGTTTATCCACCAATCATTTTGTGTATTTCGTGAGAAACTTAAGATCCATCTGCGCCTGTCAAGTTTGAGGAGGCATGTTAAAAGGGTCATGACTGGGTCAACAAGGATATGGTCTTATCCATTCTAATTCAGCCATATCCTGTAAAATAGGAAAGCCATATTATAATGACTCTAAAAATGATATATTGTCCATACTATAATGCATAAATTCTGTAATTACTCTTTGCAATTCCTCCCTTAACTGTAGGGACAGATTTAATATAATATGTACGATTAACATTAAAAACTACTACATGACTCCTCCTCAGTGAAGAATCAACAGGAGAAACAATTGACCCTTTGATCATGGGGAGGAACAAATAAACGTCAGTCACGCATAACTCAGTTATTCAAACACATTTACTCTACTACACCCAAAAATTGGGTGACCTACATGGGCTCAGAGGCTTCTTAGGCCGTCCTTCGTGACTAGAGTCTCCAATGAGGCAATTCTTCTTTGTTTCTTTGCTCCCAACATCATTGTCGTACTTTAATTGTTGATAGGCTAGATATGGATGGGAACATAATGTTAGACTCAGAGAAGGACTTCACATTAATTACCTATCTACTAAGTAGGCATTGAAGCCGAGCCCTATTTTGTGGACCTTCGTAGGACAATGAGAGAGACGCTGCAAATCATGCGATTATGCTTATCATGGATGAATATATATATTCATATTCATAAAAGGTCCTTATCAATATTTGCATTGTTCTTCGTGGGTGAACCAACACCAGGAGGTTGGCACCTAATACGCCAACGCGCCATGGCGGTCCTTGACCGCAATGCACCGATACGATGACCGATGCCGTGATACTCGTTGAAACCACGATTTACTCATTCTATTGTCTTTCTTTTACTCTTTTTTCTTTTCTTTTGAACACTTAAAACCAATTTATAATGACAGCTCAGTTGGATGGACACCTTTCTTACCGAAACACAGCCAATTTGACAACTCTATGAATAGAGTGAAGTAAACTAAAGTTGATTTTGAATAATGAATAAAATATAAATAAATTATGATGGTATTTTATTTTAGTTGTTTGTTATGAAATATTTTTGACTTCTTGTATGGGATTCCTATTTTACTTTTATTTTTTAAAAAAATAGATGGAGTTTCAAATTAAAGTTCTTTTGATGTGACATCTTGTCTAAAAAATAAAAACTTTACTTGACTTTTTACTATGTTAATAAAGTGTCAAACTAGCCCAAGATTAATCTCTGGCGATGGTGGGAGACTAGAGAGACTGTGTGGGTGGGGGGTATGAATACATTAAAAACCAACCCACTCGTAGATCAGTGAGTGGGTGTCTGTGTATTTATAAGAGCAAAATATATATTATACAATCCTCATCACCTCCTCAGGCTTCGTGTGCGCCTCAATTGTGGGGCCCAACTAAGGATGGGATTATAAGATCTGGATGCGCCCTGTCGCGTACGGTGACTGTGGTTCATATGATCATAATGAACCCTTAATAAGTTGGCCCACAATTTCCATCCCTTGAAAATGGGTGCAAGTCAATCCAACAGTCCAACCCATTTGAACAGGTGCAAACATATGGGGGCTTAGTGTGATTTACTGGGTCCCAGTGTGTGGTTCATTTGGATGGATCATTAGGTGGGTTCCACTATGAGGTGTGCACGGAATTCACTGTGCAGACTATGTGCATTGGATAGCTAGTGTGTGTCTAGCTCCCGTATGAAGTGTATGTACTGTAATACTAGACATGGTAGATGGGTGAGGCTCACTTGGAGCCCCAATGATCACGGGACTAAGGGATGGGAAGATTCATTTGTGTAGGCCTAGGTTATAAAAATGGGGTTGATTTCATGTCTCTAATTAACCATTTGACATGTGGCCCAAACGTTTAATGACTTTACATTAAGAAAAACTTTTCCTACGATCTAATAGTCCAATCCATTCAGATGAGTGCAACCCATGGGATCCTGTGTAATTCAAGGGTGAGCTTTACGCTAGAAAAATGACCCTAGATCCAACGGCCCAATTCATTTGAATTGGTGAAAACTCATGGGATCCGATATAATTTAGGGGTGGGCTTTACATTTATAAAAAAAAAATCTTGACCCTGAGTTCAGCGGTCCAATCCATTTTTATGGGTGAAAACCCATGGGATCCAATGTGAATTGGGAGGGGGGACTGTTCAGATCAGTGATATATAGGTGGGCTCAGCATGCTACATCGCACCATATTAGGGCACAAGGTATATTGAACAGGATGATTTGTGTGTGTGTGTATATATATATATATATATACATAAAACCTATGTTTGATTTACATGAAAATATGTAAACCTATCTATAATAAATTTGATTTATATTATTTAGCATTGGGGGATTGTGAATCACGCTGCAAATCAGGGTCCTCGTCAATATTAGGGTTCATTGTATCTCAAAGTGGAGAGGGACAATATTTAGGACAACTGTATTTGGGGTAATGATAGTCACGCTGCAAATCATGGTCCTTATCAATAATACGGTGGTACGTTGATTGTGGCGTGAAGATGGGCGGGCTGACATTTGGACCACTCTAAGTAGGGGATGAGAGTTACGCTGCAAATCATGGTCCATATCAATATTTGCATTGATCTACGCATGCAAAAGTTGGCAACACATGGGTCAACACGTCATTGCCGTCTAGGACCGGAAAGGGCTGATTTCCATTCGCATGATCCTCGTTTAGATGTTGAGTACTGTTGTTGTATTTTCCTTCTTCCACATTTTTTTTTTTTTCCTCTTTCAATAGAAGAACACCTAAGAATATCTGAAGAAAATATAGTAAAGTATTTTAGTCATCTCTCTCTCAATGGTATAAAATACCTATAATTAAGTATTTTATTTGACAATAGATTTTACAGTAGAGTGCCTTGTAAATTGTAATTTGTTGAGAATGTACTGTTCACCTGCTTCAATCCAAATCACTCAAAAGATTTTTAGGGACAGAAAAATGGCGTTGAAAAGTGTCATCCCCCCAATCCAAATCACTCAAAAGATTTTTAGGGGCGGAAAAAAGGCCTTGAAAAGCGTCATAATCCCCCCCCCCCCCCCCCCAGCACTCTTATTTTAGACAGTCTACCATTAAAACCTCAGAAAAGGTTCTTTGTAGTGTTAATTTAAATTTTCACTCCAAAATGGAGTGGGTTTCAGTTATTGGATTAGCCCCATGTGTACATTTGTAAAATCCGGAAAAGTAAAATTTTTTTTGGAGACTATGACATAGGAAAGTACTTTTGAGTGTGTTGGATTTAGCTAGGTGGGCCTCCTTTTACCAATCAAGAGGCAGAGATGTACCATAAATGATGGCTGAAAAGCCACCCGAACCGGATTCCCTGTTTGGACCGGATTCCCTGTTTGGACCAAACAGAGAAAGCCACATCAGGGGGCGGGTGTGGGGGGCTCCACATGTCAATCCCCGGTTGGTCCAAACAGAGAATCCGTTTCCAAACCGATAAGCTCAAAACATAAGTCAGTGTGTGCTCGCTCAGTTTCAACGTTTCTCTAACAACTGTTTGGAAAAACGGCCTGTTTTTAGCATGATATATTCATCTCAAATTGTAATTTCTCTTTCTTTTTTTTTTTTTTTTTTGCTGGTAAATGAACTGTAATTTCTCTTATAATATTGTCATATTTTTAAAATATAATCATCGCGAGGAAATTGCCATAATATCCAGTGGCTGCTCTAGAAATTCAAGTTAGTAGGGTCAACAAAAGACTTATCTTCCACAAATCGAATAAATTTATTTTTACCTTTATCAACTTATGTCATCTACTTTTGATAATATTAGGGTTTTCTCCTTCTAATACAGAGAGAATACCGTATTTAGAGGTTAAGTTAGGGTAAATGAAGACTTACCGACAAAATGTCTAAAAAAGGAAATTTTCTTTAAAAAATAAAAATTGGGCCCATTATTTTTTTATTTTATTTTTGTTTTAGTAGACAAATGACCCATTAACTTAGGCATTGAGTGGGGTCAAAAGCTTCTCATAATTTCAATTCATTAAAGAGTTATATATTTTTTAATAATTTCCCAGATCTCAGATCCATGTAGAGCCACCCATGATAATATCAGAATAGAATGGGAGAAAATGCAATAACTAATGAAAACGATTTTTAAAATTATTTTATTTAACTCATCCTTTATCTATTATCAAATAAACTTATTTTGCTGTTTTTTTCTCTTGGTAATATCTTTAAAGATCCTAAAATTTGAAGATTTCTAAGATAGAATTTTGGTGTCAAGATTTCCTGAAAACCATGTTTGTGACAACGTCCATTTAGGGCCTCTTTCCACCATGAAAAATGGATCATAAATTTCCTCATAACATTAATACACGAGCTATGTGGTCTTGAAAGAATGTAATAAAGTGATGAGGTTTGTGTCATCGTTCTTTGAAAATTCTCATTCATTTCGTCCTATGGGTCATTGTCACATCTAGCGGCTAATTTCTTCAGCTGTATCATGATATTTTCCTGTATTATCATGAAGCAATATTATCTCAAAATATCATAAATTGAGGATATTGTGAGAAGAATGCGATAAAATTATATCATAAAAAAATAGTAGAATACATAAAAACCAATTTAACATTAATCTTATATAAAATTTTCTTTCTTAGTTTTTTTTATTGCTTGGATAATAATTGAATTTTTGCTCCCTTTTATTTTTGGACCATATCATGTGACAAGCTCCACATTTTCTGGAGACAGCCCAGCACAATTTATATATATGAAAGAGACTGATTTCAATTGAGAAAGCAGCCTCAATTGTTCAATTGATTTTGACCTTTTCTATTTACTTTAACCTCTTCTCAATGCTCTCTCTCCCACATTCTCTTTCCACTCCACATTAACTCATCAACCAAACCTGTAATGTAATTAGCACCCCCCCCCGCCCCCCCACCAATGCTCTCTCCCTCCCACCTACGTCCTCTTTCCCATGCAATATATAGCAGTTATATTTATTTTAGTGTGATTCTTCAATGAATCCCAACCGACAGTATGTGTGAATCAAACTCAAATTCAGCATCTTCTTTCTTAGGGTTCTTTGGATGCGTCTCTGTAGCTTTTCTACGATGGTTTAATGGTTTTTCACCTTCTTTATCAGCAGTAAAGTATGCTTAGAGGAGATGGCGTAGAAGGTTATCCATAGTCGGTGGTTTGAATCATAGCATTCCTCAAGAAAAATGTGGAACCAACCTACACCTTGCATGCTAGATTATTCTGAACCAATCACTTTACTTTTGTACGTGTGAGCCCTACTTCAATATGTTTTGATGAATCCGATGATGAGACACAAAATGGATAGGGAATAAGAGAATGAGGTTTGTAATGAGAATGGGTTGCTTTTTTATCATTTATATGCAAGGTTATTTCTTTTAGATAATATTTAGGGCAGTCTTTGTTCAAGATGTATTCAAATGCAATTATATTGGAGGAATATGTCTTAATTCAATATTCACAATACCTCATTTTTTTCCTCTTATAATCTGAAAATTATAAAAAAACAATGCTTTTGTGCGGTGGGTTCAGATGTATAATAGATGACAGGAAAAATACAATAGAATAAACACTATTGAGAAATGGGTATGAATGGATCAAGAGGTCTTAGGAGTGTCTAATATGTTGCTTCATGTGGGAAACCCATAAAAAATGCTTAGAAAAATCTGAAAAAAAGTCTACTTGTAAACATCCAAAAAAAAAAAGAAAAGAAAAAAAGAAAAAGAAATGACGGAAAGTGTGTGTTTTACATCATGTGCATAGATTTTGCTTCTCTAATTATATGATACACTTTCATTCTTTTTTGCCAATTTAAAAACATGATCTTGATGGGACCAACACGCAAAAAAAAAAAAAAAAATCCAAATTTTTTATTCTTTGTTATGATAATCCACATGATCTTGTCAATTAATATGATGAGGTGTATTAAACATATTTATAGGGATTATAATTTGATTAAGCTAGAATATGGTAATGTAATAAAAGGATGATGTCTGATTTCTCATTTGAATAAAATCAATGTTTTGTTTTGCATCATAATTTGCATTGGCTAATTCTGTATTACAATATTTTTTAAATGTATTTTTTTCTTTCTTTCTTAATCATGTTGGTCTCTTTAAAAAGGAGGTAAAGTCTTAATATATTTTTAATATGATAATCTCCTCTAATTGGAGATTATCATATTTTAATTTTTTTTATAAACTCCTTCCATCTCAATAAAATTTATAGAAAAATATCATATTTTAAGTTTAGTATAAACCTTAAAGTTTTTATATCAATTATTTATTTAAAATTTTAATTGTATGACTTTTAAGAAAGCTTATTATTCCGTGTTTTGTGATTGAAACACAGCACATAGCATCCTTCCTATCAATGATTATAATTTTAAGCATAGAAGTTTTTTTTTTTTTTTTTTGAGAAATATTTCTATTTTAGATTTTATATAATATAAATATATATATCAAAATCATTTTTTTATTTATTTCATAAAATAAAGTTATATTTTTTATGAATCCTATTGCCCGTGCTAAGCACGGGGCGTTTTTCTAGTATTTGTGAAAATACTGTGGGTAATTTCATGTGTAATTGAATTGTAAGGCTCGTAAGATACACAAGGAAAATATGATACGTACGTATGGAGTAGGTACGACATGTGAGAAGCTCAGTTTTTCATTTTTTTTTCTTTTTCTTTCTTTCACGTATAAAAGAAAATCTATTAAGCTGTGTTACATAAGAATTCAAAAGACAGTTGATTAAATGGGCCATTTGTTAGATGGATCATAACATGGGTGACTTCGACCAAGATTTTGATCTGATCAGACCGATATAATCTTTGGATCTAATTCTAGTTACAAACTTACAATGGACCAAGCAAGAAATTCTAATGGTTAAAAATCTAGTAAGTCACTGTCAGAATATTTCTAGAGAAATATTCAAAGACAAAGACACTCCTAATGCTTTAGAGCATGTTTGTAAGCATAAATGCATAGGAACTTAAAGTCGAGTGTAAACTATAAGGTACCAATGTGGATGCACCCCTTTCTAGGATTTGAATGATTGTGGGGGTGGGTGGGTTGAGTATTTATTTCTCACCTCTTCTTGAATCATTTCTGTAAACTCGCATTCCTTTCTTCGATTTTAATTAGTTTTTTTTTTTAGAAATAAAGGCCTTACAATTCCTATGTATTTAATTATATGGAACAAATAGGCCCGTAGAGAACAGTATGGCAAACACTTGGGGCAGGTTTGAATGTAAAGAAAAATGGGCAGGGAAATCTCCACCACTAGTGAAATAGATTTTTTGTCTCTAGTTTTAATTTAAGGGAGAAAAGTAATTCATCTCTTCATTGCAAAATGTTACAGAAAAAGACTTTCTCCTCAAGGGGCAGAGGAAACATCCTTTCTTCTCTTCATTATAATATTATAATTCCCATGTCTTTAACTATCTTTTTTGTAGTAAAAATGGATATTTTATTAATTAAAATCGAAATTTAACTGCTTTATATTTTTAAATTTATATGATGTTTTTAAAATGATTTTATTCTACATAATTTTCTCCATTCATATCTAAATGCAATAGAGAACAATTACTAAAGAAATTTAGTAGCCTTCGCCTCTAGCTTTCTCTTCATTTCTGCATGTGGTGGTAGGCACCTCTTGTCATTTTGAAGACAATGAAACAGAAGTTACAGACCCAATGTTTGTGTGGTATCATTTTCACAGAGAATGAAGATAGCTTTCAAGTAAGAATGAAATTTGCCAATTCACTAGAAGATCAGTGGATCAATCCCTCTCTGGTTGTAGCATTGATGATGATGGACTTAGGTAAATATATGAGGTCATGGGTGTGTGAGTATTTACTAAAGCAAAGAAAATTAAACAATGGTTAAGTGTGAAATTTGTTTGTTCCATCTTAACCCTCCGTTTGGGAAGGGAGGAGGGGAGGGAAAATTTGATGGGGAAGGAAAATGAAGGGTCCCTCCTCTTATTTGGAAAGAAAAAAAAGTAGGGGGAAGAAAAATGAAAAAGTATAATTTTGTTTATTTGTGAGGTACAGAGACAAAGACTATTTAATTCTTGCTTTTGAAAAAAAATTTAATTAGAATAAAATGAAAGTTTAGTCATTTCCAGAACTTTCCCCTCATTTTCCCCCCTGTTTTGGGGGGGAAAGTTTTTAGGGAAAGCACATCATTTTTCCCTCCATTTTCCCCTCCTCCATTTTCCCTCCCCCCTTCAAAATCATTTTCCCCCCAATTTTTTCCTCCCCCCCCCCCCCCCCCCGCCACGTCCCAAACAGAGGGTAAATGTTTCCAATGATTTTTATCTTTTAAATACTCTGCTTCATAAAATAATAAAAACAGAAACTTTAGAAAATGAAGCCTTTAATTAATTTATTTTTTACCGAGAATAAACTGAAAAATAAAAATGAAACAAAAAATAAAAAAGTGTCTTGCATGGTCACATCTAAACCTATCATCATAGGAGAGTAGCATTCACATCAGGTGTAATGACAACATTAACCTTTGGATTGAACCGCACCATGGGGTGTGAGTATAACCTTGACGAGAAATCATCATGCTCCATGAACAGTTCTATCTGAAATTGACTGTCATTTGTTTAATATATTTTTGAACGCATTCCATCATCGAGACCTGGGTTGCGAAGTAGCCAAACCAGCTCGAGTTCTCCTTGAATTCGACTCAAAAGCTAAATAAGCTTGAGCTATGGTCTGTTGGGCTTGGCCTGGTTCAATCTTGACAATTAAGGGCATGGGTTGGGCTCGAGCTTAAGATTAGCTCAACCAAGTTACCATTTTATAGACGTCATTACAAAACTCAAGCTCGACCTTGGCTCGTTAATACCCAAAACCATATGTACGAGGAAGACAAACTGATCCCAAGACCAAGCCAAAAGATTGGCTCATTTAAGCGAGCCAGTCCAGGCAGGACCTGTCAAGCTGCATGTGTCTCAGGGAATTGAGCTCGAGTGGTCAATCTCAACTCATTTATACCCCTAAATCTGAAAAATGACTCGACCCAATATAATAGGGTTTGGATCCGGACTGGCTGCACTCTTTTTTGGTAATTTACAGCCCTATCCATACCTAAGAATCTCAATAATAGAAAGACCCTAACCATCACGCTGTTATGATGAGATGTGCCCATTGCTTGCCTATTATCATGCTCATTAATTTCCTGACGGTGTACATGGTGAGATCCATTACTGGGACCATGTGCTGCATATAAACGTGATGACCCACCAAATCAAAACGGCCACGACAACACAAACATGCATCACCTTTAGGCAGAGAGTTGAATATTTCATACCACAGTTGAATTCCTCTCTCTATTGCATTTTTAATTGTAGCCTTCAGTAGCCCAAAGTAGTGGTAATGTTAGTAGGGAGTTCAACCACCACCTACCACTCTTCCTTGGCCAACAAACGATTTTAATGAACAATGAATTCATTTTTATCTGCTATTTCTTAGTACTTGTCAAGGGCCCTCTTTTCCCATCCCCCTTCTCTTCTCTCTTTCCTCACTTTTTAAGACAATCTATCTCACACGCTTTCTCCAACCCAGATATCCACTGATACCATAAACCTTATATTCCCACACCCATCTCTCCTGTATTAAAATTTTTTCATCTTTCTTCCCCTAACTTGTATGAGAGGCATTGCAAGTTAGGAGAAGACCCATTCCTTATTTTTGGAAGAAATGTGTCGTTCTACATCTGCTAGACCTTCTTAACACCCCTTCTAGTGAAAATTAGCAACTGGGTATTTCACTATTTCTCCAAATTGCAAATTTTTTTTTTTTTTTCCAATGATCATGGGTGTAGTAGGAGCTGCGGGAGCGGTGATAATGTTAACTGGAAGAGTTGTGAATGAGGTAGTGAGCTTCATCATCTTCACCTTCCTCGACCTCCTCGATGTCTTCCTCTGCTTCGTGTACAAGACAGTAGATTTCTTTGTAGAATCAGAATGGAAGCCCTGCTACTGCTCTTCTGCGAAAGAAGCGATAATCAGCAGCGGGAAGATCCTCGTCTCGGAGCAAGGCGAGTCGAAGATCGTGTGCTTGTGCTCGAGCAAGTTGCAGCTTGAAGACATCTCGGACACTTTGTATACACGGCCCTCATTGGTTTCTGATGTCTCTAAATCGACCGTGATGGAGCTGAAGCGGCTCAAGGTGGAGGGGAAGAAGGTGTCTGAGAAGGTGAGCGTTAGATCGACGCTCTCCATCAACTCGACCATTGTCGAGATGTTGCAGGGGAAGATCGGGGGCCAACAGGTGCACCCGATTCCAAGATGGTCCGATTGTGATTGCAGAACTTGCACTTCTTGGACGTCTTCTTGCAAGGAGAACACCCTTTTTGTCCGAGCCGATGGAGCTGTAGGTAAGTTTTTCTTTCTTCTTACTTTTTTTTTCATGATTTTGGTTTTTTTTAAAGGATTCTGGTGAATCATAATTTCAGAATTCATATTTGGGTTGTAAGAAATTTTGTGCCAGACGTAAACCTACTTAACTTAGTCCTCCTCCTTTATCCGCAGGGAAGAAGTGATTTGACATTTTTAAGTGCTTTTGTAGAAAGCAGATTTAATTTCATTTTCTAAAAATAAAGGCTGGGGGAATTGCTAAAATTACATTTCTATAGTTTGGTATAGACTTTTCATGAAAAATGCTTGGCAGTAGAATACATCTTATAGTTTCAACATCAATTGTAGAAAATGAAGTCTCCAGTTTTAATTTTCCACAGAAAATAATATCACTCTTATTGTTTTTGTTTTGGCAGAGAAAGCAAGTGAGACTGTGCTGTTCATACATGGATTTATCTCATCATCTTCGTTTTGGACGGAGACTGTGTTTCCCAACTTCTCCGAGTCGACGAAATCCAAGTTCCGTTTGCTAGCAATAGATCTGTTGGGATTTGGGAGGAGCCCAAAGCCAACGGACTCGCTCTACACGCTTAGAGAGCACCTTGACATGATCGAGCGTTCGGTGATCGAGCCATACAAGGTGCAGTCCTTCCACATAGTGGCTCACTCGCTTGGCTGCATTTTAGCACTGGCCTTAGCCGTCAAGCATCCCCATGCAGTAAAGTCTCTCACGTTGCTAGCACCGGTAAGAATGGATCGAGCCCGGATCCTCCCTCTTCCCGAGTCCACATCCTTTATTTCGTGAAATCAAGAAATTTTTTTGGCCATGCTCTTAAATGAGTTTGGTTTTTATAAAAATCTAAACAATTTAAAATAAATGCCGTGCTTTCATATATGTTCTCACCAAATTTCACTCAATTCAGAGTTTGTACGAGCCGTGATCTTTCAAATATATATATATATATATATATATATATATATATGAGCAAGGCTTTCATGTTTGTGGGATCCACATTTGGTTAATTCAAATGGACTAAACACATGTGTTTTCTAAATTGCAAATGTCTTGAGTACGTGCACTCTATTTTTGATGGAGTAGAATTTGAAGGCAAAGAGGGAGAAATTTATTAAGAACCATTCAGATTTTACTTAGTGGGCTCCACAAAGAGCATCACAAATTTCCTGTTGCTGTATCCGTACTCTCTGGGGATGATTGTGGAAATTTTCATACAGTCAATAAAGAAGGGCCATGTGGCGGGTTAGTGGGGTCCATCGGCCATACTGGGGGCAGAAAAGCTGTATACCTTTTTTTGAGCCGAATGAAAGGCTGTCTAATTTAAATGTCATAAGTGAGTATTGGTTACAAATGACAGACCGAGCTGGTTTACAGTAAATGCCTTGTCCACCCCTGGACCTTTCATGGAGTGGAGTACATGGAACCCACATGCATGCCACAAAGCACTTTCAGCCGTTGGAAAAGTTCCTAGAGGCATTACAGCAGAAGATCTGGGCCCGTGGTGGATTATTGATTGTGGGTGGTGTTTGTGTTTTTTTTTTTGTTTAAAGTGATGATGATCAGTTTATGTTTTATGGGTATGTTTCGGTGATTATAGAGTTTGTTTTAAATGAGTGCAGCCATATTTTCCAGTGCCTAAAGGGGAGCAAGCGACCCAGTACGTGTTGAGGAGAGTGGCCCCAAGGAGGGTTTGGCCGTTGATCGCATTCGGTGCATCGCTTGCGTGCTGGTACGAGCACATCAGCAGGACTATTTGCTTGCTCATATGCAAGAACCATCGCTTGTGGGAATTCATGGCCAAACAGATCACAAGAAATAGGTAAATTAAATTAGCTATGAATCCTTCTCTATCAATTTTGAGTTGACCGCGTCTCAAACTATGTTTACATGGTCCAGAATTGAGATAATTCCATAACCAAAAGCACCAGCTACCATAAATTCGGGCTGTCGGTGGCTATGTAGTAAAGTGGGTGGGGAATATTCTCCTACAAGACTATATGGGGCCCACTTGGACCCACCTTTGATAATCTTGTCATCCCATGATTTGGTATGAGACTCAATTTTACACGTATTGAACCTTCACTCACCCACTGGTGGATTGAATTAAAAAAAAATACTGCTAAGATGCCATTAATCTATAAGACTGTCAAAATTAAGGGATAGGATAATATGGTGGGGTGGATTTTTTTTTTTTTTGCCCCCTTTTTAGTCAATGAGACCCTACCATCATCTTTCCTCTCATTTATAGAAATGCATCTAAGTGGGCCTCAAGAGTGACTGCATTTAAGCAATATGCAGTCTCGTACGAGAATTGCAGCCCATGAATATTTCTTCTTTAATTTTTGTGAGACTTAATTCAGTGGTGAATGTTGGCGGAGTGGAATTTAAATCGGGGCAGACCCAGGTACATGGGTTTGGGCTGAAGCCCCCACCCATTTCTAAAAATTCTAAAAAAATCCCTTTCATATTTTAGGAATTAATGGGTTTTTCTTTAATAGTTTCTCCTTTTCCAATATTTCTTTTACATGTAGGCCCCACAAGTAGAATTTCCTGGGGCAGCCCTTGGGTAGATGATCATTCAACTTTGTGGACAGTGTTAATGTGTAGTGTTCGGGTGTTACTGAGAGAGAAAGGTTTGGATCCTGTAGTCTCAAGTTTAGTAGTCATTATCAATCCACAAGGACGAAAGGATAAAAAATAGGTCTCAATTTAGGTCCACCTCTCCATAAATGCCAAATCAACTACATGAATATAGCATTGATGTTGGAAGTCATGCTGTTTCCCCATCAGGCCATAAATCCATATAAGTGACACTCACTGAAATCCAAACAGGTTCAAATGAACTTTGGTACTTGTATCTTCGCGGGCATGAAGTTGAGTTGTTCTCCTCTTTTTATATGTGTTCAATCTAATGATAGGCTGGACTCTTACGCAAGTGATAGAAAGCCTGACCGTTTGAATTTTATTCTTCAGCGAATTTTGAATTTCACATATGACCTCACTGATGGATTTATGACCTTTTTACATAATTTCTCTTATTCTCATCATCAAGAAGATCCGGATTCCGGACCTAACCTTTACAAAAGTTGGTCATGACCATTCCTTAACTGTCCACCAAAGCAATTGAAAACTGAATTGATTTGTAGCATTTATAAGCTCAAATGGGTATGGTTGGTTTCTCAGTTATAAATCTCCCGACATTGCTTCTTGTCTAATAAAGATGATGGGCAAGGATCAGAAGTGGTCCCTTAAATTGAGTTTTCCTTTGCTGGTTTTCAGCTCCTCCTCACACTGACTTTATGAATTGAAATGACAGGGTCAGGACGTTTTTGCTTGAAGGGTTCTTTTGCCACACCCACAACGCTGCATGGCATACCCTACACAACATTATATGTGGAAGTGCCAGTAAAATGGACAGTTACTTGGACGCTGTAAGAGACGAGCTGAAATGTGAAGTTACTGTATTTCATGGCAGTGATGATGAGCTACTTCCAGTGGAATGCAGCAGCTCCATTAAATCGAAAATTCCAAGAGCGAACGTTAAGGTGATAGAGAAGAAAGATCATATCACCATCGTTGTGGGAAGGCAGAAAGCTTTTGCAAGAGAATTAGAGGAGATATGGACTAAATCTAGCGGCTAAGATTGCGTTCCAATTGTACCATGCCGCAAAGAAGGAGAGGAGAAAGGGAAAAAAAAAAAAAAAAGAAACCATAAAGGCCCCTAATTGATATTTATTAAGAAAATGAAATTGAGATTAGCAGCCTCGTTCTCCTTTGCTTCCCTTCTATTTTTCTTTATGTGAAAGTGTCTTAGTTGGGCCATTTGTATTTTGACATTCTCAACTATTATTACTTGTTATTCATGTGTGAAGTGTTTAGAGATAAGTGTGCTTATATTTGAAAGCAAAATACCAAATTTAATCTCATAAAGCTTTTATATGGTCATCTTCTCTTTATGTGTGAAATTGTGTATTAGGAGAACCACTCCACTCTTTTTGGTTGCACAATTTGGGATATCCCATTGCTTCAATTGGGTACATTGCCTTACAATTTTGTTCTGTCAATTTAAAAAAATAGGACATGTGGAACAAGTTTGTGGGGCAGCAGTTGCCCCTTTTAGATAATATTAAGGATTGGTCATCTATAAAAGTAAAGATTCTTTTGACATTGTCAGCTCATGACAACGAGCTCCAAATATACCTCACTCCTAATTTTGATAAGATGGAGAGAGCGTCCTACCTTCGAATACCAAGTGAAGAAGTTGCAGTGATATCTTTACTAATTGATGTGTACTGAGAGGAGGGAGAAAAGGGGATGTAAAAATATAAAAAAAAATTTGCTGTTTTCATGTGTATGGCATTTGGCATTTGACATTTGACATTTGATTGTAAAAGGGGGGAAAACTGAATCCCTCCTCTTCTCATTTCTCATATAACAAAAACTTATCCACATCATCTCTTCAGGAATAAATAGTAAAGACAAAAAGTGACCTTTTTCTTTCCACCCTTTCCTTCCCTGTACCATCTTCAGGTTTCTCACCTTATTATCCTCCATTTTCTTTCTTTCCATTACTTTGTCATCTACCTTACCAGCTGGCTACCAACTACTTCTCCTTGCCAATTTATCATAGTCATGTTTTTATCTAAAGCAACTTTTTTAATGTGTTTATCTCTTTTTACTTCCTTTGATTGTAATCAATAGTCCCATTTTCTTTCATATTCTGTTTTTCTTAAAGAGACATGTGCAAGAGGAACAATAACAAAAGTATTGACTGTTCCACCAACTTATTAGACAAGGCTTCTTCACAATATACACATTAGAAAAAAAAAATCATTGGATGTTATAGTTATTTGATAAAAAAAAATCATTTTGTAGACAATCCATACTTTGTTTATTCTATTTTCATGACATTTAAAGGGATAGCTGACAATATGCTTGATAGTTATATTAAAATCTATCGAAACCAAAAGCAAGTACGAAAAGTGTGAGAAAAAGCAATGAAATGGGTCCTTTGTAAGTTATAGATGGAGGCACTAAAGCCATGTCAGAAATACTCACAGAAGGTACCGCGTATGGGCTGGAAGAACTATTGAGCTGTCTTCCTTTAAGCGCATTGAAGTATGTCTTCCTCCACGTATCAATTTGGAAATATAACTGGATTCCCTTCGAAAATGGCTTGAGAAATCCGTTATCTTCTATAGTTAATATAAATTTTAAAGTTAAAGATTTATAAAATGCTAATAAAGATTGGAATACTAACATTCTAAAAGAGTATTTTAACAACCCTCTAGACATTAAGGATATTGGTAAGATCTATATCTCTAAATCCTTTACTAAGGATGAAAGAATTTGGCCAATTTCCAAAAACGGACAACTTACTACTAAATCAGCTTATAGATTAATATGCACTAAAAATGATGCTAACTCCTTTGCGATGGTAAATTGGAAAGCTTAATGGAGACTTCCTCTTCCTCAAAGGGTCCTAATGTTTGGTTGGAAATGTCTCAGGAATGCTGTTTCGGTAAGAGCCATAATTAAATTTAAGATTTATTCTTTAGATGACAAATGTCCTATATGTGAAAAAGAGAAAGACTCGATTGGACATGCTCTGATGCAGTGTGAATTTGCTAGAGCGAGTTGGTTCGGCTCGCAGGGGGATTTTTTATCGAATTCTATCCACCCTTTAGACTTAATGGAATGATGGAAGATCTCATGTGAGTAAGGCCACCCGACTCCTCCTCTTGGGGATGTTTAATAAAAAATGTGGATCCTTTCCATGTGGTGGACCATATGGAAAGTTAGGAATGACTTTATTCATAGAGGTCAATCATTAGATCCCTCTAAGATCATTGGATTAGTCCATAAGATGCTTGAGGATCCCAAATGCCACTATAGGGAAATTTCATTAAAAAAAAGATTTGAAACTCTCTTTAGATCCTTTAGGGGTCTCGGGCAAGGTGGAGTACCCTCGGGTGAGGGAAGAGACTTCGGAAGAGGTAGCACAACCCTCGGGTGAGGAAATGTGACTATCCATATTCGAATCCTGAACAGCCAAGTAAAAACTGAGACCTCTTACCACGCGGTAAGAGGCCGTTCTTAATATGACATGTTTATTATTTGAAGAACTTGGGTTTGCTATTTAAAAGAAGGGTGTAGTGTGGATTAGGGGTTGGTTAGATCTCACTTGAGTAAAATCATGTTGACTCTTGGTTTAGAGACTCAAAAGTTTAGTGATTTTATAGATGCACTAGGGGTTCCTTTTAAATTGGGATGAGAAGCGCATTCATGAATAGGAGTTAGTGGAAGGGTTTAGACTGATTATAGGTTTTAACTTTTGAAACAAGTTTTTTTGTTTTAGTTTTTATTTTATTTTGAGGTATCTGAACAAATTCCAAAGAACATCAAATAGCTAAACATTGGACCCATATCAATTAATGAAACATTAATGTTTTGTCACTTATAAAGAGTGTAGGACAAACACTAAATTCTCACTACAAAAGGGAAAAGGCAATAGTGCCTAGGTCCCACAATAACCCCCCAAAGGAGAAATTGGTGCAACAACATAGGAAAATGGAGCTCATGAATAGTTTCTTATACATATATATACAACGGTTTCTTCTTAAGCGGGCGTGGTTAGCCTTGGTAGGAAAGAAAAGTAAGCTTAGTGCATGGCAAACCATGGAAGTCTAAATTGGTGAAACAACACTTGAAAATGAAGCTAGTGAAACTCCATAAGTAAAGTTATATTAAACAAATCAAACAAAAAAAAAAAAAAAACTCCATAAATAAGGTAAGGAGTTTAGGTGCACCAGGTGGGCCTTGTTCTACACCTGTCGTTTCACAGAGCTAGAGCAAAGGTATTGGAAGTTATTGAGGTGCAGCTAATCTTAACCAGAGATCAGATGGTGGGCCCCACATCGATGCATTGATGATGGTCACCTCCTCTAGCTTGGAGCAGTAGCCCATAAATTTCATGTTCCTTTGTCTGGTCTACTTCCCTCTGTGAAATGTGAGGGAGGGGGAGGGAGGGGGGAACCATAGGCACAAGGTGCATTTTGGGTGTGGGCTTTTTCCAATCGATCACATCACAATTAAGTGGGCCCCACTCAGTTACCAATCTGGTTGCCAAACAGCCATGTTAAATGGGGGATGTAGGTGGGGACTTTTGGGCAGGGGAGATATGTGGGGTATTAAATTGGCCGGGCCCTCAACAAAGAAAAAATGTCTACCCACTTTGACTATTTATATCGGGGCATTGAGCACAGAAGGCCTTTTACAAAAACAGAGAAGAGCAGAGTAGGCTCACAACGAGAAATAGGCACAAGTATAAGTTTGAGATGAGAGAGAAGTACTGCTTCATATGTGATGGAGATTTTGTTGAGAAACTGGCTAAGAGTTAAATTAGTTTTTTTGTCAACTTTGAGCCAAAAACTAAGTGGGATCCACTTATTCTTTTGGATGGGAATACATGAGAATGTAATCTACTCCATGAGTAGATTATGGATATGTATTGAGTTGCTCTAATCCATTTAGGAGTGAATGAGAAATTGTCTCCTAAACACCACTACTTGAACATGTTAAACATGGAAACAAAAGGAAGTGGTGAACTTGCTTCCCACATTGCCTGTGAGCAAAACATTCATTGGGTATAAATATACTTACCTTTGTAGTATAAGATGAGCCCCAAGGGGCATCCCACTTTTGTGGAGGAGGGAGGACCTAAATCAAGGTAGGGTCACCACCACACACAAGCGCGCCGGCCTTGGGCTTGGGCTTCACGGGCAAGTTGGGCTTGGCTCGGTCTACTACCCATTTATAATTTTTTGAAGAAATTTTATTTAATAAAATTTTCCTTTTTCAAATGGGGTGTGTCCAAGAGGTGTTTGCCCTTTCGTATATGAAAGAGTGTGTCCAAAGAAGGTGTGCATCTGTTCATCTGAACAGTCACTGTTCTGAACAGATACAACCCCCCATGAAGAGACCTGTTACAAGCTATTTATATGCATCTTGTTCATGGCTTTTGATCATCCAATTCACTGCTGTTGCATAGCATTTTCTAGTCATCCTCATTGTAAAAGAGAGAGTCATGCTGCTACACTTTTGGTTCGCCTGACACACAGTTTGTAGTGCTGCAACTGGTGTGAGACCGATCATTGTATCTTGGGAGGCAATCGCTGTTGAAGTTCGTAAGCACCATTGCATCGGCGAATTTGTCTTAAGGACATAGTGTTTTAACACTAGCCTTGATCAATCTTCTTCTGCAGATTTCTGTGATTAATTACTTTAACCACATAGTACTTTTCTGCCTTCAAACGATAAGTAAAATTTCCATTACATCCTAGGGGTGTAAAAAAAAACCTGAAAACCGTCTAACCGAACCGAACCGCGGTTAATAACCGTATTTCACGGTTCGGTTACGGTTACGGTTAATGAAATAAAAAAACCGCAAGGTCCGGTTCGATTACGGTTTTCCGTAATAATTCACGGTTATTAACCGAACCGAACCGTATCATACGGTTCGGTTAACCGTATGCGGTTAATCGTATCGTTTACAAATAAAATAAAAAATAAGGGAGTTGAATGAAATATTTCTTACCTTATTTAATTGCTCATTATGTGTCATTTTACTTTCAATCATTCACATTTATCCCCTTATGTGAGGAAGGTATTCCACGGTTATTAACCGTAACCGAATCGTTTAATACGGTTAACTGCGGCTACGGTTTTTCACGGTTTTTGTGAATACGGTTACGGTTACGGTTTTTAAAGACAGAAAACTGCGGTTACGGTTCGGTTAACGGTTTTTCCAAATTAACCGGTTAACCGAACCGTTACACCCCTATTACATCCTGTAGTTTTGAATTACGGTTGTTTTGTTTCACTGCTGTGAGAACTGTATCATATATACCGTTCTATTACTGTATATACTCGAACTAACATAGTTCTCCGTTTCAAAGAAGAGAGAGAGAGAGAGAGAGATGCCCCTGCACATGGACTGCCTTAATTTTGAGTCTCTGGTAGCCACTAGTTCAGGTTTACACTGTCACTTGGTCAAGATTGAGGAGAGTTTGCTTCACCTGAGACTCGGAGGCCTCCAAGCAAGATGGGCCACATTATTTTCTTTCTTTGGCTTTTTTTCTTAAATTGGAGAAGCTTTTTATTTTTCAAAGAACTTGCACACTGGCTGTTGTGGGGCATTGCAATTGAAGGATTCACTCTTGGCCTCACGCGGCCTCACGCATTCCAAACTCCATTGAGAGTGTATTTAGGGGTTGTTTGCCCTTTACTCACCTGAAAGGAAAGTGGATTTTACACATGTAACATTTACAAATGTTTACATAGGCAAGTGTTGCATATACCCCAGTCCATATGCAGAATCATTAATTATGTCTAGGTCTTCGACTACTTTACATATGAATTGCAAGAAGTGCACATGGGCTACACAGAAGCTAGAGAAGCCTCGAGACATTTATTTCTTGTGTTAAATCTTCAAGCCCAGATCCACTACACGAATTTAGAAAGACAAAGCTCAAGCCCAATTCAATAGAGCCAATATATTTAGTCATTATTGATTTTCCAACACGTCCTAAGAAATACCTTTCAATTAAAGGGATTAAAAGTGAAAATCTACAAGGGACTGATAAATAATCTCCTTTGCTCTTGTGAATTAGTTTTTTGTAATGCAATGCTCCCCTATGAGTCTTCACCTCTTTCATGCCTGTCATAGCCTTGCCTAAACCAGTATGAAATTGCTCACTTTAATTTGGCCCACGTGCGCGCTCGAGGACTTCTTAGGAGGTCACCAATCATAGTATTTCTCTCGCCCGAACACGCTTAACTTTAGAGTTCTTATAGTTTCTAAGGCCGCACGATTTTAAAAGGCCTCAAGTTGAGTGAAGACGGGGTTTGACTTATAAGTCCAGAGTCAGGACTTGGATATTTTCGATGCGTGTTAGTGGAGACTTACTGTTTGTAGCAAGTAGTTGACACGCTACGCACCGTGATTAAAGGTGCCGCCCGAATCAAATCCTTACACTCTCCCCCCACTGGAAATAGTGCCGAACTTGGCTATAATACTCTATTGATATACACTCGCTATGTACCCATTTGAATATGGAGAGAGCTCCTTACGGTTTAAATTTGATCAGTTCCAACCTTTTCTCTTCATCCTAACAATATTACACATTTTAAATCCGATTTGAAGCAGGCCAACAAGATCTTCCAAGTCATTAGACTTTATTCACAGATTTTGGTATGGCAGGGCAGGGCAGGACAGGACATGTGATCAGCCATTTTGCCAAAACAATTACAAGTCCAGTCCATTTAGCTACCAGCCCATTGGCTCTTGAAGGATAAAAACGTGTATGAACATCTCCTATATTGCCTACTAAAGAAGACTTGCTCACAGTTAGAAAAACTTAAATATGCTTATCATGAAAAAAAATCAAATATTTCATCATCGGCTGTAGCTTAGCTAAGTAGGGATCGATATCAAGGCTGATCTATAGGATGCAAAGTTTAAGCCACTTATCAAGTAAAAAAGAATTATACGGAAATATTCTCCTATGGGACATCAACATGTGGATTGAGAGGTTGGAATGAAAGAGGAAAAAAAAATCAAAATAAAAGTATATTACGAAGTTATTGTTGTAAGTTTGTTGTCCAGGTTTGGAATATAAAGCAAGTTTTCACTTTCTAGGCGAGAAAAGTTTAAAGAAAAGGGAGCTAGGAAGAAAGATATTTTCACAAGGAACCTTAGGACCAACACAAATATCATAAAATTTATTATAGAAAGATGCATGTAATGCTACAATAATTAAAAACTTACTCTTCTCATGAGTTCTACATCTCCTTGTTCCTTTTTTTTTTTTTTTGATAACGTAGGGTTCCTAGCCCTTTGGGCCAGAATAATCCCTACGGGCCCAGGAGAGAAAGCCGGGTAAAATTTCCCTGTGGCCCTAGTGTGGTAGAGCAGTTTCAAACCCACAACCTCCGGGTGCAAACCGTAGTCCTAGGCCAACTGAGCTACCCCTTGGGGTTACATCTCCTTATTCCTATATAGAACAAAACTTGCTTTTAAACACTATTGAAAGACACCCCCAACTTTTACCCTAGTTTAGAAGTAGCACATGATAGAAAACCCTCTCTCTACACACACAAAAACAAAAACACAAATACACAGTCAACATCATAGGAGTTATTGTCTTCGGACTACGAATATTTTATACAGCATCCATCATCCAACCCATTTGATTCTATTTTCTGAAAAGTAAATGATATTTGATGTTCACCGTTGGAAATTAGCTTTTAATCTTCATTTCTGACTACCCTATCTATTTAGTCCTGTTATATTTTAATGCAAACAAACATGCCTCAAGTATTTGTAACTGTAGGAAATTTCGGTTTGGAGCTCTCTGGGCATTTCTTGAACTTGGGGCTCCTTAGACCAACAGTGTAAAACCACCAACCTTGGTGAGCCCCAAATATTACAGATGAAGAAAATTGATCAACCCTATGCGCCCTCCAATTTCATTTAGAAGGCTCCAATGCAGATGGGCCATGAGAAAAAAGTCTAACAAGATAGGAAGATTTGTTGGAAAAATGGTTAGAATGACCCATTATTTTGGCTATCTTTGAGCCTAAATAAACGTGGGACCCACTTATCCTTTTAGGTGGGAATACATGAGAATGTAATCTACTCCATAAGTAGTTTAATGACATGTATTGAGTTGCTCTAATCCATTAATATATGAATGAGAAATTGCCTCATTTACACCACTACTTGAACATGTTAAACAAAGGAAGTGGTAAATTTGCATCCCACATTGCTTAGGAGCAAAACATCCATTGGATATAAATATACTTACCTTGGTAGTATAAGATGAGCCCCAAGGGGCACCCCACTTTTGTGGGGGAGGGAGGACCTAGATCAAGGTAGGGTCACCGAACCGGGCCTGGGCCTGGGCCTGGGCCTGGGCTTCACACGCGAGTTGGGCTTGGCTCGGCCTACTACCCATTTATATTTTTTGGAGAAATTCTATTTAATAAAATTTCCTTTTTCAAATGGGGTGTGTCCCAAGAGGTGTGTGCCCTTTCGTATATGAAAGGGTGTGTCCCTAGTCCTAAGAGGTGTGTGCCGTTTCATATATGAAAGGGTGTGTCCCTAGTCCTAAGAGATGCAACCAGTCCTAAGAGGTGCAACCCCTATGAAGAGACCTGATTGCAGGCTATAAATTCATCTCGTTTCATGTTGTTTTGGTCATTCCATTTTCACTGCTGCTGCTGCACTTGCATAGAGTCAAGAAGAGAGGGTAATTATACACTGATTGGTTCGACAGACATGCAGTTTGTAGTGCTGCAACTGTTGTGGAACAGATCATTGTATCCTGGGAGACAGACGCCATTGAAGCTCGTAAGCACCATTGCGGGGGCGAATTTTGTCTTAAGGACATAGTGTTTGAACACTAGCCTTGATCAATCATCTTCTGCGAATTCTTTAACAACTGAGTACTGTTTACTGCCTTCAAACAGTAAGTTAATTTTACATTAAAACAAAATACTGTTTGTTTCATTTTACTGTAAACTGCTCTCCTAAAATACTGAAGTACTTGTACTCGAAACTTACAAGATTGACTCTAATGGCCACAGGATAGAATGATGATTAAGAATAGATGCTCATATTTTTTAACAATATGACTGTGAGATACAGTGAAAATCTCTAACCAAGTCTTCCGCATCTAATGTAATGGTATATATATAACATATCATCCATTATAGGGGGCAGTGTGCGGATTTGTTCCTGTGTAGGTCATGCTAATTTTAGTCTCTAGCTATAAGTAGTTTTTCCATTGCATTTGGGCTGTGGGCATAAGCATAAAAGAAAATCTGATCTAACCTGCTTGTTTTTTTGCACATGGCTCTCATGGGACAAGCTTACTTGATCAACATGCTGAATGTATGCATTGCCAAGTGGACAACAACAAGCATCCCCGGCTGTTTGGTCAGGGACATGCATGTGGCAGGAGATCAAATCCCTTGTAAAGCCAAAAGGTTAAAAAGAAAAGGAAAAAGAGAAAGGAGAGAAAAATAAAGAAAAGAAGAAAGAAGGAAAGACAAATAGAATAATATCTTCATTTTAACGAGAATATGAACTTGTAATTCCGAATCTTACTTGTAAATGTAATCTGAATGACCTGTTTATTTACATTAGATTATATAAGAATTCATAATCAAATGAGCTAGCTCCATCGAAGAATTCTTAAATAGGTGAATGTGAATGATATTAATTGAGGGGAGGAGTACCTGACCCGAGCCCAACCCACCATAAATATGTTTAGCCCAAGCCGGGTGTGTCATATTTTAGAAAGAAGGGGGCAAACTTAAATAACTTGTAGCTCATTTAGTTGAGATTATTGTTTGTATGTGAGAGATCCTGTATTGAACTCCCTCTTCCTGTATTGAAATCCCTCTTTTGTGTTCATTAATTCTTATCCAATTATGACATGAGTTTCCATGCATTCAATACTCATGTATTGTTGGCAAACAAACGTGCCTCAAAGACTTACATGTAACCGAGCTATCCAAATGCATGAATGAACAGTCATTCATGGCAATGCTCAATCCTCAGTGACCCATTCAAAAGAAAATATAATTTGGAAATCGCTCACGGTGAATAGGACCCATTCAATCTACATTCATTGATTCAAGCTGCCAATATATTTAAGGCTTTAGTTTCAAACTTGTGCCTCTCTTGGGCCACTTGCCCAAGCAAAGTTTGACTTACCAGGTGCATTGGGGGAGGCAGAGACTTTACGTGTTCGGGAGAATAGTTGGTTCTCGAAGAGTCCGTACACCATTGTCTGCCATAAAAAAAAAAAAAGTTACCAAATATTCTTCATTCATTAAGTGGTATAACATTTACAAATATTATTACTACACAAAAGCGGATGGTAGGGCATTCACGTTGATCTGATGATTGCCATTACCTCCCATAACCACTGGTACTCATTAGTGCTAAGTTGCCAGTCTTTTAAAACTGAGCAAGGTTGGAAAACTCATTGCTTGGACTTGACTCGTCTAATACAAAGAAATTGACTCGGATAGAGTCAACATGGAGACTCGGGAGAGTCATATTTTTTTTAAAATAATTTCAAAATATTTAAAAATAAATTCATTACTTATAAAATATAAATATATGCAAGAATATATATATATATATATATACATATAAAGAAGTACAACTTCTCAGAGGATTTGACTCAAGACAGATCGAAAATAGTTAGGACAACTCGGAGCAAATGATTAAATATAAGTTTCAAATTACATTCTAGTCATCATTTTAAAATTGTTGACTTCAAACCTCATGCATAATTACTTATAAAAGAAACTTTAATTATTAATTAAAATGAGATCTACCTATTAAATGGCTCAAAATGCACAGCTTATCGAAATAAGATGGCTTGGTCGAGTCTCACCTATTTTTGACTCAGTCCCATGTCAAAACAAAATGACTGCGGATAGTTAAAAGTCAACTTAGAGAGTTTTCCACCCATGGAAATGAATCCAATTTCGGGTCCAAAACTCTAGATCTCATATTCGAGTTTGCCTGTAGGTCTGAGTTCACCCATTTGCAACTGGTTACTACATTCGGATCATCTTGATTTTAGCAGCAAGTGTAAATTTATAGAATTAAGAAAATTCATACAAATTCCTTTTATATGGTGAGTTTGCTTTTTAAGTTAGTATTATTTTATTAGCTACCATATACATTAATACATGATATATACATGAAAAATATAAATGGGCCAACTAAGAATTGAATAGATTCGCTGCCTTAGTTTAGGGTGGAAGAGTTTATAGTCTAGCCCTAAGTCCAACATGGACCATAGTGCCTGGATTTGAGTATGCCTATTTGGAAATTGACAGGTCCGGCTTGGCCCATTTAAATCCCTTCAATGCAAAGATTCGAACCTTATGAATATTAAGTATGAATTTATATACAAAGAATGAGAAGATTATTAAAACCCTTTTCTAAATTATATACATATGTGCATGTTAATATTATTTGTTGAGTACATCTACAGTAAAGTGTCTAACAGGCTTGTGACACTGGGTCAGATCTGGCCTGTTATAAGGGTTCTGGACCCTTAATATGGGTCCAACTCCATCTTGCCGCTCCTAAAATTAAATAGAGGTGGCAAAACAGAACCTGATCCGTACCCGACTTGCACAACTCGACCCATGGAATATGCAGTTCGGTCATGGATTGGGGTTTTCTAATCAACGGGAAAACGGATCGGGTTAGGGTTAACCCACCTAACTCGCATGACCAATTTAAACTTTCCTTTAAATTTTAATGATTAGTCTAAATTTTAAACATGCAAATACCCAAATTAATGATACCCATTTCTATTGCAGCCTCAGCTATCCAACTAAAACTTATCACTTAGTTTTATAGTATAATTTTTTTTTGATATGATTTTTTTTTTATGAAAACTTTATTTTATTTCTATTAGTTAAGATATTTTATTTCTATATTGAATATTCGTTATTTAGAAAATATCTACTATACAAACTCAAGGTTTAAATAACTCCATCTCTCTTTTTCCCCCCTCTTCAGGCTTTTATATGCTCTTCTTTCTTAGGATATGGATCATAGATATGAAGAAAACACAATGGACATGCAATAAACAAGAAAAGAGCTAAAATTGCACCGGATTGTTTCAATCCAAAGGCTATGAAAGGATGGACGGACCTTGGCCAATTGGACCCCACCTTTTATGGATTTAAAACTAGGTAACCAGCCTCATATGTCGTTGAAATGAAGTTGGGCTTTGACAAAACATTTACAAATGGGCTACAGTATGCTCGAATTTGTTCAATGCATTGGAAAAAAAAAAATGGTTAGTTGACCTTGGCCCCACTTTTTACCAATGGAAAACTAGGTAATGCACAGGGGTGGGACTAGAGGGGGCTGGGGCGGCCACGCCCCCCTGAAATTTTGAAAAGCCCCCTATGGTTAGTGTAAATTTTAATATTTTTTCATTTTGGCCCCTCCAAGAAGTTTATTTTTCATTGTGGCCCCCCGAGGGATATTTCCTAGTTACACCCTTGACAATGCACCTCAAACGAATGGTTAAAATGAGAGTGGGTTTTAGTTAAACTTACAAGTCAGTTTGAGCAAGGTAGGGAACCATGGTTGGGTCAATTGATTTATTAAATGGATGCGGCTATGTGGGTCGGCCCGATCCACAGTAACCCACAATAGTTATCGGGTTAAAGTGGATTGGGTCTGGTTGACCCGCAATGGTGTGAGTTAGGAGTTTCTTACTTGTTTAATAAATGAGTCGGATGCAGGTTAGAAGTGTTAATCCATTTAGCTCGACGTGATCCGTTTGCCATCTCTACACCTAAATATATGTGAAGGCCCACTTAAATAGATTCAGAACTTGTTTGCTCCACCTACTTGGGATCCAGTCCCCACTACAGGTCATACGAGTGGGAGTGTGGTGAGAACAATGATAGATCATCCAAAGGTGGGCCCCACACCTGTTAACGGTCCCCATCAATATCAAGAGTCTGGATCCTATGGCGGGGCTAAACTGTGTAACACATGCCTGAAGCTCAATCCTGGGCGGCCCACATAAAGATGAATCCAGATTGTTCAAGATGAATTCCATCCCCACCCCTAATGTATCCTGAACTCACCATTAGTCACAACGACAGAAAAAGTGATTAACACCAGGCCAGCTAATAAAGCTTCCATCATGGTGCTCAATTGAACAATGGAACCCACTCCCTTTCCACTGTGATTGTATTAGTGGAAGGCATGTGTTTCATCTTCAAAAGTCTCGAGTCACCTTTCCATCCAACCTAGAGTTGCTAATGCCACAATCCAAGCTTCTCTCTACACACCCTACTAAAGTTAAAAAAATCCTCAAAATTTCTCTCTACACACCCCATTGTTCCCAAAATACCCCTCTCCCTCTACCCTTAGTTCTCTCCCCCTTTCCCCATCTCCCTCTCCCTACCGCCACCGCCCTCCCTCCCCCGTGTCTCTCCCTCTCGAGAGCTAATAATGCCACAACCAAAACTTTTCTTTCCACATCCTTTCTCTCTACACACAATTTAATTAAAAAAATTGTCAAAATTTCTCTATGCACACCCCTTTTTTCTTAAATTACCCTTCCTCTCTCCCTCACCTTCTCTCTACACTCCCTTTCTTCCCTCACTCTCACGTCCCTTTCTCCCTCTCCTTGCCCCTTCCGCCCGCCGCCGCCGCCTCTCTCTCTCTCTCTCTCTCTCTCTCTCTCTCTCTCTCTCTCTGTGCCCACCTTTGTCCGCCTCCCTCTCTCTCCCTCTCCCTGCTGGCTTTACTTGTCGCTACTCCCTCTCCCTCTTCTCCTTTGGCGATGCTACCAAAGGGGGTAGTGGTGGCTATGGTGAGGGTGGGTGAGTGTAAAGAGAAATTGGGCAAGGTATGACACTATGAATGGTCTTATTTGGCAATTTCACACATGTGTATATTATTCTTAAAATAAGGGATGTGGAAAGAAAAGTTTTGGCTATGGCATTAACAACTCCCCTCTCTCTCCCTCTTCCCCTCGGGAGGTGCTGCCGGAGGGAACAATGATGGCTAGGGGGAGTTGGGGTTGGTGAGCGTAAAAAGAAGTTGGAGGGAGTGAGACTTTTGATAAATGTTCTTTTAAGTAATTTCACATGCGAGGTATATTAATCATGAGTGCTGCTACCTACACACTACAAAAAAACTTTCCACAGACTGCATTTAAAAAAAAATTAAAAAAAAAGATCTCTAAACTACCCCTATCCCTCTCCTTCCCTCTTTTTCCATCTCCCTAGCATATTCTGGCCACCTTTGCCCTCCGCCCACCTCAGCGTCCCTCTCGCTCTCCTTCTTCCTCTCCTTATCTCTATCCCTCGCCACTGGTAGCCCCACTCACCCTCTCCTTCTCTCCCCTTCTCCCTTCCTTCGTCGTCGGCCCCCACCCGAAATCCTTCCTCCCTCTGCCTCTCCCTCTCCCTCTCGCCCGTCGCCGGTAGCTCTCGCCCGCCCTCCCTCCCTCCCTCTCCCTCTCCCCGCCCTCAGCCCTCTCCTTTTCCCCGCTCGGTCTCCCTCTCTCCCTCCTTCTCTCCCCTCCTGTCTCTCTCCCTCTGCTTTGGCAACACTTAAAGGATGGTGGGGAGGGGGCTGGGGATGGGGATGGGGGCGGGTGGGGGCTGATGGAGCAGGAGAGGAAGAAAGGGAGATGGGTCAGCGTAGGGTGGTGGCTGGAAAGGGAGATGGGTCAGTGTAGGGTGGTGGCTGGGCAGGGAAGGGAAGAGAGAGAAGGAGAGGGATAGGGGTAGTTTAGAAAATTTTTTATTTTTAATTAAGAAAAAAAATAATATATGTGTTGAAAACTTTTGAGAATTTTACCTAAAAAAGGAATTTTACCTAAAAAAGGCCCCTCCATGGCCACTAATCGGAACAGGTTCCAATAGCATATATGGCACAGAAGTGGTCCCAGGGGACCACTTCCATTTTTTTTATATTAATGACTGAAACACGCGACGACGCCGTTGCAACATTCAACGCCATAAAACCCTCCCGAAACCCCACTTCCCCATTCTCCCCTTCTTCCTTAGTCCATTTTCCCTTTCCCTTGGCGGGTTTCGTATCCTCCCTCCTCAAAAAACAGTTAATGTGGTCCCAACCGCAGTTTTCCAACCTATTTTGCTTTCCAGCGGTTGAAACCCCACTTCCCCATTTCCCCTTTCTTCCTCCGTCGCTTTCTCCTTTTTCCCCTGGCCAAATCGTCTCCACCTTCTTCAAAAGGTAGTCAAGGTGGTCCCAAAGGTCGTTTTCCAAACTTTTGGATTGTAGCATAAAGCTTTCCAGTGGTTTATCAAGCAGAGGTATTTCTCTTGTCGCTTATCTTTTTCTGCATTACAAAATGATGATTTGGTGGGGTTTCTTAATCTTCTTTCCATTTGTTTCACATCCTAAAATGGTTAATATTCATGCACTATACATGATTTTTGCATTGAATCAACCAATCACTTAGTCGTTTCGAACCCATCACTCAGTCGTTCCATTTTCCCCCTTCTCGACTGTGTAGTCAACCATAGTAGACATGTAAAGACTTCATGCAAATATGTGTGCATTGCTGGAAAATGAAATGCACCAATGGTTTTATTTTTTTCTCCAATTTACAGATTTTATTGTATTTGCAACCAAGAAACTATGTTTTGCATAAGCATGATACAAAGCCAATCATAAGTGTCAGACTTGGCAGCATAACCTGGAACATGTTCTTTGTGAAACATGTAAGAGGGAAAACAAAATGGACACATACATGCTTAAGATAGCTATTGTGTTGCAGCATTTCATCAGGTTCAGCAAAATAATATAACACAAAGACAATGTAGAGAGAGATTTTGATTGTTCAGACATATCCCCCATTGCATCTAATAACTTGTGCATTGATCCCACTGACCAGGTTCACTTCTAGAACCCCACGAGAGACACCAAATCCATAGGACACCCTGTCCTCTCCATAGGACTCTCCCTCCTCATATCCATGACCTTCTCAATCTTCCATGCATAAAACATAGTACAATATGAAGCTAAACTCGAACCATTGATGCATGTTGAGTCATATACATAAACTTAGCTAGCAACATTTTTAGGACTAAAAGTAAGAAAGTATGGGTTCTATTATACTATTCTAGAATTTGATTTCCTTCGTAGTTATATTTACATTTCTCCCTTGCTATGTTTACATCTTTCTCTCTATCTATTTTGTTTAGATGGCTGGAAGTAAGGATAACGGAAATAAGCTACTTTATGATCAAGCCAATCACATTTTAAAAGCCATTAAACAGGGACATGTATATTCCTAGCCACCCTTTCATCTATACATATATTATCGAGTTCACCTTTTATTAAACTGTAGTCACTTGAAAATGTCTGATAGGAATTTGACACTTTTAGATGCATACCAATGAACCCGGACAAAGATGTGTGGTTGTTAAATGAAACCCAAAAGGAATATGTCAGGTAAACGGGGTTGCATAATTTGGCGGAAATGGAACATATTCGGATAGATCATGCCCTTATTACAGCCTTGGTAGAAAGATGGCGTCCTGAAACTAACACCTTCCACTTCCCATCAGGTGAGGTGACTGTCACTCTCGAAGACGTTGCCTATATCTACGGGCTACCTATCGATGGCCCAATTGTTACCGGGAGAACTTTCCCGTTTTCATTGGTTAGTGAGGTATGTCTTGAACTACTTGGGAAGGCCCCCATTCAGGGTGTTGATGTAAACGAGATTAATATTAAATTCAGCTGGTTGGAAGCCAATTTCGAAGCAAATTCAACAAAGAATAAGAAGAAGAGTAAGAAGAAGAAGAAACTTTCTAAAGCCGAAGAAATCTATAACACTAGGGCATACCTTTTCTTCTTAGTTTCCAGTCAAATTATGTCTAACACATCGGGTGGAAGGGGGCCAGCATATCTTCTCGAGTTGTTCAAGGAATTTAAGCCATATGCATAGGCTCCCCCATGTCTTGCAAATCTTTATTGGATATTAGCAAAGGCAGTGAAATGTGTCAAGGATAAGGCAAAAGATGAACAATCGGAGGGAAATGATGAAAAATCGTCAAACATTGAAGGGAAAAGGAAATTCAGAACCTTGAGTGGACCCCTGCAACTTCTCCAAGTTATTTTGATTATTTGAACATAATTCGTCTTTTAATATTACTCTTTAAATAGCTATTAAGTAGTGATTACTTTTTTTCACAGATATGGGCGTACACAAGAATGCAAATTGGACGTTGTCCACCACCAAAGGATACCTAGAAAAGCGACATTCAGTTTCCATTGATGAAGAACTGGACAGCTAGGTTGAATTCATTCAAAGTTGTAACCACATTGACAAAGACCCGGCAACAGCTGAACAAATTAACAAAGGACGGTGTAAGTTTATCAAGATCGGATTGTATGCAGTTTGATTGATGCAATTATTATTACGTGTTACTAATATATTTTTACTTTTTCTATGTAGTTCAAATGGCAACCGTACAGCAAGCTCGGAAAGAAATTTCGTCACAATGATTCTAAAGTTGACCGTGAACTATTCTCATCTTCAACAGTCCTAGCCTTTTATTGGGTTGTGCAGCGACATAATACTTGTCGTGTTATGAAAAAGTTTGGTCTTCATCAAGAAGTTCCTCCACCGTTCAGCATGCCATTTTCAAGAGTAGAGCGAGTAGAAAAGATAGTGTATGACTACAGTGCATGTGGAAGAGTAGCTAATTATACACTTTGGAACAATAGATGCAAATGCGTCCTAAAAGGAAAGAAATCATCCTCCCCGGCGCATGATGACGAATACATGCATTGGTATCGGGCGAACACGATTATGGTTATTGATCGGGGCCATGATCATGAGGAGATTGATACAACAAAGACAAACGTGATGAACATGAGGGTTGTTGTGAACGGAAGCACGTAAGAGATGCCATACCTCTTTCTTAAGGATTTTATTTTTCCAAGCACATGCCTCTTTGCTGATTTTCTTTACATGTCCGTAGGTAAATGAACTCTTATTACATATGGAGAGGTCAGTTGACCGGGCTATGCGGAAGAAAACCTCAATCGAGCAATTCCGGGATTCCTGGATCAGGAAGATCTTCAGATTCAGATCTGGTTTGAATACAAAATTTGTCAGATTTAATGACGAATATTTATATAGCTCAGCTTCTAAGGATGTAAGCCATAGCTACATCATTCCTTAATTATTCAATTTTACTTTTACTTAAACATTTATCATTGTAAAAGGTCGGATTGCTTTGACCCAAAACAATTTTATGTGATTAAAATATGACAGGATAAAGAATCTGTAGATAGATTGAGGGTTAAAAAGCCTGCATCAAAGAGTCCTGGGAAAAGGATGGGAAAGAAGCAAAAGAGTCTGAAATACAATAGTGAAGTTCTAGTATTACCTCGGGTGCACACCCCAACTGAGAAGGTCCCTGAGGTGGCCAAAGGGGTTTTGCCAATGGAACCAGAGTCGATAGAGAGAAACACCCCTACACCGGTCAAGAATTACAATGACCCTCCAGTGGTTGATATCTTCTCCACCCCTCGAGGGGCAACAACCTCGCAAGCAATTATAATTTCACCAATCAGAGCGTTCATTGATTCACTAGTTTGGAGGTTAAAACGATTGCCCCGAACAAGGAAGATTCCAGAAAAGTTTGACGACTACTTACACTCAATGGGTGAATCGGAGTATTCTCTCTCCAAAAGGGACAGGTTTCTTTTGAAGGGGTTCAAACAATATTTCAATCAGAGGTTCGTCTTTTTAAGCATGTCTACATCATTCTGGTTTCATTACATAAATGGTCTTATGGATATCGTATCTTGCAGAAAGGAAGAGCTTGACATTGTATGCACTTTGGTATCCGGCGAAGTCCTGCATTCTGCTCTAGAAAAGGGAATTTAGTTTGACACCAATATCTTGTATTATTGGTTTGATGTGTTGAGGGAGAAGTGTCAAATGACCTTTTTGGCAAACCCGAGCATTTGTGTAAGTATATACTTTCCACAAGCAATGTCACTGAATAAAATATCGATGTTCTAGGAAGCCATTAAGAAAATGGTTGCAGAGCTGGTGGCAGTCTGGGTTGCCAACCGCAGAAGAAGCAGCATTTGGTCCCGGAGGTTCTCGAGTGTGTGATGCTAGAGAGTGTAAAACACTCATTTTCGTTCTCTATTCTGTTAATCATTTCACATTACTTGTTGGATACACAGATGAGAGGAAGTGGAAATTCTACAATAGTTCAGGCAGTGATTGTCAAGTTTTAACGGCCTGTAAACTCTTCGTGAGTATATACTATCTATTTCCAAATTAAACAAACTCTCTTAAGAACTTTCGTTGCCGAATTATCACGATTTCTTTTAATGGTCCTACAGGTTGAGTGGCTGACTACGAAGTACAGCGAATATGGGTGGCCAGACCTAGGCCTGTCAATGGGCCGGGCCGGGCCTGGGTTTGGGTTGTCCAATCCCATCCCGAAAATAGGACGGGCCTGCCAGGTGTTGTCCAATCCCGGCCCTAAATTGAACGGGCTTACATCTAATCCCGTCCCGTACGGGCCCGGGCTGGGAAAGGGCCGGGCTTGGGCTTAGCCCGATCCTGGAGGTAAGCAAAACATTATCTACTTATTCCTACTGTCACCAGACACCGGTGTGAACTCGACTTTAAACCCTCCTCTTTTTTCCAGGATTGGGACCGGCAATGCAATGCAACAAGCAACATGGCGGAGTTAAAAACTTTTTTTTTTTCTAGTGACAGTAGGAAATCAGAAAATCAATAGAATTGAATGAGTATACTATAGGCTATATGGGTCAAGTAATGTAAGAATGATTAAAACTTTTTTTTTCCGGTAAAAATAAAAAATCAGAAAATCAATAGAAATGAATGAGAATAAGTATCCTATATGAGTCAAGTTAAAGTAATGTAGCATCAGTTAAAAATTTTTTTTTTTTAAAGTAGAAAATCAGAAAATCAATAAAATGAATGAGAATGAGTATCCTATATGAGTCAAGTAATATAAAAAAGAAATCAACAGAAATTAATTTTCTTTTAATATGTCTAAAACATCAATTAGTGCATTCCCATCATTATCTAAATCACCATCACTAGTTGGGTCATGACTAAACCAATCTTGGGCAGAAGAGGCAGAGGGCAGAAGAGGCAGAAGAGCGATTGAGTGTGGGATGTTTTTAGGGCTTGCAACGTCTTATAAAAGAGATGGACTAATGGAGGGCACAGTTGCAAGAATGCCCCTCCTAACTAGCCGTTTTTTGACTGTTAGTGACGGGCAGTTTAGGTAATATAAATTTTTTTTATCAAAATTAACTTTGAGCGGGCCGGGCCGGAACGGGCTGGGCATCCTCTGCCCAGTCCCAGTCCCATTTTGGCCGGGCTTTAAAATTATTGACCAAGCCCAACCCACTGGGCTCAATTTTTTTTATAAAACCCTGTATTTTCAGGCTTGGGACGGGTCAGGCCGGGCTTTCTACCCGTTTCAACCCGTCCCATTGACAGGCCTAGCCAGACCCATACATATGGATGATCAGCGTAAAAACGAACATCCCACTGCAGGATAATGGCTACGACTGTGGTGTATTCGCCACGGCGTTTGCTGAGCATTGTATATTTCGTTGTCCGATTAATTTTACGCAAGCTAACATGTTGTACTATCGGCAACGAATAGTCCTTGAAATCTTTAAGCACAACTGGGAGTTGAATCCGCATCGGCTAAACCTTGATGAGATTCCGATTGATTCAATTAAGCCTGACGCATGATGCAAATTTAGTGACTGTTCATGTTTTGTTGTAAATATTTTAAACTTGGAGCCATGGGGAAGAAATTGGAGCCATGTTATTTAGGTTGAACTTTTTAGTGACTTTTTGGATTGGAAATGAATTTCCCTTGTAATGTTCCTTATTTTTTGACAAAAGGAATTGTTGTTAGTTGTAAGGGGTTTATTTTATGTCTTGTGCAGTTTTGTGGTTGAAAGGCCCTGCTTGTCTTCTTAATTTCAGCTGTAATGAGAAATTTATGGATGATAGGTGTTGTGGAGTTGTTTTTTCCCTTTCCTTTATATGTTATGGTCATGTGTGGCAAGATGCTTGTAATTAGTCGGGATCCTATAGTGCGTTAGCACATCTAAATAATTCAGAACCCTTTTTTTTTTTTTTGGTTGCAATTGTCCGCGACGATGTCATTACAAAACAGAAGCTAGTAGCATTAAATGTAAGTGACTATACAACGACGTCGTCGCATAACATAAGCTAGCTGGGAGCATGTGTGTTATTTTACGATGCCGTCATTACTTAACAGAAACTTGGAAGAAATTGTTTCTCACTCTTCAGCGACGTCGTTGCTTCACAAAAGCTAATGCAAAAAAAAAGGCTACCCCAGTACAACGATGTCGTCGCATGATAGAAGCTAGTGCAAAAAAAAAAAAAAGTTTAGAGCACAATGACGTTGTCGCATCACAAAAGCTAGTGGAAAAAAAACTAGGTGACTTTACAACGACGTTGTCGCATCACAGAAGTTAGTGGAAAAAAACTGGATGACTTTACAATGACGTCGTCGCATCACAGAAGCTAGTGGAAAAAAACTGGGTGACTTTACAACGACGTTGACGCGTCACAGAAGCTAGTGGAAAGATAACTGGTTGAATTTACAACGACGTCGCCGCATCACAGTAGCTAGTGGGAAAAAACCGGGTGACTTTACAACGACGTCGTCGCATCACAGAAGCTAATGCAAAAAATTTGGTTTCTATGTACGACGACGTCGTTGCTTCACAGAAAGTAGTAAAAAAAATTATGTTCTTATATATGAGACGTCGTTGCTTCACATAATATAATGGAATAAAATGTAGTTTAAATTTGTGACGACGTCGTCACTTAACATAATCTGTGCTGTGCAAAAATATGTGACGACATCGTTGCACCAATGAATCATTGGTTATGGGCTTTTGCTTTAAACATGCAATGATGTAGTCGCTTAACAGATCCTTTGAACACATCATAACTAAAACACATCGAATCAAAATGGTGACAAAGTGAATGATAATTGATTACAAATTTGTTGAAGCTGAATGTAATGTATCACAAAAGTATGATCCACATGGTCGATTACAATACAAAAGTATGATCCACATCCTAAAATGTGAAAGTTGAAAGTACAAACTGATTGGTACTGTACTAGAAGGCTATCCCACAAAAGTATGACCCACATCCTAAAATGCGAAAGTTGAAAGTACAAACTGGTTGGAACTGTACAAGACGGCTACCCCACAAAAGTATGATCCACATCAAAAAATGAGATAGTTGGTTCTATACATTAAAGTTTGATCTATGCAACATGATCGGATGGTGGATTGCGATAACTCTTTCGGTTGGGTCCCCTATTTCTGCAATTAGAGCAAGTAACAACCCTGAACTGTCGATTTCTGTCTTCAACACGAATTCTGTTTTTCTTTGGACACCCTGGTTGTTTGGTAGCATGTGGAGGCAAGACAATTTCATTTGAGGTGTGTTCCCATTGTCTGCTATCACAAGTGGCATGTATGACCTCACTGTACGAAACACGATAAATACTTGTTAGGTAACAATCCTCAACATAGTCATATGGATTCAAGTGACTAACTTTCATGACTGCTAGTGCATGACAACATGGAATCCCCATTATTTTTCATCAACGGCAACTACACTTCTTTTGTTCAAGATCCACAAAATCTATAAATTGTGCTGATTGAACCTGGAATTCAACGAACCCGGCAACACGTACATGCACGTGGCGTGACTCTTCAGCCTCTTGGCTCATTAGTTTCTCTGCATAGGCCGTTAATCGCAACGTAATATTGAGTGACTCAAAATGTATTCTCTGGAAGAAATCCATCAACTTGGCACGGATTTTTTCAATTTGCTTCGTAATGGGAAGCACTCTAATGTCCTTTAAAAGGAATTCATGCCTTCTCTGGAAGAAATCCATCAACTTGGCACTGATTATCATGTCATAGCGCCGACCTTTAACATATGCATTTGACCAATGTTGTTTTCCAATGGCATTAATATAAGTGTGCGCCCCTTAGTCTACAACAAGGATGTCGTTCATATAGACCTCATACTCACATGGTCTAAAAGCCTTGGCAGCCCGCCAAAATTTCAATACAATGGCATGATCACAAAAGGTTGCTTTAATGCTTTCTATAACGTGATGACAACAATAGCAATGCCTCGCACTTGGAATGATGTTGGACAATGTCGGGACAATGCCCTTTTGTAGATCAGAAACAATAGTTAGGTTCATTGGACTTCTCAATGCAAGAGGTAGATTGGCAAGGAACCACTCCCAACTATCAAGACACTCGGCCTCTGCGAAGGCAAAAGCTATAGGAAATAGCTTATGATTACCATCATAGGTGACAGCCACTAGCAGCACACCTGGATACTTGCCCCGAAGATGTGACTCATCAACAGTAATCATAGGCCTCGTTGATAAACATAATGATCGGATGCAAGGATCGAAAGCCCAGAAGAATCTTCTGAACCTATCTTCAACTGTCGTGTCGATATTAGTCATAGTACCTGGATTCGTCATGTGTAATTCTCTACAATAAAGAGGTATAATCTTAAAAGATTCTTCATATGATCCTCGAACTACACGCAACGCCATGTCTTTTGCAATGTGTGCTCTTCTGTAAGTGATACGGGTGCCAAACTCATTTTGGTATTCATTCATAATCTCTTTCGGCTTTAAGTGGTTATTGCATCGGACTCTGTCCTCAATGAACTCTTCAATCAGTTTCGATGATGCTTGGGGATGTGTCATCCCCATCATTGGTTTTGAGCAACAATGTCGTGGGTTATAAGTCTGTACCTTAAATTCTGGGCCTGAATCAACAATGGAAGCATGTATACGCCAAGGACAACAATCATCTTTGCAACGTGCTGAGACTTTTTTCATCTTGGTCAACACATGTCGTAGAGTAAAATTGTTATAAATTGCAAATTTCGCAAGAGATCTTCTGAAGCATTCACAATCAGAAAACTGATGCCCTATCCATATTTCTCTTGCTGAGTCTGTACCAGTTTCAGCTATAACATCTTGAGGGGCCATTGTGTCAACAAAATTAACATCTTCCATAGCAAGTGAATGATTCACGGCATGAATGGTTTGGCTCCTTGTTCATTACCAACAAAATTGACATTTTTCATAGCAAATGAATGATTCACAGCATAATTCGTTTCAGCTCCTTGTTCATTACCAACAAAATTGACATCTTCCATAGCAAATGAATGATTCACAGCATGAATGGTTTCGACGCCTTGTTCATTACCAGCCAACATCCAAGAGGGAGTTCCACGAACCATTGATATATCAGCATTAGCACAAAGAGTATCATGTGTATCAATAGCCTCAGAATATATTCCATCCCCATCAAAAGCAGCTCTTGTAGAACAATATTTTGTTTGAGAATCCCATGTGGAAGAGAAATGCATGTCAACGTCTTCACAAATATCTACGGTGGGATACACTAGGCCAGGCGTGGGATTTATAATCTCGCAAATCCCTTTGCTCATTTTCTTTCGGACACTTGATCCGCCAACCATAACCCTTTCAATAGAAGACATGGGCAAGAATTAAAGTTAGGTGTGACAAGTGCAACTATATAAATATTAAAGAAATAGAACATAGATATGTACTGAGAGGCTTCACGTTTCTTGTTTACAGCGTGAAGTTTCCTGTTGACATACACGTATAGCCCATCTTGCTCACTTCCAGACGCCATCAACATTCCCACAATATCATTTTCATCTTCCAAACTAATCAACGAAAACACAAGTCCATTGTGATGAAGGTATTTCATGCTTACATCCTCAATATTTGCATCTCAATTAGACAAAGCAATGACTTCATTTAGCAACGCACCATATGTTATGCTTTTAGGTAAAGACCTCATCTTCTGTCTTCCACCATTGTAGACCGGAAGTATAATGTAAAGACAAACTCTCCATCATAGTGAAATATAATGGGGATCCCATACTCAGCCATACTGCCGAAACAAATAAACCATATATCAATTTTGTGGTATTAGCAAATGTCATGAATAGGTCACGTGTCAAATAATGATAACAGAGAGATGGTTGTATGCGTTCTACTGTCCATTTCTATTTCTATTAAAAGGAAAAAAATCACAAGAAAAGTTAACTCCCCTGACCCTGTTTTCCCTCTAGGGTTACAGACAAAGGAGGAGCGAAAATGAAATCATTAGTTGCGTGTTTGCTCCAACCTTTATACAACAGCCCTATCATGGTTTCTGCACATATTTGAGTACCAATTTTCTATTACTTAAAAGGGGTGGGGTAAACCCTAATATGCAAATACGTGTATTCACCATCTTCATATGCTCTCCATTAAGTGTTGTCACAATAAACAACCTTAGATCAACCAAAGTTGTTACCTTGATTATTTAGCCACCCAGCAATAATAATAAAACAAGATAATGCCATGAAAAAATAGTATATCAAAAACCCTAATGAACTTTTCTCAAAAAAGTAAACAAGAAACTTAAAATCTATGGTAGCTAGTGCATAAAAGAACCATGAAACTATGCTATGCCTACCTCTTAATGGAGATCAACAACCTCCACAAGGAATATGCAAGTTAGGGGAGAGTTCTGGCTCATCGTGTATTCAATCGCAGATGAAAAAGGAAGGAGAAAAGATAGCTGTGACAAGGGGCGTGTGATGAGTCCTGAAAAGCGCACATTTTCATACACATTTTGGACCATTTTAAGGGCTTATTGATATTAAAGAACTTTATTTAGTGTCAAATCATGTTTTTATGCATTTAGGGTCCATTGTAGTGCATTCATGCATAATTTGCTCAAAAATCACACTTTTTGCATAAATTCATGAAATCTGCCATTTTTGGAGATTTATTTTTGGAAAGTCAATTATTTTCGATGCATCAAGTAGGGTCCATGCATTGTCCATTTAAACTCCTTAAATAAAATTATTCTTGAATCCATTTGTTTTAATTTGTGTAGGAGAAATTAAGAATGAGACCCACGTTGGTGAAATTTGAGAGAGATCAAGGGTAGGACATCTTTCATGGTGGACCCACATATCTTGATATTTTTGAAGAATTTGAAAAGTCAACAATGGAAAGCTAGATTTGTAATTTCAAAATCAAGAAAGGAAACTTCAAAATTGGTAAAATGTAATTCTTACTAAATTTGAAAACTCAAAAATCAAAAAAGAAATTTAAGAAAGGAAAGTGTACTAAAAGAGTTGACTAATCAATCAAAGAAGCTTGAAAGAAAACCAAAAATGGAAGGAGAGTCAAGAAACAAGGAAAGAAATATCCCAAGATCCCTTTGGACGTCCACATGAGTCCCACACATGCCATTGCACAACTATTATTCCATATGTGCACAATTATATTCGGATATTTCAGAGGCAGCAATATTAAATTGGCCATAACTCTTAATCCAGCCGTTGGATTGGTGTAATCCATACACCGTTGGAAAGCTCTTTTCGATTAGATATCTTGAGAACCCAAGATTGTATCAATCGGAGCTAAAACGAGAAAGATATGACCTCTGAAGTTGGTGTTATAAAAAATAACTCGGGATTGCAATTTTGCACATGGAAAGCACCAAAAATCTCTCACTCACCTTGCTATTTCTTTGAAGACTTGTTGGCCAAGGAAGGGACTTGCCATACAAAGAAGATTGCTTGCTACAAACTTGGAGCAAAGAAGGAAAGAAAGAGAGTAAAAATCTATAAATTGAAGGCATAAGCCTCCCTCTCCTCCCATCGGAAGATAGACAAACTCTCTCTAGAATTACTACTACACTCCATCTTCTTCCTCTCTCTTTCTCTCCATTTGAGTCCTCAAGGAGATTTGGCCGAAAATCACACTACACCCTTGGGTTTTTCATCTAGAAGAGGCTTCTCATTCTAGTATGTAATTGTCATTGTTTATTTTTTTTATATCTTATGTAAGACTTTGCATATTAGTAAAATTGTTTCTTACTCTTTCAATTTTTCTTTCTTGTTCTTGGGTGATTGGTGTTTGTTTTATGTTTCTTTTCTTGTTGGTGTTTGGACTGACGACCCAAATGCCCTAAGAGCATGATTCAAATTATGACCCCGCTTAGAAAAGAATTTTGAAAGAGGAGAATACACTTCCACACATTTAAATTTATGTTCTTCCACACATTTAAGTTTCTGTAACCACACATTTACTTTTCTTGTTTTCACCACACATTTAATTTCTTGAACTTTTGTTTATTATCTTTATTTTTATGATCAATTCAATTTTATGTTTATTTTGTGCATAGTTTATGGTTGGAACTAATTAGCATTGCATGCTTATTCATATTGGTGGAGTTTAGACATGTTTAAGTTGCTGGAATCGGAGTTTTAAATTGAATAAGCAAGAAAAATCAGAGATTTGAGCCAATAATCTCGGCCAAATAATTTTTGGAAATTCGGATCCCAATATAAAGTGCACAATTCAGCACATTGATGCAGGAATTTCTGGACAGATTTTGTGTAAAAAGTTTGTGATTAGAAACCTGATCTAAACACATTATTTTTCGATGAAACTTTGGGAAATTAAATTTTGATCAGTGTATTTTCAAACTCCAGAATTTCAAAGAAAAATAATTTTGGAAAGATGGTGAACCAGTGACTCAAACATGGCCGGTCGGACTCACCTGTGTGCAGAATTTCTGCACAGTTTTTTTTTTAGGTCATATTCATACACTCATATCTCATTCGTTTTAAATCGTTTTTCACTTCCGTTTTTTTTAATTGATCCGTGCATCATTTTAGTTCAAAACCCAGCCATTAAACTCATTTTTAGGTTGCATTAAATTAGGATAAATCATGCATAAAAACAGCCTTGCAAACTAGTTTTTCAGACTTAGAATTTTTAACATCTCATGGCATACATTGCATTACTAACTTTCTGACTTATGTTTATTTTGTTTCTAGTTTGGTTTCTTAGTTTTATTTTTGGTACTTTTTATTCTTGATGTTCTAACTTGTGTTTTCTTTTGTAGCAATTTTAATTTTAATTTTAGGATTTTTAGACTTAGGAAGTTTTCTTTTCATTGGATTGTAATTAATTTAATTTTTGGAAAGTAGGAGTGATGAATGTACTTTTCTAGATTTTAGGCTAAAATTAGAATTTATATAGAGCAGGTACAAGTTGGGAAGGAATCTTAATTTGTATTGCTCTCTGTGGATCGACCTGGTCTCACCAGTTTATTACTATATCACGGCTCTACACTTGGAGCTCACGATCAGTGCGCACTTATATATATATATAGAACATTATTGATAGTGTCGTCGCTTGTTGAGAAAAGACAAAAAAAATAAAAAAAATTCAACGGGAATATCGGTTTCGTGCCATACATGCTATTGTTACCTGTTTTAATTAGTGACCATATAGTAGAGACATTTTTTAAGAAAAATTCTCGAAAGTTTTTATAGTGTGCACGTACCCGCACTCATTAATCATAAAGAAGATGCGGAAAGAGACGCTTACTTGCGGCATTAGCAGGTCTCCTCGCGCATATATGGAGATCAGGAAATGACAAAACTGCCTGTCGCAACTCGCGACGTGTCTGCCCTTTTCCTTCCTGACGCGGAAAACGACAGACACTGCCCCCCAAAACCCTTCCTCAAATTAGCATGAAATTGGAGCAGGTGAGAGCACTGAATCGAACTATCTCCGCCCTAAATCCCTCAATTCCTCCCTAAACAATTCCAAAAACTCATACAAATCTCTCTCTCGCTCTCTCTCTCTCTCTGTATATATATATATCCCCAAGACGACCCCTTGACAGATCTAGATGAACAAACCCTAACAAATGATCTCTTTTTAAACTCGAATCTGCTCTCATCAAACCTGGCATCGGATATCTGGAAACGCCTTGATCCCGACCCGAAGCAGGAGTTATTCTACAATGTCTTTGAATCTGTTCAGGTTCTGCTCCGGCCTTCGGGTCCTAGGCTACTTCATGATCTTCATCGTCTGTGCGATCATTGCCGTCTCTTACTATGCCGTAGTCGTCATCACATGTGGGCCACAGCTGATCCGTGGAGGCATCCGATCCGTTCTCTCTTTCTCCATACTCATCGTCTTCCATTTCCTGGTAATTTCTTTTGTTTGGATGAGATGGATACTTGTTTTGGTCTCCATGTTTCTGTTTCTTTGAATTGTATATAAATATGAAGGACTGGATTGAGAGCTGGATTGGGTTTGCTTGGGTTGATTTGCCTTTAAATTGTGGCTTCATTATAAGCTAGGTTTATTCAATTCATTGCATTTTTTTTTTTGCATTGGTTCGTCTTTCCCTGAAACAAACTGTTTCATCATATCTAGCCAATGTAGTTTTTCATCAAACCTGTGAAAGTTTGTGAATTGGGTGGTTTGATTTCTTTGAACAATGGGTTTGAAACTTGATCGATTTAAGTTTCTGAGATATAGTAAATTTGATGGATTAAGATGTGTTTGGGTAAAAGAATAAAAAGCTTTCTTGTTGGTGACATGATGATTCTTGACACATGGACTTTCAATCTTATAATGTGTGCAGGTCAAGCTAGGCCCAAGTCCACTAGGCCCGACCCATGAGCTATTGGGTCACCAAGTCCTAGTGGGAGTAGCCGACTGAATGTGGGAAGCTATCCTACTTTAGAAGTTATCCTAGTAGTTTCCTGTTCTGCTTTAGTATTTTGGATTAGTAGGTTTCCTTATTAATTTTGGAATTTTATGCTTACCCATTAGAAACCCAGTGGAAACTATTCCATCTATTCTATAAATATGTAAATCCCCTTCTGGGATAGACACCTCTCTTATTATTGAATAGAATATTTTTGTTTCGGCTTAATTTGTGTGTGATGGTGTGTTTTGAGTGCTTTGAATCCATTTTGATTGGGTCAAATCCCCGCTGTGAGAGTTTGGTCTATTCCCGGGCTGCATCATAATGTCATATTGAAGCTTGCGTATATGCTTCAAAGAATGTTTTTCTTATCATCTTTGGTCCATAAGTTTAGAAAGGAAACCGTCGTCGTCGTCGTCATCATCATCATCAAAGCTTTGTCCCAACTATGTAGGGGTTGGCTACATGAATTTTATTTCTTCATTTTCATCTATCGTGAGCCAAACCCTCAGATAAGTCACACTTTTTAAGATCTATCCTCACTACTTATATCCTCTTCAACGTGCCCCTTTTCCTCAATGGGCCATCCAACTTGCATGGAAAAAGTTTTCCGTAATGGTGTTTGCCTTCATTGCACATGTTCAAACCATCTCAAACAAGTCTGTCTTAATTTATCACCTATTGATGCTGCCCCTAGATGCTCCTGAAAGTGCTCATTTTTTATTCTATCTTTCTTAGTTTTACCACACATCCGTCTCAAAATTATTTTCTCCACTACGCTCAGTTTGTGCATGTGTTCCTCAATCTCTCAATTTTTACTAATTATCGAGCCAAAATATTGGGAAAAATCTCTTTCAGGTATCTTTTGAGCTTTAATTCTCATAGGAGTTTCGGCGCTATTTGTGCACACCTTCACTAAAGTTTCAAGTCATATATTGTCTCGTTACGACTTATTTTAAAGCCCTTGGATCCTAAAACCTCCAATTACCTCTCTCAAGTTTGCATTTACGTCTTATTTTAATTCATTTACCAGCACTTTATCATCTGCAAACAACATACTAAGTTACCTCCTCTTGCTTATGAGTAGCTAACTGATGGGGGGCATCATGCCTAATTCCCCCACTCCATATCATCCTGCATCACTAACTCGTCCATAATTATTGAAAAGGGATGAGGGTTTCACTAACCCTGATGCAAATATATGGTCACTAGAATCTCACCTCTCTCTCCACAGGAAATCCTCGTGCTTGTTATCACTCCCTTATACGCGTCTTTAATGTTTCAATATAACCTCCTAGGACACTACTTTATAAAACCCACCAAATAAAAAAATCTAAGTACCCTGTCATAGGCTTTCTCTGGATCGATGAAGACAAATATCAAGATTTTTGCTATTTCATAGCTTTTCATATTCATACCCCCCGCCAAAGTTTAGAGCAGCGTCTTCTATAACAGGTTTCTGAACTTCTACACTCTACTACTGGGTTTCTCATAAAAGTTTCTTTTCTATTTCAACTCTCCAAGCACATCTTTTGCAAAAAAAAATTATACAGTTAGCCATTAGGTTCTACCTCACTTTAGTTTCTCCCTCCAAATGCAAACAGACCCAGCCCCGCCCGCCCCGCCCCCCCCCCCCACCCCCCCACCCACCCACCCACAAAAACGCTCTTCTTCTTCCTTCTTCCTTCTTCGTCCCCCTTATACTTAAATGTTGTTGCCCATTTTCTTTTCAAATCGTCCTACTGTGTTTTAGGATACTTTTTATTTAGCACCCTCTTTCTACTTTTGATGCAAACATCCAAAACTACTATTCTATGTTGTGTGATCAAACTATCTCCATGAATAACCTTCTGGTCTTTATAAGCTTGTCGGTTAATTTTTTTAAATAGGAAAAATGGCTCTTGTTAATTCCACTCTTATAGATTGTTAAATGTCCCTTTCTGCCAAACTAAAAAATTCAATTTCTCTCAGAGAACTCTATTGAAGTCTTCAGTTAGGCAAATTCAATTGATCTAAATAGCTTCATTTAAGTGATCCGATCATCTGAAGCTCGATAAAAGATCTTTGCTTGTGACTCAACCAGGAATTCAGAAGATGTGAATCTAATATCTCCAAAGTTGAGCTTTTATTTTCTTTTTCATATTGTGAAGTAGATTTATATATCCATTGAGGATTTATTTCATCTTGCAGCTTGCATTGTTAACATGGAGCTATTTTATGGTAGTTTTTCGGGATCCTGGTTCAGTTCCTGAAAATTGGAGACCTGAATTGGATGAGTATTTGGAAGTTGGCAGCTCTATTCCATCGTCAGATTATGCCCCACCTGAAACTGGGTCTTCTCCATTGCCCCCTTCAGATGAAATGGGACGAAGACCATCTGTAGGATATTGTAGTCGTTGCCAAAATAGCAAGCCTCCTCGATGCCACCATTGCTCTGTTTGTAAGCTGCTATCTCATCAATATATTTTGATATCATTCATGAGAGCTTATTTCTAGTGGTGATTGTTTCGTTTGAAATGTAGGCTTCCATGTTTATGCAAATGATGGATTAGAAATGGTGATTATTTAACCGTAAGTTCTTGATACTGTGTTGTGAATGTATCAATCTTAAACCTAAAATACTTTTTTTATTTAATTGAACTGTTCATTGTATACATCATATTTTTCATATTTAATATATATCTAAAATGAGTAAAATCTCTAAAACCCTTATGAAAGAAAATTTGAATTTTTTTAATAAAAATTGAAATAAAGAAAGGGAATGAAATGGCTCGGAACAACAGTTTTTGGATGGTGACATCATCTCCACTCAATTTTAAACCGTGTTCAATAGCATTATGAAATTTGCCATAGATTTAAACTAAAAAAAATCCCCAACATAGTTGGGAGTTGGGAGATTACAAGATTTGGCATTGTCTAGTGTCTTCATAAATATTTAGTAGACAGAAATGTCACACATTCAGCATTCTGCAGAAATGAAGCCTAATTTTTCCTTTAACATGGCATGAGATTTTAGAGCCTGAGTTTTCCCCTTATCATTTTGATGACCTAAAGGGCCTGTTTGTTGGGATTAATATACATAGGAGTTGAATACATAGGAATTTATGATGAAATGAACTCTACCAAAGGATTATTATAGAAGAGAGGGGTGAAGGATATGATGTGAAGGATGAACGATATAAGGTGAAGATTTAGATATGACCTTCAAATTTTCCATGTATTAAATTACTAGGACGATGGCTGGGTATTCATTTCCCATCTTCAGTTGATTGTATTTCCCTAAAAAGTAGTTATTTGATGGTCGTTTTTGGAAATTATCTTTGATCTTCATTTTTAACCTTTTATGGTATGAATACTATGTATTCAATTCCTATGTATTCTAATGCAAACAAACAGGCCCTAAGTGTTCAATTTTCACCATATGGCTAGCAAAGTATCAACCCATCATATGAGAATTGATTTAAGTCTATCATGCCCAAATACGGCATGGATACGGCAAGGACACACCATAGACATGGATTTTACACACAAAAAGTAAAGTATTGGATATGACACGACACGGTACGTTGCCCACTTTGAGGTATCTGTGCATTATAGGGTTTAACTAACACAATTTTTCGAGTACATTAATTATATACTCTTCATAACAATCATCATCATCAAAACTACGAACTGTTTTACATCAATATTACAATTGGAAGTATTTGTCTTCGGTTCAGGCGTGTGAATTTTTTTTTTATTGGAATGTACGACAGTAACAAGGCAAACTCTTCTCCTGCGCACGCGCTCCTGCACACGCGGATGTCCGGAACACCATTAAATGCAGGACCCTCTTGAATTTCACAGGGTCGCATGTGATGGACAGCAGCCATGCACAACTTGCATTGCGTGCGTGCGCAGGTGAAAATTGTCCTAGTAACGAGATTGCATCCATAGATCTAATCTGATTAGTCATTGGCATTTATTTATTTATTTATTATGCTTCTTGTAGGTCAAAGATGTGTACTAAAGATGGACCATCACTGTGTATGGGTTGTCAATTGTGTTGGTGCATGCAACTACAAATTCTTTCTTCTTTTTCTGGTAGTACTGTAACCTTTTCTTTTTTTTTTAATTTTCTTTTCTCTGTGTTTCAGAATATTTTCTTGATCTAGTTTATGGTTGTATGCTCCTTTTTCGTTTCACTCTTAGGCCCCATTTGACACTGTTCTTGTATTGTTCCTGATTCTATGTTGAGATCGGGTTGTCCTGAAATTGTGCTATGCAGAACTTGTTTGGCAACATTGTCTTAAATCGTTCCGCTGAGAATATGTTGTGGGGAACTTGTTTGGTAACATCATTATAGTTTTTTTTTTATCTAAATAATATAATCAATAGAATAATGCTTATCAACTTTGTAGAATTTAAATCTATTGTAAATATTTATAAATCCATCTTACATTGAAATTCATTTATTATTAAAATCCATGTTTACATGACATATAATAACTTTACAAGAGCTAATAGTTAATTATATCAATGGCAAAGAGTGCAACTCCGATTTCATCTAGTATGCCTGTCATCCCCGACCTTCCCTATATATTTATACATAGAAAATAAATATTATACATTGTCTCGATTCTCCTATAATAAATATAATATTTTCCCGAAAACATTTTTATTTTTTCAAAGATGAGCAAGACTTGCGATGATGTCAGCATTCTGACACCGGAACATATTTCTACCAATATCTCAGATATAAAAACCTATATATTTAGTGCCAATTTAATTAAAAAGCAAAATTTTATCTTGTTGGAGATTCATCTTTCTAGGCATGTAGTCTGCTCTTTTTGTCCAATCCGCTGATTATTATAATAAAGATGAAAAACCATCATAGGATAAGGAATAGTAACTTGTTTTTATGATCGAAGATAGATCTACCTAAATCAGACATTACATTTAGGGAGTAAACTCTTTGCAATCAAAGCAGCAAAAGATTTCTCACCCAAACAAGAGAATGCAAGTATTTAATTTCAGGATAAGAAACATTATTAACTTATGAATTTTGGATACCCTGCCACTGGATTTGATCTCATTTCACCCGATGCACCCATGTGAACATGACTTCAATCTTATCGTGAATGTGAATATACACTATAATTAGAGTGATAATGGCGCAACTCTGGATCTTCGATCGAATAGACCAACCTCTCAGATGAGGTTGATCGAATCCAACAAAGGGATTCCACACGAAATAGCATTCACAGCCATGAACTCATGAAGAATAACTCACGATAGTCTTTATTAATTGAATAAGTATGGAAATAACAAGAGGGTTCTTCTCTCTCTCTCTATATATCTATATATATATAAGACATTATTTCTAAACTAAATAGAATACTAATAATAGGAAATTACTTAATCCTACTCTAAATAGAATTAGAAAGCAATCCTATTAAGAAACTAATTAATATTACTAATGTAGATATAGGATAGGAATCTCTGATTGAAATAAGAGATTATGTGAACCCCATCAGATGGTCCATTAGGGGGGCCTGCGGGCCCTAGTCTTCTGTCGGGCTGCATCAACTCTCCCCAGCTTGAAAGAACTCGACTCCGGCGAGTGAAACGCCTGACAGCGCTCTCATAAGGATCTGGATTCAAACTTTGAAAATCTGTTGCGGTGATCCATGTAGCATCGGAGAGAGGACGATTCTTCCAGTGGACATAGAACTTTTGAAAACCTCCTTGACGAGTGGAAACAATCTGATCATCAAGCACATCAACAATCTCGTCAACGGGTGGAAGATGCGAAGGGAGAGCAATAGTCTGCTCTTCAGTTTCACCATAATTGTCATGACCTTGGTAGAGTGTAAGATCCTCTACGTTGAAGGTGGAATTGACTCCTAAATTGGATGGTAGATCAAGCACATAAGCATTGGGGCCAATCTTTTTGAGAATCTTGTATGGACCAGCATTTCGTGGATGTAACTTTTTATAAGCTCCTAGAGGCATACTTTTTGGACGGATACGGACCATGACCATATCACCTTCAGCAAATTCAAGAAATCGACGACGGTTATCTGCTTGCTGTTTATAAGTGGCATTACTAGTAGATATATGGCGGCGGACTTCGTTGTGCACTTGTTGCATGTGGTGAAAAAAACTTTCAGCATCGGCATTTATTCGGACATCTACCGGCAAAGGGACAAGATCAACAGGCAGTAGCGGTCGAACCCCTGTAACAACTTCAAATGGAGAAGTACCAGTAGACCGATTGACCGAATTATTGTAGGTAAACTTAGCCATAGGTAATGCTTGATCCCAAGTTGTGATGTGATCACGAACAAGGCATCGTAACAACTGTTCAAGACTTCTGTTTACCACTTTGGTTTGGCCGTCAGTTTGAGGGTGGTAAGCTGTAGAGAATTTGAGCTTGGTATTGGACAACATCCATAAAGTCTTCCAAAAATAACTCATGAATTTGGTGTCTCGATCCGAAACAATAGTCTTTGGAAGGCCATGTAGACGTACAACTTCTTTGAAAAAGAGCTTTGCAACCTTGTAAGCATTACTAGTGGAAGTACATGGAATAAAATGTGCCATTTTTGAAAAGCGATCAACAACAACAAAAATAGAATCAACTTTTCTTTGAGTCATCGGCAAACCTAGCACAAAATCTATGCTAATGTCTTCCCATGGAGTATGAGGAACATGCAAAGGTTGATAAAGTCTAGTGTTCTTCTTATTACTTTTGGCAAGCTGGCATGTCCTACATCGTTCGCAAATGCGAATAATGGTAGGCTTCATTCGAGGCCAATAATATCTATCGTTGACAAGAGCAAGAGTTTTGTCTCGTCCCAAATGACCACTACATCCTCCCGAATGCAGCTCTCGGACAACATAATCACGAATGGACGTGGCAAGGAGGCAGAGTTGTGTACCGTTAAACAAAAAATCATCATGAATGCTATAATGAGGATGCTTACCAAGATCACCATTGCGGAGGTCTGCATAGATAGAACCAAAGTCTGGATCATTCGCATAATCTAGCTTGAGTTGGTCAAAACCCGGTAGGCTGGTACACTAACAGTGGTTATCAACAAATGCTTTCGTCGACTGAGTGCATCAGCGATCAAATTATCTTTTCCGGCCGTGTGCGAATGTTGAAACTGAACTCTTGTATATATGCGCTCCACTTGGCACGGTTGGCACTGATCTTTTGCTGTGAATGTAGATGTCGCATAGCATCATTGTCTGAGTAAAGAACAAACTCGTTGCCAATCAAGTAATGTCTCCAATGCCAGTACTTGTACAACGACATAGAGTTCCAAGTCATAAGAAGAGTATTTTTTCTTGGCATCAGAAAGTTTCTCGCTGAAAAATGCAATCGGATGTCTCTCTTGACTAAGAACACCTCCAATGCCAACATTTGATGCATCAGGCAATTTCGAAGACTTTGTCAAAATTTGGAATTTGTAAAACTGACGCCTCTGTGATTTTATGCTTTATTTCTTCAAAGGCTCTAGTGGCCGAACTAGTCCATTGAAATTCACCCTTTTTCATGCAATCTGTGATTGGAGTCATGATACTGCTGAAGTTTCGAATGAATCTCTTATAAAAGTTTGCAAGACCATGAAAACTTCGAACTTCAGTGAGTGTAGTAGGAATGGGCCAGTCCCGAATTGCTTTGACCTTCTCGGGGTCCATTTTAATTCCTTCTGCTGATACAACATATCCCAAGAAGATAACAGAATCACTCATAAAAGTGCACTTCTTGAGATTAATATAGAAATGCTCCCGGCGAAGGAGTTGGCAAATTGTATCCAGATGTTGAAGATGTTCTGCTTTTATCGTGCTGTAGATTAGAATATCGTCGAAATAAACGACGACAAACTTTCCAATATAAGGCTGCAATAACTGTGTCATGACCCGCATAAAAGTACTAGGGGCATTGGTGAGCCCGAAGGGCATAACCAACCTTTCATAAAGACCGTCTTTGATCTTAAATGCAGTCTTCCATTCATTTCCTGGCCTTATACGGATTTGATGATAACCACTTAGCAAATCAATTTTAGAGAAAATACATGCACCAGTCATCAAATCTAGCATATCATCTAATATGGGGATTGGGAAGCGGTACTTTACCGTGATTTTATTGATTGCACGACTGTCCACGCACATCCGCCAACTTTCATCTTTCTTTGGAGTGAGAAGTGCAGGTACTCCACAGGGACTGAGACTTTCCCTGATATATCCCTTTTGTAAAAGATCATCAACTTGCCTTCTTAATTCTCAATGCTCCATAGGACTCATCCGGTATGCAGGCAAATTTGGCAAGGAAGCGCCTGGGACAAGATCAATGGCATGCTGGATGTCACGTAATGGAGCTAGTTCCTTAGGCAGCTCATCTGGAACTAGATCAACAAACTTCTTCAGAAGTTGCTCTACTTCTTGTGGGACAGATGTATTAGGAGATTCTTCTGAAATTTGCCTGGCAATCAATACATACATGATGCCCTGTTCTTTGCTTTTATCTTCAAACTGAAGCATGGTCAATATAGGAAGTGCTAGAGCTGTATCAGATGTGGAGGAGGACGATTTAGAGGGCAATGGAAGCAACCTAATATTTCCTCCTTTCCAGTTAAAAAAATAAGTATTATGCTCATGATCTGTGATGACTTTAAGTTTCTTTAACCATGGTCGTCCGAAGAGAATATGTGTAACGTTCATTGGAATGACGTCACAACAAATTGTATCTTCATAATTGCCGACTTTGAAAGGGATGACACATTGCTTACGGACAGGAATTGAGTAATTGTTGACCCCATGCAACTTTATAAGGTCTTGGATGCTTCTCGGTAGGTAGCTTGAGTTTCTCGACTGCCTCTTGAGAAATAACATTAATCGCGCTACCACCATCAATGATCATGTTACAAGACTTGCCCTTGCAATTGACTCGTGACCGAAAAATGGATGCATGATTCCAGTCTTCATTTTCTTCCATCGCATCAGCTACTAGGAGACGACGATCAAGGAAAAGCAGTGGGGTGCTGTCATCAGCTTCTGTATCTTGGAATTGATCTACTGTGGTTTCATTTTGAAGCTCTGCATTGAACGGATCTACTTCTATTTCCTCATCATATTGTTCATCATCTTCTGGCTCATTAGTAGCATATAAATTTCTATGGGGACACTCGACTGCATAATGTCCCTTTTGTTTGCAGGCACGACAAATGACTTCTCTCTTATCTATCCTTCCGCAGGCACTGTTATCATTCTGATTCTGCTGCACTCGCTGATTCGGCTGTGGCAAAGCTGGCCTCTGCTGAATGGCTTGCTGAAGCCTATGTGGTGCTTGCTGAAATGGTTTAGGAGGAGGAGGAGGACGACGAAAACCTTGTGTCTGAGTACGGTTAATAGTAGGTTCAGGTCCTCTTCTAGTGGAAGACTCCCTGACTTAAAAAGTGTTGTGTCTCCGCAACTGAAGTTCATGCTGAGCTTTGCGCGCTTTACAAAAGACCTCATCAAATCTGGTGTAATCAAACATAGCAACTTCTCATCTGATATCATTGCGCAATCCATCTCGATATCGAGTGATAGTGAGACGATCATCTGTTTTCAAATTTTAACGAACAATATATTCGCAAAATTTGTTTGTATATTCTTCCACAGATAGATTGCCTTTCTGGAGAGTAAGATACTCTTGGTGCAGTGTGTCAATGTAATCAGAAGGAAGGAAATTGCTTTTGAGCCTTTCTTTCATGTTGAACCATCTATTAATGGGCTGTCGCAAAGCAAGTTCATTGTTTTCAACACCATACCACTAGATTCTAGCAGGACCCTTAAGTTTAACCTTCGTAAAGGCTATCCGCTGCTCATCATTCATGTTATACCAAGCAAAATAGTCTTCCAGGGAGTTAAGCCAATCAACAAAAACTTTCGGACTGACATCTCTAGAGAAATCAACCACATCAATTCTAACTTTCTTTGTGATATCATCAGTGCGGTGTGCAACCATGGGACCCTCGGTGTCTCGTTCAACGATGAGACGTTGTACAAAGTCACGCATGGATTCACGTTGGTCAGGCCTTTCTGTTTGGATGGGTGTGACTATTTGTGCAGTAGTGGAATACCCTTTCTTCGCAACCAACTGTTTGCTTTGCAATTCAATAAGGGCGGTCTCTACTGTGCGTAGACGATCCATTACTTCGTCCATATCGTGGCCCAGTTTGAATAATTGTTCATCACGTTCCTTGTCTGTGAGCCAATGACTGAGATTGTCACCTCGTCTAGGCATGGCTGGAAAGAGGGTTTTTTTTTTTAAGTGGGCTGGGTCGGGTCTGGACTCAAATCAGGCCCGGACTATAGGTCAGGCCCAAAACTCAGGGAAGGCCCCACTCAAACTTAGCAGGGTCTTTTGGTTCTGCCTTGGGGTTCGTGCGCAGGGACAAAATAAGAGGGGTTGGGTTGTTACCTGTTTCGATTTGAGAATGAGAAACGAAGATAGCTTGACGATTGGCGATGGCAGCAGACGTTCCTTCGACTGGAAGATCAATCAACGAGGAGAAGGTCTCAGGCGCTGCTGCTGACCTTTGCAATATAGGCAGATGGCAAATCGATGAAGCAGGGACTGGTCTGGGCGATGTAGCAGATGGTGATGGAGCTTAGAGGAGGGCTCGTCGTCGGTGCAAGGTATGCTGCTTGGACTTAGATCTCATGCTCCTCTCCGCTTCTTTCTTCTATACCTCTCTTTCTGTTTCTTTTCTTTTCTTTTAATTCTTTTGGTCTGCTACTCTCTCGCTCAATTTCTGCGCTTTTTTTTTTTGGTGTGGGGTATTCCGTCGAAGGGTCTGGGCGACTCCTGGATGGGGTTTGGTAACAGGAGATGGCCGGAAGAGGTGTGGTGTGCTGGGAGATGAAAGGGAGTGCGCTGGGTGTTTTGGATTAGGAATTAGGGTTCGGGATTTGGGGAATTTGGTTTTGGGTAGGGGTGGACGGTGGGTTAGGGTTTGGGAAGGTGGGATTGGTTGTCGGATGTGGTGGAAGGGGTTTCGGTGGTCTATTTGGATGGCTTAGGATTAGCAGAATGTTGGCACAGAGAGAGGCGATTGAGAAGAAAAAAAAAGGGAAAACGGTAAATATGGGTGGTGGATGGAATCCGAGGAAGACAATTGTTTCCCCAATGACTGGATCTGGGCTCTGATACCAATTTGGCCCAGCCCCGGACCTTCGATTGAATAGACCAACCTCTCAGATGAGGTTGATCGAATCCAACAAAGGGATTCCACACGAAATAGCATTCACCGCCATGAACTCATGCAGAATAACTCACGATAGTCTTTATTAATTGAATAAGCATGGAAATAACAAGCGGGTTCTTCTCTCTCTCTCTCTATATATATATATAAGACATTATTTCTAAACTAAACAGAATACTAATAATAGGAAATTACTTAATCCTACTCTAAATAGAATTTAGAAAGCAATCCTATTAAGAAACTAATTAATATTACTAATGTAGATAGGATAGGAATTAGAGATTATGTGGACCCCATCAGATGGTCCATCAGGGGGGCCTGCGGGCCCTAGTCTTCTGTCGGGCTGCATCAGATAATCAGTGATATAAAACAAGTTGCAAATATTATTAGGGGTCATATCCAATCAATTAATCCAAATATGAGGAGGGCAATATAACTTATCTAAGGATTTGGCTCAAGATAGATCAGAATGGGGAAACAGAATTCGTGTAGCTGACACCAACATAGTTGGGACAAAGCTTTGATGATGATGATGATGATTATGATGTGTGGGAGCAACATGGTAACAAGTAGGAATTGGGTTGAGATGGAAAGAGGGACTGGGAGAGGGCAGAACATAAGATGGAGGGAGAGATTGAGAGGGAGCTGGGTTGAACGCGGTTCTTACCTATGAAGTTGTAGATATTGAAGGTCGTTGGAAACGAGATTGTTCCGTGCGGTTGTTTTTAAAAAAAATACAACTAAAAATTGTTTTGAAATTTTTGATCCATACGGCGCTACAGTGCGGACCATTTTCTGAATTCAAAATTTGAAACAGTTCTATAATCCCTACCAAACACGTTCCACCCATCTCCGTCTAGTGGGAACACGGAAACTTCCGCTGGGAAGGATGCCAAGCACGCCCTTATTTTGCATATGCTTTTTCTCATATAAGACAATTCAAGGGCATGTTGATGTTCTCTAATTCAAATTCAACACTTTTTCCTAGGGCAGATGCTTGTCAAAAGTGATATGCATGTGTGGAAACAAACTGCATTAGAGGAGTAATCTTTTGCCTTTTTCTGCACCAAATCAACATTCACTATCTTTCAGGCCCTTTCTGAAATGTAGCAAACGTAGTCTTGGGCAGGAAAGCCTCTTACCTGCCCCTAGTTTGTAAAGGGCATCCAGATGTGCCTGAAAAATATAGCTTCTTTTTCCTGGTGTATGTTTTTGTGGAGGAATTTTGCTGAAAATGAATATGATATCTAGAGAATGATTTCTGCTATGCCTTGGTAACATTTTCTGGGTTAAAGCATTTTTACAATTCTTGTGCAAAGCAGACTCAGATGTAAGAGGTAGAAAACCGTTTTCTACAGTCTTACACGAGGTAGAAACAAATTTACTGTTACCAATGTTTTGATGCACCAAGCAGTGAAAGTTGAAACCGTTGAATATGAAGTGTTCAGTTTCCATTTTCTGCAGAAAATGAATCACTGTTGAATTAAATTGCTGTGGAAAACTATCACGCTCAAACATGTCCTTAGTGTTACCTACATGTCACGTAGAAGCTATCAGCCTGGATTGCTTATCAAGCCATTTAAGTGGCATCAGGAACTTACATTTCATTACTTTTGCCTTTTCATGTTTAGTTTTATACATTTATGGAGACTACTTTGGACACTCTTGTATTGATGCCACATTTTACCAAATTCTTTGGAGATGCGAGGCGCCATTCCAGCTCACCCACCAACCTTGTTGTCACCTTTGTTGCATTTGGTAAACATTGCTTAAATAACATTTGTTAGTGTTGTTTTATTATTATGGAAGTTTTGGAATTGCAATTTTCCTATGATGCTAATCCCATTTCTGGATGCAGTTCTCAATCTAGCTTTTGCACTGAGCCTGATTTGTTTCTTGGTTATGCATGCCTCTCTTCTATCCACCAATACCACAACCATAGAGGTGATTTTAACACAAATTATATCGAGACATCTGTTATCTGTTTTTAGGATCTTCTCACAGTACACCTGATACGTTAAAATACTATACAAGGAACTATATGATACCCCAGGCCCAGACTTCTGTGTGACCTATGATTATTATCTGATGGGCCCAGCATTGCTAGGTCATCTCTTTTGACCCGATTTTGGAATATACTACCCACCTAGTATATGACCTTACAACGTTGTGTGGATGATTGCTGTATTTCTTACATTGAGGAAACTATTGGTGGATGGTCTATTTGTGGTGGAATTCATTACATCGTAGTCTGGATCATGAAGCATGGATCTCACATTTATGAACTCAAGGACTAAGAATTCTGCGCATATATATAATTTCTGTACTGCACAACTGATTTGGATTCATGATTTCACACCAGCACTGCAATGGTGTGAATATGTTGCAACATCTACACACAAAAGCAGGCTTGAATCGTCCCTTGGATTCTTGTAGGAATTTCCTTGTTTTTAAACATTCAGAAATGATATTCAGGTTAATGAGAAGAAGAGGGCAGTCAGATGGAAGTATGACTTGGGGCGGAGGAAGAATTTTGAGCAGGTAAAATCAATCAAGAATTTGTTAGTGAAAAAAAAAAAACACCTCAGTCAACAATTTCCTTTCGTTCCTTTTTTTCTGCCTATTTGATATGCAACTGCTCATTCATATTCTCACGATTTACTTTTAATATAAGGTTTTTGGCACGAAAAAGGTATATTGGTTCTTGCCTTTATTGTCAATGGAAGATTTGGAAAACATGCCTGCACTTAAAGGGCTAGATTTCCCCATACGTTCAGATGGTGAGGCATGAGTCACAGTGAGTATCTCTCAACATGCCTGAACTTGTTGTCATCCAGCAATGTATCATTATGTTGTTGCCTTAACAATAAAACATCACTGATCATACATATGCATATTGTTTTGGGGTGGGAGTTTAAAACTGGTGTTAATATTGCAATTTTACTGTTCTTTCACATAATGAACTAGTAGTTTTAGTATTGTTATAGGTAGTACATCAGTTAATGTTGAATATTGCAATATTTTAACCGTATTGTTTGGACAATAACAATGCAACATTACAATATTGCAATTTTGCCAAATCTTGTAACATTAGGTTTGTCTCAAATTGACTTTGCATTCTCAAATTCCGTAGAACTCAACCGTGTATGATTATAATTTTGCGAAGAATTTTGAAAGAAATGATACAACTATTGTTACTATATATAGCATTCCTTTGTGAAGAATCTCAAACCCACGCCACCCCCACCAAACTCTTCTCTCTCTCTCTCTCCAAAAAAAAATAACCGTAACCCACACATCATAAGCGGTGGCTGACTCACGAATTGTATGGTGAAATCAAACCTTCTCTGTAGGCTTGTTGAGAGTGAATGATTGACTGATATTGCCCTCTTGAGGATGTAAAATAAAAAATAAAAAATGGGTGAGAAATCTGATCAACACATCCTCATGCTTCTGTCCCCATTGTCACTGACTCCTCTTCTGTAATTTGGGTGACATGCTTTGCAAACTACTGCTACTTCTGTTGCTAATCTTACACATTGACACAGTTGTGGACTAGAACCTGCATGGCTGCTCAGTGCCAGAAAAATGATATTATATGGACATCATCATATTTTAAACTTACATATTTTTAGCATTTTAATGCATCTAAATTATTTTCTTAATTTTTATTTTTAGTGGGTTTTCCTGATGATGTATCTTAAGGGAAGTCCAAAGAAAAGTCCTATACAAGGTGCACAGTGAAATTAGATGGTGCAGATCATTGAATGGATCCTCGTGGGAATTGTTGCAACTTTCAAGCTTATAGTTCATATAAAATGAACACCTAATCTTGAAGGTGCACTCTGATGCATTGATCTGGCTTCGAGCTGTGGTTGGGTCTGTTTCAGATGACGTTCTATCCAGCTAACATGGTTTTTAGACTCTCCCGAATCCCACCCATATGGCCTTGTATTGAAAAATGCTCCATCCTCCATGTTTTTATTCTCTACTAGTAGGGTTGGGGTTCAATGCCCCATTTTAGTATTTACAGAAGCTGATCCTTTGTTTTAATCTTTATGCACGTGTTACGCTAATAATAGCAGACATTTGGAACTAAGCATTCCCTTTATATGTTTGGGACTTACCAAGTGATATTTGTTGTTCTACTTCATGATCAATTCAATCATCATCATCGTCATCAAAGCCTTTTCCCAATCATATTGGGGTTGGTGACATGAATTTTGTTTCTCCAATCCTTGGATAGGTTGCACTTCTTAAGACCAAATGTTATTACATCCATCATTGTCCAATTTGGCCAACTCCTTTCCCTTTTGTGGGCCGTCAACCTTCATATAAAACCTCTTCTTCACCAGCGTTGGTGGTGGCTGCCATTGGACATTTCTAAGTAATCTCTAATGGGAAGCACTCATTTCTGATTCTGAATTTTCTAGCTTTACCACAGATCTACTTCAACAATTGTCATCTCTGTTGTACTCATTTTGTGTATGTGTTGGCTCCTTGATTTGTTAACATTTTACTCCATTGGTTACAACAGGTCTAAATATTGTTTAAAAATAAAATAAAAAAAATCTTCCATTCAATCTTGTCGGCATGCTCTAATCACAAGGTACTGCAAAAGTAAGTCTCTACTTCAACAATCCTGATTTTACCCTATGCTTAACATCTTCCTCAATCTATCTATCCTTGTTAATGATTGGGCCAAGGTATCCGAAAGAATCTCTTAGTGGTATCTCTTGACCTACAATTCTCATAGTAGTTTTAACTCTTTGTACATATCCATTAAAGTTGCACTTTTTATATTCTATCTTTGTATTACTTATTTTAAAGCCCTTGGATTGTAATATCTTTCGTCATCTTTCCAATTTCTTATTTACACAATCTCTCAATTCATCCACCAACACAATATTATCTTCAAACAAAATACACCAAGATACCTCCTTTTAAATATGAGCAATTAACTCATTCATAATCAATTCAATCGGATTTTGATTATATCTTTAAACAAAATAATCAATTCAATCAGATTTTGATTATATCTGGTCCAGCTATAATTTGACATGGTTGCATTGGGCAATAGTGTAGAGTCTTTGATCCTAAATTAAGGTCGTGTTTGTGCAACAAGTTATGCGTGGAAGTGTAAACGTTAGGTTTTTTCATCTAACTGTAGGTAATTATTCAGTGTAGTGAAAACATCCGCAAGAAACGGCTTGTTTTGGGTAGGTTTTCTTCGCAATGGGCAAAAATACGAGTCTATCTCCCTGCTTTTGGGTTTCCTTTCCTTTGGGTTTTTACACAAACAGGCCCTAAAAGTTTCATGCATTTCATGCCTTGCTTTCTTTGATTTCATTAGTTCAAAATCTCAATAAATACTGTGATTTTATGGGTTTTTAGAGTACTCTCTCTATGTTTTCAAATTCAAATTGCAAAGAAGAGAATAAGTTCTAAGTTTTTAAATGGAAAAGATGAACCATAGAATGTATTCTTTGACTTTCATACGTTTTCAAAAGCGAAATTAGGTAACAAGTGAAATTTCTCTCTCTTTGATTTGTCAATTAAAAATTTCATAAATGAAGAATTTGTATTTGTTATCTCTTCCAATAAAAAAATATTAAGGGAAAAGGAATCGTGATTTTATACGTCAAATCTTTTAAGTCCAACCGTTCAAGGAAAGTATGTTATTATCTTCACTCAATCTAGTAAAATGATGAGAGAAGAAGAAAAAAGCAAGTGTAAAATTTCACTTTTATTGATCTAGAAAGTTTGAGTAGCACGAATTTTTTTTTTTTTTTGGCTATCCGAGGGCTCCCAACCTACTAATTCCTCTAGTCCTGTAGTCTCAGTGTGGTAGTGCAGTTTCAAACCTACAATTTTCAGGTGCAAACCGAGGTCCTAAGCCAACTGAGCTAAATTTTTAGAATATAGTGTCTAATTTCTATCCATTTTTAAAATTTGTCTTTAAGAATTTAATGAATCAAGAAACAGTGTGATCCTCTTCTCCTTAAGTTTTGAAATCAAATAACTGGGACAACATGTTACAGATAATTAATTGCATGTATGGTGGCTAGTTAGCTTATGCATTGAATCAATGATTAATGAGAATCCCCTAGGTTTCCGAGAGAGGTCGGGTCAAATTGGTCTGATATGATTGTGGCCAAGTTTTGTAACCCCTAATTTATATGAATAGAAAATAAATGTAGGAATATATATATATATATATATATATATAATTTGTGGACCCAATCCGTGCTAGCCTCGCTATGGGCTTACATGCCAGCCCACTACAAAAAATCAGCCTCATTTGATCATTCTGATCCTATCATTCAAAGCGTACTAGTCCAATCCATTGTCATGGGTGCAAACACTTGGGTGCATGTGACCTGTAAGGGGGTTTGTTTCTGTGGTCCACTCAGTTGGATCATTAAGTACACAACGCATACCTCCTGTATAGGATAATTCTCGTGCATATAAATTAGTGTTTGGAAGGAGCCTATGATCGTTCGAACAATTTATGCAACGATTACATGTGTCAGGGAAAACTCGCCATCCATGGAGTCGTTCACTACATGTCAATTCTGGAAAAAAAAAAAAAAGAAGTGATTTGCACTTGTATGGTTGATGAAACTTTGCCATTTGTTCTTATTTGGTTTAATACTAATTTAAATAGATGTTTGGGGGGACTTTTTGACTAAAGTGGATGCGGGTGTCTAATTCAATCAACTTTAAAGCCTTTTACCTCTTTCTCAAAAGGCAACCGTTTTAAATAGGTGTCATATAAAGCAATTGGTCACTTTTTGCTTTTTTATGAAAAAATTGTCAATGTAATTTTTATAATATAATAAGTTTGCTTATATTATTTTTATTTTATTACGAACTATCCTAAACTACTTTTATTATATGAAAACTTCAACCATATAACTTATATGATACAAATATGCCTTTCGAATTGAATCAAACATAATAGACAATTTATTTGTAAAAGGGTCTAACTAATACAACTCTATTTTGGATCATGGTTAGAAAACTCTTTGAGTTGACTCTTCACTCTCCCAAGTCATCTCATTTGGAAGAAGGACTAAGTAAAAAATAAGGGACACTCGGCCGAGTCATCTCATTTTAATAAGCTGTTTGCATTTTAATTTATTTAATGGGCAGATCTAATTTTAAACAATCATAGTTTATTTATAAAATGATTATGCATGAAGTTTTGAGTTAGTAATTTAAAAATGATGATTGGAATGCAATATGAAACTTATATTTGATTTTTTACATTCGATATTTGGACTAAGAAATTATGTAATATGCAATATTTTTCTTTATTGTAGTACTTTTCTTGCATATATATAAAAATTTTTATTTGATTTGATTATCATGAATGCATGTAAGTAAATATTTTATATTTTATATTTAATGGATTCATTTAAAAAAAAAAAAAAAAAAAAAACATTACTATCCCTAGTCTCTACATTGACTATCTGAGTTAATTTATTTTTCATTGTACGAGTTGAGTCCGATTCACGAATTTTCCAACATTGTTTCGGATATATCTATTTGAATTATCTTTATTTTAAACAAATAATACTTGACGATCTCTCATTCTCTCTCTCTCTCCCTCTCTCTCAATATGAAGTTTTTAGTATAATACCTGATTCGAATAAGCTTTAAAAAGGTCCGGTGCAATGATGGGTACCATTCATACAACACATTATATCAGTTTAGGAAAACCCAATTAGGATTATCAGTGTGATAATTGGTGGATGGAAGGATTTTAGGCATCCATGTCATGTCATAAAGGGGGGCTAGGCATCCAGGTCATATCATAAATTAATAAAATGGATTAGACTTTAGATTTTTAACATGCTTGTGCAATATGAGGATTTTGTGCTTTGAAAATTTTGATTTCAAAGCGCGAGATCCTACATTCCTACACCTCCGGTTAGGAAATTCAAATCCTCTTTACTAAGAAGAAATAATTCAGTTTTTCTCTTTGTCAAAAGGAAAATATGTTTGATCAAAACAATGGAATAATGGACTGCTCAAAAAATCAAAACCATGTTATTTCTCTATTTTAGAATTTTATCATGACACAAACACATTCTAAAGACTACAGAAAATTCTCTTGTGAACATTCCCGCATGTGAACGTCCTGTTGTCATAGTGGTTGGGAACCTCCGATAGAAAAAAAAAAAACAAGTCCGGTTTTTATAGTGGTTGCCATAAAACTCAGTAGAGTCCCGATTTATATTGATGTAGGCCACACTTCTTTATCATGCGAATCAGTAGAAATTTTCATTCTTCAACATGCTTCTGCAAGAAAATTTTTTGCTAGAGACTCTTCATTGTTTGGGGCAGAACTACAATGCAGTGCCCGAGCATCATAATATGGTTCAGTACATTTTTTAAATGCTTGGTGCGGCCCATCTTTTCAAAATCCAGGCCATTTATTGGCCCTAATACCCATTGTATCCAACATTTCAAAATCTTCAAAGCTAGTTACAGTGGGCCAATTGTTAGATTGATCAAATGTGAGGGACGCCCTACATTTCTATTCCAAACAAGAGAATGTTCTCGACACAGTCTAATCCAACAGTGGTCATCTTACAAATTTGAATAAGGGAAAGTCCACCTGGACCAACTGGGGACCAAATTCGGCCCGGTCTATGTAGCACGGCAGTTTGAGTAATAATTTATTCCTATCACTATATAGGATGTTAGGGCAACAGCTTGGATTTTAAAAAAGGTGGACCCCATCATGCATTTAAGAAGGGCACCCATTCATTTATAGTTAATCTACTTGGAGAGAAATTAAGAATGCTCTAAATTTTTTTTTATCGTGCAATAAACCCTTGTTCCACATAAGAACAGGGAGATTTAGTTGTTTTATTCACGTCTAAAATACTTAAAAACATTTAAAAAAAACATATATAATATCTGTATTTTGAGCTCAAATCCCTTGGGTGTCTTCCACATGCTCCCCGTGAGTGGTATGTGTGGTGGAACTCTATCCGGTCCATCTATGTATAATACATACCATTCAAAATGAGTGTCATCCCTTCTTATTTTATATCAATAGGAGTTGGTGCCACCAAAACATTGAGTGCATAATGTGATTAACATAAATTCTTGCATTGATTATGTTATTAGACGTGCTCTATCTTATTGTACGACCAGGTCTCGTTGAAGTAAAATTTAAGAATATATCAATGGAGGGATGCCACTCATTTTATTGGTTCAAATTATCAATGTGTAGGCTCCACTGTGAACATATAGGCAGACCTAGGTGTTACGATGCAGGTATGACTGCACTTATGAGATTTGAGAAATTCCTTTTAGGGCCTGTTTTTTCGCTGGAATTCCAATAATTCTTGAATTCTTATACAAAATAGAATTCCTGGATGCACTTTTGGGCTTAAGCATCCAAGAATTCCACCAAAATACATAGGGAGTGGAATTCTTGGATTCCCAAAGGTCGAAAAAGACATTTCATGTGGCTGAATTTAGAAATGCTAGTAAACAAATATGGAATTCAAAAATTCTAAGAGATAGCTTGTCGCATCATGTCCAAGAATTTCTGGACATGGTGAATTCCTTGTAGAAATTCTACAAAAAAAACAGGGTCTAAATAATATCTTAAATTTTTTTATTTTATTATTTAACTTTTTAACTTCATCATTGCCCACCGCCCAATTAAAAATCTTGGGCCTTCCATTGACTTGAAGTTCCACATATTCCACCTATGGAAAGCCTGAGGCAGACATTGAGAACCTTGGCCCTTGCAGTTTCACATGCTGAAGCCGCTGGTACTGTGGTACATCCACCCACTCTCATCGAAAGGTTTTTGACCTTTAAATCTTTCATTGTTTGTACTATGCTGCAGCTCCATGTTAAAAAACATGGGTGGAGCCCACGATTTAAAATCTATTGTAAGTTGTAACCCAAACATCCATTATAAAACTTCAATCAATTTCAATGGGCCAATTTTTTTTTTTTTTCTCTTTTACCTTGCCGTAGGGATGTAAATGGGTTCTTAATTCTTCAATTATCCGAAGGTTTTGACTCGTTAAAAATCGGGTCTGAGTCCTTATTTAGGCTTTGATGAATAAATGGGTCTGGGTGCAGTTCCACCTTGGTTTGGACCCATGGACCCTAGACCCGACGTATTACCTCAATTTTCAAAAATATCTCCTAAAAACTATGTTTATTTAATATCATTATTTATCTAGACCCATACCTGGATCCAGACCCGTCCCATATATGGTTCTGGTTCCAGTTTCGGAGCAAACAAATCGGTTCCGAAACGGGTCTGGGTCCGGATCCGGTTCCACCTTTTCCTTAACGGTTCCTGTGTGGGGACGTTCCGTGCTCAAGGATTTGGTTGGTCATCCAGTCTCGGTTTACCATCGGTCTCGGGGGCATCCAAGTTCGGCAGCGACGCCATCTCGGAAGAAGTCATGGAGCGAGTCTCGGTGGCTGCGTCACGAGCCCCCGATCTCGATCTTCGCCTCTGCCCGACCTCGGTTCCTGTCACTCAGCCATTAATGTGGCCATAAATGCGCTGCCATGACGGGATCGGCAAACTGACAACATAGTGGGCGCCGGACCTAGATAAGAAGCACGCCTTATCTAAAGTCATGTCCATAGACTGGGGGTGCTGGTCCGATGGGACATTCCCTTTTTACCTACCCCCACTCAGGAGGTACGAATACATGCTGATGGGACTCCCATCCCTTCATGTGGACAGTGCCATGATGACTTTCACGACTATATATTGCATGAACGCAAACCATGTAGGGGACGCATAATCCTCCCTTCTGAGCACTCTCTTCCTTCATTCCCTTTCAATTCTCGCACTGACTTGAGCGTCGGAGGACCTTCGGCTGCCCATAGCCAGGGTCTCTGACTGTTATCTTCTTCCTTTCAGGTCACCGGAGGCTCGATCCTTTCCCCTTATCTTCTCCAAAACCTCAAATCAGGAGTTTAACCCTCCATTAACTAAGTCCGTAATTTTTAGGCACTTACAGTTGGCGCCGTCTGTGGGAACAGGATTTGTGTCAAAACCTCTACTGAAGCCATGCCTCCAAAGACCAGACACGGTGGTGGAGGGCCTTCGAAGTCCCAAAAAGCATCGTCCTTCCCGCTACAGGAGCAACCTGCATTTCCACCATTTCCGGAACCACCCCCTGGCCTTCACTCTGCTCTGCCTCCCCCTCAGGGGCCGACCGGGCTGCTTCCCCCTCCGGGGCCGACCGGGATTCCCCCCGTCGGGTAGGAGCCATCGGGGACCTCGCATCAGAGGAGGTCAGGGATAAAGTCGAGTGCCGCGCACGTAGAGGGCATCGTCCAGTCGGCTTCTTCGTCTCGGCCCATAACCACGCGCCTCCGCCAAGATAGCCATTGTGAGACTCCTCGCCACACTGGTGAGCGGCCACACGAGGGTCCTCAGCAAAACGCCTCCACGGCGGGTCTTCGACGACGAGGCAAAACCCCCGTCGGGACGGGGTCCCGACAGTCCCACCAGCGCGTCCTCAACGACGGCCAGTCCTTCCATCAAACTCATGGAGCCAAGAGCGACAACCCCCTGCTCAAAGAGCTCAATGCCCAGCACCAGGCCCTCCAAGATAAAGACGAGGTGATTCGTCGCCTCGAGGAACGACTCGAGATAAATGAGAGAAAGTCTCGTAGTCCACCTCCCCGGCGACAGCGGGCCCACTCGGACAACCGAGACCTGAGGCAGGTCCTCGACAGCAGAAGAAGATACCACTGTGAGGAGGAGGGCTCCAACAGCAGTCATCTGCCCAGTGGCCTCGGGGGATCGCGGCGCGAGCCAGAGCCACAGAGACCAGTTGACCGGGCGGACTTCAAAGAGTTGCTGGATCATTACGTCAAACAGGAGGTCCAGGCCCGCTTGGCCGAGATCGGGTTCGCCCGAGACCTAGCTAATGAGCATGAAGAGGACAATCAGGGCATGTCCCCCTTTTCGCAGGAAATCAAAAAAATTTCTCTCCCTGAGAGATTTAACGTCCCGAGGTTCGTCCTTTATGACGGAGCCTCGGACCCAGAGGCGCACCGACGGCATTTCACTCAGCGGATGTCGGTCTGGGGGGACGTCGGTCTTTTGAACTGCAGGGTTTTCTCATCCAGCCTGGGAGACCTCCCCCTCCGGTGGTTCTGCGCGCTCCCCCCCGGATCGATCTCGAGCTGGCGGCAGCTCCGGAGCTCTTTCCTTGAAAAGTTTCAAGCACACCGCGTCATCCCGAAGACGGGTAGCAATCTTATGGCGATCCGGATGAAAGACGGTGAGAGTATCACTGCCTTCGCCAGGAGATTCTGGACAATATACAGTCAGATTACCGACGCCAACGACGAGATCACCATCATGTGCTTCAGGGAGGGCTTACTCCCAGGAAACGAACTCCGCAGAGACCTAGTCCGGAACCCTGTGGCGACGATGAAAGCACTAATGGCAAGGGTGAAGCAGTACATTGAACAGGAGGAGGACGAGGCCCATGGCACAGAGCGGTTCGGATTCCCAAAGAAGCACCAGGCCTCCACCAGGGAAGGGACATTCCCCAGACCGAGATCGGATAAGAGGAAGCCCGCCCGCTCTCTCTCAATCTCCTCGGATAACAGCAAGAGACCAAAGTTTCAGCCCCACAAGCCTGCCGGCGATTCCTACAGAGCCATCAGTGTTGTATTCAGGGAGCCCATTTACAGAATCCTGAACAAGATCAAGACAGAACCATACTTCCAGTGGCCGCGGCCGATGATGAGCGACCCGTCCACCCGAGACCAGCAAAAGAACTGCTCCTATCACAAGCAGCACGGGCACATGACCGAAGACTGCTTTGCCCTGAAGTCTCACCTTGAGAGGCTCGTCAAAGACGGGCACCTCCAAGAGTACGTTAAGAAGGAAGAAAGGGTTAACCGAACCCAGCAACTCGTTCCGCCCAATGATGGCCCGGACGACGACGAACCAGCAGGTATCATCAACGTCATCCACCTGGCCCCCTCCCCAAGTAAAGAAAGTGTCCGAGCCCGGTCAGAGGCCAGGAGGGCTGCCCATGGCAAGCAGGTGATGTCGGCAGAGCTGGAGAGCGCCCCGAAGAGGGCTAAGAGGGAGAGGCCTAAGATTTGGTTTTCAGATGAGGACCTAAAAGGACTCCAGCTCCCCCATAATGACGCCCTCATCCTCACCCTGCGGCTCAACAATTACACTACCAAGCGCGTCCTCGTGGATCCGGGGAGCTCCTCCGAGGTCATCTACTATAGTTGTTTTAAGCAGCTTGGCCTAACCGAATCCGACCTGCAGGAGGCTCTTGTCCCTCTGATAGGGTTCAGCGCCAAACCAGTATATCCCAAAGGCAGGATCTCACTCGAAGTCCGGATCGGAGGCGCAACGAAGATGACAGACTTTATGGTAGTGGACGCGCCATCCCCCTACAATGTGATCATGGGACGAAGATGGTTGCATGCCATGGAAGCCGTGCCTTCCACCTTACATCAAAAACTCAAGTTTCCATTAGCAACGCCTGACGGGGCGTTCGAGATTGTGACCGTGTGCGGAAATCAGCAGATGGCCCGAGAATGCCTCGTAGCCATAACACCTGGGGAGGCGGAGCCGAGACAAGTGCATATGGCCGAGCTCGAAGCCGAGATTGAGGATGTTGGGCGGACAGCAGGGCAGAAAAGCATAGAGGACCTCACCGAGGTCAGGATTAATCCTGCAGACCCTGAGCGCTACTTCATGCTAGGTAGCCAGCTCCCCGACACCGAGAGGGCCGAGCTGCTAGACTTCCTACTTCTGAATAAGGATGTCTTCGCCTGGACTCCATATGAGATGCCAAGAGTGGACCCCAAGGTCATGTGTCACAAGTTAAATGTAGATCCCTGACACAAGCCCATAGTGCAGAAGGCTCGCAGAACGGGGATCCCGCAGACAGAGGCAGTAATCGAAGAGGTGGATAAGCTCCTCGAGGCTAGGGCGATCCGCGAGGTGCTCTATCCCCAGTGGCTCGCCAACACGGTGGTGGTAAAGAAGAAGAGCGGCAAATGGAGGGTCTGCGTGGATTTCACCGACCTCAATAAAGCTTGCCCCAAGGACAGCTTCCCCCTCCCAAAGATCGATCAGATGATCGACGCCACCTCGGGACATGACAGGATGAGTTTCCTAGACGCCTACCGAGGTTACCATCAGATCCCGCTGCACGGACCTGATGAGGAAAAAACTGCATTCATAACGCCTCGAGGCATCTACTGTTATAAGGTGATGCCCTTCGGACTGAAGAATGCCGGGGCAACGTATCAGCGGCTGGTCACGTGAATGTTCCAGAACCAGCTCGGGAAGACGATGGAGATCTATATTGATGACATGGTGGTCAAGTCCAAGGAGTCGCAGAACCACCTGACGGACCTACGCCAAACATTTGCCATCCTCCGAGAGTTCCAGCTCAAACTAAACGCTTCCAAGTGTGCGTTTGGTGTCGGTTCTGGCAAATTCCTGGGCAGCTTGGTAACCAGACGAGGGATCGAGGCTAATCCCGAACAGATTGCAGCCATCTAGTCAATCCAGCGCCCCACCTCGACCAAGCAAGTTCAGCGACTCACAGGAATGGCTGCTGCACTCAACCGCTTCATCAGTCGAGCCTCGGACAAGTGCCGGCCATTCTTTCAGATCCTGAAGAAAAGTTCTAAGTTCCAATGGACTCCTGAATGCGACCTGGCGCTGGAAGCGCTCAAAAGGTACCTCTCCTCACCGCCCCTTTTGTCTACTCCGTTGCAAGACGATTTTCTCTATCTTTACCTTGCAGTCTCGGACCATGCGGTGAGCTCGGTACTGGTTCGAGAAAGCGACAAGCAGCAGTATCCCATCTATTACACCAGTAAAACCCTGCTCGACGCTGAGACCAGGTACCTGCCACTTGAAAAGCTAGCACTAGCACTGATCAGCGCTTCTCGCAAGCTCTCCCATTACTTCCAGACACACACGGTGGTGGTCATCACGGAATTCCCACTCAAATCCCTCTTCCGCAAGGCGGACTTTTCTGGTCGCATCTCCAAATGGGCCGTCGAACTGGGTCAGTTCGATATCCAGTATAAACCCAGAACGACAATCAAGGCACAAGTCCTGGCAGACTTCGTCGTCGAATTCACCTCCCCTAGTTTGGCACCGACCTCGCTCGATACCGAACTGGGGGACCCCAAGAACAATGACGAAACTGAAACCGAGACCGAGGAAGACCAGTCGTGGGAAAAACTCCTTAAGTCAGCCTGGAAAGTCTTCGTTGACGGATCGTCAACAACCAGAAGAGCAGGCGCCGGCGTTGTCCTTCAATCTCCAGAAGGACTAGTCATTGAGCAAGCACTGACCCTGGGCTTCAAGGCATCAAATAATGAAGCAGAATACGAAGCACTGATCGCTGGTCTCGGTAATGCAAGAATACTGGGGGCACACCGGGTGGTAGTCTTCAGTGACTCCCAGTTGGTGACGAGTCAGCTGAGCGGAGATTACCAGGCCAGAGATGAAAGAATGATGGCCTACCTAGCCCACACCAGGCAGCTCCTCTCCCAGTTTGAAAAAGCTGAAGTCAGGCAGATCGGCAGGGAGTCCAATCGCCATGCGGACGCCCGAGCAAGCTTGGCCTCGGCCGTAGAAGCTGGGAAGAGAAGGACAGTTGATGTGGGGGCATTGGAAAGACCGAGCATAGAGTCCCTCCCAGTTCGGCAAGTTTTGTGCACTGATCTCGGTCCAAGCTGGATGGACCCAATCGTGACATTCTTGAAAGAAGATAAGCTCCCCGAAGACAAGACTGAAGCTCACAAGGTCAGGATGAAAGCAGCTCACTTTTGGCTATCACCGGACGAGAAGCTCTACAGAAAATCCTATTCAGGACCATACCTCCAATGCGTCCATCCGAGCAAAGTGGAGGACTTCCTCTTTGAAATTCACGAAGGAATCTGTTGAAGCCACATCGGGGGAAGGTCACTGGCTTACAGAGCTATTAGCCAGGGCTACTGGTGGCCCTACATGCAGAAGGATGCCCAGCTCTACGCCAGAAAGTGTGAGAAATGCCAGAAGTTCTCCCATTCCCTGCATCAGCCAACTCGGGACCTGAGTCCCCTCTCCAGTCCGTGGCCCTTCGCCCAGTGGGGGCTGGACATCGTGGGTCCTCTTCACCGCAGTCCAGGGAACAAGAGGTGGTTAATGGTGGGCACTGATTACTTCACAAAATGGATAGAGGCAGAGGCCTTGTCCTCTATCACCGAACACGACACAAAGAATTTTGTGTGGAAAAACATCATCACAAGGTTCGGGATCCCTAGGTATCCGAGACCCAGTTCGATTCAAAACTCTTCAGAACTTTCTGCCAGGAGCACGGTATCAGGAACCTTTATGCGACTCCGGCCTACCCACAGAGCAATGGGCAGGCAGAAATCTCAAACAAGGTGGTGCTGGATGGACTCAAAAAGAGACTCGATAAAGCTAAAGGCAGGTGGGTAGAAGAATTGCCAAGTGTCCTCTGGGCATACAGAACCACTTCGAGGCGGTCCACTTCAGCGACTCCTTTTTCACTGGCCTATGGGATGGAGGTCGTGATCCCTCTCGAAGTTGGCCTCCCAACATTGAGGACGAACCTCTTTGATCAAGTGTAGAACGAAATAAACCTCGCCAGAGAGCTCGACCTGGCCGAGGAACGAAGGGAAGCAGCGTCCGTACGTCTGGCAGCATATCAACGGCAGCTGTCCCGAGGATATAATCAGAAGGTTAGAGAAAGAAGGTTCTCGGTTGGAGAACTAGTCTTGAAGAAAGCGCTCCCAGCTGATAAAGATCCCAACGAAGGTAAACTTGCGCCAAACTGGCTTGGCCCCTACAAAGTGGTCTCAGTCTCAGGAAGATCGGCCTACAGACTTGAAGGGATGAACGGCAGGGAGTTGCCGCGACCATGGAACGCTACACACCTCAAGAAATATTACTTCTAGTTGTATTCAAAATGGTTGATCAATAAAGAGGAACCTTTTCACAAAGATCTGCCTTATATCTTTCCAGTTGTAAACAAGGCTCCGGCCCTCGCGCCAGCCTCTTTGAGTTCGGTCACAGGACCAACTCCCCAAGGCTCCGGCCCTCGCGCCAGCCTCTTTGAGTTCGGTCACAGGACCAACTCCCCAAGGCTCCGGCCCTCGATCTAGCCTCTTTGAGTTCGGTCACAGGACCAACTCCCCAAGGCTCCGGCCCTCGTGCCAGCCTCTTTGAGTTCGGTCACAGGACCAACTCCCCAAGGCTCCGGCCCTCGCGCCAGCCTCTTTGAGTTCGGTCACAGGACCAACTCCCCAAGGCTCCGGCCCTCGCGCCAGCCTCTTTGAGTTCGGTCACAGGACCGACTCCCCAAAGCTCCGGCCCTCGCGCCAGCCTCCTAGAAACCAGTCGCAGGGCCAAGGCTTTGTCCCTCGCAGCAACACCGAGCAACAATCGCCACGGGATGCGAGTAGGACAATCTGCGGAAGCACGAAGTTCGGCCCACACACACAAGTTTGGTCCAGGCCCCCTCGAGCCACCAAGGAATGCTCTCCAAAAATAAAGATACGACCCCAGCTCTCCAGCGAATGGGCCGCATCTCAGGGTACGAGCCCAAACTAACTGCAAATTCCTTCCTGAGACAGAAGAGAGGGTTAAAGCCTAGATATGCTTTACCGACCTCAACGACTTGCAAGTTTTTGCACCAAAAAGAAAGAGATATGGAAACAGTTGAAGAATCAAAAAGAAAAATTCGTCTTTTCATTAATGGAAGGATAATACAGAGTTCTTTTTTACAATCCGAAAGGAAAGAAAAAAAAATTACATCAAAAGAGAAAAGAAACAAAATCCTATTGCTTCTCGGGCGCCGCTTCTGTATTTTTTGGGGCTGGAGGATCTGACGGGGTAGAAGCATCAGATGGAGGAGCCAGAGAAGGAGCTTGGGTCGCTTCGGCCTCGGCAGGGGTCGGAGAAGGAGGGGGCACGTCTGGAACTTCGATAGGGGTCCCAGGAGGATTGGAGCCAGGCTCTGATCCTGAACTTGGCACTGCAGGCTGGAACTTAGGAAGATCCGCGAATATGGGATCGTCCTCAGAAACCCCATATTTGCGGAGAGCCTCCTTGCACCCCATCTCGAACAGCACCGGGCTGAAATCCGTAATTTGAGCCACATACTCCTCTGATGCCCAGTCCACTCCATCTTGATAAGCTTTCGCGGCCTGGGCCCTCAGGGTGGACTCGACATCGGCCCTCTCTTTCCTAGAGGCCTCGAGCTCGGTCTCCTTCCTGGCCAGTTCGTTCCGCTTTTCAGCAAGCTCGACGAGCTCGGCCCCCCTCGCTGCAAGCTCGGCCTCCAGTTCAGCCGCCCTCCTAGCCTTATCATCAGTAGCACCCCTCAGGTTTTTGTTCTCGCCCCGCAACTTGATAATTTCGGTCTTTGCCGCCTGTTGCTCCGTTGCGTGTTGGGCGAGTTTCTCCTCCGACTTCTTTATTTCAGCTGCGCTCGCCTCCAACGCAGCCCCCATTTTCTTCTTCTCCTTCTCCAAGGCGGCGATGTAGGCAGTTCTTTCCTCCAGCCTGTCCATCAGTACTTGAGTCCTCTGTACATTCTGCAAAAAGATAAAAATAGTAAGGGGATCAACTCGAGCAACCAGGAGTCAGAAATTTGAAACCAGAAGGAGGAAAAAGCTACCTCAAGCGACGCCCTCATCGTCTGATGAAGTAGACCCGATGACCCAACTTTCTTATGCTTTTCCATGTCCAGGGGGAGGGCACATCCCCGAGCTAGGGCCACAACCGACTCCCAGCTGGCCCCCAGCCGCTCTCCCATGGTCATGGGCTCGTTCGGGTTGAGGTCAAAGTTGGGCCTCCAGGGTGCTGGCACGGAAGGTTCGGCCTGCGCCTCCGCTCCTTGGGGCCTCCCCTCCGCGCCCACCAGGCGAGGTCTCTTCTCGGGAGGGGGTCCCCCGCCCTCCTTTCCGGACTCGACGGATCGAGACCGAGTCTCCCTCTGCGGTTGTGGCGGAGGCAGCAGAGCCTCCTTCGCAGGCTCGACCACCCGTGGCCTGCTGTCCTTAAGCGGACGAGGTTCCTTGGGCGGTCGGACGTCCTTGGGGTGTTCCACCGACCTCCCCTTAGCTTTGACGGTGGTGGCCCCAGCCGCTCCCGACGCTGCTCCCGATGAGCCGGAGGAGGCGCTAACAACGGAGCCTGGGCCGGCGCTTGACCCACCGGGGGCGCGCTTGGGGGCAGGGGGAGCTCGGCCCCTGAATATCGTGGTCCCCAGGTTCTTCAAGGGAGGGCGCTGTCCGTCCATCTCCTCTTCTTCTTGACCTCGGGAATGAGGAGGGCTGACGGTGATAACAATTGGGTCTTGGGACTCCGTGGCTTGACCGCTGGTCTCGGCAAGCGCGAGTACGACCTCCCCTACCGGCGCAAGGGGGACCTCGGCAGTCTTATTGGTATAAGATCGGTACCGCGGCTTGTACCCAAGTAGAGAGAAGGCAGCTCGGTCAAAGTGACCGTGGTAGCAATGAATCTTCTCTAACCACGCGTCGTTTCGTTTCCACTTGTCGAAGCCGGCCTCTCTCCTCCTCTTCTGAATACCTGCGCAGGAAAAAGGCAAGGGCGTCAGTTCGGCTCAACGATGAGCAAAGGCAATACAAGCAAAACCTAGAGTGGCGGGCATTTACTAGGGGGGGTCCCGAGCTTCCGCGGAACCTGGATTCTCCGATCTTCCTCGGTCTCGGTCCCCTTGAATTTCCAGTTCCCCGAGACCAAAATACGGTCATCTCCAGCGTATTTGGTGGAATCCTCCAGGGTGTTCACCAAAGGACGGCGCCTGGCTTTCACTCGGAGATAATAGGCGTCCTCGGCCCCTGCGGCCTTGCAGATATCATAGACATCTTCTATTTCGTGCACACCGAGGTTGATATCCAGAATCCAGTTCAGCTCAGCCACGCCCATTATTATTTTGAAGCCATTCGGCATTAGCTGAAAGGGGCAGATTTTCCAGGCATTGAGGCAGGATCGGAGAAGCGAGTGGATAGGGAACCTAACTCCCCCTTCACACACCGACAACAAGGGGAAAGGCATCCATTCATTATACCAGGAAAGACCACCGGGGAGGTCCCCGAGATCGTCGGGTTTAACCAAGACGTCGGCCGGAATCTTAAACGACGACCTGAAAGCCTCTAGGGCTGCAGGACCCTCTAACCAGTGGCTATAAGCCCCCATCTTTCTTAAAGAGGCTAAGGAGCAAGAGAAAATAGGCGAAAAATTGGAAAAACCCTAAAGGGCCAAAACCCTCTGAAAACAAAGAAAAGGAGGGGTATGAAGGAGTAGCAAAGGTAAGGAATGGAACTCACAGAAAAAATAAGGAGGACTGCAGAAGACGAGAAGGCATGAAGTAGGAAGCAGAAGGGGAAGCCTCCAAGATCGGTGGTCCTCTGATTTGGGTGAAGTTGCAGCAAGGTGCTCAGTAAAATGTTCTTCAGCACTTCAACAAGATCTCCTTCAGGCAAGAGCTAGGGTAAGGGAGGAAAGGAGAAGGACACCCCCGTTTTATAAAAGGGACACCCTCCTTAAAATACTACGCACGCGAGGCGTCTCTTCGAGACTCGCCACGCGTCGCTTCGATCCCGGCGTATGGCCAGATGGAGGATTCCACGTGGCAGTGACGGTTCATCTCTCACCACGCCTCTAGTACAGTGTTTATCACCTCGGTCATACGGAACGGCGTCCCGCGTGCTTGACAAGACAGGGCAATTATGGCGTCCTATTCATTGCCTAGGGCAGATGAAAGAGCATTATGATGAAGACCTCATAAATGCAAGATACGAAAGGACGCCCCCATCACTTCCAAATCTTATCTCCCGACCTCGGATAAAGCCCAAGAGGTCGGAAGCTAGGGGTCAATTGTGTGGGGACGTTCCGTGCTCAAGGATTTGGTTGGTCATCCAGTCTCGGTTTACCATCGGTCTCGGGGGCATCCAAGTTCGGCCGCGACGCCATCTCGGAAGAAGTCATGGAGCGAGTCTCGGTGGCTGCGTCACGAGCCCCCGATCTCGGTCTTCGCCTCTGCCCGACCTCGGTTCCTGTTACTGAGTCATTAATATGGCCATAAATGCGCTGCCATGACGGGATCGGCAAACTGACAACATAGTGGGCGCCGGACCTAGATAAGAAGCACGCCTTATCTAAAGTCATGTCCATAGACTGGGGGTGCTGGTCCGATGGGACATTCCCTTTTTACCTACCCCCACTCAGGAGGTACGAATACATGCTGATGGGACTCCCATCCCTTCATGTGGACAGTGCCATGATGACTTTCACGACTATATATTGCATGAACGCAAACCATGTAGGGGACGCATAATCCTCCCTTCTGAGCACTCTCTTCCTTCATTCCCTTTCAATTCTCGCACTGACTTGAGCGTCGGAGGACCTTCGGCTGCCCATAGCCAGGGTCTCTGACTGTTATCTTCTTCCTTTCAGGTCACCGGAGGCTCGATCCTTTCCCCTTATCTTCCCCAAAACCTCAAATCAGGAGTTTAACCCTCCATTAACTAAGTCCGTAATTTTTAGGCACTTACAGTTCCGATTCCAGGTCCACCAAGGACCCGAACCGGAATCGATCCGTTTACAACCCTACTTGACTAAGACCAATAAACTCACACTAGTGGGAAAGTCCCCCATGAGAGAAGGAGACTTTAGGTGAGATAAGGAGGCTCATGAGTGAGAGATGGCATTGTTAGATCGATCACCAATTCTTTTCGCAAAATAAAGAGAGGAAAAAAAATAAAGGAAGAGTTAAAAAGAGTTGATCATGTGTTCGAGGTTTAGTCAATTTAACGGTGGCAATCTTGCCTATGTGAATACCAACTTATATCTGATTACTACAATGGGTGTTAATTTTGAAGGGTGGGCTCGAACCATGGCTTGAATCAGGACGTTGAACCATACTACCCATGAAAAAGATATGGGGTTTACACTGGACCTATTGGATTCTGCCGAAAGAGATGGCCAAGAAAACTTGACACGGTTTGGTCTTTTTAAACTCGGAAAACATGTGGCCTAGAATGAATTATAAATTTAAAAATGGATGTGGGGACGCCAGAGAGAGACAGAAAGATATGCCTGCGTTATGTATGGGTGGTTTGTAGGGACATTGTACGGTATGTGGGGGCGGGACATAAAGATAAGAACGGAAGACTCGTTTCATCACGGCCTTTTCTAATTATTGAGCCCAGAGTCTAGCGTGTAAATACCGTGTCCGCCTCTAAAAGAGGACCAACACGCCGCCCCACCACTTCAATTCAATCATAAAAAGACGCAATTGCCCTTTCAGTGATTATTTTAATTAAGTGCCTCTCAATTTTCCCATTCCCTCTTAACTATCATTAACATTATTAACTGATTGATAATGTGAGAACCCAAGTAACCACGTTTGGAACTTGGCCGCCACCGCCCTTTCGTTCATGTGTAAGTTGCTACTGCCTGCCTCACATGTTTGAGTTGTTAATTTCTTTTTATTTGTGAGTTTTCATTACCATCCATGTGCTAGTCTTTCGGGTTCAGTTCTTTAGTTGTAATACAAAAAATAAAAATAAAAAAACACCCTGGTTTATAGTGCTAGTGATGCAGCCAAACTAACAGAAAAACATAACTAGTCAATGGGTTTGTCTTTTTGCTGGAATTTCAGGAATTTCAGAATTCTCAGACATAGTGAAATTTCTAGATGCCCCTTTGGCCTTGAACATCCAGAAATTCTACCAAAATGCATAGAGAGTGAAATTCCTGGATTCTCAAAGGTCAAAAGAGATTTTCCATTTGGCTGGAATCCAGAAATACTACTAAAGAAAAAGAAACATGGAATTCAAAAATTCTAAGGGATAATATGTCACATCATGTCCAGGAATTCCTGGGCACGGTGAATTTCTAGCAGGAATTCCACTAAAGAAACAGGGCCTAAATTTTCAAATCTTGTTGAAACCCAACCCATTCAATTATTGGACTAGAAATCCTTTTTAAGTTTTGGTTACACCAATAGGTAGGTTAAGGTAGGGCCTAGTTGCAAATTTGTAAATGATTTTCAGTTAAGAAGTGCGAGGATTGTTGCTTGCTTGGGTCGTTGAGCAGACGCGGGCTTATTCTTGACTGTTTATAGAATAGTTCTGAGACAAACCCATGGGCTTAACACGCGTTTCACTGGCTAGTTTTGCATTTTGCCCATTGGATCTATGGTGTTCGAGGACTCAAGCTGTACGGATTTGAACTGATTAATGGTTCCCCCTCGCGATCATGATGTATGTATATAGCCACAGGGGCCATGTTGAGGATCTTCTTGGGATCTATTGTACTTTCTGGAGTAGATGTGTTCTTTTAAACATTACGACTAACGAAAGAGAGCATCAGTCATGTTACATAGCCTTCTTATCTTAAAATATCAATCTGATCAACTCACCCTCAATTTCAAAGGCTCAAATGTTAATGACTATATTTTGTATGCTTATTTTGAATAAATCAACAGGTGTCTACATTGCTGTTAAATTGGAATCGGCACCCTCAATTCAAGGGAAGAAAGTGTGTACAGTAATGGATTTGATTAATTAGATATGGATGGCCTAGAAAAGGAAGGGGAGAGTAAAGTAGGTTACAGAAAACCTAAAAAATAGATGTGAGATTAGTTGGACAGTGTGGATTCTATGAGGATTGCGACTCCATAATGAACTCATTGTAAAAATATATGGGTGAACGTTCATTTGTATCCATCCCTCATCATAGGGTGAAAGATACTTACATAGTTTTATCTCTTTGCACAAGAACATTTTTTTTCTGCATATTACTATATATGACTTTTCCTCTTTTGCACATGAATATTTTCAATTATGTAAGTGACTCTCACCCAATGGTGAAGGATGGATGCACATGAATATTCTTCAAATATATGCCCTTTAAAATAAATGCATTCTTATTTTATGGCTCCTTTCCAGATCTCATTCTAATAAGAAATGGAGCCATTGTAAGATTAATCATATATTACGCATTTTCATACACGATCAATACATCAACTATTTATCAAATTTTGATTAGTGTCTCTCACATATCCTTCTTGTGAGTGTGATGTATAAAACTCTACCGTGGTCCCCACCAATTGATAATCCCAACTATTCAAAATGAATGTCATCCTCTTTAATAATAAATTTATAAATTTATCTCAATAGGAATTTATATCATTAATAAAATAATTAATATATATAATCAATAATGCATACAACCCACATCCCAAGCGTACTCAAGGGCTCTATACCTTAGTACCTGGAACCATCCCTTAGCCTTCTCGATCCCTCTCCAAAAACGCAAATCTGCATTTTCAGAGCGGAGCCCTCCTTCGAGCTCAGTTTAAATGCCTTGGAATCGTAGTGCAGTTTATGGTGAATCGTGGATCAACTAAAGATGTTGCGAATCGTGCAGAACCTTTGCTTTATGTGCATTTTATTTTTCATTAGACTTGACATTTATATTTTGAATGAAGAAACTTCTTATGACTTATCAATTATTGTCTATTTTATGTGATCGAATTACATTTATGTTTTGAAGGAAAAAACTACTTATGGCTTATCAATTATTGTCTATTTTATGTAATCAAATTACAAAGTTAAACATTTTTTCCATTTTTGATACTTGAATATATGGATACAATATATTTGTGCCTATTAGTTAATTGCCTATAAACTCACAAACATTGTATTGTATAGGCGCTTCCGAAGCACTCCAAATATATAATTATTTTAAACTTTAGCGCCCTGCTCTGCACCGTGGGCACTAAGCTCCATACTGCATTTTTTTCACATATGATCCCACATGGATGATGGATCCTCACAAGTTTCTTGTGAGAATTTCATGGCATTTTCAGAGTTTTTATTTTTACTTTTATTTTGGTAAAAGGGGTATCCAGAGTTAAAAAGAGTATTGAGGACATTTAAACAGAGCCAAGTAGGACATGTAGGTAAATTACGTAGAAATAGAGGCTACTTTCCTTCCAATGGAAAACCTTGTGGTAAGGTCGGTCCCACATCTCCTCTTCTAGATACCGCATGCCAATCGTTCAATCCATCTTCCCCCTCTCCTACACTCTGCTCTCCGCCCTCGCATCTTTCTCACGTGTTGTTGCCATTTCCCTGAACTTTCCGCTTCTTCGTCGAGACCTCAACCAGCAACATAGGTATAGAGAGAGAGAGAGAGGAGCGTTTTGAGAATGAGCAAGACGGGATTGGGAACAAGGACGCGCGTGGGTAAGTACGAGATTGGGAAAACGCTGGGCGAAGGCACCTTCGCCAAGGTCAAGTTCGCTCGCAATGTCGAAACTGGCGAACACGTTGCCATCAAAGTCCTCGACAAAGACCAGGTCCTCCGCCACAAGATGGTCGAACAGGTTGGTTCCTTTTTATCTCTCTCCACCAGATCTGATAAGATTCACGTCTTTTCTTCTTTATTACTGCAAAAGAAACACGAATTAAATATAAGAATTAAGAACAGAGAGAGTATTAGATTACAGATGCAGCCGTATCAAAATTTGAATCATGACTCATGACTCATGACATGAAAAGGAGAATATAAAAAGAGATAAGAGATGCTCAGGACGCGAATACCAGGCTGAGGCGTTCGATCGCGTACATTACTGGGACTTTATTCGGTGATCCAGAACACTGATCTTGTGGGATTTACCTTGGACGGTGATCGTTCGGTTTGGGTGTTGAGATCAGTGGCCATCTAAATCATCTAACCTGCACGTATGGATACACCCACAACAGCCACAGGAAAGACCTGGATCATGCGTTTGATTCTCATCTGAGCTCTAGATCTGGATCCATCTGAGGTGGGCCCCACCTGATTAACGACTCAGATGCGTTGTTATGAGCACAGCTGCTTTGGATTACCCAGAGCATCAATCAATCAACATCATGACACTGCATTAACAACTAATTAATTAATTTACTGTGGTTACCAGATTAAAAGAGAAATCTCCACCATGAAGTTGATCAAGCATCCGAATGTAATCAACATCTATGAGGTATTGTGCAGCTTTTTTTCATCCTTTATTGATAGATGAAACTGGCATTGGATTGTTGTGATCTATCTTACAAGTTACGATATCATGTGAAGAATCATTCCTTCTGTATTGTGTGTTTGTTGAACTTCTTATATCTTTGAGTTGCTAGTTGCTTTTGCTGCTGCTTAGCATCCAAATCATTGCAGAATGTGATTACCTGTTGGATGAACCTTGCCATTGATATATGACACTTGATGATCTGATTGCTGTGTTGCCCTTACATGGATTCAAAGTAAATAACTATGGAAATATGGAATCATGTTCTTTTAATCAACCTTTCTCATGTGCCCCTTTACAGGTCATGGCAAGCAAGACAAAGATATATATTGTGCTTGAATTTGTCAATGGAGGCGAGCTCTTTGACAAAATAGTAAGGCTTTCTGCTTTGATTTTATTCCATTGGACAGCAAATTAGATTCAGTCCTGTGTTTAATGGTAGAAGAAGGCTGTATGTATGTACATATGTGAATGGGATGTGTGTGTGTGTCCATATTCCATGCTTGTCCACACACAATCTTGTCTCTTTCTTTGGTTTGTATGGTGACATTACATATCAATTCAATTCTTCGATTAATAGGTCAACCATGGGAGGCTTCGGGAGGATGAAGCTAGGAGATATTTCCAGCATCTTATTAATGCTGTGGATTATTGTCACAGTAGAGGGGTATACCACAGAGATTTGAAGGTCTGTCAAAACCAATGAATTTATTTTCTTGTAATTTTTATTTAGTTTTGTTTGCTGCTAGTAGACACTTGACAATGGTCTTTAGCACAATTTGAAGGTGCGTATTCTTACAACCATGTAAATTGCTGGTTCATGTCATGTTACCGATGAGAAAAGGAAAGAAGTCACCATTGTTAACTTTCTTTCATTTTGGTTGTTATGTAGCTAGCAGTCTATTCATCTTTTGTAGTTCTGCCTTTTTGCAGCCTGAGAATTTGCTCCTGGATTCTTTTGGAGTTCTTAAAGTTTCAGACTTTGGTTTAAGTGCATTTTCTCCACAACTCAAGGCAAGTATCGTGTTCATATTATAAGTATATTTAAAAAGTATTGTATCTGTAGAAGTGCTCTAAAGCTTGTTGGTAACAAGGAATGGCTCAGTTACTGAAGTTTGATACTGACAGATTCCTTACTAAAGACGTATGTTCTATAGTCTGTTATCTTCTTTGGAGTGGGTATATACTCTTGTGGAGGCCTTGTGCAATGTGAATGCCCATATTAAATCTCTTTAGCAAACCATACCTACCAAAACCTCGAGGTGTTAATAGAGGCAACGGAAATACTTTTCAATACTTCCCCTCAGGTGAAACTTTTTTTTTTTAAGTGGAACCTGTCGGCACACATTTTATGGCATGCACATTTCAGTACCAAGTTGTTCCTCCTAAGATTTGAATTTGTAACTGGTTGGCTCTGATATCATATTATGTTTCCTTATCCAACCATTTCCTACTAAACCCTCAAGGCGTTTGTAGAGGCTGTGAAAATACTTTTCAATAATCAGGTGGAATCTTCTTGGACTATTGTAAGTTTCATCCTTTAAGAACTTTAGAGTAGTGAAGAATGTTTGCCTGTTGAGTAATATCCAAGCTTTACTTGTTTCTGGGATAACCAAAACTGGGATTTCTCATAAAAAATGTTATTCATCAAGCTAGTTTTATGCTTCCCATCTGTACAGAGCTTTGTAAGAGGGAATTCATAAACCTGTAATTATGCACTTTACTCAACATCTTGGAGAAGTCTTTTCTTGTCCACTGTATCATACATCTCTCCCTTATGGGGTTAACCTTCTTTTTTTTTTTTTTTTTTTCCTTCATATCTTTTAGTAATGGCAGCTTAATAAATTAATTTGTAGAGAAGCGATACATCATATCATCTATCTTTTAATTTAGATTGACCGACAACTGTATGCCAGTTCTTGTAAGACATCCGAAGATTTCTCTTTTTGGTGGTGAATTTTCATTCTAACCAACCATATATTGAAGAGTATCCTCTATCAGGCAAATCACGACTTCATAATATCGAGCTTAGGTTTTCCTAGCAATTTTATACTTGAAGAGGACAATCATTCTGATCAATATTCTGCATGCCTCAGGAAGATGGGCTGCTTCATACTGCCTGTGGAACCCCAAATTATGTTGCTCCCGAGGTATTTAAATCGATCTCATTGCCTTTATAAGAACAGAGTGAAACATTCTGTTATACCTTCTGTTATACCATATTGAGATCAAATTCATCTGATTAACATCTGATTAACCTCACTCTTATAGGTGCTGAATGATAAAGGCTATGAAGGTACAACAGCCGACGTATGGTCTTGTGGTGTTATTCTTTTTGTTCTTATGGCTGGTTATTTGCCATTTGATGAGGCAAGCCTCATGGCTTTGTATAAAAAAGTAAGTTTTTCAGCCTTATGTTAACCATTTTGTCATTTCTGCAATGAAATTTTTTAGAAGACTCATACAGGCTCTACTTCACATGAATTCAGATCTATAAAGCAGATTTCACATGTCCGTCATGGTTTTCTTCCGGTGCAAAGAATTTGATCAAACGCATTCTTGACCCAAATCCTCGCACTGTAAGTCTAAAAATTTAATTTAACAGATTTCTTCACTAAATCCCATTCGAAGAAAATTTCATTTAGGGAAAAACTTCATATTGATGCGGACGGCGTATGATGCGGGGTGGGTAAGGGACGAAGATGGAAGATGAAGGGGGTAGGTCAGGAGGCTTCACACTTGAAAATGTTCGCCTCACGCCAAACTCCAACACTAGAGGGAGGCAAATTTCGCTCATCGCAGGAGGAAGAAGAAGAGAGCAAGAGCACCCAATAGTTTTTTCATTAATCAAATCTAAATATAGCCTAGGAGGCCTTACAATGCTTAAGTAGGAGAAAACATAAACCTAAAGTTAATCTGGATCATCCAAACAAATCAATGGCTAGGATTAAAACATCCAATCTACTTAAAACTTAAACAATGAAATTAAAATAACTCTAGGTAGACTAAAGATAGGTGGGCTGGCCTGAAGGTGGGACAACCCATGGGGACAACGGGTTTGTCCTGCATCACATATGTTTGCCTCAAGATAATCAACAGTTTATTCAGGACGAAGCTCTTTATTTGTAGTCCACCTGTCAACAATCTAGATCTTGTCTGTTCTGCCATGCTTGGGTGGCACTACAAAGAGTCTTCCAACTATGATCCCATCTGGTTGATGCAGGCCAGTGGTTGGCTAGCTAATTTGGCCCAGTCCATAGGCCCAACATGATATCCATTTAATTAGAAGTTTTAATTACTTAAGAGTCTTATAGAGTTGTGATTTATATAGAAATCTTTAAAATTAGGAGTTTTATTTGATTTGAATTGTTAAGCGAGTTTAGTTTCCTTTACTGTTTAGGAAAGTAGAGTCCTACTAAGAAAGGGAGTGTCTAGCCCTTCCTATAATTATGTCATCCCTCCATTAGGAGAGTAATTCATGATTATTTAATAGAGATTGGTATGTTTGGTTTGTTGTTTCTCTTCAATCGAAGAGTACTCATAGGCATAGTTGTCAATTCTGTTCCATCCCAGTCGGAGCTGGTTGGAACGTTTCGGAATTAACCTTGGGCGGAAGGGAATGACCCCTTGAAAGTTTTCTGTCATTCAGGTTGTTCCGTTCCCAATTTTGGCTCCAATTCCACCCCATTCCAGCAAAGGTTTCATACTTAATTCATATGTATTTAAAACTAGAAAATGGAAAATTGTAGAGTGTAGTTTAATTTAAGTGATGTAATTATGGATTTTTAGTATTATTTTAGCATTCAACTATTTTTTTTTTCAATTTAAAGTATTCTTTTATATTTTTTTCATTTTGCTGAAATGGAATACCAAAATTGACAGGAAACATTCCACTTTAAGGTCAAACCGGAACGGCAACTAGAATGGAATTGACAACTATGCTTATAGGTGTTGAGTTCCAAGAGGAATTTGGCCAATTCTCATATGCAGGGTTTCCATATGCGGACTTGGTCTTCATTGAAATCCGTTCAGGATTCGAGAATCTCTTCCATAGAGTTTGTCTACACCCGTTCCATCACTGCTTGTGGATCCAAGGCCACGTTAATTGGTATTAGAGCGAAGATCTATTCTCGGATCGTCGTCCTAATCACCGATTCAAGGTAACCCGTGAACCCCACGCATCTCTTCTATGCATTATTATCGTCACCATCAAACCCATCCCAACCCATCTCTGCCTAAACCCCACCACCGTCGAATCTCCCTTAATCACAAAACCGACCTTTTTCCCAATCGAACCCCAATCCCCTCCTGCCTCTTTCCCACCCACCTCACACAACCCCTTCACCGAAACCCTCAGTTACAAGCCCCTTCCCTGCCAATATTTGAAACCCCCAAAACCCATTCGCAGTACCCATCACCCAAAACCCTAAGCCACAGATCCACTAATCAAACCCAGCCAACCCCAAATCAATCCACGACCATAACCCTTACCGACTTGAAGCCCTCTCGACCTTCCAAATCCTCGACCCCATCTACCACCCCACCCCCATCTCTTGCAGTATGTCAGCCAAACCTCTTCCCACTTCACCGAAGCCCTCACCCAAACCCATCCTCACTCCATTCGACCTTCCAAAACCCATACCCAGATAAAAAACCCTAAACCCCCAATTCTTCCCTGCCGAAACCTAACTCACTCAAGTCCCTCTCCAAAACTTACTGCAATCATCCCAAACCAACAACCTCCCATCTCCACACTATTCCGACACCCTATATCAATCCAACCAAAACCCTAAAACCCAAATCCCCTTCACCCTCATTGAATCCATACACCCTTCGAAACCCCTCTTCAGCGGCTTCCTAAACCCATAAAAAAAAAAAAAAAAAGAATAACGAAAGATAGAAAGGAAGAGGAGAGAGTGTGTGAGGTGAGACGGAAGCGTACCTGGATTTGTAGTAGTGGATCTCTTCTCCTAGCCTCATCATCACCGACATCTTGCTCGATTGCTCCATTTCCATCACCAAAACCTCAAGGTGAGCATCACCTTCGTTCTTCATCAGTGTCAACATCCCACTATCGACATCGCCAACAACTAACAAAGTTGGCCTTCATCATTGTTACACTAACTCAGGCGAGCTCATCATCTTCGCTGTCATTGGCCGTTGACTTACAATTCTTCAAATTCATCTCTCGGCATTCACCAACAGAGGTCTTGCTAGCCTTTTCAACTCTCTTTCGGGCACGAGGAATGAAAAACGGAAGGGACCTTTTTTCTAGCCTCTTAACGAGATGGGTCAAGCGGACCCGACCTAAACAGGGTCTCTCAGCTCAGCTACTCCCCCATAGACTCCATATGGAGACTGTATGAGCACCGTCTCCAGTAACAAATCAAGAGTGGTGTCTCTCAGCTCGGTCACTCCATAGACTCCATATAGAGACTGTCTGAGCACTGTCTGCAGGAACAAATCAAGAGACAACCGTGCCATCTAATATCTGCAGGATTTGTGTGTTGTTTTGACTCAAGTTGGCCCCCATTCAAATCAGTTTGACTAAATTTAGTCATTTATCTTTGAAAAGGGTTATTTTGGCCATCCAAGATCTGGTCAACGAGCCGTTTTCGCCTGCATACTTTTGAAAACAATATCTATATAGTAGGTCAGCCTGTTCTTTCCAATCGTTAAGTTTTCACGTCCCTCTTGCATCCAATTCATTATGAGAAACATTGGACCCTCAAATGAAGTTCAAGGCTATTTATATTAGTACAAATATAGAAATTGGTATTTTTAAGTATAAGTTCTACTTTGATCAATTTCTTAATTTGAAGCAACGAGAGTTGTCCATTGATAAATATACCCACCAATTTCAAGAATTGGAATATTTATATGCATTGGATGAGACGATTCACATGATGTAACTCATTTTATTAGAGGTTTAGAACTAGATATAGAGGAGAAAATGAAAATTTGCCGAGCCATTCAAGAAGCATACAAAGAAGCTATCGTGTTGAGCATATGTTTCGACAATCTCACATGCAACGATGTAAATCTCAAGAAGGAAAGTCCCAGCAAATAAGAAGAGCTTATATTGTTGATATTGTTGAAACACCTTTTTTAGGAGAGGATAATGTCAAGCTTGTCATACGCCGACTTCTCACCACAAATGCGAAGGAAAAAGAAGAATGGAGACAACATACAAAATTTCAAATACGAGTAAGTTGTGTAGGCAAGTTAGTTAATCTAGTTATTGATCGTGGCAACGTGATAAATTTCGTTGTGTAAGAAATGATTGACAAGCTTCACTGGCCAACCGAGAATCTCTCGAAGCCCTATAGAGTTACCTAGGCCAATGATGTAATCATTCCAATAACTCATCGATGCATGTTATCTTTTACGATTGGGAATTATGAAGACAATATTTGGTGTGATGTGATCAATATGAATGTCACTCACATCCTTCTTGGATGACCCTGGTCTTTTTATCTGAATATGCATACTTAAAAAAAAAGAGAAGAACATACATTCTTTTCTTTGGCAAGGACAACTGATCGAGCTCATTCCATTGCCATCGACGACACCTTCTCTATCTACATCATCACCTCCAATCGAAGAATCAAAGGGTGAGCAGAAGGAAGAAATAGAAGTCGTGATTGTGCCACAACAACTACAAACCATGATGAAAGGCATCAAGGATGACATTGAAAAGCAAGTTCAAGAAACTGATGATGTCATGACACAGTCCGATGAAATGACATATAAAACTTCAACTATGGAGCATATTTCAGAAGAGCTAGAAAACAAATGGACTAAAATTATTTCTATGGATAGTGTTGATAAAAAAAGGCAAAGACGCAAATGAAGAAGGACGAGCGTGTTGAAGACATAGATCTAATGAGCAAAAAATCTAATCATTCAGTAAATCTAACAGCAGTTCAAGAGACATCAATAGAAGAGCAAATCTTTGAAGTCCCCCACATTAACTTCATCTTCGGGAATCAATGACGGATATTCAAAGATCATGATCCGTTGGTACAAATGCAACAATTGAAGCATCTAATGGTCTGATCACTTATCTGAGCTAAATGCAAACATCGAAAGAAGCAACACCTCCAATGTACTTCTAAGTGGAGGAATAAATCAAATCAAGCCTCCAAACTACATGAAGAGTGAAGATAAAGAACATCGAAAGTTTGTATGATGGATTTTCGACCGAGGTGGACATTTACAAAACTCGATGTCAAGTTCTCTCCAAGGCAGGGAGAACTGATGCAAGTCAAACCCATGGTTGACCAACTAATTGGGCCCAATCCACGGGCCCAATGATAATCATTTAGTTAGAAATTTTAATTACTTAAGAGTCTTATAGAGTTGTGATTTATTTTAAAGTCTTTAAAATTAGGAGTTTTATTTTATTTGAATTGTTAAGCAAGTTTAGTTCCCTTTATTGTTTAGGAAAGTGGTGTCCTACTAGAAAAGGGGATGATGTCCAACCCTTCCTATTAATTTGTAATCCCTCCATTAGGAGAGTAATTCATGATTAATCAATAAAGATTGGTATGTTTGGTTTGTTGTTTCTCTTCCGTGGAAGAGCGCTCGTACGTGCTGAATTCCAAGAGGAATTCGGTCAATTCCCATATGCAGAGTTCCCATTTACGGAGTTGGTCCTCATTGGAATCCATTCGGGATTCAGGAAACTCTTTTGTAAAGTTTGTCTACATCCATTCCATCATTGCTCGCGGATCCGAAGTTGCGTTAGACTGAAAAAGGTCAAACTATTGTGATGGCCGATAGGGGGGGTGAAAGTATCCAGCTCTTCTTATTAATTAATTGACCTACAAATGCATTAAGACTCAGAAGCTCCCCATAATGAAGGGCATGCAAAACCACATGCATGCATGTGCACGTGCTACAATGCCTAGAAGAAACGCAACCCAAGCTCTTTAAAACGCATATACACAAAAGTTTGTGTATCACCTCTTCCTTGAGTCGAGCATTTTCGAGTTGAAGGTGCTCTACGAGGAAAGGGGATGTTCAACCCTTCCTAATATGTAATCCCTTCATTAGGAGAGTAATTCATGATTAATCAATAAAGATTGGTATGTTTGGTTTGTTGTTTCTCTTCCATGGAAGAGCGCTCGTAGGTGCTGAATTCCGAGAGGCATTCGGTCAATTCCCATATGTGGAGTTCCCATATACGGAGTTGGTCCTCATTGGAATCCATTCGGGATTCAGGAAACACTTCCGTAACTTTTGTCTACACCTATTCCATCACTGCTCGTGGATCTGAGGCTGCGTCACTACTGATTTGGCAACGGAGGAACTTTTATTTTATTTCCTGTCAATGACGGGTTCCAGCTGAGGGTTCAATGGGGTAGATCTGTTAAATGCAATCCTTGTCCATTTGTATTTTGTCTTGAATGTCAGGCTCAGTCCTGACCTTCAGATCTTATTGTCGGACCAAGTCTGGCTCTTAAAAGTCAGAAATGGGCCTATATGATGGCCCAAGGAAGTGTACCTGGGATGAAAGATGTGGATCACTAAATGTTGTGGCTGGCTGACCTGTATAGAAAATGGTTCTAAAACCTGGCCAAGTCTTTAGTTGACTTGGACTCATTACCTTCTGAGTCGATTCATCCCGAGTCCTGGGGGAGAAGGTCAAAGCTATTTTTTTTCTTAACTATTTTTATGTTGTAAGAAGTTGTTGGAGGCATTTGGAGTCCATTTGCATTCGTTTTAGCATATCAAAACCATATTTGGTGGAAGATTAAAACCATAAAAAAAAACAAAGCAAATGATCACCCACCTGAATAAAAATCAAATGTGGCCACATATTAGTACTTAAGTTACATTCTGAATAACTGAAACACGTGGCTTAAATTTACAAGACATAATTCTCTATTTTCTATTGTATTTATTATTTTCCGTAATTTTTTAGGTTTTTGGAGGCTCTAGTGGGCCGAATGGGTCCAACTTGGTTGAGTTGACTCAAATCCAGGGGGCTTCTTCACCCCCTGGTACCGAGTTTTAAAACCTCGCTTAAGAATGCTCGGTCCAAACAAAAAGGTCTGTGATTAGGATTCCTATAATAGCCAACTTTGTTTAGTGGCCATAGTTTTTTTCTTTTCTTTTTTGGTCTATGTTATTAAATTTTCTCTATAATTTCCATTTGATTATGCTCTGGTTGATTAATTTTGTTTGCAGCGCATTACAATTCCAGAAATTTTAGAAAATGAATGGTTTAAGAAAGGATATAGGCCTCCTGATTTTGAACATGCGGGAGCAGTGAGCCTTGAGGATGTGGATGCTGTTTTTAATGATTCAGAGGTAATCACATTCGTTCACACTCTGGTTCAATGTTCACATGACCTGAAGTGCATTAAAAACCAAACAGTGCGCAAGAATGCATACAATCCAACTATTGAAGTGTTAAGCCTGTCAGTTACATTTCTTTATTTCTATTTGCAGGAACATCTTGTAACTGAAAAGAAAGAGAAACCCACATCAATGAATGCATTTGAGCTTATTTCCAAGTCTGGGAGTTTTGATCTTGGAAATTTGTTTGAGAAGCAGATGGTATGTTGCATAACATAGACGGCATTTCCTTTTAGTTATATATGCAATATGTGTCACATGGAAGAATAAAATATAATGTACAATGATGGCTGAAACTTTAGGTTGGGGAAGGTGGCTTTTTTCCATTTTTTGCTTTTTTCCATTTTTTGCTTTTTTCCATTTTTTATTTTTTTATTGGTAAGTGGTCATATTTAAGTAGCATAGCTTGGGGGTTTTAACTGAAGATTTCTTTTTCCCTTTTTTAATTTCCAAATTGTAGGGCCTTGTCAAACGAGAAACACGTTTTACCTCTCAACGCCCTGCGAATGAAATAATGTCCAAGATTGAAGAAGCTGCTAAGCCACTTGGATTCAATGTTCGCAAGCAAAACTATAAGGTAATTTCTTTCCCTCTTTAAGGAAAAAAGGATATAATTTTTGTCCATCAATTGCCAACCTATATAGTGTTCCCTTAACTGCATTATCTATTTTACTCTGTTACAGATGAAGTTGCAAGGCGACAAAACTGGAAGGAAAGGCCACTTATCTGTAGCTACGGAGGTATTGAATTGACTGAAATATGAAACTGTGTCAAATTTACACTTTGCAGTACTTGATAGATGGGAGATGTAACTGGCTAATTAAATATAGGCCTAGAAAAGAAATTGACATTTTCTCATAGAGCGAATAGGTTAACAGACAGCTTTCTCCTTTATTTATTGTTTTGATTTGAACAGACTCAAGCAAGCAAGTGTGCTGTTCATAACACTGGCCCAGGATTCCTGACTCATCCTTTTGGGTTAGCATTTCCATCAGTATGTAGCCCTTGAAGCACGAATGTGTCACAGCTGAGTATCTTACAATCATAAACAGCTGAACCTGGTTCATGTATTGTGGAGCACTGATTTCAGAAGTTTTGCTGAAACTAGTACAACGGGTTTACATTTGCAATTTGGGCTAATGGTTTGCATTTGGAATTTGGTGTGATGAATTGCATCTTTTAAATTTTATTTAGTTGTAGCTTCCATTATTGAGAATATATTGGAATCTACAATCTATTTTTTTTCATCGCTCAGTAAGCCTGATAAGAATCAATGCTGATTAAAAAAGAAAAAAGAAGGAATCAATGAAGACCCCTAAAAAACCCAATTGACACACAAATGGGTCCGTAGCTTTGTGTTTGACTTGGGCAGGTTGACACATTGACTTGAAGACTCAACCACAGAACCACTCTTGAAATAAGAATCAATTATGATTAATTCCCCTAAAAAATTCACCTAACACACAAATGGGTCCATAGCTTTGTGTTTGACATGGGCAGCTTGCTTGACACACTTGACGACTTGACCACTCTTGAAATAATCTTCTATGTACTGTCTAATTAGCACATAAATGTGACTTTAACTTCACTGTCTTTAGTCAACTTGATGGCTCGGTTAGTGATAATACAAATGCACCCATCTTTGGTGTATGCTGATGCTATAACCAGCCAAACATGCCAAGTGGAATTTCAGTTTCATTCTGGATTTGTCTGGTAAGAGGGCATGTTTTAGTTCCCTTAATTTAGTAGGATCGGTTTCGTCTTCTAAGTTCTAACCAACTGAAGAACATGATTTTTTTTTCTCTTTTTTTCAGGTCTTTGAGGTTGCCCCTTCAGTCCACATGGTTGAGCTTCGCAAGACTGGCGGCGATACATTAGAGTTTCACAAGGCATGTGGTCATTTTCAACTAAAATTCTATACTGAGACATCTTGGTTTTCTTTGTTCATGTTCTCACCAAAGAAAGATGTCCAAAGTTCTAACTTAATATTGTTTTTTTCTTGTCAAACTTTTTGCACAAATGACAGTTCTACAAGAGCTTTTCATCTGGATTGAAAGACATTGTCTGGCAACCTGAAGCAAACCCATCGACAAGGTGATTCTCAGGTCCCTTTTTGTGCAGGTCGTAGCAGTCTCTCTCTCTCTCTCTCTCTCTCTCTCTCTCTCTCTTCCTGGAGTTGAATGGATGTAAGGGGTGCTTTCAAGAATGAGGCCCACCAACGGTAGGATGCATCGATTTAAATTGCCAGAATAAATAGCTGAGATACAAGCTGGATTACCATGTGGGTTGGCATGTATGTAGTCTTAAAGGGGCACAGAATTCTGTGAACTCTTTAACGAGGTTTACTGTACGTCCAGGTAATAAATGTATTGAAACCTCTGTGCTGTACAAAACAAGTTGCAGCTCTTTGGATTAAAGACCCTCCATTGCTCGCAATTGAATATATCTTTTGATTTTTGTAGCTGCTCTCGAGTGTCTGTCTAACATTGACATTTGTGGTGAAGTTAAATTACTGAATAGATGAAATCATATACCTATGAATAGCTGGAAGAAAAAAAAGAACACTTTTGCAAATCAGATTTCATAGTTCTGGGATTGCTTTCTTTAAGACGATTTTGCACTCGAAAGATCAGGCGGATGGCACAGTCATTTTCAGATACAACAGCCCGACATGAAAATTGAGAAAATAAAATGGAAACTTGGTTTGTGTGAGGGTTTCACGGATATCCCGGTATAGCGAGGGTATCGCTGCTCAACAAAACAACATAAAAAAAAAAAAAAAAGGGCCCCAGGGACTACTAAGGTCTCATTAGCAACTAAAAAAATGGTCATTTGATTTGAGCAATAGAATAAACATGTTTGGTGTAAGATGTGAAATAGATTCATCAAGCGTAGCATATTTTTCCTTATAAACCTTTCTTATCATCTTCTTTTCTTTTTGATGTTTGGACCATACTCCTCTCACAAAACGACATTTTCCGTGGCATACAATCTAAAGTGTGACCACTGACGAAGGCACATGGTCTTTGCAAACAAGTGCCTACCTTGCCACCTTCGGGTGCAACTTGGGATGGCCCCAACTTCAACCTGTTGCGTTTGGGTTAGACTCGGCCCTGATTTTTTTACCCGCGTGGAATTCAGGTTGAGTTTAGGTTTGGGCTTTGGGCAACTAAATTTGAACCCGGCCTGTGGGGCCTACTTGGGGTCCCACCAATCATTGAAACATATCAATGTAACCCATTTGTATGCAAAATCGTAAGTCCATTGAACGATCTTAACACCTTGATCCATAGCCCTTCCAAGTTTTAATAGTTTTAGAAGGTATCATTGTTTTACTTCAATCTCACAGTCAATCCCATTTGAATCAATATAAATAAATATGGGACTAGTGACATTTAAGGGATTGGTTGTAGGTCATTGGGTTGGATGGAACACAATGCATGGCCCCATGCATTGGTAGAACCAGGATTTTTTTTTTTGGGTGGAAAGCTATGGTCGATAAATAATGTTATAATTATTTTTCTACAATTCTTTTCCCATTAATAATGACAAGCAAATAGACATTAAAAATGTTTTTTGACAAAAATGAAATTAAGTAATGTATCAATTGAATTCCTAAAGGTTTCTTTCTAGGGCATTTTTTTTTTATTCCTAATTGATTTGTTATGTGAGATTATAGTAATGGAGCACAATCGGTCAGAATGAAACATAATAGAATTCATTGGTTGAGACCCAAAAATGATATCTTGGAAAACCAAGTGATGGGTCCATTTAAAGAGAAGTAATTAAATGACACTCATAGAATAGGGATAAATCATATACAAACTTGACCTATTGAATAATTCTCACAAGCCTCCGCCTAGGTTGGAAAACTTGCTACGTGGACTTGACCCTTTTCCAAACTAAGGTGATTGGTCGGGACCATGGTTCCTCCCTCTTCTAGAGCTAGAGATCTTGGTATCGACCCCCGGTTCCTCCCTCTTCAGGAACCGAAGGTTAAGTCCACTTGTGCTACCACCCAGGGGCCACAGGGATTTTACTCGGCTTCTCTCTGGGCCCTGAGGGAATAGTCCAACCCAAAGGGTTGGGAACCCTTCATTTAAAAAAAAAAAAAAAAAAAAAATACTATGGTGATTGGTCCGAGAATCAAGTTGATGGGTCATCCCTACTGTCCAATAGTTAAGTCACTTGTTTGATTACCATCTGTTTTAAAACATAACCTGCTCACAAAAGTATATCATGTAATGCAAAAGAGGATACTGATTACCCATCTTAACGACTCAAAAACCTTTTGTTGAATTTTCTTAATCATCCATTTTCTTTCAGAGCAGGCTATTTGATCAAATGATCAGGACCGTCCAAATTCCTCTGCTCTTTGGGCCATGGAGGTTAAAGCTCCCACCTACGTTGCACATAAACATGAGAAATGAACCATCATGGAATCCATGCAGGAAGAGAGAGATGCCCTGCCCAGTTCCCCTACCTCTCAAGCCTCTCCCACTAACTCCTGCTTCCCTACCGCCCTACACATGATTATCTATCCTCATGAAGAAAGGGGAAAAAATCAAGGAAACAGGACCACCTGTCAATGGAAACATCAACAGATAACCCAATCTCTCAATCTCTCATTTTTGGATCTTTCCTATTAACATCAGACATGGGGTAATAAAATCAAGAAAAGAGGCCTGGATTTTTGGATTTTATGTTTTTTTTCTTCAAGCAAGATGGAATGTATATCATAGAGACATCTGCATATGAGCACCTGCAGCCATATATCATCAATATACAAAAATTATATTCTATATAATGCTTGTATATTTTCAAGATTTTATACCAAACCCAAACATTTGACTATCTGTATAGTCCTGACTTTAGTCTACCCAAACTTTACTCAGAGAAGGGAAATCTACAAGCCAGATCAGGTTTATGTTTGGTACAATTGGGTTTTATTTGGGTGAAGTTAGGGTTTGAGTTTGCCTACATATATTTGGGGTTGTATTTAACCATTACCTGACCCAAACCCCTATGCCTAGCATTAGCTGGGTAGTTAGTCAAAATGAAACCAAGCCAAATTCAGCTCTACAAGCACATGAGCCAATTTCAAACCCAAGCCCAATTGAGCTCAGATTGACCGACTTGAAAGCTGAGGGTGGCTTGTCAATTTCACATGCGATAGGAAAATGGTCCACATATGTAAATGATTCACATATAAATTATTTTGATATGCAAATGAATCACATGTGAAACACATTCCATTGTTTGTCATTTTCATACCTCTTCAAATGTGTATCTAAGTGTATCCAATGGTCCATACGTTTCTCAAAGATTTTTTAAGATTATTGATGAATCAACATCTTAAATTTGACCCCATGCATGGCCATATTTGTTCATATAGAGAGGATTACCCGTTTGGATCGTAAAAGTGGGGCCCACAAAAACTGAAAAAATAGTTCTAATAGTCTGGATTTTTTTATGAATTCCTCACAATCTATATTGATCCAATGGCTGAAATTTTGCATCAAAGCCGTTTTTCGCCTTACTAAGATGATTAATAGTCTGGATCAAGATTTAGGCCCCACTTTGATAATAATAATAAATAAATAAATAAAAAAAAAAAAAAAAAAAACTGCGAAGATGGTGTTTCAACATTGTAGATATACTGTAGCTCTGCACTTTTTGAGGATGGTGTGATTGGGTTTCAGTTCTGTCACTTTTTGCACACCAGTTTCCCATGATTTTCTCACCTACTTTTCACAAACAAAAACGGTGCTGTGAAAGAGTTACACATGGAGACCCATTTACACACGTAAATGTAAGGAACAAACGACCCTTAACTGCTTGAGTACAGCAGTAAATAACTGTGTTTCAGAATCATTCTTGAAAAAAAAGAACACAAAACTGCGTTTCAGAAATTTGTACAGGTGAAACCGCTCTATATCATAGCCATTTGATCTTTCTTCCAGTGGGTAATGAAATAATACCAGCCTCCACTTGCCTGGAGAGACTTCTGAGTTACGATAAGAGTTTCGAAGTCAAAGGGTTTCAAAGCCGATGTGATCTGAGTTCTGACATAGCATTTACGAGCAAATTTCTTCAATCGATGACAGCTGATAAGTTGTTCAAGTTTGGTTTCTTTCAGTCATAGATTTCTGCTACCGTTCACTGGCTCACGACTTCAGGACTCATTGCAGATTAACAAACTGGAACATTGATCTTCTCAATTCATATTTGGAAGATTAACAAAATGGAAAATTGATCTTCTCAATTAATATATATTTGGAGTCAAAGTTTTAGGGAGCTTCAATTGGCAAGGGCGAAAGTTTTAGAGAGGGGTAGTTTAGGAAAAAAATTTTATCTTCTAATGCCGTGGGGAGAGTAAAATCCCACGTGCCAATAGAAGGTCCTAAAGTTTTATCCTTTTCTGATTCATCCATCATATGCATATCATATATACTTTTAGTATGATTTTTTCAGAATATGTTTTTTATACTATATATTTTGAAAAATATCAGACTCTATATGAATATATATATATATATTATTAGGGATAAAAGATTAAATTGGTTAGAGAATATTTGAGACTATTTCAATTGAATAACCTTATATATATCTTTTATAGGTTATGAGTTTGTACAAATAAAAATATGTTTTTTTTTAGAGCAAAAGATACTGCAAATTTTATTGAAATAATATAGTGCCTCTTCTTGGTAGTATCACCGGTCATGATCTTGGGCCGTTTGTCTTTCTCACTCGTCAATAAAAAACAAAAACAAAAACAAAAAAACACTCCCTTTTTCTTTTCTTTTTTTGGTAAAAAAAGCAGTCTCTTATTCATGCATTTATTCAAATCTTCCTTCTTGTCACCTTCATCAAGTTGCCTAATGAATGATCTGATTTAGTGAGCCATCAGTTTTGATAGACTCAAATAGAGATAGGGTTGGTTGCAACAGTGATCGTCAGCAAAATTACGATCATTTTAATGACATCAAGGACTTGTCTTCATCATTGAAATCCACATCGAGCCTCAATGAGTCATTGATTATCCCGTTGAATGTATTCATGTGCTCCAACTATCACACCCTTTCTCCATTGTCAATCTTCAAATGCAACTTGTTGGTCAGATTCTTCCCCATGTAGAGCTTCTTAAGCTTTTCTCAAAGGTCCTTTGCGGTTTCTTCCTCCATGACGTTGAGTATAACTTCGTGAGAAAGATACTGCTCAATCGAACTAACTACTCTCTCATCTAGATCTGCCCAATATCATCATCATCAATTGTTGCGGCTTTTTTCCTTACTTAGCAACGCCACCTTAATTCCTTGCTGAATTAATATGTTTTTCATGATATTATATGAAGGGGGATTAACAGTTCATATTTACTTTTATCTTACCAATCGTACCATGCATTCCAAGGAAGGAGTATACGACTGCACTTGCGAGGGTAAGATAAGATATTTGATTCACTAGATTGTATAAACTAAGAAGGTTCCTTCTAATGATAGGTACAGGGGATTTTATTGTGAAATACTTTCTAAATAAGTTCAAGAAAATAAATATATGTATAAGATTATATTTAATATGCCTAATTTTAGAAAACGAAAGATGCTCTTATGAGAGATATCTCTCACCTCGTAGGAACATTTTCCTTAAAAAATAGCCTTCAAATAAATAATAATATAATACTTCTATAAAACTAACTTCAATACACAAAGACTCTCACATGTAAAATGCTAAACTTCAAGACACATATATAGACTCTCACATGTAAAATCCTATTTAATGTTAAATTTAAAAAAAAAAGGTGTTTAGAAAACAATATGAAATACTACTCAGCAAAAAACCTTCATGATGAGAATACAAATACTATCAGGGATGGAAGAAGGAATGGGTCAGGTCTAAATGGGCTTGGCAGTGTTGGGGATTGCAGGTTGACCCAACTTGTATCTTACTTGAATATGTAAATACACCCACCCAGCTCGCACCCAATGCTAGTCAACCAAGCCCAACCCACCTAAAATGTTATAGTTGTCGTATTTTTCTTTTCTTTTCTTTTACTAGGGATCTTTAAAGGAAAAATCCCCTCAAATCTTGAAACAGTGGCGGAGGATCCAAACTTTTAAATAACACAAAAGGCCCTTCCACCTCTTTTCCTTTTTTTCGACTTTTTTGATATTTTCATTCGCTCGTGAACATGGACATCCCTATTCATTTCTTCTTTTTCTTCGTGATTTCCTTCTTGCTTTTTTAGACTAAACATTTGCGTTTTCTTTACCACAATTTTATCTGGAGGTCTTCTACAGTCTTTTAATTAGCTAAAAAGGAATAAAATTCACAAATGATACAAATGCACACAAGTGATTGACACCCACAAGACCATTTTCATGAAATTCGGGGATTTTTTCATAACAATCATGTAAAGCTGTGTTTGTTGTATTGATCAATAAGGTCATATAATATAGGCTAGTAGTACTGGGCAATTGGTAAGCAGTCCAAGTATATGTGCCTGCTATAGTTTCTTTGTGGTGGTCTTGTGATCTAGTGCTCATCCTAATTAGGTCCTTATAGGATCCACCTGGTGGACTAGGATTCATATTTTTCAGAAATCAATGTTGGTTCTATAGTTGAAAACCATATGAAATATCCTTCCAGGTATGACGATCTAAAAGCATATTTCTAGAGGCCTACAATATGCTCGTTGACTTGATTTATAGCAATGGCATTTTCAGGAGTGGGCACTTACAGATTTGTAAGATAAATGGGGGCAATGCAAGTGGTGAGGTCTGTGAGGAAGATGATGCAATTTAGGCACGATTCCCCATTGAAACCTATGAAAATCATTTTTTGCCACAAGAAAAATGGGAGGAAAAACAAAAGAAGAAGAAGAAACAAAAGGTGATAATATTGTTCGAAAGCATTATTAAAAAAAAAAGAGTTAGGGAAGTCTTGCCGTCAATATTGAAAGTTTGGGTCATGCACCATTATTTCAAGATTTAGGAGGAAATTTTTTCTGTAAAAAGCTTTTTTTATTTTTTTTGTACTATTACATATAGCTCCACCTTTTCAAGTTACAATGGACTTACACAAAGATAGACCAATGCGTTCACACTATTGCCCCAAAAGAGGAACCCACCAAGTCAATCTAGTATAAATTTGCAGGTCAACCATAATTGTGTTTATATATATAGAGTGTTTCTATGAGTTAGACGGGCCAAACCATATCCGGCTTGTTTAACTGTGGTAGGAAATCATGACCCTTGAACAACCCATGCATATAAACTTTAGATGAGATGAGGATAATTATGTTTACCCGAGTAGTAAGGAGCGTTAGTTCTTAGGGCTCGAACCCTGATACGTCTATCGTGCTTGTGCATGGTTTCTTCCTGCTTGTGCAAACTTCTTTTCCGTTTGAGTGGGCTGCCTTCCTATGTGTATGCTGGCTCTGTCACATCCCGGACCCGAGAATCCCTTGTTTAGGGTGGTTCCCAAGGTGTGACACACGTATTCCCGTGAACTCGCATCTGTTCCGGACCAAATCCGAATTCACGAAGGAGAAAATTCCACATCTTACGTGTGAGGATTACTCACTGACACCTGTCAATGCACATTTATCTGCGGAAACATGTACAATATCAAAATTTAAAGCCATGATCAGTCCAATTATATTGTCATTTCTCTTTAACAAAACTACTGACTTAAATATCTTAAATGCATAATACATGAGTACTTTAGGGAACAACTAGTAGTTGCTTATCTCCAAGGAATATATTCCTAATTCAATGCAAAATAAAACGAATTATATGCATTACCTTAAACTAAGTGCAATTGAATTTCTTAATCTCAAACTCAAGATTTCTTTTCTGATTCGTACTCCGGTAATCATAGCTAACCGTTGAGCTTACCAATTAACCTCAAATTTGAATGACTAACTTCCTTTGGTGTCTTGAATCCCTGTGACACCAAGAGTAGTATCTCAAATACAACGATTTGGCAAGTATAGGCAAAATAAGAAATCACATAATGTTATCAAAAGTGAATTTAAGACAAGTAAATGTAATTTTGGAATGTCAATGATAAGTATCAACTACGCAAATTGTGCAAAGATCGAATAATTATGCTGATGAATCAATAAATAAGAAAACATACTAATATGGCTACTACTTTAAGCTCATCCTCTCAAAGAGAGCAAATCTAGTTGGGATGTCACCAGCGGCCCGGCCAAAGGCTAACTGGCTACCCGATTTTTGGAGTTCCGGTGCTCCAGACGACTTACTGCAGTAGTCTCTCAAATACGAACCCAAGTGCTGGCCCCGTCGGGCGTCACAGGGTCGAAGCTAAGTAGTGCCGACTCAATCGAATCAAATAAATCAAATTTATAAGTGGATTTGAGAGAGTTTATATTTCAACTGTCTATAATCAAATCAAGTGCTATTCTCAAATCAAATCAAATACTAATCTCAAATCAAATCAAATACTCATCTCAATCCATATTAAATTTCAAGACTGAATCGATATACAATATTTGACGAATAATGGCGAATTTCGAATAATGAAACCTCAAAAGAGATTGACAATGACATAACTCATTTAATTATAATGATTGATCTACCAACGAAGATATAACTCAATATGCAATGCAACAATTTAAGGAATCAAGGAGTCTTACTATCCATTACTCACCTATTTATTTTAGTCTCTCACCGTCCAACACAAGGTAAGTTTAGCAACTCAATGTATTACTACTTTTGTTGATGTCACTATGTATAAGAGGTACATTGAGTTTCTAAACGAACCCTAGTGGCATAGTATTAGACTAATAATTATCCATTAGACCCATTCATAAGGTTAAGGGTTCCATTTATAAGGTCATAATATTTCAAAAATTCCTAAGTTCCTATGGAATTGAGGGTGAGCACCAAAATCCATTAATGAAGGATCAAGGAGGGTTAAAAGGCATTAAGGGTAGTAATACGCTATTTAATTTGGCTCAAAACGACCTAAAAATGGGTTTAGGTCCACTCTACATGGGTTTAAGCGAGGGATTCCAGCACCTCTGCGTGCTTGAGCACGTCTCTGCGTGCTCGAGCACGCAGTGTCGTCCAGCAGCCACACGCGCTCGAGCGCAGCTTTGCGCGCTCGAGCACGCAGTGCAGAATTCCTCCGTGGAATTTCTGCTGATGCTTTCTCCTTCCCATTTACTCTCCAACTTCTTCTAACATAGTTCCTGCATAAAAATGGAGCCTCCTTGCTCCCCTTACAACATATATAATCACTCCCTTCCATTTCATTCATAAATCTTGAAATCATTCATTTAAAGGAAATTAAGAACATTGAGTACATATCATTGAATCAATGAAATAAACATGATGGAATTTCTTCTTATGCATATACTTGCCTCAATTTTAAGCTTTCCAAAATCTCTTCTACTCTCTTGGTTTAAAGAACCTTAAAAATCCCCAAATATTCAAACCCTAGGCACAATACACATGAAAATCACATGAATATGAATGCATTTCCATCACAAGAGTCTTTTAACTCTAATACAACTCAAAAATCCAAACAAAAAGAGGTTGGAACCTACCTCTTATAATAATTCCGAATTTGAATTTGGAGAAGAAATGGTTTCTTGAACCAAGAGGTGGAGATGAACAAGAAGAAGGAGATGAAGAGGAAGATGATCTCCTCACTTATTTTCACTTACACAATTGATTTGAGAAGAGAAAAAAGGAATGGGAGGAAAGAAATTGTGGAAGAAGCTCTCCCAGCACAGTGAAACGAATGGGATAGTTGAGTGGTTTAAAAGGATAAGGATGGGTTCTTTTAAGGGTGCCTAATTTGCAAAGAAGTCCATGGGTTTTGTGTATTTCCATAATGAGTCAAATGATGGCCCATTTTAGCAACGGTTGATCAAATGAAAGGAAGTTTAATACGAAAATCGACAAGCTCGTCGAAATACACACGATGATGTCAAAAGGATGTGCATCTGATGAAATTTGGAAAAATCATAATTTACATAAACTACCTTAATTAGTCACTAAGTATGATTAAATTAACTAAAACACAATTGATTAGCATTAAACAAGATCGGTTCGGGTTGGGGTGTAACAGGCTCTCTCTTGGATCCCAGGCCCCTTTACAGGATTACTAAAAAAAGAAAGAAAAAAAGAAAAGATGAAAATAAAGTTTTGATCAAATGTGGGTCGGTTCAGGATTTACCATCCCGATCTAATAGACACACAAGAAGAACATGAAAAGGCTGTGGTCTCTGACTTTCAAGAGAAAATTATATACTACTCAAATGCAGTCTGCAATTTATTGGTGTCTTCATTTTTATGACAGGCATTCAGTTCCTTTTTCTCTTTTTTTTTTTTTTTTTTTTTTTTTTAAATGAATGCCCAATGACTAGCTATCCAAAAGACCACTCATGGAGTAAAATGATGTTGATTGCTTCCTTTTTAACAGGCTTTTGACATGCCAAGAAAGATGTGGAATACTATCATGGAGTTTACATCTAATAACCTATCTCTTTAACATTTGCAAATAATTAAGTATCTCTATATTTGGTTTTATTCTACAACCACCCGTGGTCCCTTTTGCTACTGGATGCCAAACGCCATTGAAATTGCTTTTGAAGTTTTAACTACTCAATGGATTTTCAATAAATGCACTAATGAAGAACAAAATTAAACAACCTTTAACTACAATCAACCAGCACAACTTGTTAGTCGTTCAAATTTATTTTATTTTGGTAAAAGGGAATTAATTAACAAAAACTAAAGGCAACATACAGACCCAAAACCTCCCACAAACCAACACATCAAAGAAATCTCATTCCCCTTAGAAAAGTTTTGGTGAAAGGAGTAGCATATATTTGCCAATACATGAGCAGCACCATGGCGGTTCAAACTGAGGAAGAAAATATTGATGGCAACTGTATTGTTAATTTAGTAACAAAGACAATATTTTAGTTTAAGGGAAGCACTAAGATTTACTGTGAAATAGTATAAGGTAATGACTTTTTATTTTTGTAAAAAACCATTATTAGGTAAGTTGAAATAATAAAAATACAATGAGAGAATTAATGTTGTGTGACTCTCTCTCTCTCTCTCTCTCTCTCTCTCTCTCTCTCTCTCTCTAACAGCTCTTTTTCTCCCCAAACTCTATATAAGGTCTTATATCAAAGTTTCGAAAAAATATGCAAGCATACTATTTCTAATTTACATCTCCGGCCCTCTCATATTTGTCCCAAGCAAAGTTATCATTTTATGTTGGGAAAATCCATATTTCTGTCTTTTGCGTGCAAACTTGAGTTAAAATTGGGCATTAATTTTATTATATGGATAAATTTTCCATTGCAAACCACTTGCATGTGAGAAACATATTGTCTTTAAGAAACCATTAGGTTATTCCTTGCACTTTGTCTGTTCTTATTTTGTATTTTCTTCACTACCCTTATTGTTTTATTTATTTAATTGTCTATTTTTTTTCAAATTACACATTCTTTTAATGAAACTTCCCAACATAAATGGCAAGCATCATGGTGTGCATCACCTGAAACTTGGGTTTTTGTTAGCAAAATCCTGATTGTATTGTATCAATAATGTGATGTTTTAATTAAGTTCCTCGTGACTAATATTTCTGTTTGTTTTGTCATCATTTTAGAAAAACAAAATAATTAAAAAATTATGAATCTTTTTATCTAATTGCCTTTAAATTACTTGAGATATAAATAAAATCGCAAAATATAATCTAAAGTTGGTAGAACTCAGTTCCAATACATATCCACCTTAATTTGGACTGAATCCAAAGCAAATTGGTATGTGTCATCCCCAAAACCTTTACACATCTAAGTAATACAGACTCCTTGTTTAGCCAAAGGGTTTGCCAAGGGTGACTGACTCCTTGAGAGGGTTTTAGTATGTAATTAAGTACAATTAGGGGATGATACATTTCAGTTACATTGTCCCTCTCTCACAATGCAACACATCATATTCTTAGCAGTTTAGTTGTGATCGGTAGTACATCATGGAAACAAATTTCTTAAAGTGGGACACTGATGATAAATGTGTTAGAACAATGGATGGTATGGTGGGACTCGAAAACATTGTCTAAAACTACAGTACATGCCCTAGATATCCCATAACCAAAAGATCCGTGTTCTGTTATTTATAGTTGACAACGCTATGACACATTTATGGGATGCCATGGTAGGATGTGAATGTGGCATAGAAAGAGTCAACTTTCACCTTCCATGCCGAACCCAACCCCACTCAAATAAAAAAATTGGTCACCATCAGCCACCTGCATTTGCTCAGCTGTCCCTTTAGAGATTTAGTGTGGGAACGTAATTTAAATGAGCTGTTATTCATATCTTCATCCAAGTACTTGTTCAGTGTAATGTTACTTAATTTCATCGTTCTTCTTTATTTTTTATATGTCTATACTGATTAAAGAGTCTCCAAGATTGGGAGATGAACCCACTAGAAAGATCAAGTCAACTCGTTTTCTGGGGCCGGCTGGAGTCACTTTACATGCAGTTGGGTTTTCTAGAAGGGCTCAAGTTTTTAACTTTTTTCTTAAAATAGATACGAGTTCAAAACTTTTCAAATTATAATATATTAAGGTAGAAGGTTTTGGATCTAAGTTTGACTTTACTTTTTAATTTTGACCAAAAATTTATTTCGATTTTACGACTAGCAAGTTATTTTTTGTTTCTACAACTGCTAACATACTCTCTTCCACTTTCCACTAATATACTTCCCTTATTTGTGGACTCCCATCTTCTTCTTTTCTAACGTACACAAAATCATATCTCTTCATGTATACACGTGATTAGCACGAATTTTTTTGCTAGTTAGAGCTTAAATTTCTCAGTAAGTTATTAATTAAGGACAACCAGCCATTTCAAGGTATTTTTGGAGAATTTTTCTTTTGATTTTTTTAAATGCCCAAATTACCCTTTGTATGGGGGTGATTGCATTCATTTCCCTGGACAAACATTGATTGAGGAGGATTCTTTCCTTCCATTTTCATGTAGGGGAGGGTGTTTGACTGATTCGTAGTTAATGAATTGAAATCTTAAGAGAGTCAACGAAACTAGAAATGAATAAAGGAAAGACGTGGAGGGTTATCTTTATTACACCATTGGACCATGTTGATCACGTTCATGGATTCATGGCCTTTAGATTTTTTTTATTTTAAAATGTGCAGTTGCTCTGTCGGTGGAGTTTAAAGGAAAACACAGTATCAACGGTCCCGATTAGGCCCCATCTGAGAGAGAGAGAGAGTGTGTGTGTTAGGCTCCGTCCCGAGTTAATTACGATTAACTCTAATTAATTGAATTTAAGACTAATTAAGTTGGTTTAAATGAACTAATGGTGATTTATCGCCAAATGAATTGAAATTAGCCTAAAATGAGCAATTTAGGCTTTAGTAACCAAGATTAAGAAAAGAATTGAATGAAAATGGAGCTTAATTAAGCAAATGAAGGACTTGTGTATAAATACGGATTTGTACGTATTTGATCGAATTCGGAAACTCTTGATACCAACATGTGTATCTCGACGAGTACGATGAATTTCATATAAGACTTGAATTGATTCGACGAGAGATTAGCGAAGTGGACCTTCAATTGACTCGAAATGTGAATGAAAGAAAGAATGGGGGGTGAAATGCAAAAAGAACTCTTATATAACATAAGGGAGCTCATTATCTCCTGTAACCCTAGGCAACAGCCGTTTCACCATTTTTCTTCTTCTTTCTTCCTCCGTGTCTTCATCCGTGAGGGTGTTTGAGGTGAATTAAGTGAAGGAGCATCCACCTTCTTCATCTTCTTCACCATCTTCTTGAGTTTTCATTGAAGTTGGAGCTCCAAGGGGAGAAAGTTCAACTCAACATCAAGCTAACCAAAGAATAGACTTCACTTAAGGCAAGTGTATACTATGTTTATGCTTGTTAAGGTATGTTCAGTAAGTTGAATGGAAAGAAATAATGAATCAGATGTTAGGGTGAATTATGGGTGTTAAAACCCTAATTAGATTGTGTATTAATGTAATAGATTAATGTGAGTAAGGTTAGATTAGTTGAATTATTAATTTAGGATTGCTTTTGTCAATTTCATAGAATAAGTGTTAATCATGTTCATCAGGTGCAAGAGAGAATAGGGCTGAAAGCCCTTCACAGCACTGCAGAACAGAACCTGTGTTCTGTTTCTGCAGTATGGTCGGTCGACCGGCCAGCAGGGCCCGGTCGACCGGGCACACTGGGTCAGGTCCACAATGGCTTGACCAAATTACTATTCATTCATTTATCCGTTACAACTGCAGGTCGACCTGGCCCACTGAGAAATGTCCGAAAAGTGTAATTTAAGTCTGAATTTTCGGGATTAAAAGTTTAAGCTTAGAGACTAATGTTAATCGTGTTTAGACCATCCTAAGTATTAACGAGGGTTATCCTAATGCACAATTACCTAAGTAATATCATCAATAGTAATACGTGCATCGATAACGATCGTTTCACTTAATGATTGGTTAGAGGCTTAGTTTCGAATTAGACTAAGGTTAATGTGAATTGTGAAGGGTCTGGCACTACCTAGTGGTTTCCGAACTTATTATTGAATTGAACAGAATGAATTAAGAACTGAACAATTACGAAAAGTAACTATGAATTGACTATTCTTACTGCAATAGATGAGATTGGGAGCGTCCGGAGCTCCGTGAGACACCAGTGATCTCTAATCAAGACACTGGGAGATCCCATTGTATTTGACCGAAAGGTCAAAGGACTGACGAGTCCTATTGATACGTCATTGATATGCATGGAATTGACTGACAAGTCATACATTGGACCGAAATGTCATTGACTGAAAAGTCATATATTGGACCGAAAGGTCATGGACTGAAAAGTCATACATTGAAAAGAATATGAAATGCTTCCTTTTGGGAAGAACTGAATGGAGTTGGAACCAATACTAGTGTAGTTGCCAATGTTATTGTCATTATTACTTGTGTTTATAATTACACAAGGATTATATTGGAATTGTTAGAATTGTTAAATCAATGAATTGTCAGGACTTATCAAATATGCCATCATCATATGTATATATCTTGTTGAACGGTCGTGTTCATGGTATTATTGATGGTATTACAGGCTCAGTTGCCCGTGTCGGTCCCTCCGAGACCGTCCCGCCAGCGGAGGAGGCCCATTCGATACCTTCAGGAGGTTTAGACGAATGGACGTGATTTGAGAGAGGATAACGTAGAATATTTTGGAAGTGTTTTAGAAAGTATTTTGTATATTCATTTTGATATTGTAAGTATTAGAAAGATGTCCCCTGCATTGTATTTTAAATATGCAGTGGTTGATAGTAGGAGCAATGAAACGATGTAAAGTGAGCTTTACATTTCAATGTAAATGAGTTTGTTAAATAGGTGTCAATGTATATTATTGTATATTCCGCACAACTGTACATTGACAGGTACATATGCAAGATCCCTTGTAGACTTCGTTTAACTTCGGTTAATTCGGGGTTTACGGGAGTAAGTATGAACATCGCGACTCGGGGGTTAACCCTAATGACTCTGATCTCGGGTCCGGGGAGAGAGAGAGAGAGAGAGAGAGAGAGAGAGAGAGAGAGAGAGAGAGAGAGAGAGAGATTTTAATGTGCCAACCTTTGAAACTGAAACAGTTAAAAGTATCTTCATTTGTAATAAAGAGGAAATTTACTCCAAAAGTGTTTTGATGAAGGCCAACCTAAAACCTTTTGTATTTGTGTTACATCTTTTACTTGTTCGGAGTCTTCAGCTCTCCCTTCTTAATGAAATTACTTTACTTATAAAAAGAACAAACAAGTTTTCTTTTCTTTTATAGTAAAGTAAATAAGATTGTAGCAAAGTAAGGTGTTTTCTACCACCAAGCTACATATTGCATTGCAATATCAGTCTCAAGCTTAGACAAAGGAGGAGATTTAACACCATATTCACACTTGGTGCCTGATGGTAATTTAGAAAAATGAAAAATTGATTTTTACTCTTCGGGCTCTGGGCCCAACCTACAAAGGTTGATAAGGACCTAGCTAGTGCATACCTTCTGAGGGCATTGGCTCGCCTTTAGCCTAGCCTAATATGTTGAGGTTAATTAGGGCTTAAACAGCCCCAGGCCCTGACTTTCCTAGCTATTTGACAGCCCTAAAAATCAGGCACCAAAGTGGAAAACCAAGCCCGTCTATCAAGGATCAACCCTGTTTGCTTCACTCCCAAAATCAAGATGCTCGTTGTTGCCCATCGTTTACAATGTATGAGACAGCTTGTATGAAGTGACATACCTTTGAATGAGTTCATGCATGAGATCCTCTCTAAGGCTAGGGTCACGTTTGTTCGCATTAAAATATATAAGAATTGAACACATGAAGTTTATGCCATAAGCAATTAAAAAGGAAGATCATAGGTCAATTGCAAAGAATAAGCATCAAATAACATTTCCTTCTATGTAAACAAAACGAAAGCAAGATGGGAAATGAGTAACCAACCATCACTCATAGTTAATCATTTTCTATCTTTTTTTTTATTCTAGGGAAATTCTCAAAATAGAATAAAACTTTCAGTGCGTTTTCATTAAAAGTAAATGAAGATTTGAATATTTCAAAAGAGTATAAATTAAAGTTCTTCATATTTCTTTCAATCAAGTTCTGACCATAAAAATAATATGAAGAAATGATAAAAATATCCTTATGTCATATATAATTCATTTTTTTTTCCTTTAATAAACCATTTAAGAGAAATGGTCAAGCCTAGCCCAAATGACCTAGTGGAGGCCCACTTCAGTTACCTTTATGGATGGATTGTTAAAAAAGAAGAGTTTATATGGACTCCAAATCACTAAAAAAAAAAAAAAACTACCTTCATTAAATGGTTAAGATCATCAAGATCAAGTCAAAACTCGGGCCACATGAGAATTCAAACATAAGTGCCCCAAGACGAATTTTGGCATTCTTCCAAGTGATTGAACCATCAAAATACCCCACCATTAGCATTTGATTAGTGAGAGGCATAAAGTGATTTTTAGGTTGATTCTGGGATGAAAGAAGGTTAAGACAAAGACCTATCATAAGGGTATTTTGTCATTTAAAAAAAAAATGGTTAGGACTTTTTTTGAAAATGAGCAAAATGTTCAATAAAACGAAAGATCATTTGATACTTATTTTCAAAAAATTCACGTTTCATCTTCAGTTTAACCTGGCATAAATCATTAATGCAAACAAACATACCCTAAAAGTGTAATGACTTAGGACTCTTAGCTGCATGACATGGACCCCATAGAAAGGCCATGCAAGCTAAAACACTACTGTTGTGATCCGAGTATTGAAATGAGGCTAAAAGCAAAGGGACATTTCCATTGTTTGTAGACAAAGCAGCCGATCACATGAAAGTTGCATTCCGACCAAGGGGAGAGATGTATTAAAAAGGGAGAGAGATACTGAGAATTTTATACGTAATAATAAAGGTGACATAAAAAATTTCAGAGCTGAGGCCCCTATGGCTATGGTGAATTTGTTTCATTGGCCTGGTAGAATTCTCAGTCCACGGACCCACATTTTCTTATACTAAGCAATTAGATTTTTAGTTTACTTTCAAAAATTAAAAGGTTGCATTGCTTAAACCCTAATCCAGCATTATTCAATCATTTTTTCTCATTTAAGTGTGACAATTCGTGTCCTTATAAAAATAAAAAAATAAATAAGAGAAATGCTCATGGGAGAGCCGTGCACACTATATTATGATGAGAACCTTCAACCGGCCTAATTTATAATCCATCCAAACCATCCACGCACATGAGACCCCTCTGAATTACAACATAATCAATGGTTCACACCAATCTAAATGGACTGGACCGTTAGATCGAGGGTTAGATTTTTTTTATTTGATATAAATACGTTAAATTTGTAGGTCATGAATCGAAGGGTTATAGGGATGGGGATGGCTTCAAACTTCATATCAAGAGTGGTCCCACTTGGATCTTCTGATCCCGCTCGTCCCATGGTGCCCCACGTGGGCCGGCCCCATCCAATTAGAGCATCTAGGTCACAGGAGCATTGACAGTTTGCGGTAGGGCTGCATAGAACTGGACCGCAAATCGGACCGGACCGCAAAACCGGACCGGATCGGATTTGTGGTCTTTACAGCACAAATCCGGTCCGGTCCGGACCGGATTTGAAAAACCGGTTATATCCGGTCCGGTCCGGTCCAGACCTTTTAAAAACCGGTCTGGACCGGACCGGATTAATAATAAATATTTTTTTTAAAAAAAATTAATACAAAACTTTAAGTATATAAAATTCATAAGTCAAATACCCTAGGGAAATCAAAGATCTGGCTTATTACATCTGGAAAAAGAGATAGGAAATGGGCTGAAAATGAAAAAATAAAATAAAAACTTAAGAAAAAAAAAAAACAAATGAAACCGGTCCAGACCACTTAAGTGGTCCAGACCAGACCGTTTTGGTCCGGTCCTCTCATTTAAGCCGGACCGAAAATCCGGTTGTGCAACCCTAGTTTGCGGGAGATGTTTCACGTCTCTCTTTAGTGTAACCAATCACAAGTCGTTTCGGCTCCTGCCTCTGAATTGCCGTCCATCCATTCATCATCACTGTTAGGACAGGTGTCACCCTGTCACGGGATGATGCGCTAAACACATTGTACTTATGTGCATCCACCCCCATTATCACTCATGGACACGTAATAGAAAGGGGCAATTTTGTTGAGGTCACTAAACATTTAGGTAGCGTTTGGTTTATTGTAATAAAGGTCGTAATTGAATGGTGATTCAACAGAATAATCATTATAGCATTTGGTTCGCACAAAATTGACGGAATAACCATTATCTCCGGGATCACCATTCCTTTAAGTAGAAGAATGGTCATTCCACTCGGGATGCAGAGAAATGGTCATTCCATTCCTTTATGTTTTTTAGTTGAGACCGAAATGCCCCTAATAATAATATAATAATTATATTTAATATTATAATATTATATTATAATATAATTATTTTAATATTTAAAATAATAATATAATTATAAATTTATATTATTTATTAATATAATAATAATAATAATTAATATAATAATATTATTAATATAATTAATATTAATATTAACAAGGTCATTCCATTCCAAAATTCTAACAAGGGTATTTTGGTCAGTTTTATGTAAATTTTATTCCATTCTAGACATCATTCCAATTAGGGCTGCACAAAAAATCCGGTAACACCGCAAAACCGAACCGAACCGACCGAACCGGACGGTTCGGATTGGTTTTTAGTAGACCGGGTTGGTTAACGGTTTGAAAATCATAAAAACCGCTTACATCGGTCGGTTATTGGTTTGAGCCTACGGTTAACCGCTTAAACCAAACCGACCGTATGTAATAACTTAAGTATTGCTTTTTTACTAATTTAGTCTTAGGGTTTCGTTTTTTTACTACTTTCAACGTTACATTCTACAACTCCATTCTCACATGAACTCAACCGTCAACACTGCCTGAGTGTATCTCTTTTAATCTCTCAAAAAAGCTTTTTGATACTTCATTGCAAGTGGAGGGGTTACTAGACATTGTGTTTTCCTTCCATCATAATTCCTACCTCGTTTCAATGAAGTTTTTATCAGAAGGCTGCACTCTTGAAAATGTTAGAAAAGCCAGTAGAGCCTAGCCTTTTGATTGTTGATTTTGGTCTCACCTATCCAATGTGTTAAGAAACCTTCATTTCTGAATAATACAATGGGTTTTGATACAGATTTCGTTCTTGTGTGTGACTTTTTTTGACATGAACTATTATTCTATTGTAATTCCAAATGGTATCATGTGGAATGAATGTTTCATTGCAAGTTTTTTTTTTTTTTTTTTTTGCGTGCTTGTGTTTAGTCCAAACTCTCTTTTTGGAGTAGAATTATTTTTTATATGCGTTTAGTCCAGTCTGGAATGTTGGATTTTTATGTTTGCACTAAACATTAGAATAAATGCAAAGGACGAGGTATTATCGTTTTGAAATTTTCAATGTCAGATTTTCAAAAAATTAAAATGAAAAACAACGGTTAAACCGACCAAACCGAACCGAACCGTTTGGTTTGGTTCGGTTTGGTTTAAGCCCTCTCCATCAGTCGGATCGGATCGGTTAATTAAAAAACCGACAGGTTCGGTTTGGTTGTTGGTTTTAGTGTTAAACCGATCCGAACCGCCCATGTGCAGCCCTAATTCCAATCTACCAAATGCAAGAACAAGAATCCAGATTTCTATTACTGTGTTGATTCCTCAGCGTACCAAACACTGGAATGGAAATGATTATTCATGCCTCATTCCATTCCAAACTCATTCCGCTCTCCATTCCATTCATATCTAAATCCATTCCAGCGAACCAAACGCTGCCTTAATTCTATGACCTTAGATCTACACTTTCTTTTCATAGTTTGTAAATTCTTCTTCCAAATTTGAATATCTAAAATGTCCAAATTGCCTTTTCTTTAAAAGCCCTTATCTATTTAAACATAAATCATATCCCATGATTAGTGGGATATGATATTAATAATGGTCAGCTACTATTTAATTGGTCACGATTAATGAAAATCCCATTAATGAGATTTTGAAATAATTAAAAAAATACAAATAAAATTCAAAAGACGCAAATAAAATTCAAAATAATGCAACTAAATTTCAAAAAACGCACATAAATTTCAAAAGAACGCAAATAAATTTAAAAAGACAAAAACAAATTTCGAAAGACAAAAATAAAATTCAAAAACACAAATAAATTTATAAAAAAGCAAATACATTTGTCAAACTAAGATAAACCAATTTTTCAAATTTTAGAAAAAATTGCAAAGCCCTCAAGTATTTTTTTCCAAGAACTCTATTAAATTTATTTCGAAAAACGCAAATAAATTTCAAAATACAAAAAAGACAAAAAAAAAACCTTTGTACACATTAGCAAAAGCAAAACTCATACAAATTTATCTGAGTTTTGGCAAAACTCAGATAAAACTTAGATAAATTTGCCAGAACTTAGACAAATTTATCTGAGTTTTGGCAAAACTCAAATAAATTTTCCATAACTTAGACAAATTTATCTGAGTTTTGGCAAAATTCAGATAAAACTCAGATAAATTTGCCAGAACTCAGATAAATTTATTTGAGTTTTGCTAGAAGTTTAGGTAAGTTTGCCGAAAACTCAGATAAATTTATCTGAGTTTTAGCAAATTTATTTGAGTTTTTGTCCTGTTTATTAGAGATTCTGAAAAAAAATTTGAGTTCTTGAAATTTTTATCTGAATTTCTTAGAAACTCTGATAAATTTTCTAAACTCAGATAAATTTCTCAGAAGAAGAAGCGCAGACAGCATGAACAGTATAAAGAAACAAAAGGATAAAAAACCCAACAGTAGCTAGCTGTATCAAAATCCGGTCATGTTGAAGACAAAACTAGGATGACCATACAACCCGTTTCATTGTGTAGGTTGAGCAGAAACTTCCAGACGTCGATCTAGAGGGGCCAGACCCACTTCAGCCGTTGTGTCTTGGACATGTGCTGCCTGAGCGTTAATGTTTAGGCCACGCATCTATTCATGATGATAATAAAAGACAACGTGTGCTCTCTGCGAACCTTCTCTTTTTTTCATTCTATTCTCTGCAAATCCGGCAGCCCTTCTCTTGGTTTCATCAAGAACGGCACTATGAGATATTTGTGTCCCACCAGAGATCAATCTGATCTCCTTCTCTATCCAGAACTAGAGCAGAGTCCGGATCAACTCTATGTTCTTCGATCTATTCACTACAACAGATTCCAACCAAAATGGCTTGCAAGTCTGCTCTCCCTCTGCGTTCTCTACAACAATTCCAAAACAGAGATAAGCGATCTTTTTCGATCAACAATCGTGACCCATCTTAAAATGAAGGGGAGAATGAAAGATTTAAAATTTTGAAATTCAAATTTTTATGCCTAAAATGTTAAAAGGGCAAATCAATCATAAAAATGTCTGATGTGGCGTATATAGGGACCTCTCGCCAAACTATGTACAGTTATATGGACCATATGCCTTAGAGGAAAAGTCGTTGGACTGGATGCCTTACAAGATCAATATGAGGGACTATTGACTAATTTACCTAATTTCAACTGACATTCCAATTAAAATAGACATGTTTTAGGGGGGTAGTAATACAATCCGTAGAATACAAATAATCATGATCATAGTATGCAATAACTTGCATGCTCGAAAGAGTCATGGTACAGCTGGGAAGTTTTCACCGCAATTGATTTGGGTCTACTATCAGATCAAGAAATTATAGAATAAGGACTCGAATCTAAAACCTGAAGGAAGTAACCCAGTGTTTTGAAAGTGATTAATGCATTGGTTAGACAGATCTAAATTGAAAATGACAATTTAGTTGGGTCTCAATAAAGACATGATCTTCTAATATCAGCTGTTCTTGATTGAAAAATCTTGACGGAATAATTTATTGTTTGTGTATTAAGTGGTTGCTTTGCTGAAGACATTTCGTAATCTAATTGATAGTTGATGTTGCCTTAATCTAATCATAACAATCGTTAACATTACTCACATGCTGTGCTGTGTTGAGTCAGATGACCCTTATTCAAGGATTTGGATTTGGAATTCATCTGTGACCACCAGACCATCGAATTCCCAGCAGGCAGCAACTGAGAACCTAGCTCCTCTTCAGGGTTATTAGTGCGACCCATCTATATAACCCATAATCACTAGTGGCTCATTTGTTTGCATGGAATTGAATTTTCACTAATTGATGGGGAAATGGGTCCGACTAATGATTTTTTTATTTTTTTTAAACCAACAAAGGTGGTTGTATAATTTTACCAATAAAGAGAGAACCGCTCGCACATACACATGAAAAGACCTAAAATCGAACTCTGCTAGTTAGATGAGAATTAAAACTCCCAACCACAGGACTGTGCTGGGCTGTCTCCTTATCGCTCCAACAAATAAATGTTAAAAGAGGCGATAAGATTATTCATATAAGGTTTGGATGTTGATGGACTAAGAGAGAAGAAAATTCTCCCCGTAGTGAGCTCCTTATCATGTAAGAAGTGCAGTTAATTTTTTAAAAGAAGAGGCTTTCGTGGCACCTAGCTCTACCTCGATGGGACATTTACTTAGATCATGATTTATTAGGGTGCCTGTTTTTTTTTTTTTTTTTTTTTTTTTTTTTTTTTTTTGCTGTCGGAGGGTTCCCAACCCTTTGGGCTGGACTAATCCCTCCAGGCCCAGAGGGAAGCCGGGTAAATCCCCTGTAGCCCTAGTGTGGTAGCGGAGTTTCGAACCCACAACCTCCGGGAGCAAACCGTGGTCCTAGGCCAACTAAGCTACCCCTTGGGGCTAATTTATTAGGGTGCCTGTTGGGTGTTCGTTTTTCATCTTCTCTTTTTCATCTTCCGCCAAGGGTTAGATTTATTAGGGTGCCCGTTGTGTTGTGTGAGTCTTCCTTGTTACTGCTTCAATTTTAGCCACTTTAAATGAACTGAATTACTCACAAATTTAGTAATTCAGTTCTGTGGTAATTCAGTTCTGTGAAAGCAAACGAACCCTTAAAAATCAGTGACTTAATGGGTCAAAATTCGCATCAACTATTGTTAAGCACGTCCAAGATTGATCACATCTTAAAAACAAGTTAGAAAGATAAAAAAAAATCCATTCTCCAGTTTCACAGTTGATAATGTGATGGTGGATCCAACTGATGCAGGAATTAAATTTAACCCAAGGGATTTTAGCTAGGGTTGTAAATGGGTCGGTTCTGGTCCGGGTCCATGGTGAAACCGGAACCAGAACAATTAAAGAGAAGGTAGAACCAGATCCGGACCCAGAACCGTTTCGGAATCGTTTTATTGGCTCCGGAACCAAAACCGGAACCATATATGGGATGGGTCTAGATTCGGATCTGGGTTTAAGTAAAGAATGATATTAAAAAAAATATGATTTTTAGGATAGATTTTCAAAAATTGAGATAATGTATCGGATCTCAAGTCCACAGGTCTGAACCAAAGTGGAATCAGACTCAGACCCATTTACTTATCGGTGCCTAAATAAGGATCTAAATTCGATTTTTAACGGGTCATAACCTCCAAGTAATGAGATAATCGGGTGCCCATTTTTATTCCTAATTTTAGCACTTGGATATCAAAGGGAGGTACCCCTTGATAAATTTATAGCATTGAATCATAAAATGGTCAAACCAACAAAATACAAAACCCCAAACTCCCACTGGTCAATCCATGAACACCTCAGGTCCTCAACAACACCGATCCACCACATCTAGTTCACAACTACAACACCCAAATAAACACCCCCGCTTTACTTCCCCAAATTCCCCCAAAGTCATTTCCTAGTAGCATTCCTCCGGAGGTAGTTGAGCTATCTGCCACCTTCGGAACTACTCCCATTAATTTCTCCACCACCATTCCAGCTTTCTTGCAGCCTACACACACCCTATCTCTTCTTTATTATTTTTTTTATAATTACCACCCTCTACAAAAGCAGCTGTCACTTGACAACCTTTCCATATAAATACAACCCCAAACTCCCCCAACTCCCTCAAAAATCCATATCTCCTTCCCTCCCTCTCCAAAGTCCAAAGTCCAAACACACCCATAGAAGGGAAAAAAAAATTTATCCCAAACCAAGATGGCTAGTATAGAGATGGATAAGGAGCAATTGACGGCCGATTTGGCCTTCAAGGACTCTTCTTCCATTGTAATCAAAATCCGAAGGAGACTGCCAGACTTCCTACAGTCCGTAAAACTCAAGTACGTTAGATTGGGACTTCGATACACAAGCAGCCATGCAATCTATCTAGCCGTGTCTGTTATTGTCATTTTATCAGCCGCGGCTGTAGAGCTGAAGGGCTTTCGCTTCGGAGACTTCTCTCTCTTCTGGAAGCAGCTCTGCTTGGACGTCGCCGCCTGTCTGGCAGCCGGAACAGTCGCCGTCTTCCTCCTCACTGTCTACTGGTTCAAGCGGCCGCGGCCGGTTTATCTGATGGATTTCGCCTGCTATAAGCCTGAAGACGAGCGAAAGATGCCGACGGAGGACTTTCTTGAGATGACTGAGACCAACGGCAGCTTTGAGGAGGAGACGGTGCAGTTCCAGAAGCGGATTTCCTACCGCTCCGGTCTCGGAGACGAGACGTACCTCCCCCGAGGAATCACCTCCCAGCCACCGCGGCTCAACATGAAGGAGGCGCGGCTGGAGGCGGAGGCCGTCATGTTCGGCGCTCTCGACGAGCTCTTCTCCAAGACCGGCATCCGGCCGAGAGACGTCGGGATTCTGATCGTGAACTGCAGCCTCTTCAACCCCACCCCCTCTCTCTCCGCCATGATCGTAAACCACTACAAGATGAGAACCGACATAAAAAGCTTCAATCTTGGAGGAATGGGTTGCAGCGCCGGGCTCATCTCAGTCGACCTAGCCAAGGACCTCCTCCAAGCCAACCCCAACACCTACGCCGTCGTCGTGAGCATGGAAAACATCACTCTCAACTGGTACTTCGGCAACGACCGCTCCATGCTCCTCTGCAACTGCATCTTCCGCATGGGGGGCGCTGCTCTGCTGCTCTCAAACCGCAGAAAAGACCGCAAGCGGTCGAAATACCAGCTCGTCCAAACAGTCAGAACCCACAAAGGATCAGACGAGAGCAGCTACAACTGCGTTTACCAGCGCGAAGACGATAAAGGAATAGTGGGTGTTTCTCTCGCTCGAGAACTCATGGCTGTAGCAGGAGATGCATTGAAAACCAACATAACAACACTCGCCCCGCTGGTTCTACCTTACTCAGAGCAGTTTAAGTTTCTGGTTACGCTGGTGAGAAAGAAGTTCTTGGCGATGAAAGTGAAGCCATACATCCCAGACTTCAAATTGGCTTTCGAGCATTTCTGCATACACGCGGGAGGAAGGGCTGTTTTGGACGAGCTGCAGAAGAACCTGCAGCTGAGCGAGTGGCACATGGAGCCGTCGAGGATGACGCTGCATCGGTTCGGGAACACGTCGAGCAGCTCGCTCTGGTACGAGCTCGCATACACAGAGGCCAAGGGGCGCGTGCGGGGAGGAGACCGCGTGTGGCAAATTGCGTTTGGGTCCGGTTTCAAATGCAACAGCGCAGTGTGGAAAGCGCTTAGGCCGATTTCTGTTGTGGGAGAGTCCGTGCCTAAAAATCCATGGGCCGATTGCATTGATAGGTATCCTGTAAAGGTCAAGGCTTGAAATGAAAGGCCATTTTATGGATAATGGCCTATCTAGATGTGGGGTCCGGATTTTATTAGGATGTACCTGACGTCCATCGGACTTGAAGTTGACTACTTGTGCCACGTGGCATCTGACATGGGGGATATTAAGACAAGTGAAGTTGAAGTTGAAGTTGAAGTTGAAAATTGTTGGTTTCTTTTTTACTGTTTGTTTGATGTTGTTTGTAATGTAGTATATTGATGATAGAAAAGTGAAAGGAAATTGTGGAATTGGCGTGTATAGTTTAGTTTAGTTAGTTGGGGTGTTAGGAGGGGGAAAAAGGGGAGGAGTATGACTTATTTTCTCCTGTTCTTTCTCTTTTTTTTATTTTGGTGGATGGATGGGTGTAGGCAAACCTACACCTCTTCACGTTGAAGTTATGGATGTAATGAGGAGTTGAAGGTGGACAATGGGTATGTGGTGATGGTCACAATTACAAGCAAGGTTACTTACTATTTTTGTGTTGTAATTTTTATTGATTGAAGTGGTTGGGAAATAGGCAGTCTCATGCAAGGTTACTTACTGTGCTGTATGCTGTGTTGTGAATTTTAGGGTCTTAAATATTTCTTCTCGTCTTTAGAATGAAAGTAGGTTCTTTATGACACGTGATTGTTCATTGCCCATTGCAGAAGCTAGCTACTTTTTGTTGGTGACCACTGATTCTGGCACAATCTTTTTTCTTTTATTAAGCTGGACAAATCCCCATCTATCATATTTTTGTTTTCTTCATCCAACTTCACTTTTTATATTCTTCATCCAAGTTCACTTTTCTATATAAAAATGGTTATCGTTGGTACAACTGGCTAGTATTCTTTCAGAAGCTTTATTACCGACTTTATTTCCCTATAGAGTTGTTCGTGCCATACTCAGGCACGCATTGTATTGTATTTGATATCGCATGTATCACTTTGTGTGATATCATAGGATCAGACGATCTGATACCATTAGTGTATAAACAATTTTAAAAGAAATAAATAAACTTTAACTGTTATGGGACAAATGTCACATGCAAGGCCAGTGCAATCAAAACTACTAAAAAGGAGATCGCCTTATTTTATGAAGGTTAAAAGGTACTTTATTATATACCTATAAAAAAAAGTCATCCAATATCATAAAATGAGAGAGGAGAATAAATATGGAAGCAGTTCAAAGGACTTCAAAATCTCTGTTTGATGATCAAAATCTGTCTGACGACCAGCGACAACTCTTTTTTTTTTTTTTTTTTTGGTAAATCAGCCAATGGGGCTGGGACCCAAATGATAGCCCGCACACATACGGAAAGACAATTCACTCAATTGGGAGGGGAGCCAGCATACGCGGAAAGAAATCTCACACAAGTGAAAAGATAACCCGTATATGCAAAAAGAGATGGTGTACCCAGAGTTCGAACTCTTAACAACCAAGTGAGAATTGTCACTCCTTACCACTTGGATAAGGAGTCATTCTCAACTAGCCACAATGTAGAGACCCATTTTTCGTACATAGTGCCGACCCACTCATGATTGAATGGGTCAGCACCCTCATTCCACACACATCACCATCACTACAAGAAAAGTGACAATTAGCTACAGTTTTCATCAGCCGCTAAATGTAGTTTTTCTTGTAATACTATCCCCTAGTCCCCAATTTAAAATATCACTCCAGGACCAGTAGCCCCGGTCTAGCAGGCAAGAAAAAAAAAATTCTGTGAGACCTTTCTTTGAAGTTGAGGAGCTACCAGGAGGAACTTTCTTCTCTCTACTATGAGTTTTTTTTTTTTTTTTTTGGTAAAAGGCTTTTTTCTTTTGTTAAAGCTCTACGACATGAGTTGTAACGGCTATAAGCACAATTTTCATTTACTATATAGCCTGAGTCGACATCTGGTGCAATTTAATGATGGAGCCCTGAGCCCTGTGAGCCCACCTAGGACAGTGGTTAAGGAGACGAGGGTAATGAGGCTGAAACTAAGCAATATCACCTCGAATCTTGATGAGCCTATTTAAATCAAAGTACCCACTTTTCCAGGTGTGCACAGCAGGCCTCTTTGTCACCATAAAGTTCCACCACCCCATGTGGGGCAACTACATACAGGTAAATTGTAAAACAAGAAAAGCCACCATTGCAATTTGCAAGTATATAAAGTAAGAGTGCCGAAATTCCTGCATCTTACACCATTGGAAGAATGCTTAGAATTTTGATCAGCCATTCACATTTGTATAATGGGTCCGTGACAGGGTCAAGTAGGACGTCTGCGGGGTTGGTCAATGGGATACAATATGACATAAACAAATCTAAATTTTGACCAAGTGCAAACCAGCTCCCATGCCTGATTAGGTAAAAGTTTGCAGACTTGTTTTGACTTTCCTGGACTCATGACCCAACTAGATTTAATCTAAATACTTTACATATAGTGATTGAGACTCGGTCGAGATAATAGCATACCAACATGAAATTATTGTTGCTTTTCTTGTTGTTGTTGCAATTCCATCTATCTTCCTCCCACTATTTAAAAAATAAAGTGTGTTTCACTCTTTAGAAATCTCATATATTGATCCTGCTATTTATTAATGGAAGTCGCTCATAATACTCCTTAAAACACTTTAGAAAACTTTTGCCTGTTTCCTTTGGAGTCTTGGACCAAGGCAGCTCTATGAGGAAGGTGAAGTCATATCATTTTGGAGAACTTTAAAAGCTTACAAGCTTCGCTCAATGACTGGTACTTTAGTATTTTTTTGCAACTTGTGAATGGCTTGCTCTTCATGATCTTATATATCTTCTGATAAAATATTTGTTCCATGGTGTACAGTGGTAATGGTCCCTCACTAATTTAAGTTGGACGTGCCTTTTTTTTCTTTTCAAATGATCACAAAGCCAAACAGTTCTTAAGAGAAAAAGTGTCACGAAGCGAGACTCCCTCTATTTCCCTTGATTTAAAGGTGTTGATTGAATATCCTGCAAATGGTAGGGGCCAAAATATGAGCCAGCAGGCAAATGATAACATGGGCAACAATGGCGTGGTCAGCCCAATTGTGGTCCAACCAGGTGAGAAAGGGGTAAGGTAAGGGGGCTTCTCCTGAAAGGACATTGCTCAGAGGGTGGTTATGATTATAACCAATAACCTGAACCACTCACATCAATGCATGAATCTCATAATTTAGACTAAGACATAGACCTAATCCTACTTAAAAATAGACATGTACTGGGTTGGGGGAAAAAAGAGAGCAAATCAATGCTTTATTAGAAACAAAAAAAATATGCTATTAGAACTGAGATACGAGTCCATGCAAGTCATTTACCAAGTCGGTGCATGGTGGGCTCTGGGCAGTGGTTATGGAATAATTCTTCGACTTAGACATTGAAGGAACGATTGCCCATTAATTAGTAGGTGGAGTTGCCAACCGCACTGATTTTGAGAAGTCCCTACCATCTATTGTGATTTGCAAGGAAGGCATTGAGACACAGAGAGGCCGTTGGCCCTATTAAAGTGGCATCATTTTCATAACCAATTAAGTTAGCCACTTGAGTCTCAAGTGATCAAGTGAACATACCGTATGTCGGTAGTTGAGATTGTAATAAACTATGTACCAACCCAAAAGCTTAACTTGATAGGTGTAAAGTCCATACAAGTCTTAGGCGATATGAGATGTGAGACTTCGCAACAAAGATTTACCATTGAGTGCAGCTGTTTGGTGTTGTCACAAACATCTACTGGATCAAATTATGATTTTAAAAAAAAAAGCACTTAGATGCAATTTTAAAAATTAAACCCATCTGTTTTTTTATATCATATTGATCTCTAGTTTTTACTCCCAACCCAACCATGATGATGATGATGATGGTGATGGTGATATTATATAGTTTTTAAGTACGACTTTAAGTAAAATGAAAGGTGATATTATATAGTTTTTAAGTACGACTTTAAGTAAAATGAAAGATGCTCTTGTTTGCTTGCTTGTGTCTATTCAAAACAAATGAAGCTACCTCTGTGAACCATTGTAACAAATATCATTTTTTTTCAAACTAGTCTTTTTTTTTTTTTTTTTTTTTTGAGTTTGGTTAGAATTGTGGGAAAAGGGACCATGCAGAAGATAAATTAATTTTAAAATGTTTGAAACAATAACTAAATAAAAAAATGCTAAACATTGCAAAATGTTTTACTAGATTTTTCCTGAATCTTCCATTTTATTATTTTTTCTCAGATTTCTCATGATATTTTCATTTTCTAGCAGTATTTTGAAAATGACATTATCTTGAAAATGTTATTTTGGGAACATATCATGATATTTTTTAAGGGTAACCAATATTAGTGATGGTGCTGTGAGTGTGACACATATACCCCAATTTCGGCGTGAAAGCTTCTTCTCATAACTTTGCATGGGCCCATTCATGCCTACAACTAACATTTGACTTTTTTTACCAAAAGTAAAAAAGATTTGACTTTGAGGTTGATTTTCTTATTCTCCGACACTCATAGTCCATTTGGATTGGCCGTTCATTATGGGACCTCGTGAAATCAGGGGGGTCTTGTCTTTTTGGGACTGTCTGGATATAGAGGACTCAGGAGAAATTTTTTTTTTTTTTTTACTTAATTAAAACAGGTCCTGCTTTTGACTCATGCAATTTATTACCCGTTTGTTCCGCACTTTACTAATACAATGAAAGTCAAGTAAAGCTTTTATTTTCTAGACGAGATATCGCATCAAATACACTTTAATCAATATAATATCTATAGTTGTCAAAATCGAAATCGTATTCAAAAATTGTGGAAATTTTTTATTTTTCTAATAAAAATAAAAAATAATTAAAAATAAGAAGTGATTATTCATAACCATCCATTTTTCCATTTATCGTAGTATATATATAATAACAAGTAAGTCTATCATACAATCATATCAAGAACATCATGACATATATTAATATATATATATATATATATGAAATAAATGATGTGTAAGTAGTTAAATAATTTTAAAGTATCAATATATATATATATATATCTTTTTTATCTTTAAATAAAAATATAAAAATAAAATAAAATCCAAACCATCAATCTTATATAGTAGGATATCTCTTAAAATTAAAATAGTGTTAATGAAGAAAAAAAATCAAAGTATATTAAAAAAGAAGAAAATATAGACAAACATCATACATACAATTGAATGCTTTAGTTAAATGTATGTTATTTATTCATTACATAGATACGAGTCATTTTCCCTAAAATTCAAGATAAAAATAATAAGATTCTAATGACAATGATAACACCTTCAAATTAAATAGTTGCCTCTCAGCTCCCATATGGCATATAGCATCCTTCCACTCTAATATGATGTTGGTCCATCATATAAGACTTAATAAATACAGGGCCGTACTATGCTATAGATGGTTCCATGGACCTCCGTGCAAATAGCCTCATGGAGCCCAACTGTAGCCCCATTAATATTGGGGGAGGTGGGGATTGAAAGATTTGGATATTATTTCCTACATGCAAAATTGCAAGTCCATTAAATCATCCTGACACCTTTATATAAAGAATAAGATTTGGCCATCGATCGAATGATCTAATCTATTTGAATTGGTGTAAATCCAACTGATCCGGTGTAAACAGAGAGTGAGGGTTTTGATGGTCCATACAGATCAATGTCCGGGTGGGCCCCACATGACCGTCCCCATTCAGATTGTCCTTAGGAGAGTTTTCTCTATAAATATAACATGCTTGAGTTAATATATTATGAAAAATTCATGTTGCTTATCTAGAGTGGATCCCACCGTTTTAAAATCTGAACTACTTATAAAGAATATCTTTTCTTTTGCATTTTATCTTGGGCCTTTTTCTCTTGTATTTTGGCAAGTTTTTATTGTGACAAGTAGGGCTTAATTTTGATTAAAATATTGCAAAAAATATGTGTGTTTTATGCAAAAGTCAAACCCATTTATCTTAACTGCTCATAAAAACGCCTAGATTTCATATGGCATGTGATGTATAACGATTTATTTTGGGTCCACTGTAAAATCTATCACGAAAAATAAATTTGAATGGGAACATATAATGAAACTTCTTTGTTTGTTTTTTTCAACTTGATCAATTTGAAGTTGAGCCGGCTCCAATAACTCACGAGGCTTTGCAACTTGCTTTGCTTACGTTTTCAAATGCATTAGGCAGTAGAAGACATTCATTTCTCCATGTGTTAGATCACCACTCACCATCATCTCATTATTGCGTTTTTATAGCTTGCATCACCATATCTACAACTCAGCCTCAGCTTTGACCAAAGCCCAAGTGGGGCCATCCATTTCTTTCTTTCTTGTACAACATCCCTGACTATGATTTTTAACAAAGAAGAAGTTTTTGCCTGCCGTTATCTTAAAAGTTAAAATCACAGAAACAAGCACTTGAAAAGCATATTTCCTTGTTTTGGGGAGAAAATAATGGATTGATGTGAGCTTGAGCCAATGGCAACGACCCAAGTAGGAAAAGAAAAAAAGGACTGTAGCCGTGTGAAAACCATTCACATGCTTGATTAAATTGCCCATTGGTTTTCTGTTACTCCTATTCTCTTACTCCTTTTCAAGTGTTTGGATTCCCAGAACTAGATCTTTCATAAATAGGAAATGGCGTGCAAGTTCTCACGAGAGTTGCTTCTTGGAGGATGGAAAAATTCTTACATCCGTGATAACAAACGTGATACGTCTGTTGTCGTGTTTGAAATGTTCTGGTTTCATTCAATTTTTTGAAATATAGTAAAAAAGAGTGCAGGATGGATACTAGTACTAGTTGGCCGGTTATTGAAAGATGAATAGAAACACATGCCTAAATGCATTGATATCAAACCCATGTGAGTTAGTAGAGTAAACATGGGAAGAAAGAAAATATTGGGGAAGGGTGGACTTTGGTTTGTGTCTTTTACTCTATCCAGAGGAGTGTAGAACAAACACATGGGTTGGGGAGGAACCAGTCCACGATTGATGGGAACTGCCTGCCTGTAGCCTGTATGTAGTACCCTACTTGTCATGAAGATATGCCTTATTATTAGGTGTAGTACACGGTTACCGCGTTGTGGAGTGAAGGAGCGGCTTAAAGATACGAACCACCGTTGGTTGCCACTTGCTACTTATAAGACGCGGAAAAGCTGACCCCCAACAGTAATGGTAATGGACCCTGATGGTGGACATACAGCTTGACTTACTGGTTTGTTTTTGTCAAAATTTGGGCACTGTAGGTATTTTGAACCCATTGACCACAAGACAGAGGGTACAAGACTACAAGAGGCATGCAATCAAGATGGCATTAGATGGCATTCAATCTTGCGTGGAGTCTTAACTCCGTAACAGGGCTCACTAGTTTGCAATTGGAGTGGCTCAAAATACGCATCCTCACAGATTTGTTCAAGCATAAGATTAGCCATTTGATGAAAAATTGATTTATTATAGTTTTAAGATTTAAGATTGTGTTAACCATATTTTTAAGCGAGAGGTCTATAATCAATGGGACCAACTTCTGTCGGAATGAGATTTAGTAATACAAATGAGTTTATGTTGAGCGGCTTGAATTTCTAATATATTAGCCCACCTTGGAGTTCCAATTCTTCAATTAATGGAGGATTCCTCTTAGTCAAAGCCTCAACAAGGTTGGATTAGGCAATCTTGTAAGTTCTGGTCCACTGCAGGTGACCATCCAAAAGTGACAGCATGCATCTCATGATTTTCTTTTACTATGGATCTACTTTATAATTGGTCAAACATTAATTCTAGAATTTATGGGAGTCACTTTATTTATTTTTATTTTTTATTTTTTGTTGCTGCCATCGAAGGGTTTCCAATCCTTTGGGCTGGTTTAATCCCCCAGGGTCCAGAAGGAAGCCGAGTAAACATCCATATATATGGCCCCAAGGTGATAGTATTAGTGGACTCAACCTTCGATTCCGGAAGAATGGGGAACCGATGGTCAATACCAAGACCTCTAACTCCAGAAGAGGGATGAACCGTAGTCCTGACTACTCGGCCAACCCCTTGAGATTTAGAATCGCTTTCATTAAAGAGGGTAAAGAAATGATTAAAATTAATATTCACAAGAGCAATCAAATACTCACCTTCCAGGTGAAATGAGTATCTTTCATTTATTTATTTTTATCTAAATCACTCTAAAAGCAATTATGAATGGAGCCTTATAATTTATATATTTGATTGGTCAAATATTAATTCGCAGAATTTATGCGAGTCTCTTTTATTAATGAGGCTAAAGAAAAGATTAATATTAAGATTCACTGCAGGAGCAATCAAATACTCACCTTTTGAGGTGAAATGAGTATCTTTCATGTCATTTTAATTTTTATCTAAATCACTATAAAAGCAATTATGAATGGAGCCTTATAATTCTTATTCTTAATCATTTTTTTTTTTTAAATCTGGGGTGAAACAAATTGAGATCTCAATCTCGGAAAAGTCTGGCTTTTGCTGATTTAGGGGTGTTCATGGACTAGGCTAAAGCATAACCAAGCACTTCCCAGATTTAGAATCACTGGCGCAGGCCCGACCCAAGCCCGACACTGGCAATAAAAATTAGGCCCTAGCCCACCCATTTAATCAATCGGGCCAGGTTGAACCGGCTTTTCATCACTTTTGTAGGAATTAGAGCACTAATTAAATTAAATTACATGCATTTCTCACACAAGACAGGCCAGGCCGGTCTATGGGCTTTCTATCACTTAATCCAAGCCTGATCCAAATTATTAATCGAGCCCTCATTACATTTCCAAGCCTGGCCTAAAGCGGGCTAGGCCAGGATCGGGCTCGGGCTGGCCCATCCCATGAGCACCCCTATGCCATGCCCTTTGAGAATGGGTCCCATAACTTTTGGCCCAATATAAGGAAAACGTTTAATGAATTAATTAAAAAATATCAAAGAATGGATTCCTATATTTTGTAGTTTACTTTCAAACAGTAGGGCCATCCATGGGCGCAGGTCTGGCCCGACTTATGATTGAGGGTACTTGAAACTGTGCAACTGGTGCAAAAGGCAAGGCCCAAACCGAGCTTCTGGTCCCTTGGACTCTACATCTCTTATGAAATCATTCAATCTTTATGATGCATGGATTGAGCCCAGGTAGGTCCAACCTGAATCCGGGTCTGTTGGAAGCCTAGAAATAGGTTCTTGCGATTTGCTTGGGCTTCCATTAAACCCCAACACCTCAGCTTATATTCAAGCTTCATCTTCATCTTCATCTTCAGTTTATATTCAAACTTACCCATGTTTTTCTCCTTTTATATTGAACGAGTCGACTTACCCATTTTTTCTCCTTTTATATAGTCACGAGTTTTCCAACCTTACCACTACCAATTCAAGGGAGGGTGAAGCAAAAGGTGAGGCACATGTGACTAAACTCATCCTTCTGGGTGGATTCTCTAACTTCATCCACCGACAACTTCTAAGAGCAAGTGGGCTCATTGGTTTGTGTGGGCCTTTTGACTGGTTAGCAGCAGATTTAGACCACTTTTCTCACTTAGCCAAGTTTCCTAAGTCGGTATCAATGGGCCTTGAATTGGCCGCCAGACAAATACCAGGGCCTTCTCATTGCTTTAAATGCATCCCATCACCTCCACACAAAATATATATATATATATATATATATATATATATATATCTTTTTCTTTCCCCATGTGGCATCCCTTGATTGGTGGGGGTTTTGAACAACTGAACAAGAGATCCATTTCCATTTATTGGGCCTGATTTAAATATCACAACGCCTGTTTGGATCAATCAGGGGATGACACATGGGTGAGAATTTTTTTTTTTATTCATGGAGAAGATGGGATGTGACATCTCTTCCCCCATGTGGCATCCCCTAATTGGTCCAAATAGGGAATCCGTTTCCTAAAATTAGTGGGGAAAAGGAAAAGGAGGGATATCACATGGTTTTACTATAAAGGAATTTACGGCGCAGGTCCCCATGTGACCTCATACCACTCTTGAGGTCCCAGAAAAACCATATTTATGGATAAGGACCTTAAGTTGTGTTTTTATTTATTTTATTTTATTTTGTCGTTTAGCGATTGGTCGATATTGATCATTCTGCGGTGGTTGCTCTCTGATGGTAGATTTGACCCTTATGTTGGTCAAATTTTCTTCAACATATAACTGTCTTATTTACTGAACGCAGCAGAATGGTCGATATCGACCATATCGCAAAAAAAAAAAAAAAAACAAATGTGCTTCATAAATTAGCCAGTGACAATAAATGTCCAAATGGCAAGATTGGCCCAACCTCCTGGAGCAAGGTGCAGCTTTGGCTCGTTGCGGCGAGCCAGTGGCCAAAATGGTTTGTTTGCAAACAACCAAGGGCCAGTTTGGGTGTAACCCAAACTTTGCCTAAATGGTCTGTTTGGAATTTAATATGAACAACAAGTTGCAATTTCTTCTTAGTTATTGCACATTTGCTTCCTTCTCTTTGTCGCACATGATGACCGTTTTGTGCCACTATACTACACTGCACTGTCCCTTGTCCCTTTGGTTCTGAAAACACCTTGGATTGTAGTTTTGCTAGATCATAAATTATAGAGCTGGAGTGGTTATGTATCTTGTTTGTTTCAATTTATGGCATTAGAGAATGATCGATATATTATTTCTAAAATTAATGTCATGTTTGGATTTATAGAATTTGGCATCCATGAATCTCATACTTACCATAATAGTTACTAATTAGTTAACTTTTTTATGGGAGGAGAGGAGATTTTGACATGGAGTGCCGAAATCCAATTATAGGAATTGAAACTATAAACCCCACATTGTACCTACAACAGTGAAAGATTTCTCAAGATGTGAAATTCGCCAAAACCTCTTTAAGGTCCTTCCAACACCTATGGAACAATGTCAATGTTCCGACAAAACCTCTTTAAGGTCCTTCCAACACCTATGGAACAATGTCAATCTTCCTGCAAAACTTTAGAACCTATGGTGCATAACGAAGGTGTTTGATAAAAATGCTTAAGAGAGATTTTTCCTCCATTGAACGGTTTGAGAGAGAGATTGTTTTTCTTTTGTGTGTGGGATGAGGTTTTGAATGGGGAGAGAGAAGAAGATGAGCATGTTGAGCTGATCCTCCCTCCTCCAAGGGAGAAAACCCAGATTCATCTCTTTTTTTTTTTTTGTTATTTCACGATATGGTCGATATCGATCATTCTGCTGTATTTAGCAAATAAGACAGTTACATGTTGTAGAAAATATAACTGACATAATGGTCGATATCGACCATTCTGCCGTATTTAGCAAATAAGACAGTTACATGTTGTAGAAAATCTGACTGATATAATGATCGATATCGACCATATCGCTAAACGAAAAAGAAAAAAAAAATGCCACACGAGGACCCATCCCGTGTCTAATGTGATATGGCGTTATCAAACTCCAGCTAGACCAATTCGGTGAGCAATTAATAATATGTGTTAGAATGATTTTATTTTAAACCATGGGATGTGATGAAGATGTTTTGCAATTCAACTTGGGCCACAAAAATGGGCCATTATTTGGTCTCACGTTTAAAGAAGCAATGGTGCAATTGATAGGACAATATATGGGCTGAGGTCCCTCATTGGGATTTAACGGGCCGAGTCCAGCCAGGTGGTTAATTTCAAATCATATGTGCCAAATGCATACATTTTTGTTCTTTTTCTTTAGGGAAAGTGTTACAGCCCTTTGTGTCAGAATAATCCCTACGGCCCAAGGAGAGCCGGGTAAATCTCATGTGGCCCCAATGTGGTAGTGCGGTGGTGCAGTTTCGAACTCTCAACTTCCGGATTGTGCTTATATAAGATAAATGATTATGTACAATTAGATGGATCATAAGTGATAAGTCCTTAAAAATGCACAATTTCATCATCATTTTAGAGTAATTAAGGACTTAATCTTCAAATCATGCACTATTTTAGCAAAAAATCATGATTTTATGTTTATGGGCATCAAAGTTAGAATTCAAGTCAAAATTCATTTAAAAATCACATTTTCACATAAAATCATGAATTTCTCTATTTCTTGTCATTGAAAGTCACAAGTTTCTCATAACTTTTGATTCACACATGAAATGATGAATTTTCATTGAACCATTGATTTAATAAAATGGTGAAATCTTGTGCATCTATTTAGTGTGGATTGGAGCCGGCATCTTGCAATATTCTTTTCCTACATAAATAGATAATTCTTTGATCATTGATTATATTATTTGTATTTTTGTAGGAAAGTCCAATTTCTTGTGGCCCATGGAAGAAGTAAATCAATTAAAGATATTCAAGATGGATGGCCAAGATTCAAAATAAAACAAAAGAAGAAAAAAAAAACGCTAAGGGAGAGATGTGCGTCCAAGATCTTCCATTCAACAATCACAAATCCAAGTGGGGCCCATCATCTCTTACAAGTTGCAAACAAAAATCTGAATTTCATATTTGGGTCAAGATCTTCTTGAAAATTCAAAAGTCTGAATTTGAAGGAGAATAGGCATGGACGTCCATGGGAGAAGCATTGCAAAGTGGGGCCCACTCTCATGTCATGTGTGTAATGAAATTAATTTCAAATTTGAGATGCTTTTCAAGGAGAAAGTGGGCCCATATTAAGAGATTCTCAAGCCATGAAGAAGTTTAAAAAAATTCAACATTCTTGCTAGCCAAGCAATCCAAGTTAGAAGATAAATCTAAAGAGTCAAGTTTCGATAAGAACTCTACAATTTGGATTTCAATCAAGATATGCTTCCAAGATTTCAATGTTTGCAACACAAGAATTATCCAAAGGGATGTGCACGTCCAACGGGAGGCAAGCCAAACATTACACGTCCAAGAAAGTGTCTACTTGAGTTTCAAAGTTGAAAATCTCAGATTTGGCAAATTTTCTTAATCTAGGTGGGGCCCAAGTGGAAAAGTTGCATGAGATATAAAGAATCCTATAAGATTATGTGCCAAGAAATCCAAGAAAATAACAAGATGGAAAACGCCTAGAAACTATCTCAAAACCCTCCTAATCTTAATCCAACTTGGACACTACACTTCAAACACTTCCAAATCCAAATCCATTGCAACAAACCTTATCAAAAATTCATAAAAGGAGCCACAAAGGGCTGGACGTGCAATACAATTCCCTCTCGTTACCTTGGACGACCAGCAATATTAAACCCCTCATTTTTCATTAATTTTTCTCCATCTCACCTCCTTCCAACACAATTTCATCTAAGGCCTTCCCTAAGACACACCACCACTTGGATTTCTACGCCATCGTCGCATTGCCGCCGTTGCTACCGTCGCTCTACCATTGGACTAGCCATTCATCATCTTCCTTTGCGTGGATTTCAGATCGGAAACCAAAAGTCGGTTGGATCGCCTCGCCGTTCAAGACTGCGAGTCCCTCTCCTCCGTTTAGTGTTTCATGTGTATAGGGTAAGGTTGGATACATTTTATTTTGATTCAAATAATTTTGTAATTGTTATTCTCTTGTAATGGATCTTTTATTAATAAATCAAGTTTATAGGGTCTTGGTCTTCACCAATGGGTCAGCATGGAATCTTTGTGCGTTGTGACAGTGCGTACTTAATGCGGTGATCTTAATTTTTCTTTATGGCATTTAGTAAAGTAACCATTGCAAAATTTTAGAATTAAAATCCTTTTTTTATTCTCTGATTTTATTCTATTTTATTTTTATTTTTATGCATCCTAAAAATTATTGCAATTGGTTGGACTGACAAATCTTATGGTGAATGCAGTAGTTAGATTAGATTTCTAGATTAGGATTTTATTTTTCTTTGATTGTAATTCATTTTTCATAATTGTAATTAATTTTTAATTAAAGTAGGACATTTGATTTGTATAGTTTTTTTTTAGGCTAGAACTAGTTTTTCAATATGACAGATTTTGCGCAATTAATTACTCCATGTGGATCGACCACCTCGGATTTTATCAAGTTATTACTACATCACGGCCTTGCACTTGGGGTTAACGATCAATAAGTTTCAAAAAAATAAACAAATGAACAAACAAAAATGATCTGACTAGTGGGGCCGACTTCTCATGCAAAAACCCGATTGGATGAATATTACTCCCCGTAGATAAACCCTGAGTTCAACTAAGATCAAATTTTATTTTTAAGGAGAGAATGCAGTTTGAAATTTCAATATCACTTATGCAAGAATTTCTGACTCCACCTTCCAATCCTTTGGACGGCAGGGGTTGAAAATCCTTCAGAGTGGAGAATTTTCTCCTACAAGCAGCGAGATACTGGGAGATCTCATCCAAACTCTCCACAATACTAAAAACTCCTTTACCCACCCCCTTCCCCTGAATTTCACGAAAAGGCCTGTGAAGAAGGCACCCATCTATTTTACCCACATGTTCGTTCGTGCATTTCTTCTTCCACGGCAATGAAGTCCGACTTGAAAAGGTAGGATTTTCAGATCCCCTATAGCCACTAGGGGTGTAACGGTTTGATTAACCAGTCAATTTGGGAAAATCGTTTACCGAATCGTAACCGTTGTTTTCTGTCTTTTAAAACCGTAACCGTATCCACAAAAACCGTAGAAAACCGTAACCGCAGTTAACCATATTAAACGGTTTGGTTACGGTTAATAACCGTGGAATGTCTTCCTCACATAAGATGATAAATGTAAATGATTGAAAGTAAAATGACACATAAGGAGCAATTGAATAAAGTAAGAAATATTTCATTCAGCCTCCTTATTTTTTTCTTTTATTTGTAAATGATATGGTTAATCGCATACGGTTCGATTCAGTTAATAACCATAAATTATTACCGAAAACCGTAATTGAACTGAACCGTACGATTTTTTTTATTTCAGTAACCGTTATCGTAACAAAACTATGAAATACGGTTATTTACCGCGGTTCAGTTCAATTCGGTTAGACGGTTTTTCGATTTTTTTTTTTTTTACACCCCTATTAGCAACCAAAGCGCAACCATAGATTTCCAGTGGCTGCACCAAATGCGCTGGGAAGGCGCCGGGTTGTCTCCTTTTTCTGTGGCTAATTTTCCTGCGCAAATGTACCCTCGAAAAGGAGAATATGATGGCATTTGGGATCTCAATTGTCTACCTCTTATTCTTTTAAAGTGATTCAAAATGCTTTTATAGTAATTGGGAGCCAATTTTCGCACATCTATTTCAAAACTCATAAAAGCATCACCCCTCTATTTGGGACAGCCTCCAAATAGATGTTTTTGTCTAAAGCAGAGTGAAAAAAATGTGAATCTTAGCTTGTCCATTTTTTCTTAATTTAATTTTGGACCAATAATTTATGATCTCAACCTTTAGAAATGTTTCTAAGATCCAACATAGCTATGTACTAAAGTTAAACCGTTTATCTTTCATGAGCCCCCGAGATATTAGAGAAAATTATATAACCTTATATCTCAATTTCTGAATTTCTTTGGGGCCCACTATCATGATCTAAATTGTTGCTCCTCTTTGGAAGACTGAAAACAACCATTGAGTCAAACTTGAACCCGGATTTAGTATACACCTCAAGAAATTGACAAAAAACCGAGAGCCATTGGATATGCTTAGGTAAAAGAAAAAGTCTGGCTGGCCCGAACTGGGAACCGGGTTCTGGCCCGATCCCCAGTGAGGGCCGTTGGATCCCAGGGGAGCCTAGCAGCAGTGCTCTAGGTAAAAAGCCACTGCCCACTACGTGATTTTCCACTTGTCCGACTTTTCCAGTTTTCAAATATTGTGGGCCACTAAATTAGGATCCAAATTGTTGGAAATGTTCTCAATGCCTAAACACGGCTACCTATCAAATTTTGAGTTGTTGATCTTTTTATAATCTAAAGATATTTAGGGGAAAAAAAAAACAGAACCTTATTTCTCATTTTTTGAATTTTTCATGGGCCCCACAATCATGATCCGAACCGTTCGATCGTCTGTGGAGGACTAGAAACAGCTAGGGGTTCAAATTCCATCCTCTGATTCAATGTATATCTCAAGAAATTGGCAAAAGATCGAGACCTGTTGGATATGATTTGGTCAAAAGCAATGCCGTCTGTGATTTTTCATCTATACGGTTTTTCCTCTTCTTTTCTTTGAAAAATCTTCGCCGCTAGATTAGGATCTAAACCGTTGAGAATATTTCTAAGGCCTGTGACACGGCTATGGCCCCATTAATCAGAATTGTTGAACTATCTCCACTATCGAGATATTTGCAAAAAACTATAGAACTATAGATGTCCATTTCTAGACATCTCTGCCCCATATCACGATCCTAACCGTTGATCCTTTTTAAAGCTTTGAAAATTGACACAGGTCAAAAACCAGCCCCAAATGCTTTGTAGATCTTAGAATTTTAGTAAAAAATCAAGAGCTGTTGAATTTTTAAAACATCTATTTCAATCAATTTTCTCATCATACCAACGACCTATATTTTAAACAGATCTATATATATATGATATAGATCTGTTCAATGCATATAAGAGTTGCCAAATAAGCCCTATATATTTCCCTACTCAGCATCTGTGCACGATGCCTGCAAAGGAGAAAAAAAAAAAAAAAACCAGCATATAGGGGTGTATGACTATCTACTAATCAGGTTGATCCATCCCATTATTTTAAAAATCACTTTGACTCACCCAACCCCAGAAAAGTTGATTAAGCTTGGTAGGTTACCAAAGTCGGGTGAGTGGAACTACAACTGAGCCCAACCAAATCCTTGGTAAGGCTCATTCAAGCCACTCAACTCGGTGACCTTCCTACTCAAGGAGAATTTCCTAGAGTGTTTAGAGTTTAGACCTAGATCCATCCAAATTCCCACCACTGGGTCTACAGATATAGATAGAATACTGGGCTTGGATGGAGGCCCAAGGCCCACAGAAATTTGGCATTTCCTACCATCGGCTAGGGATATAAATGAGTCCCCGATTCTCTGATTACCCGGAGGTTCTAACCCGTTAAAAACTGAGTTTGGATCCTTATTTATGTCCTGATAAGTAAATAGGTCCGGGTCCGGTTGCATCTTGGTTCGGACCATGGACTCAATACCCGACATTTTATCTCAATTTTCGAAAATCTCTCTTAAAAATCATATTTTTTAATATCATTTTCTACCTAAACATGAACTCGGATCCAGACTCCTCCTATATATGGTTCTGGTTCCGGTTTCAGAGTCAAGAAATTGGTTTCGAAATGGTTCCGGGTCCGGGTTCAAATTCAGTTTTATCTTCTCCTTAATGATTCCGACGGTGGATCCGGACCCGAACCCGAACCGACCCGTTTACAACCCAACCGTGGCCTCCTGTTAGTCCTCAACAAGAGTCGGCTGAGTCTCTCTTCTGTTGGGGCTTGCAGGAAAAAATGGGCTACGTCTTGAAGGTGCGGTTTGCTTCGTTCTTCGCAGGAGCTGCAACAGCCTCGGCCTTGGGTCTCTACTTTCTCCAAAAGGATTACAAGATCGCCCATGGAGCAATCTCCCAACAGGTTTCTCCCTTTTTTTCCCCTCTCTGTCTCTATATGTTTCTGTTCCAATCAATCACATACAAATCATCTGATTTTGTGGCTCTTGGATCTTGATTTCTCAGTGCTTGTGCATTTGGGTGGTTGTGAAATTTCAAAAAGAAAAAGAAAAAAAAAGAAAATTTTGTTGGATCGATTGGAACTTGGGTCGGAAGGGGTTTAGAGAAAACCCATTTCAGGAGTAGTGGTATTCGTGATAGGAATCTACATGAAATGTGTTTGCTTGGTTTTTATCGTTATGATTCTTCTTTGTCTTCTTTACCTTGGAAACAATGCTGTCAGTATTCTTATATTCTCAATTTATTTGTTTTGTTGAGGTTTTGTTTATGTGATGACTTGAGGTGAGCATTTGGAGACACTCCATTCAATTGGTGTTTGTAGTTTTGTTGTTTTATGGAAGTGGGTTCTTAAGGATGATGTGAGCCAGATAGAAATTGGTATAGGCTTTGTGGTTGAATAGATGGTTATTAACTCTGCAATGTGACTCGGGCAGGACAATAATAGTGGATTGAAGTTGATGGGGCAGTGGTTTTTTTGGGCTTTCTGCTCCTTATCACTTTCTGTTGATGCTCTATATCGATTCCAATCAGAATTTTTCTCCCAAGTTTCCCTACTGATTCAGGTACACTATGGAGAATTAACCATCCATTCTGCCTTCTACCAAAAAAAAAAAAAAAAATCCTTTCCGCCCAATTATTCAGATTGAGTTCCAAAAGGAGTGGGAGAAAAAGCTGAGATTTAGCGGAGTTTGGGGCACATGCTAGTGAACCATAAGAGGGAAAAGGAAACGAAATACATTGGAAGCCTTAATTATTGTCATGAATAAGCTGGCACAATCACATAATCAGTATGCTTATTGTTTGCGAAGATCTAAGTACTTTACGCTCAGTTTATGGAGGGCAGTGGTATGGGCTACAGCTGCTCCTTTTTTCACATTAGTCTAATGTAGAAATTCTGGCCCATTATCAGCAAAACTAGCATCCCCAATCTCACGAATATAGGCATCCTATACCATTTGGAAATCATGCCTAGTATCAAGCACAGCTGGCATTTCATGTGCTTAAATTTTCCTTTGTGTTTTGTTTTCTGTTGATCTACTTTTTGGCCAAACCCCTTGTTTATGTAATTCTGACTGTGTCGGTTTCTTGGAGAATATTGAATCCCAACATGAATGTAACTAAAATGAAGTTGGAGCTCTTTGAACTAGGTTACGAGATGTCTGCGTCAAGTCATGTCCCTTCTCAGTTGGTAGCAGTTCTTTATACTGTTGAGTTCTTTAAGTTATTGTCCCTGGCATTTTCTAGATTTAGCAATGAAGAAAATGTATGCAGAGGAGTGCCATTTTTTCTCTCATCACGTAATGAAAGCTAGTTGGGTACTCCTTATTTAAATGGCACTGCGATTCTCAGATAGTCTTGGATATAGGGGGGTACACGGACTTTATATAAGGTGCATCCGTATTGGGTTCCTAGGAATTCTAAGTTAAGCCTTCTTGTCGAAGGGGCTAAAATTGTAGTGGGAAAGGTGACGACCACAAAGCTTAGTTCCCTAGTTCGCAGTTTTACTAATTCACATTCAAGTTCTCAATTCATAATTCATGACTAGCTTGATTAGAATATTCTATAGAGTAGGTTCATTTGATTCGCTTGTCAAATCGTGTAATTCGAAGCTCGAACTTGATAAGTTTAATGAACTAAGTCATTTGTATCCAAGCTATAAATCCATCACTCAAGCCCACATCTAGAATCTGAACTCCTCAAAATAACTATTCTTTACATTTACTATGGACCAAAGTATAAAACACATGGTTTAAATAAAGACTAAAGTGTAATCCATGTGTTTGCTGGTGATCAATCTTAAGGTGGGACCAACTCTTATTGAGTTAGACATATACTAGTGCTAATACATAAGGGGTACAATGCTTTTGTGTAACTTGGTTTTTTAAAGTAAGCCCCACTAATGGATTTACAGGACTCAGCCTAGTGAACTTTATGCGAAGAATAGTTCACTTCCAGTTCGAAGATCTTAGCAAACTAGTTAACTATGCCACAAAGGGCTCTCAAATAGTCTACTCTTTCTTTTCATGTGTTACTGTATGCATATGTAATTAGATTCATTCTGCTAGACAAGAGTTTCCTAAAAGATGGGTTGTTGGATATCAGATTACATTTGAAGCAATTGTCCAGTTTTTTTTTTTTTTTTAGGTGGAACGCCTTTACGACTCTCTTGATGGTCGCATCTCTGAGTTGGAAAAACTGAAAGATGTAGAACGTCCAGCCCAGATGGAAGCCACAGAGTAGAAGACAAGATATTGTTTCCACTGATGAGGTTCACTAGCATTTTTTGCCCTTTCCTTTCTCTGGTCTCATGTCAAGTTTAACAATAACCGCAACTCAGTGGCTCTGTATTTCATAATGACTTGCACTTTGTTACATCTCTACCTCTACTAAGAGGAGGGACAAAAATGTTTGTTGTCAAATGTAACCTGTGTTGCCTTTGCATTTGGTATGCTTAATTTACATTGATACTATCATGACACATTCACAACATTGTTTGGCAATTACATATGCCAAATCCTTATATTGGAGATGTTTGCTTCGTCGATAAGAATGAAATGAGCTTGACCTGATGAAAAGATACTGAAACAAGCTAATTTGACTATGGGGGGGCATCTTGATCCACCCTGCTCATATTAACACATCATCAGGCCCAAGTTTCTCTCCACTGGTAGGGACCGATTACTCTGGTTGTTGGATTTACACACGACTGATCTATTTAATAGCCCTCCAACAGTGGTGAAAATTGGGGCCATTGAGTAGACGAGCATGTAATATGGGATCTAGAGGGTGGATATTACCTAGGTCAAATGAGGCAGTAGCCATTACAATTCCAGTGTTGGGGTCTGACCATTTTCTCTTCCATTTGTTTGTATCTCTGTATCTTTCCACTTACCTCTGACCATCTATTAGTATCTTTTGTGGGTATCTTCGCCGCTTATTACCAGTAACAGAGACTTATGTGGAAGTTATTAGGAGGCATAACAAGCATTTAGTGTTAAATGTTGATGGTATTAGTTGGAATTAGCAGCCATTTCAATAAAAAAAAAATAGTTGGAATTAGCAACTCTTGCAGTCTCATCCCAACTTTGTGAAACTTTGGTTGGTGGGCAGCAATCAGATGATGCTGTGGCGGGGTGTGGTTTTTGGCTCAAGGCACTTAATGTCCGACTTTCCAACTCTCTGGTCTAAGGTTTACTTGAACTTGGGCCAAATCATTTACCCAGGATTGTATTAATTTATATGTGATAATCTATGATATGTTTTTACTATGTAATACATACTAAGGTAAACAGTTTGTTGGGTATTAAGTGGACTTCTTGTGGATTAATGTCACTACCCTTCTCTGCATCAATTACTAAAATGGTGATCTCATTATTGCCTATTCTAGCGAATATATCATGACCCAATAACCAATTGGGCCTGCAGGTAACCATGAGTCTTGGGTACTGATCGCTCTTGACAAAAGGTAATGTGTTTGTGACGTATTGTATGCCAATAGCTGTCTTCATTAGGCTGACAATGGGTTGGTCTTGCTTATGTCCAGGCACAATCCATTCTCATTGAATAGTCCAAGCCTGGGTCTGAGTCCTACACAGGCTCTAATGTTCGGATCCAAGTCCGTCTGTTGTGAGTTTGACAGGCCCGGCCACAGACTTAAGTTTTATTAGAATTCCACGTAGCCAAGCTTAATCAAGTTCTTGATTAACGTGGATTTTAGTGTCCTTTATTTTCTTTAAAGGCAAGTTTGAATAATGTCCTCCCAGAGGATTCCTCTTTGGTTTTCCTCGATTCCAACGAAAATCCACGTTCGGACGAGGAGAGGAAAACTGAACCCATAAAAAATTCCCTTTTCCAATGAATGCAATGACTCCTTTCATTAGGAGTCTTCAATAGGATAGCATGGTTGCACGGAAATGAAGGAAATCCTCTATTTCTTTCTGTGCCCTAAGTTTTATGAAAATTCCACATAGCCAACTCGTAAAAATTCATTCCAACTTGAATGAGTTTTGTAATATCCTGCATTATGGGCCAGGATTAGTCTGGCCCAGGTAGACTTTAGTGGTTCTCTTTTATGAATTAGTAGTAATACTTATTATGGAATTTGAAATATAGAAAGTGTCCCACGTTTGTTTGGGACTGGAGTTGTATACTTGTATAACAAGTATAGTAGGGGAAATAGGAGATATATTAGGATTAGGAGACTTGGCCTCCTCTTTATATATTCAAGTAAACCAACATCAGTTATTGCATTCTATTCCTCTGGAAAAGATTCTGAGAGAGAGAGAGTCTTGTTGTTGTAATCTAGGAGAAGGAGAAGAAGGTTGATTGATGTCCTATTCACGCCCGCACATTGCAAAAGCAACGATCGCATACCAAAGGTGAGTGAATCTTCCTAGTTATCTCTGCTCAATACTGTAGATGATTGTTAAGGCTTAGTCCATGATGGTTTTAGAATGTTGCTGTGCATAGAGATAGTAATGAAGAGATATCAATTTACAGTAAATCATAATCGGAAGTTAGAAACCCATGGACATACTTTGGATGGATTCATGCCAGTAATATAGTGATTGTAAATCCATTCGTGCCTTCTGATTGTTGAATTAATGGAGATATATGCAAAAATTCTGAAGCAGAGCATGGATAAAGATTTTCATTTGGGAATAGTGGGACCACCTGGCCCACTTGATCAGGGATCTGGTCCATAGATCCTGAAGGGGACCCATGGGCGACCCTAGTAGTGGTGGACCTATGATAGATGGGCCTCCTGTGGGCCACCATCCACAGGAATATAGTAGCAGAGGCGTGATTCTGCTGGAAACAGGGCAAAGGGTCGACATCTGTTGTGGGACCCATCTGGCCATTGGACAGGAGATCAGACCCAGGCATCTTGAAGTGGACCCCTGGGCGACCATAGGGTAGTGGGGCATCTGGGATTGTGATCAGTGGGACCCACAGAGCAATGGGTTCAATACATTCAGGCGTGAATGTGTACAGGAAAACAGGGAATCACGTTTTGGACTTGTGGACCCCAGAACATGATCCGATGATGGATCAGATCCAATAGGATGTTAGAGCAACAAGGGTCGACCATCACCTAGATGGCTGATCATGGATTTTGTAAGTGGGGCCCACTGGATGCTATATGGGCAAGCCTTCAGGCGTGGACAACCCAATACTGGGCTCTGTTCATGGATCTGAGTTGGATATAGTTGGGTTTGGCCCAGGATGGGTAACTGATGATTCCATAAAATTATTATATAGATAAATTAAAGTAAGATGATTAATTTATTGGTGATTATAGTAAATGTGATTTATTTAGTTATGACTAATTATATGCATTATGTTACTTACTGCATATTATGTTTGTTTATGGTGTGGACCCACCCTATTATGATAATACCAATTTTGAATTGAGTGGGGCAATAAACAATGAACTGAGTAAGGGTGGGGCCCACACTATTGATATGTACATGAGAAGGATTGATAATAATATTGAGTTGTGGTTGTTATGAGATGATGAGATCCTGGACAGGGGATGTTGGACTTAGTGTCCGAGCCATTATCGCGGCTGGTCCATAAGGGACGTGTCCGATGAGACAGGGTCATAAGGACCGGTATACATGTATACAATAAGCCTTTGAGGCGTGGTAAGGTGCATGGGCACGGATGTATATTTACGGATGTATATTTACGGATGTATATTTATGGATGTATTATTGTGCATATAATATATTGATTCAATAATGTTAAATCATGTAATATTATGCTTTATGTTGCTTATGTAATTAGGAATATTCATTCACCAGTAATACTGATGTTGTGTTGCCCCCTTCAGGTAATCTTACTGCGGGTGGGATAAATCAGGATGACGCTCAGCACGTAGAGTTTGGCATGCGTGGCTGAAGAGAGAAAACGAGAAATAATTATGAGTGGCAGAAGATTTAGTTTTGTTTAGAAATTGATTTAATGATTAGTACATTATTTTTGGAGTCAGAACTTAGGGATTTGGATTATTCAGAGATTTTGATATTGTTTGACTTTAATTATATTAATTGAAATTGATTTATATGCCAAATCTCTTATGCGAATAATTTGATAAATGAATGGTATACATTGCCAAGTTATCACGATCCGGACATCCGACAGGGCCCCGGAATTTGGGTCGTGACAAGTTTGTTGTTGACTCAGCGGACCGAATTCTTGATTGACTCATTGGCCAGAAGATGATGATGATAAGTATTATTTGTTAAGAAATAATTAGGGATCAATCCTGGTTGTAGCGCTCGCTCATGGTGTTGGTGTGGGTGGGGCATCCACTAGAGTAAAAAAAATTTGCAAATTAGCCCTTCATATTCATTCAGCTCCTTGCACACGCATGTTGAAGCCCGTCTAGAAAGACCTAGATCCTGATCGGATTAAGTCCCTGGTCTTACTAAATCGACCCATGGGGAATAGTGAAGACATAATAAAAAGTGATACAAGCAGCAGAACCCTTGGCCCTTTGCCCTTCTCTTCTCTCCCACCAATCGAATGCTCTCAGCAGCCCCCTTTTCATCCCCACCCTTATCATCAACAACTACTCCAATTTGCCGTCCCCATGCAGTTGCTGTGCTGCCTGTCGTCTCCGCCAAGATCCCTATCTCTAGAGGAAATGACGACCATGTGCCCCAAGGCCAACAGCTGGGCGGTCTCGGTTTCTCCTCTCTCTCTACCCTTAAATCATCATCATCCAAATCTTATACACCCCACAAACACAACAACAAAAGCAGCAGCCGTTCGATAGAAGAAAAGGGGCCATCTTCATCTCGACTCAGTGGCTCTGATGTCCTGCTGGCTTTGCAGAGAGCAGCTGCAGACAAGGCTAGAAGTAAAAAGGGGAAGAAGGGAAAGCCACGCATAGGTGGCGTTGAACAACGTCCTTCTCCTACTACTACTGCTATTGCTGATTACAGCGACGTTCGCCCTCTCAACATACGCAGGGATTGGGGAGATCGTTTGGATGAGATGGAAAGGCTCCTGCAAGAGCTCCAGATGGAAGATGAAGCCCATCGCTACTAGCACTTACTAGGTAACAATTTTATGATTACATTTCTCTATGACTATAACCCCACGATGATTCTGTTCATCAAACAGAGGGCCTGATGGACGGTGATGATGAAGATGGAAGAGAATGAATGAATGAATGGCTAATGTCAGTTCTATCTTACTGAAAGTTGGGCCCATTCTAGCCGGTCACGTGCTACACATTGAATCTCGGACACTTGGTATTTATCTTGTAATGTGATTTTCGGTGGTTATTTGATGTAAAGTAAGCGATTAATATTCAGAAATTGCATATCTGGGAATTCGTATTCATGGTTAACTGCATCGCCCGTGCGTATGAACTCTTAATCTCTCCCTACTTTTTATGGGGAATTCACATTCGTCTGCTTATTTGATGTAAAGCATGATTGATATTAAGAGTTAGATTACGGATATAAATGGGTCCCCGATTCTCCGATTATCCGGAGGTTCTGACCCGTTAAAAAATCAGGTCTGACACCTTATTTAAGCCCCGATAAGTAAATAGGTTCGGGTTCGGGTTCGGTTCCACCTTATGTTCGGGCTCGGGATCCGACATATTACCTTGATTTTCAAGAATTTCTCCTAAAAATTATATTTTTTTTCAAATATCATTCTCTATCTAGATTCGGACTGGATCCATGCCCATCCCATATATAGTTTTGGTTCCAGTTCCAGAGCCAAGAAACCGGTTTCAAAACGGTTACGGGTCCGGATCCAGTTCCGTTTTTTCCTTAACGGTTCCGGTTCCGCGTCTATAATGGACCGGAACCGGAACCGAACCGTTTACAATCCTATATCAGATGGTTTTGGGACTCAATTTTGTACACATTTGCATCCCTACAAGATTGGTCTGGTAATTTACTATTAAAATAAAGGTAATGTTAAGAATCAAATTAAAGAAGAGTAAAATATAAGGGGGTTATGATTATATTTTGTCGTTTTGACTTTTTTTGTATATAATAAAGTGGTGTTTCTTTGCTATTTAGTGGAGAGAAGAGGTTTTTTTTTTTTTTTCTGAAAAATAAGGAGAGAATTTTGAAGATGTATACTTTTGATATAATCTATTGTCCGAAAAATAGAGGCTTTGCATTACTTTTACTAATCTAATAAATTGCCAAATGGGCCAAGCAACCTATCATATATAACGTGCGACCCACTTGTAGAAACATTGCTGCAGTACATAGCATTCATACTATTATTATTTATTTATTTTTGGGCTTTTCAGTATGTACTGTACATGTTGTAGATTTTTAATGTTTCAAATGTTGTCCACATTTTGTCCACATTTTTAAAACGCAGCAACTTGATCAACTTGTATAGAAATTGTTGACCAAAAATCTCGTCAAGTGGGGAAGAATTTAAAAGGCAACTGGAATTTGCTGCAATGCATGAGAAGCTTGATTCAGGATTTACAAAGCTAAGATGAATTTCAAAGAATGCGTAATAATACATAAAAAAAGGGTTAAAAAGAATTTTTCCAAAATAAAGTCGTCCATTTTTTTATATGATGTGGGTATACATGAGGTATTTGACCCGACAGGGCTAATTCCCCAAGTGGCGCCCTCCAAACCCATACAAATTCAAGGTTGTAAAACTCATGATTTAGACTTAGACTTCTCAAATGTAACCCCAAGGGGTAGCTCAGTTGGCCTAGGATCACGGTTTGCACCCGAAGGTTGTAGGTTCAAAACTGCACTACCACACTGGGGCTACAGGGGAGTTTACCCGACTTTCCTTTGTGCCTGTAGGAATTAGTCAACCCAAAGGGTTGGGAACCCTCCGATATCAAAAAAAAAAAAAAAAAGACTCCAATGTGAAAAATCTGACTCCGGTACAATTAATGCATAGACTCGAGAGAGAGTCTTATTTTTTAAATAATTTAAAAATACTTAAAAATGAATCAAATTCTTATAAAATATAAATATACATTTATTTATTGCATTCATGGTAATCCATTCAAATTAGTAAATTTATATGTGCAAGAGAAATATTATAAGAAGGAAAACAAAACAAAAGACATTACTAGGTACACAATTTGTTAATCCAAATATCAAATCTAAAAGAGCAAATATTAGTTTCAAATTACATTTCAATCATCATTTTTAAATTGTTGACTTTAAACCTCGTGTAAAAATATTTAAAAAATAAGCATTAATTATTTATAATCAAATCTACCTATCAAATGGTTCAGAATGTAAATAACTTTTTATAATAAATTTACTTGACCGAGTCTTTCCTATGTTTGATTTGGTCCATCATCAAAATGAGACGACTCAGGAGAATTAAAAGTCAACTCAGAAAATTCTCCAATCTTGTACAAACCCAAGGTTGCGGGGAAAACCACACAACCTCAAGAAAATTTTACAACCTTGCACACCTGGCAAATTTGGGATGGATTTGAACATAAGACATGTGGGGGTAAACCCACACGCAAGGCTTTTTGATAAAGGTTCGGACAAAGCCCTCACTCAAACTCATTCCTGCATTGATTTCAACATGTATTAAACTCTTGAAGAGGGAAGATTTGTCCTTGCTCCCGGGAGGACTTTCAAAATTTTCAAATTCATTTAGTTTCGCACTTTACTAACATAGTAAGAGTCAAGTAAAACCTTCATTTTTCAGATAATATGTCACATCAAAAATACTTTAATTCAAAACCTCCTCCATCTTTTTCACATAAAATAAAAAAACAATCACTTTCATCCACTAAAATACAATAAAAGTTTACTTTTCCATACAAAAAAGTAAAAAATATTTCATAACAAACAATTAAAAATAAAATACCATTATAATACACTTATATTTTATTCTTTTTTCAAAATAAATTTTACTTCACTTGACTCTATTAGTAGAGTTGTTAAACTGCCTGTTGCGGAACCAGAGCGTCGAATCTGAGTTCCTACAGCAGTTCGATTAAATCTAAAACCGCAGCTTTATATCAGTAGGCACGCTGGAACCACTGATTTGATAGCCACCAAGTGGATATAGATGCCCCAAATTATCCATGGCTGGATGATTAGACTCATTTGTCCAACACATTATCATCCTCTAAATGTGGACACCTGCTGTTTTCGTTGGTCAGATATCAAACTCTTCCCATCTAAATATGCAAAGAATGAAAGGTCAATCATATTATATAGCTGTGACTATCATATCAGGTTTTTTTTTCCCCTTTGGTTGTAAACAGTTTCTCAACGGCCCCCACAAAAACCCCCCTCAACACCTATGTGCCATAAGTTCTCTACTTTTCACTGATCTCTGATTTGCTGGATTCTAACGATGCTTCCCAGTGCCTTGACACCTGCTTTCATTCTATTTGGCCCTGTTTGTTTGGAGGTAAGGTATTTGGGATGAGAGTTCATGTTTCTCAAGACTTCTAAATTCCATATTTGAATGGTGAGAATTTATAAAAACACCACTCTACAGAAGTATCACTAGCCTATAAAATCCTCACAGTTTCGGCTTCCAAATTGCTATAATATATTATATCATATTTTGAACATTTGTGAAATCAATTGGGAGATAACATTTGGGGAATTTACAAAAACCCAAACAAGAATTATCAGAATTCTTGCAAGCCCACTGGCCTAAAGTGTTATTCCTTGCACTCATCCGACTCGATTGGCATGATGCTCAGAGGCCTTTCCCTGTTTTTGCTCCTTTAGAAAATACCCATGTAAATGTTTTGGTAATAGAGGGTGAAGAATGAGCTACTGACAAATGACCAAGGAAGCCACAATGGCCCACTTTTGATGGAGACATGTGATTAGTATATGACTTCTATGGAAGTCCCTCTAATCAAAGAGGTGATGGGAAAACTTGTTAACTGTTTGGCATGCCAATTAACCATCAAAAATTAGTCCTCGCTCTTCTCTAGATTTTGGAAGCAACATCTCAGTGGTAAATTATTTACTCTGCATCTATTGGTACTCAATCTAGTGTAATTATAAGAAAGTCCGGCTGTAACAGTTAGATTCATTCAATTAATGTCATAGATTAGGTGTTCTTTTTACCAGACAGAGCACTCAAAACAGAATTAATATCTGACTAGGCTTCCTCCTCCCCCTCCCAATTGCAACTGACCCAATTGGACACATATGTTTGGACCCACATGCTGGCCATTAAATTTGAGATTCAAATGTTTTTGGCCATTGAATTTTTTGGACCTGATATTTGGTGGGCTTCTAATCCAAACGTAGCATACCCTTACTCCTAATCTCTCTCCTCTCAAGTGAGCCCCATTAAATCCCAACCAAGGAGAGAACCACTTCATCAAATTTTTGAATTTCTTTAGCTAGCCATTGCTAACAAAATTTCAAGACGTTAGTAGAGGCAGCGGAAATACTTTTCAATATTCCTCTTTGGGTGGAGCCAACTCCTGAATACTCCTCCTAAGGTGGAACCCGGCCAGCGCACTTTTGGACTCTAATACCATGTTGAATTTCTTTAGCCAGCCATTGCTACCAAAACCTCGAAACGTTAGTAGAGGCAGCGGAAATACTTTTCAATGTTCCCTCTTGGGTGGAGCCCACTCCTCAATATCATTGTGTTTTGATAACTCATATTGGATGCATTACAAAGTTTCTCAGTGGGGCTGTCAAGAGGCCGAACCCGAATCCCTTAACACGTTTGGACTTGGCACTAGCCCATCTGGAGCAATTCAAATATTCAGTTCTTCTTAGGTCAGGTCAGCTCAAATTGCTCAATATTATTCTGTGGACGAACAAAAACAGCTTTTTGGGCCTGTTTAGATGTACGGTGAATTGAAGTATGATGAGGTGAAGCATCAAATCAAGAAATAATAAAATATAAGGTGTTATGATGGTATTTTATTTTTAGTTATTTAGTATTGAATCTTTTTTACTTTTTGTATAAAAAAATAGAGTTTTTTTGTCTTTTAATGGAGAAATGAAATTGCTTTTTTTACTTCTTTTTTTAAAAGATGAAGGGGATTTTGAAATTGTGTACATTTGATATGATCCATTGTCTTTTTTTGTCTGGATAATGAAAACTTTACCTCACCTCACTTCATCACATATCCAAAAACACCCAGATCCCTGGAAATTTGTGGCCCAGAGAGCCTAAACTGCTATAGCTATCAGTCATCTAATCCTCTCACTCCAATGGTCTGAATTTCCAATGCCTTAAAAGAATTTACAAGGTGTGGAGGTGGATGCGTGGCCTTGCATATGCCTCTTGTAGAGATCCGACCCTTTTCAAAGTGTGTGACCAGGAGGGCGAACTTTTGTGCACTGGGCCCTCAATGCGTGTGGCTGCCTCTTCTCTACTGGAAGTTCTGGAAAGAAATTTTGAATTTTTTTTTTTCAAATTACCTTTGATGAATCGAATTGTGTGCCATATTGATACACATAGCTTAGTCAATCTAGGTCATCAAGGAATTGGGTCCCACTTGATTCAAGCAGTTAATCATAGATCACCCTTATTTTGCTTCTTCCAATGTTAAATCCTCATTTCCAAATGTCATTAAACTTTCAAGGTTGTTAAATCAAGAGCGAGAGGATAATTTTGTCACCATAGTTTTTTTTATGGAAATAGATCCCTTGTTTGAACCAATCAGGATATGCCACATGGGAGAGATGTCACATCCCTTCTCCTAAAAAAAAATTCTATCTCCTTAAATGATTTCCTTTTCCCATGTGGCACCCCCTTATTGGACCAAACAGGAGATCCGGATCCTTTTTTTTATCCCCATTCGTTGATAAATCTGCGTCTCAGTGGACCTCATTAGCTAGACATTTGCATTAGCATTAATTATACCGTTGATCTTCCACACATAAAGCGACCAACTATTTATCAAAACCGTTAATCTACAACTATAGATGGCACGTGTGCAGAAGCAACATAATTCTGCGAACATCCAAACAAAACTCGTGGATGATATATGATCTTCTCCACATCCTAAAAATGCCACTTCAAATCCAAGAGAGTATTCTGGGCTTTACTTTCCACTCATAGAAATTTAGAGAGAGAGAGTTGTGTTTGTGATGGAGATCTGTTTGCCTGCAAGCATACGGTATCATCCTGTTCAGAAGTGGGAAGGGAGAGTGATCAGAAAGGGTGGTTGGGTTAGGTGTGGGATTGCAGAGCCGTCAGGGGTGCCGGCTCCTATGGGGCAGAAGACACAGTACAAGGACGGGTTTTTTGAGAAGGCTTTCATGTCTCTCTTCGCTCGCAAGATGGAGAAATTCGCTGCTCCAGGTACTTGTACTCTCATGAATGTATATATGTGTGTGTTCCCTCTCCCCCACTCCTCCCCCCCCCCCCCCCCCCCCCCCCCTCCCTCTTTTTTTCCATTTTTTGTTCCTGATCTGATGGTGTTTGGTGGTAGCAACTGATAGGTAGTAAAGGTAATAATAACAGTAAGGGAGGAGCAGGAGCAGGAGTAGGAGGATTATTTTCATATGACTATGAGAGTTTTGTGGATGTATCGAAGAGGGTAATGCAGGGAAGATCTCGTACGGAGCAGCTGCGAGTTGTGAGGGAGGTGCTCCTCTCCATGCTCCCTCCCGGTGCTCCCGCTCAGGTCAGCTTTATCTTATCTATCCCTGGGCCAGGGAACCACCACTTCTCTATCCTAATTTATATTATACACGTCCACAATCGGCCGACTTATTGAAAATATGAGTCCCTCACAATAGAAGTTAGCACTACTGTAAGATTTAGCATATGATTTTAATGAAATTAATGTTAATCAGATGCCTTATATGCTCAGTCTAGTATTCAGGCAATCCCAAGAGGTTGACCGAGTGGTCAGGACCACAATTCCTTCCTCTTTCAGAGTTAGAGGTCTTGGTATCGACTCTCAATTCCCCCTCTTCAGAAATCGAAAGTTGAGTCCACTACTCCACTTGTACTACCACCTAAAGGTGACAGGGGTTTTACCCGACTTCTCTTTGGACCCGGAGGGAATAGTCCAGTCCAAATAGTTAGGAACCCTCCGTAAGCGCAAAAAAATAATAATAATAAGTCTAGTACTCAGGAAGAGCATTCGATGTTTAGTGGCTCGGATTTTTCATAGATGGGCCCAATATGGGGTTTCAGGCCAACGCGGTTGCAATTGTGGCTTTTGGTGGTTTTTACTAACGAGTGTTATGGTTTGGTACTAGTAGTTTAAGAAATTGTTTCCACCAACGAAGTGGGCTTGCGAATTCAATGCTGCAGTCACAGTTCCCTTCTTTCACTGGCTGGTTGGGCCTTCTGAGGTATGTTTCTCCAAATAAACCACAAGCTCTCTCCTTCCTTGTTACCCTTTTTTTTTATCTGATGATGGATGTCTTAAGTTGTAGGGTAATAAATTAGACTCTTTTTGGGGACTTTTGGTGGGTATGAATGGTGTTCGTGTCTTAGTTAAGGATTGAAGATGTTTATGTTTAATCTAATAAATTCAATATTGAGCGAGTATCAGATTTTGATGCTTATGTATCTACAACTCTTCGTTGCTAGCAAACGTTGATGCTTGCTAGTAAAATCACATAAAGCAACTCAACTTGGAAAATTCAAAATGCTGATTTATTGACTGATGAGCACTCAATCCATGTACTGCTTTGCTTTTACGCTTTCTCCTTTATTGGGCACCAAGATACAGATTCTTTCCGTCTTGGATTTTATACATTTGAGCTTATGATCTTGAAATTTATCAGCGTGTTTACTGTTTGATAAACTTACGCACAGCGCACTGGAATTTCCATTCCAGGTTTAGTGTATCTAAGTACATGATTCACTACTTTTGACATTTAAAATCTTAATTACATATCAAGCAATTCGACTTGTCTTAGGTTGTGGAAGTGGAGATAAATGGGGAGAAACAAAGAAGTGGTGTACACATAAAGAAGTGCAGGTAAGAAGCTTTCTATCTTTTCTATAAATATCTTGGAAAAAACCAAATAATTTTCTTATGACAAAACCAGGTACTTGGAGAACAGTGGATGCGTTGGAATGTGCGTGAACATGTGCAAGCTTCCAACTCAAGATTTCTTCACCAATGAGTTTGGCCTTCCTTTAACCATGATCCCAAGTAAGTAGCATACATGTTTTTTTGGTTTCATTAATACAAAGCTCATGGAGGTTACTGGGCATGTTAGGGAAAGGAACCTACCTATATAGGTGGTATGGTCATCCACTAGAAAAGGCCTAAAAAAGGTCACCATTCTCAGATTTTGAAACCAATCATCTATGATGATGTATTTATGGCTTCTAGATGGTTTTCATGGTAGTGCTCAATTTTTATCTGGTTTTTTCATTGCCTCATTCATGTTTTTCCTTTAATGTCCTCTCTTTGTAGATTTTGAAGATATGAGCTGTGAAATGGTGTATGGGCAAGTTCCCCCTCCTTTTGAAGAGGATCCAGTGTCCAAACAACCTTGCTTTGCAGATATATGTAAGTTCCTAAAATAAAGTACTGATTAATGAAGAATATATAGATTGGTATTTTTTAACTCACACACACACAGGGACACCTATCTTGCACCTTATAAATTTGAGGATATAAATTTTTATAGCTCTTTTCTAGTCATATAGCAGAACTCTTTAAGCTAACCCTAAATTAATCGGTTGAGGCTAAAATGGTGTTTGGTGGTGGTGATGATTTTCAATTCATTAAACCTTTCCTTTTCACAGGCTCAATTGCAAACCCCAGCTCTACCATGTGTCCAAAGTTACAAGGTTGAGAAGTGATGGAGACATATGAAGCACACAGAAGGCATTTTCAAAAACCCAAAATCTTTTCAAGCATGGTGCTAATTATTTGATTCCCCTTCCTCCCCTGTTATCCTTGGCATATCTCCCCATCAGTGGGAATTTTGTTGCAGTGAAATTCTATGTAAATAGCATGTAGATCTAATGTCCTCATAAAGGGAATTTTCATACCTAATGATTAGACCACTTATTTGTAACCTAATCTTTTCATTAATATTGATGATTGATGGATGTAAAAAACTGTCCAGTGCTTCACATACATGAGAAACATGTTTACTACATTGATCAGGGAGACTGCATCCTCTGCCTTTCAGAGTACTTGCTTATGCCTTGACCTGTAGTGTTTGGTTGGTGAGAAATCAGGATTCTATTTATGTTTACCGTCTACTCTTCCAGCCTCTGTCAACAAAGGGGTCTTATTTTTATTATCTGCTGTAAGATCAGTTCAGTGCATGGGATTCGGATATCCTGATGAATGTGAATCGCAGAAGCACTTTGGACATAGAATAGCTGCGGCATTGCCTGCATCTTATAGCTGCTGGAACACGAATTTCTTTTGCCATCTTGATCACTTTGCAATCAGGTGAACCCAACTCATGCTTAGGGTGCTGCACAAGCTACCATGCAGACAATCCAAATGCCATTGATAGTACCAACTGATTGCCGTTACATAAGATTAAGAGAGACTCGTTTTAGATGATTAGGATATATCAGCATGGTCCGATTGAAATAAGTTTCTCTATGCATGTTGAGGCCCCTCAATGAAAGGGGTAAGCTGAAGAAAACATGGGCGGAAGCAGCAAGGATGGATTTGAAAAAGTGGTACCTATCCAAGGATTTGACCTGTCATATAACTGACCCAACATAATTAACAAGAATTAGATGACTATAAAGTATTTACTAAATTTGGCCTTATAATCAAACTATTCGATGGCCGATGCACTCATGATTGAGTGGTGTTGACACTTATGATTAAAACTACTGGATGGCTGTCGACTTCATTTTGGAATATAATTCTGAAAAAGAAAGAATCAAAAGATTCATTTTAAGATTCAACACTGATCTATTTTTCATGCAACACGGGATCAGTGAGAAAGCCCAAGCTTGGGCTTGCAGTAACCTGAATTTTAGCTGATATAATCTGACTTTAAGACAAGCAAGTCAATGCACCAAAATCAAGCTGCAAATTGCATATGAAAACATACAATGTAGGAGGAAGAAAATGGCCAAGAGCGACATTCTAATCACTGCAAGTGCAAAAACTCAAGGCCCTCAAAATGGCCGCCCACCAAAGGAACACAAAGCCCTCAGAACGGGGAAGAGAAAAAACTTCTCTCTAATATGTCCCCAGGAAAAACAATCAATCGCACAAGGACAGCCTGCACCCATAGCTTCCATTCCTCCAAATCAAAATCCTACTTACAATCCTGATCTCTTAATCCCACAAATTTAATAACCATAAAGAAATTTAAAATTTACGTACCGCACAACTTCTACTCTAAAGCAAACAAATAATTCTAATTCTAAGAGTAAATAGTCATTTTCTTGTGAAAATGAAATTGGGGATTTTCTTAGACCCTCTTAGAGTGTTCATGAAAATGGGTACTCATAAGGTCAACAAGGACACCTTCCACCTGCATCATTTTTCCATGTCAATGCATTTTCTATGTTTGTGCAACGAGAGGATTCTACACTCCATAGATTTCTAATTTTTTTATATCAACTCCATAGATTTCTATTTCCATGGGAGAGAGGAATCCTGCTTTCTTACTCCTCCCATACGAAATCAAAAGCCTTTCAATCGAGAAAAACCAATTCTTTTTGTTTTCTTCTTTTCCATAAGAAACAAGTGTTGCACCAAACAATGAACTGCACTTAGAAAATTGGAAAAATTCTCCACCCTATCGTGGAATTCTCTCATCGCACAAACTCACCCTAATATAGGGTTGCAACTTGTAGCAAGTAAAAGATGTGCAAAAGAATCACACTCAAAGCAGTCAGAACCCAATGCTTTAAAGAAAGTCCGTGCAACATAGCCACTTTCCTATCAAAGAAAAAAACCAAAAAAAAAAAAAAATTTTGCTTCAAAAACTCCTCTAGACTTCTAATGTGAATTTGACTTACAAAGTTCAGTAGCATGGTAAATCCAATGTAACAAACTTGCCAATCTATTAAACCCTAGGTTAGGTGGAAATAATGAAAGGTAGATCATTACAGCTCAACAAAAGGGCGAAAATTGCTCACCCAAGTCCTTCCAGAGGTGTGACTTGACTAGGTTACAATAAAATGAGAAAGGGACACAACCGCCATTCTTTGTTTGGTAGAACAAGCAATACACCCCATAGGGAGCACCACCTTGCCTTAGTATGGGCGATACCTTCTCCCACGATTGTCATCACCACTTCTTTCTCTGTCTCTGTCTCTGTCCCTTTCCCTATCCCTATCTCTGTCTCTGTCCCTATCCCTGTCTCTGCTTCTGCTTCGCCCTTGGTACCCACTTGAGCCACCAGCATGGTCACTCCTACGACCAAGCATTGGTGGAGCCTGTGCACCAGGTTGCTGCCTGCATGGTCACACATAGAAAAGGGAAAAGAATTAGACAGAAGGAAAATGAATGTCAAGCATGTTTCAAGAAAAAACTAACTGCTGTCATAATTCATAACACTATCATGCATTCTACTTCTTTTATGTAACAAATAGCACCATAGGAATATCCAGACCACAATTACTTTTAAAATAGCAGCTGCAATGTATGTAGTTTTCCCACACGAGCTGTTTGTTTTTCAAAACAACAGGTATCCTGTTATGCAGCTACAACATTATCTGTAAAGGCTGGGTTTCAAAAATAACAAATACAACAGCAAACAAAAAGTTGAGCATAATGTTTCCGAGTCATTTCGGCTCTTTTTCTATGTAATAAATTTGATCATTCCTCACTTCCTTTTCTGACACAATGGTCGCTGCCATAGTTAAGGTAATGCCCGCAGCTCCCTGGGGCTGCAATTCAACTTATTAAAATCCAAATTTGTTGTTCGCTATTCATTTTACTTTTCTCCCAGATATCTGAGAGAATATACATATACACACGCAGAACATAAAGAACCAAGAATATACAGCAATGGGAATCCCAACAAGAGGATGAGTGGATCCCAAATATGTGATCAGGTCTTATAGGTCTTACAGTGACTAACAAATCCATTGGCTGTGGTTATACTCCCACAAAAATCCCACTTCAGCCAATAAATCCCCATCAGTAGCTTCTCTTGGGACATGGTAACAAGCATTTACAACGCCACTCACATCTCTGTCTCCTTAAAATATAAAAACGCTCCACAAAGACCTCATTACTCTGCAACTTGTTAGTACCCTGCAAGATCATATTTCTTGAATGACCCTCCAGCATCACCACCGATTTAAGATAGATAAGCAATTCAGAGTCCTCCCTAATTTGCTGCGATTATGGCCCCAGTCAATCCCCAATACCAGGTGCATCAAAAAAGGTTATCGCAGCGTCTCTATATGCAATTTTTATAACCCTGTCCGTATAAGATGGTTCCAGATTACCTTTTGAGCTTCCATCATTCAGTTTGGATCCCCTATGGACAGAGGGATCTTACCTCCAGGTGGAGGGCTTGCAGGGATAGGAGGAATCGCTATTCCTTTTCTCTGGTCACTTCCATCATTCTTGATCAAGCAACATGAGGTAAGAAACAGCAATTCCATGTGTCACTTGATCAATATTGAATTTCAGCCATTTCTTCTCTGGCATTTTCCATCTGACCTCTCTATCTCCTCTTTTTCCCACTAGAATTGAAGCTTCCCAGTTTGCCAATATATCTTCAATTCTAAAGCCTTTAAACTCTTTGGTCATCACTGCCCAGCTCACCATTCTTGTGAACACAAGCTTTGTGAATCCTCCACTGAATCCGGTTTTTGGTTCCATATTTCTTTCCAAATAGATAATAATACTGCTTGCAAATTCATCCAAGAAATCCTTCATCTGCTTTGAAAAGGTCCTGATCCCATGATAAGATCATGTTCATCAACTTGTCCTGTTGTGCCCAACTGCAAAATAAGTCAATGACTTTGCACCAGATATGACTAGCACATTCATACTGAAAAAATGAGTGGTCAATAGATGCATCCTTTATTCAGTACATGAGAGAGAAAGAATATGCATTTGGCAGCACCATTATTTTTAAAATGTTTAACTTTTTTAAAATTGAGTTGATTGGGTCAAGAACTGTATCAAGTCAACTTCACCAGTTAACCAATCTCATGGGTTGTAAAACAAGCGTTCTTCATCGCATACCCCGGGTTAGCTCTTCACTGAGGAGATGCCCCAAATCATTGTGGAATCCAGTGGTAGAAAGAATGGGGAAAAAATGGCCGTATTGCCCTTATTTAAGTTGCCACTACCAAACCCCCCAATCTATTGCATGTCTACTTATAAATGCCCAACAGCAGTAGCAAAGCACCCAAAAACTGCAGCAGGATTTGCCATGGCAAGGAAAAGAAGACTAAAGAGAGTATCATTTAATTGATTGGCCCACTGTTTGCAAACCTAAAATCCCCGAATTGAACCTTTGAAATAGATAAATTAAGCTTTATTAGGCAAGTGGGGCTTTAGAGAATCAGAGAGGATCTGGACAGTATGTCGAAACAGATTCTAACAGAAAAATATCATGTGGACAAAATCAGTGGACCAAGAGTCTAACCCCCATAACTTGGGATTACAGACGGTATTTCCATCAGTCAAGGAGCTCTTCTCAAATATGATTAGGTATCAGACTAGCAAGGGAGAGATGATTTGAAAAATAAATAACTTGATACTTGGCTAGGGGATGGACTTCTATCCATTCAGTTCCCGCATCTTTTTCCTTTTCCTCAGTGCTATCGTTAGATCTTGCATGGATAGGTGGTAAGACCAAACAGCATGAGGCCCAATCTTGAGAAGTCTGATGGAAATGAGGGTCAGTTTCATTTTTTTGCTGACTCTTTTAAGCAGTCTTTATATTCCATAAATGGGGTAGATAGAAGAGTCTGGAACTCTGGATGGGTACAACAGACAAAAGCTTTTCAGTAGGTTCTTTCTTTATGACATTTATGGATGGGGAATTTTTCTATTAAACCAATGCAATGTCTAAGGAAATTTGAAGCTCCTCCAAGAGTACCAGCTTTCAGCTTGGTCGCAATCCAAGGAGGTGTCCTTACTATGGAAAATTTACGTGGGCATAGGATGACTGTTGTTAACATGCGTTTGATGTGCCTAGCAGATGCGCAGAAACTGCGGATCCCTTATCCTAAATCACTGTGTTGCTCATATCCTTTGGAAACTAATGCTTCAGTCATTTGGATGCAGTTGAGTCTTTCCGAATAGCATTTACTAGTTTTTTTCCTGGCAAGGAAGATTAAAGTGGGTGCAAAGAGGAGAAGAGTTATATAGAAGATCTCATTCATGGCTGTTATTTGGGTTATTTGCACAGTCATCAATTTCATTTCATTGCGGTCGTGAAGCCAGAACGATATGCATGGCATAACTTTTAGGCTTGACTTTCGGTCAATTTTGGCAGAAATATCCAAAATTCCCAAAATGGCCAAAATGTTTTAGGGAGTGTTTTCAAACTTCAATTCTAAAGGTTGTTAACGTTTTTTTTTTTTTAAACGGTAAAGGTTGTTAACATTTATGGTTATGAAAATTGTATTTAGACTTTATCATGGTAAGGAATGTGCCTAAATTTTATACTTATAAGTTATAATATTGTTTTATCATAATGAATTAAATGTACAAATTATATTCCATACTATGTTCTTTATTTTTTCTAGAATATATGTATATTTTGATTTTAGTTATTTTTCCAAAATGTAACTCCGAAATGTTTCACCAAAATTCCAAATCAACCGAAAAATTTCACTCTAGAGGCATGACCGAATTGGAGTCCGAAACGAAATTAACAACAATGGTTATTTGGAAAGAAAGGAACATATGTTGTCTTTAAGGAAAACCTTCTAAATGTGGAAGCATTGTAGGTGGAGTAATATGTTGCTAATTGGGTGTTGGTTAGGCCTCTTCTGTAAAGATATCTCTATAGTCACTATTATATGGAATTGGTTTCCCTCCCCGTCTATGGCCTGCTCTCATCCTAAGTGCTCTCCTCCCCTGCAGGGCTCCCTCAAGCTTAATTTTATTGGGATCATTGTTGGTAATCCAGCTGTTGCAGGAACAAGATGGATTGTTTGTGATAGTGACTCGAAGACTATTTTCTCCTTCTCAGGGCCAGTTAGTATATGATTAGTAAAAAACGCAAAGGTGTTAGCTTTGCAGACAGGTCTCCGTGAAGCTCGCGATCTAAATATAAAGCATACCATTGTGGAAGGCAACTGTATGTGTGCCATTTGGTGGGCCTCAGGTATTGAGCCTTGCAGATGTATCTGAAGCATCTTGGTGATTCTCCACTCATGTTCATCAAAGTGCAAATTCTGCGGCGGTTATCTTGATGAATAAGGGTGTTAGGAGCAATCCTCTGACTACATGTTACAATGGTCCCATGTCTTTGTGATTTATTGCCTTCTCTTTTCGTTTAGGTTGTGTGTTGTAGGCCTTCGCCTTGTCCTTCATAGCTTTCCAGTATACATCTCTCATACTATTTTTTTATGTTCAATAAAGTTACTATTTCAAAAGAATAAATAAATAAATAACCAGTTCGCAAGTTGACCCTAGTTAGAACAAAAAATGCCCCATGTCAGTATAAAGTAGCAAACCATCTTTAAATCTTTTGGCTTATAGTGGTCTCACGAGAATAACTGAAATCAAATTAATGTTACTTACAAGACATAACCAAGACGACCATCTGGTAAGTACATTGGCACCATTTGCATCCCTGATGGCATCGGTCCTCTACCATATATCATGGGCTGCTGCACATAAATGTAATACCCAATTATAGTGAGCAAAACGGCATGGAGAGTAATGGGAAATATAAAGCCAGTTGCCAATTGCAAATAGAGAAAATAAAATAAAATGATCACCTGCCCATATCTGGGAGCACCATATCCAGCACCCAATGCTCCATATGGATCTCCAAAGAAACCATAACCAGAAGGAGGAAGGTAACTTGGAATAATACCGCCTTTGTAAGCATTTGAGGCCGCATCAGACTTCCTGTCAGTTTGGGGCTTAGCAAGAGAGGTCTCCAGGACATGGCCTGTGGTTCATCCAAGATCTCATCATGATCACATATAAGAAATCAGTGAAATTACAAGAAAACTTCAGCAAATATGTGGCAAGCTAAAATGCTAAATGCAGACAAATTATGATCATTTGAATGAAAGACCCACTTACAGATATTCCTTGTTTTAAGTGCATTTAGAAAACGTGAACAGAAAGTACAATTAAGAATTGACATACTTGAGCTATTAAATACATATCCATTATTTTATTATATAAAATGATAGGATTTCTGTAGTCTTGGTGGAAAGATGTGCATCATTTCATATTTTAACAGTTGCCTAATTCAAGAACTTCCCTTGCAAATATAAACAAACCAGAATTAGTCTTTAGATTATTGAAATGAGAAATGTTCGTCATTACAATTTTTTTTTTTTTTAATGGAGGGTGTCCCAGCCCTTTACGCCAAACTTATCCCTACAGGCCCAGGAGGAACCAAGTAAATCCCCAGTGGCAGTGCAGTTTCGAACCCTCAACCTCCGAGAGCAAACCGTTGTCCTATAGGCCAACTGAGCTACCCCTCGGAGTTCATCATTACAAATTTGTCAAGGTACTTTCATCAACAACAAAAATGGATACCAGTGCAGATATTATCTGATGAGGATCTTTGCAACACAACATCAACGCAGCACATTTCATATCAATACCACCCATTGGGTGAATTTCACCAGTAACAAAGCCTGGTCTAAAGATAAGCCACTCCACTCATCAAGTGGGCTACTCATGTACATTGAATGGAACCACTGGTTATAGTTTTATTTCAACATCCATTCACAGCAGACTGCTTACTTTTGGAACAGTGCATGCTCAGGATAGGCCCCCACCAGATTTATGCCCGAATCTCTGCATATGTGCCACACTAGCAAGTATATTGCGAAGATGCCATCATATCATATCCATGCAGATGTCTTCTCACATATAGAGTTGAATGAATCAGAAAGCAATAACAGTTTAACAGATTTGAAATATAAAATTACCATCAATTTCATATTTCTCAGTTTCCTTTACAGCCTTCAATGCACTAGATCTCTCTGTAAAATAAATGAATCCAAAATCACGCTTGTTCTGCCCAGGTTTAGCAGGAGGTAAAACAACTCTCTTGATCTCTCCATGGCGTTGGAAAAGCTCCTTCAATTGGTCTGGTGTTGTGCTGTCGGGCAAGTTTTTCACATAAACAGCCTTCACCTGATGTCCCAACAGAAGTGAATATAAAGAAAATCCAATAGAAGAAAAGTATATCTTATCAACAAGATGCTCAGTTTGAAGAAAGCCCTATTCGACTGAGAAAATAAGTCTACAGAACCTTTTGTGTAAAGAATGATTTTGAATCTGAATGCAAACATTACTACCGATGCTACAAGTAATGGTTGCATACAAGCAACTAATAACATTCACAATATTCATTTCACCATTCTCTAGGATAACCATGGTATTGCAGAATGATGATACTGATTCAATCTTTCTTTACTCCAAATTCACTTCTATATAGGAGATATTATATTTGTACAGCAAAATGTGAATTAACAATATACTAGATGGAAAAAGAGATGGGTTGGAATAAAGTCGCGGTGAATGTATATGAGTAGCATACCAGTGAATTCAAAACCCAAATTTGATTGACAACACGAATCAGGAAGCTAATCTACAATATAAAGATGTTCTGAACAAAAAAAAATAATGCACAGACGATGCAGTGAACGCTTTATTGTTATGCAGAAGACTGGCAGAGCACATGGTTGCAAAACAGTCGATGCTATCCAGAACAGAGCTTTCCTTTGATCTTCAATTACCTGAGCAGCAGCAGAGGGATCAGGTGCATTCTTAGGGTCTGCCCAGCTGACTGTGGGTGTGTTTCCATCCAGCTTAAACTGGGCGCTTGACATTTTCTGTTTTGCATAATCTGCACATGCATGGTTGTAATACTCAACAAATGCAAAACCACGGTTCCGGCTTGGATTTTGTGGATCCTGTAATTACAAGCAGAAATAGCTAAAGTGAACTATTCAATGCCTTTTTCAAAAGAAGCAGTACCATTTAGTAAATAAAGGAAACTCCACCTTAAAAAGTTCTATATTTTCAGCTCCTGGACCACTCTCCTCAATAGCTTTTCTCAGATCATCTTCAGTCAAGCTCTTTGGAATGTTGCCAATGAACAACCTGTGTTTAGCTTGAGACTGAGAACACCTTAACATTTTCCCCTGAATGCAAATGGATATAAAAAGAATGTAAATAGAATGAGAAAGGTGGGCTAAAGCAGGCCGCAAAACGCAGTAGGTTCTTATTATATTTTAACTTACCTTGAACTCTTTGTTGCCAATATCTTCAATTGCTTGTTGTGCTGACTCCTTCGTTTTGAATGTTATAAAAGCATATCCCTTATTCTCACCAGTATCCTTATCCTTTACCAATCTTATCTGATACAAAATACAAAAAGTTCCAGCATACCAGCATTTGAAAAAAGAAGGAAAAAGGATACACAGAAACAATGTTCAATCATACAATTTTTTCAGATGTAAAACCTATGTGGGGTCAACCTTTGTCGACCTCCATATAATAGGTGAGAGACACCGAGGACCACAAACCCCCCGCACGGACAGAAAAAAGGGTGATTCAAACCATCTAATTTTACCCACTTAAATGCATTTTACTAAAGGGGCAGGCAAAAATCATTTAATAGTGGTGATGTTAAAGGATGGCTCACCCCATGATGTGGCCCAACAAGTGAACCATTTAGCTTTACCAAGAGGTGTGAAGCATGGGTCATCATCCCATGATGTGACCCAACAGATTGACATCATGGCATGCCCCATGATGTAATATTACTGGTAGAAGAAATCAACACACATTTATGATAAAACTTAAAAGCAGAAGTACAAATATAAATGGAACAATTTCAGAGAATTAGTGGCTTTCACCTCGGCAATGTCACCTATCGGTTCACAAAGTCCTCTCAGATCTTCTTCCGTCACATCTCGAGGGACACCACCAATGAAAATTTCAGATCCATGAGGAGGAAGTGAAAGCAGTTCGGCACGCTTCTTGCTGTCATCATACCTTGAGGTCGTAGTCATCTTATCTTCATCCATCATAGAGCTAGCAGCCTCATCGGCCTCATCGGCTACATCAGCTGCTGAAGTCTTTTCACCTCCCTCACCTTCAGAATGCTGCTCTTCTTCTGTGTATTTATCTCTCTCCTCATGTTCCGCATCATCCACGCCATCCTCCTCTACTGCTTCAATGTCATCGTCCATCATTTCTTCAATGTCATTGTCTCCATCAAGGTCAACTTGCTCCTCAGGTTCCGCTGATGCATCCTCTGCCATTGCTTGTGTTCAGATTCTCCAACAACAATCTTTGCCTTCAACCTTGCTACCTGCATGCTTGCACGGTAATTGTGGAGGAAGAACGGAAGCCATGGCCATTCACGGCACAAAGTAATACAAATATGGGTGGAGGGAAACAAAATGACAGGCTTGCTGGAATTTGGGTTATGAGATGTGGAATACTTTCAGACTGAAAACTGACAGAAAACCTTTAAAGGAAATATAAAATGGGTCTAAAAAGCAATGGCATGAAGTGAACTGGCTTCCCATTTCCTTTTTTCACAGAAGTGATCTGATTAATCCAAGAACAAATAAATATTTCAAGCGGCGATCAAAAGGAATCCCCACAGGTGCAAGAGAAACAAGAAAATTTTCTCACATTTTAGACAAAAATTGTAACTTGGACCGTTAAACTCTTTAACTACTGAAAATAACAGGAACAACAACAACAATAATATACTGCAGGTAGCACATGCATCAACAGGCCTCCAGAGACAGAATGGGCATCAATTCAGATCAATAATATACTGCAGGTAGCACATGCATCAACAAGCCTCCAGAGGCAGAATGGGCATCAATTCAAATCATGGTGTTCAAGAACATTACAGACAAACCATGAAAAGTGCAGTTTTCATATGTTTCGTATGATTTAGCAGATTTCCCATCAAATGAATAACTGTGCAAAAGTTGTTTTCAACACTGGATTGTTCACAATAGATCAATCAGCAGATTGCCTAGAAAATGCAATTTTGGCAGACTCATATAAAGTGGAGGCTATAGAACAGCATGAATTTAAGCATACACTTGGCAAATTCCAACTAAATTTCTAGGAATTGGTGTAGATTATTTTAAATGGTTTTTTTTTTTTTTTTGTCAAAATGATAAAGGATAAAGGGTGGAGATCCATGAGGGGCTACCTAAATCCTAGGATGCATTTTCATATGGTAAAAGGGGAGCACCCATTTCTACAAAGGAGGGAAATGTTGATGTTCCTTTGTAGATCTCCACACTTCAAGCTTAACCCTTTTGGTCAAAGCCTATTTCCTACAAACTCCTGGAAAGTAAGTAGGAAATTGTGAAACATGCTCTAAGTGAGCTGTGGGCACATCACCAGGCATACCTGACGAAAAAACACAGCTCTCGTTTGTGCCCTGCACATCAGGTCCACTACAAACTTTCATCAAATACAAGCCCTAAACATGCAATTATTCAAAATCTCAAACTATTCAACACACTCCAAAACCATTCAAAACTAGAGATTAATTAAGTCTAATAGCATTATATCGTGGAGCATGGCATGTCCAAACCAGTAACACAGGATTGATAAACCAGACCGAAATTAACCAAAAATCACATTATCTGCCAAATATCAATCCAATGAATGGAACCCCGTCTGTTCAAAGAACAGAGCCCACACAATTCACAGGCAAAAAAAAGGACTCCGCACCTGGGGTGCATACAAATCAAACCAAGTAATAACCATTTCAGTTTTTCTATGGAATATCAGTAAGCAGCACCAGATCCATGAATCCTATCAGCTATGATATTCGATTTCTAGCTTCCAACAAAACAGCAGAACAAATGGCAATCCGTTCTGCCTAAAAAAATAAAAACTTACGATTGAATTTGGGGAACATCCAACACAACGCAAATTGAATCCAGAACTCGAAGAACATAACCAAACATTTCACATCTAAACCACCCAAAACAACAAATGAAAAGAACATCAAAACCTAAAACAACCAAAAAAGAATCCCAGCATGCGAAGATTAGAAGCAGAAGAAAGTGCTTAAATTAATGCTATAGATCATACAAAGAAGAAATGAGGCATTTGTTCGTAAGGGTGGAGAGAACGAAAACCAAACCCTAAATAAATGTCTGAGCTCAGTCTAACGAGAGCACTACAGATGTTCGACGAAAATCCGAAACGATCGTTGTTCATTGTATCATTTTAGGCGAGGAGAGAGAACAAGGAAATAAAGAGGAGTGCTTACACAGAGGCGTCGGGTCTGCACTTCCTTTGCCGCTTCGGTTTCTCTTTTTCTCCTCCGCAGGCGCAGCTCTGCTATCCGAGCTGTATATAATTTATGGCATGCCTCTATAATTTATGGCATCAATTTATCTGCGGATCGGGTCTGGGCCTAGACAGACCATTCCAATTTATACCATTGTTTGGCCCGGCTCGATGCACGTCGAGTCTAGGGTTGGAGGGGACCTAGGATTTTTCGCTCGAGCGTGCATGTCTAAATAGATAGTTGGATTTTGTAGGCAAATTTAAAATTTTCATGTGAGTTTTAAAGTGAAGCCAAAGTTTTAATGTGGGTTTTAGAAGCAAATCCCAATATTTCATGCGAGTGTTGAATGCAGACCCAAATCTGACGTGACGACCACCCCATAATGATATATATGAGTAGGGTTGTCAATCGTCGTGTAATAGGTTAACGAATTCATATTAAAATCACCTCAATCCGTGCACAACCCGTTAACTTAACGGGTCAAAAAATTCAACCTGAACACGACCCATCAATTTAACTGGTGATAAGACTTAACCCGTTAAGTAATTAATTCATTTCGAAAATTTAAAAAAAAAATCCATACCAAAATGTATAAGTAGAAAAATCTATAAGCGACACGAGACTGTAAGTGAGGATCTCGAGTGGATTCTACCTGAAAACCTCACTATAAAACAATAAATTTCAATTTCTTCTTTATGACTATAAATTAATTTTAGCTGCACTTAGCTACTAAAAAAATCTAACGGGTTAAGCGGGTTGTTAACATGTTACTGATTTCATTTGTATACAATCCGTTAACTTAACATGTTAACAGATTTGACCCATTAACGACCCAAACCATTAAGAGCTCATCCGAACCCGTTCATATCGTGTTGGTTCGTGTCTCGTTAACGGGTTGTGTAGCATTTTGACAACCCTAGATATGTGTATGCCATTGGTAGTCACACATTGGGTTTGATCGGGTGGAGAACAATGAGTGATGTGCCCTAAACCCAGCCTGACTCGGATTTGACCTACAAAACCCAATCAGCATGGGTCAAGAAGATCAGACCCACGTAATAAAATAGGTTTTAGCCTACATATAACATGTTTATACTTGTTTGGACTTGTTGGATTAGGGTTGGGCTAGAGTAAAATGTAGTTCATATCTATTGAAGGCGGGTAGGGTTTGTATTTATGATTATGATATTTATCGTGAGTACTACAATTTAGAATCGATCTTCCCACAGGAATAGATGGATGTCAAATGTTAATAAGAAATTGTCTATGGCAATGTGATCCTCAAGCCTGTACAAATACCTATGTACTAACTTAGGAATGAGCAAAGCTTGGGTTTGGCATTTTTGGCATGCAACCATAGTACTTGGGCTCATATATAACCTTAATATTTTTTAAAATATATATATAATTTAATACTTAAAAGTTTTTTTTTAAGATTTTTTTCCTAGTTTTGTTTGAGGTAGTTTAAGCCAGGCTTCTATTGGTTGGATAGGATTGGGTCTGATGAGACGATTTGACCTGCATTGGATGCACGTTATGTGGGTCAAGTCAGATTGGGATGCTGACCCATTTTAAAAGTGGGCTGGATATAAATCACAATTCAAGTTGTAGACATAGCTGATCACCTAGATCCGTTTGCATTTGCACTAAAAAAATTCAATTCGATCGTTATTATTTTGCTTATTATAAACCAACTTTTTTAACACTTACAAGGGACGCAAAATGCATACGCCATGCATATTAAAATGCAAAATTTTAATCGACTATAATTCACCGATGTTCAAATAAATGGATTTAGTTAGCAAAAGAACTCCTGATAGAGAAACACGTGATGCCCGAGTGGAAAGGGACATCTCATCTCACAATGGCACTCAAGGTTTGAGCCCTAGGTCGTAGGTAGTTTCACAAGTTTACTACCACTATCCCAACTTAGTTAAAAAAAAGAATTTCTTATACTAAAAGAGAAAAATTATCTCCTAAAAAGGTCATGCATAAAACTGCAGAAACTGTGATGTTCTTGAAAAGGTATTTGCAGAAACTGTGATGTTCTTGAAAAGGTATTTGCTGATTAAAGTGAAGACTGTATGTCATTTGTTGATAGAGAAACTAGAATAAGATATGAACAAATTAAGTGAGTTCACTAAGATGGTAAGGAGCAAGTTGAATCAATAACCTTAGTTGGAAGAAAACCAATGAGGGAAATCAAACAGTCTGTAGTAGTGTTTTTTTCACCAGAAAGAGGAGAATATATTAAACATATCAAGGTTCAGAACAAAATATACAGAACAGGGACTAAAGACACAAACTAGAAATAACGATAGTGAATTAGTGATTATCACATTTAAGATACAAAACCACCACCAGACCAAAACCTCATAAAAGCTCCATAGTCTTTCTCCAAGTGGACACTAAATCCCAAGCCATATTGGCAGCCTGTCGAACAGATGAAACTAGCACTAGACTATCACCCTCTGTTTGAAAGAAGTGATTTATAAACCTTTGCATACCTTTAATTTGATAGGTCTAGATACTAGACAGTAGATATTAAGTATTCAAAATGAAGGGTGGTAAATGATAAATCTATCAAAAACTTCAAACCTAAACTTAATAGCAGATCCAATCCAAATATCAAATTAAGTCCACTGTCAATTCATAGTGTCGGATTTTCGTGTGGAGTGGGAAGGGATTGAATTCATGAAAAATGATTGAGGGAAAAGATATTTTGGAGTGAGTTTTTTTAAGGTTCCCATTGAAATATATAAAAATTAGTAAAATAACCTTACGAGCAGGCCGGGCCTGGATGGGCTGGGCATGCTCCGCCCATTCTTAGTCTCATTTTGATCGGACTTTCGAATAATTGTCCAAGCCCAGCTTGTTTGGCTCAGTTTTTTTTAAAAGCTTTGTATATTCGGGCTTGAGCCGAACCGGGTGCCCATTTCAACGAGCTAAATTGACAAGCCTACCTTTAGGCCCTTCTGAAGAGCCAATAATTCAGCCTCAAGTGGGTACATAACTATACTTTTCCAGCATAGGTTAATATCATGTTGCCTAGAGGATCTCTGATGATACCTCTTACACCATTTTAGAAAAAAGTTTGAAGTAACCATAAAAAATCAGCTTGAACCATCTCGGTGGGGGAGGGAGCCATTTGTCTCTGGATGAGCCAAATTTGGATCCCAAACCTGCATATAATAATGTTAGATTCATTCTAAAAGATGATAAATATTCTTAGTTTTAACTTAAACAAGATTGGGAAGATGATGGTTGAAAACAACGTTATTGTGGATTTCCAAATACACCAAGAGACATTGACTCCCAATTTGATCCTATGGAAAGGCTGACAATTTAAAAATCATTCCAAAAAGTTAGGTTATCGTGTGGGGTTGCTAAAAACAGTATGTTAAATTTGGTAGAGAGTAAGAATTAACCCATACATGTACCCGTTAGCATGTTATCTATCGGTCCGGATCATCTATCGCATTTGTTATACCTTCACCATGAGTGGACCAATAACGGTCCACCACATTAGCTAAGAATTTAGGTGATTTTGAAGTTTAAAAAGGCTTAAATCAAACGATAAAATTACCTAAATTTTTGGATTACATGGCAAATGGTTAGTAATTCACTCACAATGAAGGTATAACAACTGTGATAGGTGATCCGGACTCGTTATCTATTATGCAAGGAAGTATTGTGGCCAGGAAAGGAAATGATATTTTGATATTTTGTTAAAACTGCAAAACAACTGTTGATGGAAACAAGCATGGCACGTGCCCTATTAATCCATTTCTAAATGGCTATTGAATTATATTATAATTTATTGTTACCAATAAAAAACGACTCCTTAAGAAAAAAATATAATAAACTTTTTAAGGTGTTACAGTGCAAAGGAGTGTTTCGTTCTTCTTTTTTTAAGCAAGAAAAGCCCGATCCTTTGGAAGACATATAATTATAATGTGACAGGCCTATAACTATTAATCATCATCTGGTATTGGGGTTTAAAATTTAAATATTTTACTTAATGATATACCACTTCAAAACACCATTGCCCAAAATAAACATAAAGAAGTCTTATTCTTGATATTAGACACAACACGATTTTATAGATCATTGGACACAAAGGTCAAAATAAATAAATAAATAAATCAACCCAATGGGTGACAGTTTAAGATGATGCATGCAAAGAAAATTTTGCAATATAGTCAATTACATCAATGGAATGGCTTGGACGGGTCAATACTCAATATCCATGCCCTTAGAGAGATTTTTCACCCATCATATTCATATCCAGTCTAACTAATGAGGTCCACTTAAATGCATGTCTGGGGTGTACAAGATGTTTAAGTAAAATCAACCTTATCAAATTGTCATAACAATTGATTTGATATCTGTAAGTGCAGAAAAATATACTCACAAGATCAGGATGCCTTCAAGGACTTACTCAGAGTACCAGAGAAGGAGCTGCGCGTCTGTTGAACCTGAAAGGGGGGGAAGAGAACGGTCAAGGGACCCTGGCTGGGGCAGCGCAGGGCTCTTCGACGCTCAAGTTAGCAGTGATCGGAGAAGAAGGAGAAGGAAGGTCTGGGTTGCATGTAAAAGAGAGTGCATACCTCCATCGTGGGTCATCCTTATGCTTTATATGAGAGATCACTTTGGCGCCTGCGCCGGTGGGCCTCGTGATGTGACTAGGGTCTCATTAGCCCGCATAGTCATCAATGAGGGTCCATCACAGCCCTCATTGCATTTAATGAGGGTCCGATCAGCCCACAATGCATTTAATGCCAGTCACATTGGGCTTGATCTTGCCCTGATCTGTTGACGGCTGAAGTCCCATCGGACCCCTTTTTTGGGCCCCGCCTCTATGGAGGCTGTAGCCAAGGGATGCAGTTATAATCTGTGTAGCCGAGACTGGACGGTGTGGTGCGGCCGAACTGGCCACCATTTACCGACATCAGCTATAGGTGCCGAGACCGAAGCAACGACGGGCCAACGGTCGAGACCGATACCGATCCGCCTTACCGAAACCGAATAGGGAGTGGGCTCGCGAGATGGCTCCCACACAATAGTCCCCCAGCTCTCGACCTCCTGGGCTCCTCGGGTCTCGAGGTTGAGAGCTGAACTGGTTTGCCGATCTCACTCAGCATTTATCATACGGGCGCCTCCAGCTAAGGGTTCTGACTTATTCAGCGTCAAGCGCCGCCGTCGCTCTATTCGCCCGAGGCAATAAAGGGGGCAATAAATGCAGAGGCTATGATTGGCATTGGATGACGGACCGTCAGCGCCACGCGTTATTGCCCGAAAGGCTTCCTTGTCACCTCGAGGCGGCGTGGGGAGGGAATCGAGACGACACCTCGCACGCCTCCCCTTTGAATTTCGGGATGGCGCCCCTCACCTCCCTTTAAAGCCCTGCAGGCTTGCCTTCTCTCCATTTTTGCTCTCGTTCTTTCTTGCCCTCTGCGTTGGTCTCTGCTTCCTCTGCTAGAACTTGGATCTCCGGCCTGAACCAGCGCTTCCAGACCAGAATTAGAACTCCTAGTTGTTTTTCCGTGGCCATCGTCTACAGTCCGTCCGTCAGTCAGAGCCTGCCTCTGTTTGAACTAGTGAGTCCCTTATTCTTTCTTCTTCGTTTATGTTTCTGACTAAGAACCCTAGGGTTCCCTCTGTCCTCCATTTTCTTTTATTCTGCGTCTGCTCCTCCTTAGGGCTTTGTTAGGATTTGTTAGGTTTAGGAATGGGGGCTTTCAGTTACTGGATAGATTCCCTATCGGCCCTAGCTGAGCTCAGGAGGACCTTCAAGATCCCGGAGGACGTCCGGATGAAGGCCTCCGACCGGTCATCTGGCTACACTTTCCGTGACGGCTGAATGCCATTCCCCTTAATTGCCATTATCGAAGGTGGGGTTAGATTCCCCCTTCATCCCCTTCTGAGGTCCTGCCTCCGAGCATGGAACCTCTGTCCGTGCCAACTGATGCCCAACGGCTACAAGATCATCATGGGCGTAGCCGAACTGAATAGGATCTTAGGAATCGATCTCGGCGTCAATGACATCGAAGATGTTTATGATCTCTGCAAAACCCGAGACGGCAACACTTATTATCTTCGGGTTAAAGCCAAGTGTTCTCCTCTCATCACGGCCTTGGAGGACTCGAATAAATACGCCGGAGATGATCGGCTACTCGTCTCCGGCAATTGGGAGTTCGGAGGGGCCGAATCCGAGACCACATGGAGATCCCAGGTCCCGCGGACCTTCGGGACGCCGCCGAGTAATGCCCTGTCCCTTCTGCCGGGTTTCGGATTATGACTTTCCTTGCTAACTTTTATTCTAAGTCTATTCTTTCCTTTTGCAGGCCTCCAACAGCGAAGATGGGACGCCAACCTAGACCGCTGGCGGAGGAACAAGGCCTGGCTGGATAAGATCTACCAGTACCGAGGCCACTACAACAGGGCGGCCTTTTCCTTACTAGAGTACGAGTCGAAGTATGCGTCATACACGCGGAAGTCGGGCCGTCCTGGGGAGATAGTCCTTGCTTTGGCCGAGGCTGCGAGCGGGCCTGTCGCTGTTGCCGAAACTTCCTCGTCGGCTGCTGCGGCCGAGAGCGATCCCTTGAGGGAAGTCGAAAACTTCTCGAACTCCGAAGAGATGGAGAGGCGTCGGCCAGCCTATCAACCGCGCAATCTAGCAGCGGCCATCTTTGGCGAGCAGAGGGCCGCCTCCAGCGCCCGTCCTCCCGCCTCCAGCGCCCGTCCTTCTCGCTCTTCTAGCACCTCGATCGTCCCAGCGGTCCCCGAGGCCCAGCCCGCCGCTGAGGAGAGGGAGAGGCCCCGAAAGAGGACAAGGGGGAAGTCCCCTGTCCGCGAAGACCAGCCGCGGCAATCGCTGGCTATCAGGGAGAGGGCCAGGGCGGAAGAGCCAAGCCGGTCCGAGGCCTCGCTGGATCGGCGCTCCGAGTCGCCTCGCGCCGTGGTCCCTGCCGAACCGGAGGCCTTCAAGCCCGATCTGGAGCTGTGGCCGGGGAGGCCCCTCAATGTTGAGGATAAGGTCGTGGGGAACCCGCCTGTGATTACGGCCCTCAGCCGAGCCTGCACGCTTCCTAGAGACCTTGAGAGGCATCAGGAGGAGGACAGTTCTCAGCTACTTATGAGGACACTGCAGCACTCCCTCCTGGTAAGCATTGAATCTTTGGATTAGATCATAGTAATGCTGGTTTCTCTTTGCATGACACTGATCCTTAGCCGCCCTTTACAGGCTGTCCAGAGGCTTCCGCTGGTCCTGAACAAGATCGCGGAAGAAGACGCTCGGCTGAACCGCTTGGCGGAGGAGAAAGAACAGGCCGAAATTGCCTTGTCGGCCAAGAGCGAGGAGCTGAAGGAGGCCGAACTGGACGCCCAAGTGGTCTCGGCGGTGTGCGAGCTCTCCCAGACTAAAGCTGAGTCATTGACCTTACAGGAGAAGCTCGTCGCCGAAATGAGGAAGTCGGCCGACCTCGCGGCCGAGTTGGAACGAGAGAAGGCGGCTAGGGAGGAGGACATTGCGTCTCAACAAGCAGAAATAGACGCCGCCTTCCTCGAGGGAACAGAACACGCTGGCAGGGACTACACTGACCAGATAACACAGCTGAGCCAGCAACTGTTCCACCTCGGCTGTCGGGCCGCGCTCAAGGAGTACGGGGTCTCGGAAGACCACCCGTTATTTCTGAATCCTCCTGAGTTCCGACCCCCATCTCCTACTAAGACTACAGCCTCACCGCCGCCAGAGACTCCTGCTTCTCCTCCGCCAGAGACTCCAACTTCTCCGCCTCCAGAGATCGCTGCTCCGCCGGAGGCTTCAAGCGAAGCGGTTCCGGAAACCTCCGGAACCGTTGCGACGGTCGAGGACGCAGTAGTTGTGATTGAAGACACCGAGGCCGAGACTTCCTAAGCTTTTGTCTCTGATTTTTTTTTTTTGAATGAAAAATGTATAGTAAACTGGGAATGGGATGTATGAACATGCATTTATCAATAGAATTTCAGTTTGCTCAACTCTTTTTGCTTATGTTTACTTCCTGGCTTGGCTTGTTTGCTTTCATTTTTGCATTCCGCTTTCTTTTTCGCACAATTTCAAGATTCCACGTGTCTGGGCTCGGATTGAAAAGAAGCGATTAACATACATAGGACGCGCCGTTGGCACTAGTTCCTTGCCGAGATCAACAGCCTCGGCAGCATAGCCGCCATGCCCTAATGGTAACTGTTATTTCGGCTTCACGTCTAGGTGGCTGGGTGCCAACCTTAGACATTGGTCATTTCGGCCTTTTAGTCTAGGTGGCTGGGTGCCAGCCTTAGACGATCTCATCATGGGCCATTTCGGGCCTCATGTCTAGGTGGCTGGGTGCCAGCCTTAGACACTGGCCACTTCGGCTACTCGTCTAGGTGGCTGAGCGCCAGCCTTAGACACTGGCCACTTCGGGTACTCGTCTAGGTGGCTGGGTGTCAGCCTTAGACGCTGGCCACTTCGGCTGCTCGTCTAGGTGGCTGAGTGCCAGCCGTAGACACTGGCCACTTCGGCTACTCGTCTAGGTGGCTGAGTGCCAGCCGTAGACGCTGGCCACTTCGGCTGCTCGTCTAGGTGGCTGAGTGCCAGCCGTAGACACTGGCCACTTCGGCTCCTCGTCTAAGTGGCTGAGTGCCAGCCGTAGACACTGGCCACTTCGGCTACTCGTCTAGGTGGCTGAGTGCCAGCCTTAGACACTGGCCACTTCGGCTACTCGTCTAAGTGGCTGGGTGTCAGCCTTAGACGTTGGCCACTTCGGCTACTCGTCTAGGTGGCTGAGTGCCAGCCTTAGACAACCGTCAGCATTCACACCATCGTTACCATTGTTACTGCCGTCGACAACCAGATTGTCTCAAATTGAAAACGAGTGTACTTCTATTAAATCCAAAAGCATTGTACAAGTGCGGACTAAAAATAGAACTTCTTGAGGTGTGATGCGTTCCATGGTCTCGGTAGTGGTCGTCCTTCCATGTCTTCCAATCTGTAGGCTGACCGCCCAGCGGTGGAAGTCACCTTAAATGGGCCATGCCAATTCGGTGCCAGCTTTCCTTGATTCGGATCCTTGTCTCCCGAGAGTGCCTTCTTGAGAACCAACTCTCCTACCGAAAATTTCCGCTCCCTGACCTTCTGGTTATAATCTCTGGCAAGTTGCCGCTGATAGGCTGCGAGCCGAACTGCTGCCGCTTCTCTTCGCTCGTCGGCCAGATCCAGCTCCAGAGCCAGATGCGGCTCATTTCGGCCCTGATCGAATAGCTCGGACCTTAGAGTAGGAAGGCCGATCTCTAAGGGAATGACAGCCTCCATCCCATAGGCCAGGGAGAAAGGCGTTGCCGAAGTGGACCTCCTTGGGGTGGTTCGGTAAGCCCATAGTACACTCGGGAGCTCTTCCACCCATCTTCCTTTGGCTCTGTCAAGCCGTTTCTTCAGCCCGTCGAGTACCACTTTATTGGAAATCTCTGCCTGACCGTTACTCTGTGGGTAAGCCGGTGTGGAATATCGATTTCGGATACCGTGCTCCTGACAAAAGCTTCTGAAGAGGTTGGAGTCGAACTGGGTCCCGTTATCCGAGATCAGTATTCTGGGGATACCGAACCTTGTGACGATGTTTTTCCATACGAATTTTTTTGAGTCTTGCTCCGTGATGGAGGACAACGGCTCTGCTTCGATACAATTAGTCAAGTAATCCGTGGCTACTATCAGCCATCTTTTGTTTCCCGGAGTTCGGTGGAGTGGTCCCACTATGTCGAGCCCCCACTGGGCAAATGGCCACGGACTAGAAAGCGGACTGAGGTCCTGTGCTGGCTGATGGAGAGATTGGGAGAATTTCTGACACTTCTCGCATTTCTTCGCGTATACCTGCGCGTCCTTCTGCATATATGGCCACCAGTAACCCTGACTGATAGCCCGGTAAGCTAGTGACCTTCCTCCAATATGGCTTCCGCAGATTCCTTCATGTATTTCAAAGAGAAGATCTTCGACTTTGCTTGGGTGCACACACTGGAGGTACGGGCCTGTGTACGACTTCCTGTAGAGCTTGACCTCGGGAGACAGCCAGAACCGTGCTGATTTCAGTCTGATTCGATGCGCTTCGCTGCTATCTTCGGGCAGCTTGTCGTCCTTGAGGTAGGCGACGAAGGGGTCCATCTAACTCGGGCCGAGGTCAATACACGACACTTCCCGAGGTTGATGGAGCTCGATGCTGGGTGCGGTCAAGGATCCGACTTCGATGGTCCTCTTTCTTCCTGCTTCGACAGCGCTGGCCAAATTTGCGAGAGCATCTGCATGGGAGTTCGCTTCTCTGCCTATCTGTTTAATTTCGGCCGCGCAGAACTGAGAGAGCAGCTTCTTTGCCAGGGCCAAATACGCAGCCATCCGATCGTCGCGAGCTTGGTAGTCCCCAGTCAGCTGGTTTGCCACCAACTGTGAATCACTGAAGACCACCAGCTGTTGAGGTCCGAGAATTTTGGCGCTGTTCAGTCCGGCTAAAAGGGCTTCATACTCAGCTTCGTTGTTCGACGCCTTGAAATCCAGGGTCAGAGCCTGCTCGATGACCAGTCCTTCTGGCGATTGGAGAACAACTCCAGCTCCGGCTCTTCTCGAGGTGGAAGATCCATCAACGAAGACTTTCCAAACTGGGGCGAGGGCTTGGCATTGTGATTGTTCAGAGCCCGTGGGCGTCTCATGCTCCCTGCCCCCCAGTTCGGTGCCGAGCTGACTTGGCGCCGAACTCGAGTCAAACTCGGCAAGGAAATCTGCCAGAACCTGAGCCTTGATCGCTGTCCTGGGCTGATACTGAATTTCATACTGCCCTAGTTCGACAGCCCATCTTGAAATTCTGCCTGAAAAGTCAGCTTTTCTGAAAACAGATTTGAGTGGATGTTCCGTAACAACCACTATGGTATGTGTTTGAAAGTAATGAGAGAGCCTCCGCGAGGCGCTAACGAGTGCCAGCGCGAGCTTCTCGAGAGGCAAGTACCTAGTCTCGGCATCAATCAAGGTCTTGCTCGTGTAATAGATGGGTTTCTGGACCCTGTCCTCTTCTCGGAGGAGGACCGAGCTCACTGCATGATCCGAGACCGCCAGGTATAAATACAAAAACTCTCCGTGGACCGGAGTTGACGGTGGAGGGGGTGAAGAAAGATAGGCCTTAAGCTCCTGCAACGCCTGGTCGCAGTCTAGAGTCCATTGAAATTTAACATTCTTTCTAAGAAGCTGAAAGAAAGGCCGGCACTTATCTGAGGATCTGCTGATGAACCGATTCAGTGCGGCTGCCATTCCAGTTAGCTTTTGGACCTCCTTAGCCGAGGTGGGGCTCTGCACTCTGAGGATAGCCAATATCTGATCTGGGTTTGCCTCGATCCCCCTGCGTGTGACCAAGCTTCCCAAGAATTTGCCGGAACCGACACCAAAGGCGTACTTGGAGGCGTTGAGCTTGAGCCTGAACCTCTGCAAGGTGGCGAAGACTCCAGCTAGGTCTGCCAAATGGGTATGGGCTTGCTTGGACTTGACCACCATGTCATCGATGTAGACTTCAACAGTCTTGCCGAGCTGGTCGCGGAACATTTTGGTGACAAGTCGCTGGTAGGTGGCTCCTGATTCTTCAACCCAAACGGCATCACCTTATAACAATAGGTCCCTCGGGGTGTGATAAAGGTTGTCTTCTCTTCATCCGGCCCATACAACGGGATCTGGTGATACCCGCGATATGCATCGAGGAAGCTCATTCTATCGTGTCCGGCTGTGGCATCGATCATCTGGTTGATCTTTGGGAGGGGAAAGCTGTCCTTGGGACAGGCTTTGTTCAGGTCGGTAAAGTCGACGCACACCCTCCATTTGCCAGTCTTTTTCTTGACGACCACGGTATTGGCTACCCAGGTCGGGTATTGGACCTCTCTGATGGCGCCGGCCTCGAGCAGTTTATCCACCTCTTCGACCACGGCTTCGGTTTGCGACACCCCAGTCCTGCGAGCCTTCTGCATCACAGGTTTATTATCAGGGTCTACATTTAATTTATGGCATATCACCTTAGGGTCGATGCCAGGCATCTCTTGTGGCGTCCAGGCGAAGGCTTCTCTGTTCTGCACCAGGAACTGGACCAGTTCGGTCTTCTCTGGCTCTCCGAGCTGACTGCCGAGCAAGAAGAACCGTTCCGGATCTTGCGGATTGATTCTGACTTCGGTCAGGTCCTCCACGCTCTTGTTCTCTGGGTCCTGGCCGACCTCGTCTAGCCTTTTCTCCAACCGCTTTTCCATCTCGGCCACATTAACCGCCTTGGGCTCTCGCTCTCCGGGTACCACGGCCGTCAGGCATTGCTTGGCTGCCTGCTGATCTCCTCTGACAGTGACGATTTCCACTCTGCCATTCTTTCCTTCCCAGGGGAATTTCAACTTCTGGTGGAGAGTGGAAGGGACCGCCTCCAGGCTATGAAGCCAAGACCTGCCCACTATAGCGTTGTAAGGCGAGGGTGCGTCAATCACCATGAAGGTTGCCTCAACAGACGCACCGCCGGCCTCGACCTTGAACGTCACCTTTCCCTTGGGGTAAACCGGCTTAGCGCTGAAGCTAATGAGGGGGATTCGGGCCTCTTGCAGGTCCTTCTCCGTCAGTCCCATTCTCCGGAAGCTATCGAAATAAAGGACCTTAGATGAACTACCGGGGTCGACGAGGACATTTTTCACGGTGCAGTTCTTCACGCTTTGCTTGGAGCAATCAAACTTCAGGGTTACGATCAGCGGGTCGTTGTGGGGAAGCTGCACCCCTTCCAGGTCCGCATCGGTAAACCTGACTTCGGGCCGCTCCCTCCTAGCTCTTTTCGGTGCTGATCCGAGCTCAGCGGCCATGACCTGCTTACTGTGGGAGGCTTGCCTGGCCTCGGCGCAAGCTCGGTTACTCCCCTTGGGCGGGGGAGCCAGGTGAATGACGTTAATAATCTTCTCTGACCCGTCGCTGTCATGGCCCCTCTCATCTCGGCGTGGAGCTCGGGTGTCGGCTCTGGTGTCTGCCTTGACGAATTCCTGCAGGTGCCCCTCTTGGACGAGCTTCTCTAAATGCGACCGCAATATTCTGCATTCTTCGGTCTTGTGGCCGCCCTCCTTGTGATATGCGCAAAACCTCGTCTGGTCTCGGATGGACGGGTCGCCTTTCATGGGCTCTGGCCAGCTGAAGTACGGCCTTTTCTTGATTTTGTACATGATCCTGTGGATGGGCTCCTTGAAGACCGTATTGACTGCCTGATACGCGTCCTCGGATAGCCTAGGCTTTTTGCTTCTCACCGAGGTGAATGTCTGACCCCTCGCCGAGCCGGCTGGCGCCCTGGGTCTGTCTGACTCATTTCTTCGGGACGCATCTCTTCGGGGTTCGTCTCCCCGGGACGGCCCCCCATCTCTCTTGGAGGGCCTCTCACCTCGGTCCCTCTGCACGGCCCCGTGGTTCTCCCGAGCCCTGACTTGGTCGTCCTCCTGGGCAATGTAGCGGTTGACAATTGACATGAGCGCCGTTATGGAAGACACCGGGTTTCTGGCTAGATCCTTGCGGAGGTCACTGTCGGGCAGTAGGGCGTTCCGAAATGCGAAGACGGCCACTTCGTCCTTGGAGTCTTCTATCTGGCTGTAGATCGTCCAGAATCGCTTCGCGAACTGGGTAACGCTCTCTCCCTGCTTCATCCTCAGGGCCATGACGTCTGCATCTGTCTTCGGCAGGATCCTGTAGGCCTGAAACTTCTTCATAAAGGACTGCTGGAGTTGCTGCCAACTCGCAATGGACCCCTCCGGGAGCGCACAGAACCACTTCAGGGGGAGGTCACCCAAACTGGAGGAGAAGACTCGACAGTTCAGATGGCCCTCATCTCCCCAGACAGACATCCTCTGGGAGAAGTGCCTGAGGTGTGTGGCTGGGTCCGAGGTCCCGTCGTAAGTGACGAACCTCGGGACGGTGAACTTCTTCGGCAGGGGATACTTCTTGATATCGCAAGAGAAAGGAGACGCCCCGAGATCAATGGAGTCGCAGCAAACATCTTTTTGGTCTCGACCGAGACCAGCCACCTCTAGATTGCGCTGGACCGTTTCCCTTATGCGCTCGTCCAACCACTCCTGATCATGGTACCTGCTTTCCGGAATGGTTTCTGACGCTCTCCTCGAGTAGCTATGGCTGGCGCTCGAGCCTTCGTCTCGGGTTCGGTCAAGCCTTTTTTGATTCAGATGGTCCCTCAAGTCCTTCTCGGGGGAGTCGGGGCGTCTGCCACGAGACATCCTCCTCTCGTGCTGTCGCTGTGAGCGCTGCTGCCACCGTGACTGCTGCTGCTGCTGAGAGTGCTGTTGATGTCCTGCTGAACCCGTAGCTCTTTCCAGCTGCTGCTGGAGCTGGAGGATCAGAGCATCCCTCTCCTTGATGGCCTCGTTCTGCGCTCTAATCTCTTGGAGAGTGGAGTCGAAGTCATTACTGGGATTATATTCTTCATCCTCAAAGTCCTCTACATCCTCAGCATCCTCTACCTGACCAGAAGGACGTGGTCCGTCGCCCACTGGAGATTTGCTCCGTTGATCTTGTCCCGTCAAGAGGCCTCCTGCAGGTTGCTGCTGAGAGTTTCTCTTCCGGAGAGTAGACTCCAAGCGAGGATCACGCTCCTGAACGTTGATTCGGACGAGGCCACGCTCGACGTCGTCCTCTGCAACTGGCTCCTTCCCGGACCTCTTCTTAGCAGGGAGGAGGTCAGAGGACGGTCGTGCACGCCTTGCCTTGGATGTTTCTCCGCCTTTCGCAGCTCGCCTCGTCATGGTGATAGGGAAAGTTGCAGAAATCGTTTCCCACAGACGGCGCCAATTGTAAGTGCAGAAAAATATACTCACAAGATCAGGATGCCTTCAAGGACTTACTCAGAGTACCAGAGAAGGAGCCGCGCGTCTGTTGAACCTGAAAGGGGGGAAGAGAACGGTCAAGGGACCCTGGCTGGGGCAGCGCAGGGCTCTCCGACGCTCAAGTTAGCAGTGATCGGAGAAGAAGGAGAAGGAAGGTCTTGGTTGCATGTAAAAGAGAGTGCATACCTCCATCGTGGGTCATCCTTATGCTTTATATGAGAGATCACTTTGGCGCCTGCGCCGGTGGGCCTCGTGATGTGACTAGGGTCTCATCAGCCCGCATAGTCATCAATGAGGGTCCATCACAGCCCTCATTGCATTTAATGAGGGTCCGATCAGCCCACAATGCATTTAATGCCAGTCACATTGGGCTTGATCTTGCCCTGATCTGTTGACGGCTGAGGTCCCATCGGACCCCTTTCTTGGGCCCCGCCTCTATGGAGGCTGTAGCCAAGGGATGCAGTTATAATCTGTGTAGCCGAGACTGGACGGTGTGGTGCGGCCGAACTGGCCACCATTTACCGACATCAGCTATAGGTGCCGAGACCGAAACAACGACGGGCCAACGGTCGAGACCGATACCGATCCGCCTTACCGAAACCGAATAGGGAGTGGGCTCGCGAGATGGCTCCCACACAATATCATTGGGTTTTAGCAAAATATAAATTACTATTATTATGTTTTATATTCAATCACAGAATGAGTGATGGGGTTTCTAATTACGGAAACAATTAACTTGTGATGCATAAGAGCACATTAAATGCAACTCTTTGCGGTTTCCTCTGCCCGGGAGATTCTTGTAACCATTAGATTCGCTGAAATTTGTTCACGATAAATGCATGAGTAACTTTGTTGAATTTGGTCGCTGTCCATCTATTTGACGTGTCCTTTCCTATTAGGTGAAGTGATTTCTCAGTACAATCGTCCATTTACTCATTTGATGTGCGTGGGGCGATGAACGGTTGAGCACGGTCAAAATTTTATGTGCCTCCAAAATTTAGATCAGTACCTTCCAATGGCAACCATGCATCTCGAGAGTGGGCTGTGTTTGGTGCTATGATTCCTGGATACTTCAAAATAGATATAGATGAAAGTATTAATAATCTAAATCCCTATCCATGCATTGCACTTATCCTACCCATACCGTATTTGGGCGTCATACTGTATTTGTGCGTCATACGTTATTTGCTAGATGATCAAATTTGCTCCGGCCCTTGGTATTGGACAATCACAAGGGACTGTATATGATCAAAACAGAGTAATGCGAATGACAACCCAACTAATAGTTGAGTTAAAAGCCCAAGTTGTAAGGGTAGGAAGAGAATTGCCCCTGAAGGCCCTTTTCAACCCTGCTTATGCCCAATGAAAACCTTCTTTAAGCTTCTTAATCGATCTATCCATAGGAAATTTGATGTAGTAAAAAACAGCATTTCCTACCATCCAAGTTGTTGATATTCGATATGAATGTGAGGGCTCCCACTTATATCTCTCATATAAGACGAGAGATATATCTCATAAGAACATCTCCAATATATATATATATATATATATATATATATATATATATCATGACATCGGCCATTTTCGCGAGAGAGAGACACATGACGCCCACTTTTGGATTTTTTGATCACATCAATGGGTCACACTTTAGATATTTAGGCTAAAAATAAAAAAGAATTAGGAATTGAATCGTATACAGTAGTTTGTTTGTTTGCTTGATGTCTACTTTAAATTTAAATTGAGTTTTCCTTATATAAATTAAAGGCTTGCGTTGGGCGCGGGCCCTAAAGTGTTAGTATAAATATAATGACGACGACCATTTTCTCGAGAGAGCAACACGTGACGCTCGCTTTTGGATTTTCGGAGTGACAAGTGGCACAACCATTTCATTTCTTATAACCTCATCTCTATAAATCATAATCCCTATAATATCTTTTCCATTCAATTTTGAATTTTCTCTAGCTAACCGTTTTCTTTTTCCTCTTCATCTTCTTGGATTTCTCAATTACTTTGATTTTGAAGTTGTTTATTTTTACTTTGATTTTATATTCTTCATTGGTTTAAGTTATTTCTGTTTATAGTCCTTTTTTATTATTATTTTATATACTCTTTTGGCCACTCTTACTGCTTAAAGAGTTTTTAAATTTCATTTAAAAAACCAGTCATTTTTTCAATAGCTTGTCCACACATTTTCAATTAAGATAAGAAAGATCTAAATTTTGAATTCATATTCTTATTTTTCTGATTCACTTTGTACCTTTTTTTGTTGTTTTTTTATTGAGTACAATATTTCTTACTATTTTTGGGTTTTCGTCTCTTATCATTGGTAAGAATATTTTTCTTTTACTATGAGTTTTTAATCTCCATTTTCACCTTATCTTCTTCTAAAATTCTTAAAAATAAATAGTTTATTCTTTTCTCGAGTTTAAAGTATTATATTAATTTAATATTTTTTTAAAATATAATTACTTTTTATGGGTCCTTCTTATTAGATTTCCATCCTTATATCTCTCACAATCCGATCAATTATAATGATTTAATTGTTATTATTTTTTAAAATAGGCACGCAAAATAAAAAGGAGAAGCATGATCAATTAATTATCCATAGTATAATATATGGGCCATCAAGTATTATTTAGTGCCCATTTTTATTCTAATTTACAGCATGTCCATGAAATATAGTCGGTTATCATGAAATACAAAAGAAAGCTTCTAGCAAGCTTACCCCATATGTATTGGCCATAGACTTGATTTTGCAAAATTTCCTCCACTCTAAAGGGAGGAAAAGTTGTACGCCATACGCTACATGATGCCTGATCTTGCAAGATTTCCTCTGCTAAATGGAGTAAAAATTATTGAACTTGCAAGAGTTCCTCTGTTTTAAAGGGAGGAAAAGTTGTCCGCCATATACATTCACTTCCATTATAAAGGAACGAAAAGTAGTTTTCTTATAGGCTTACCACCATATAAATCGGCAATATACTTGAAATTTTCAAGTTTCCTCCTATCTAAACATAGGAAACATTGTTTGCTCCTATAAAACTTCTAAAAGCTTGAATACAAAAATTAAATACTAATATGTTTTATTTTTCTACATTCAAGTTTCCATGCATCTAAGAAGATCTGAAATTCAGCTTCAAAAGCTCAACAAGTTATCAACCTGAAGAGTGAGTTACAAATTATTAATATTAATACATTGTATATTGCATTACGATTACTTCTTAATTTATACATACTAAATATATTTGTAATTTTAGTAAAATAATAGCTTAGTGTTGTTAATATGCTGTAATTGTATGGCTATGTTTGTTTCTTATTAAAAAGTGATTGTGTATTAATCTTAGTCTTTTTTTTGTATATATTGAATAAATCAGTTTCAAAATGTGAATGATAGTAACAAGGTAGTTGATTTATAATGTAGATTTTGAATTGCTTCTTTTGTTTAGGGCAATGATTAATTGGGAAATGATCTTTTTTCTTTTTGTCTTACCTACAAATTGTAAAAAAAGTTAAAATAAGTGAGATTTTATAATTTCAAATTTAGATTGTAGTTTATGTAATTTTAGTAAATATTTTTTTTCTTATATATAATATAGATATTTTATTTTAGATATCTTTTCTTCACATTTATATACCAAAAAATAAACTAAATTTGAAAATATAGTTGAGAATGAAGAGGGAAGCAGTGCAGCCTACTGTAGAGGCTGGACCATTTTCAGAGGACCTTATTTGAGTGAAATTAATCCCCAGACGTGTTTCTAGTAGTGGCTGAAACTGAAAAAAGAGGGAAAACATCCTTTTAAAATAGATTATTTTACTAAGTTTTCTCCCCTTTTTAAGAAAGTCTCCCTTCTTATTCACAGTTCTTTTTAGCTTTTGATGCATCATGCATTGCAGGTTGATCAGTCATTTAGTGCCAATGTAGGTTCATCGTGGCAAATGTTGGTAATTTTTTTATCTTACTTTCTAGTGGCAGCTATCATGGTTATTTACAAGATTTTGCAAAAATTACATTCAATTTTGACTCTAAGATAGGGACGATAATGGGTTGGAGTTTAGTATATGTTGGACTAAATCATAACTTGCTTCAACCCGCACTTACATTGACTTGGACTTCGACCCGAATTTTGGCATGAGCCTGGTCGGGATTAATATTGTAACTTTTATTTCGGGAAATCAAATTATCTGCGTGTGTGTTAGAGGATTTAAACTTTAGCCCAATATAAATATTTATGACATGATGGCGACCATTGCTATAATGAATTATCACAAATCTCCAAGCCCTTCAGAGCATGTTTGGTAATAGGTGATGAATTCATAGATTTGATGATTCTTCACTACCACTAGAATAAGGATTCATCGCTTGGGATTTGTATAGTTGAGGCTTTAACATTGACATTGGTATATCAATGCATATAGCTGAGAAAAATAGATTTCGATGTACAGATCCATTTAAGTGAGGATTCTCAAATCTTATGGGGAATGGTCGGATCTGAAAATCCCAACAAATGAAGATTTTCATTCGCTAAAATCCTCAGGAATATATAATTGCCAAACATAGGTTTACTACAACTTTAGAAAAATCAAAATCTCTTCCCTAAAGATTTGGTTGTCAAACGTAACCTAAAAGTTTATAATCTTTTGCTAAAAATCTTAGATTCACAATAATAATTATCATTCAACCATAATGGCTTTTAATGAGACCAAATCTTACTACATCTTATTTCAATAAATGAGTTCATGGATTTGAGAATTCATCACCATTGCGAATTTGATGATTTCTCGCTGAGGATTTGTATGGCCGAGGATTTCAATTTATATGGGTGTATATTGGTGTGTAAACTTTAATAAAATAGGTATTGATGTTTAAAATTGAAAAACTAGGGATTTTAAAATCATATGGGATGTAATCAGACTTGTAAACTATTCCAAAATATATGAGGATTTGCAATTGTTGAATGCGGAATTTTCAAGCACCAGAGATTAATTAGTGAGGAATCCCCATGAATTTGGTTGCCAAGTGTGACACAGGGAATTAAACTTTTTTTTCTTTCTACCACAAGTTGGTATTTTAGTTATATGGAGTTGATTTTTGCATAATGTAAAATATGTAGTGTATCTTAGAATTTGATTGGCCGGTAGATGCATCCACCAATCAACCAAGACAGGGCTCAAGCTTTTCTCCGCTTAAAATATTCAGCTGCTTACAAGCCTGACATAACAATCACGAGAGATGGGAGAGATGCAGAGACCATCAGCTAACTAACCTCACCAGCTGCTTTTAGCCTACAATTTTATTTTTTATCCTCTTTAGTTTAATATGATGCCATTTGAACTATTGACAAAAATTAAGTATGACCCATGTTTGAACAACTATCTATTTGGTACCATTGCAAGGGTGTGTTTGGTTTGGCTTTTTAAAACTAAGAAGTGTTTTCATAATAGTAATTTCTTAGAAGCCATTTTTAAAGAAATTAGGGAGAAATTTTTGTTTGATTACTACAAATTTTGTGTATATTCTTTTACAACCATAATGCCAATGTTGTTTGCACTTAGGTGAAATAATAGTAAAATTGGCTGACAACCTTTTATTATTTTTATTTTACACCAACCATCCAAATGCATGCAAAGTAACCTTATTTGCTTATTTATTTAAAGTCATTCCTCATTAATGATGTAACCTTTACTCCACTTTTACTCCTCCTCTCCTTTTTATTTTTTATTTTCTTACTTTGCACCAGGCATCCAAGTGCATGCAAAATAACTTATCTATTTATTATTTTAACTCGCTTCTCGTTAACTTTTATTAATGACATGACCCTTACTCCTCTTTTTTATCCTTCCCTAGTTTAAACAAAACTTACAGTAATAAAAAGTCTAGCTTTTGAGATTATTATAGGTAAATAATAGATTCAAATATTTAAAAAATAATGATTTTAATTAAAAAATAATAATAACTAGAGAAGCTTTTAAAGACCTTTCAAATGTTCAAATTTACACGGCCAATTAAATGAATTTCTTATAAAGGGATCATGTTGAAGACGCTTGAACCACAAGAAAAAGCAGATAAAAGTTTGAAAGTGAAGGGACATTCTTAAGAATCCACCAAAGTCAGCAGACCCAATGCATTGGCTGACTTGACTCAGGTCAACATGTTCTGGTGAACATTTATCATGATTTTAATCAATACTCTGCCCATGGTCCAATTTCTCCATCCTTACTCAATACGAAAGGTTGTAACAATGGTACGTTCAAAAACCATCCTTTCTTATTTTGACCATGCTCTTGCCATAGGATGTATTTACCATTTTACTATGGGCACGTTTGTGTACACACCCTTTCTGCGGAAAGAGGAAATTGCCACGTCAGCAAATTCCATAGAAATGAAAACTTCGGAAAATGATTTCCGTAGAATTTAGAAATTCATGTTTGGTGCAAAAAGAGTTTCCCCATTGAATTGGTGCAGATGTTGTTTGGTGCAGCTGTGGATTCCTTATAGAAAATCAAAATTTCTTATTTGGTGATATAATTTTTTGAAGAAAATAACATAACATGTATATTATTTATTTAACATTAAATAATAATTTATATAAAGAAATAAAAAATGAAAGAGTTATAGGGCACGTTTGTGTACACACCCTTTCCGCGGAAAGGGGAAATTGCCACGTCAGCATTTTCCATAGAAATGAAAACCTCGGAAAATAATTTCCGTAGAATTTAGAAATCCATGTTTGGTGCAAAAAGAGTTTCCTCATTGAATTGGTGCAGATGTTGTTTGGTGCGACTGTGGATTCCTTATAGAAAATCAAAATTTCTTATTTGGTGATATAATTTTTTGAAAAAAATAACATAACATGTATATTATTTATTTAACATTAAATAATAATTTATATAAAGAAATAAAAAATGAAAGAGTTATAGGGTTTTTGGGTTGAAATGGACAAAAGTGAGGAAAAGATGGAGAAGTTTTCCGCGGAAAACCATTTCCCATACCCCCCCATAGGAAACTCATTTCCACAATTATCAAGGAAAATGCTGACGAGGCAGGAAAACATTTCCGCGGAATTGTTCCGCACCAAACGCCGGAAAAATGGGTTTTCCGCGGAAAACCGTAAACTTTTCCGCGGAAAAGTGTTACACAAACATGCCCATAGGGTTTTTGGGTTGAAATGGACAAAAGTGAGGAAAAGATGGAGAAGTTTTCCGAGGAAAACCATTTCCCATACCCCCATGGGAAACCCATTTCCATAATTATCAAGGAAAATGCTGACGAGGCAGGAAAACATTTCCGCGGAATTGTTTCGCACCAAACACCGGAAAAAAGGGTTTTCCGCGGAAAACCGTAAACTTTTCCGCGGAAAAGTGTTACACAAACATGCCCTATAAGAAATAGGATTTTTCATGTGAAATTAAAATATGAGATTTCACCATTGAAATTCGAGAAGGTTTGTATATGGATTCATCGAAACACTAAAAAGAGTTCACAGACTCTAATGGGACCCCTCCGATTCACAATAACTTTTGAGGATCTTTAACCGGATATTACATTAAAAAAGTGAAAGGGGCTTACTCATTTACAGTTATTTAGCTAGGTAAATGATTCACGCGTGTGTAAGTCACACATCATAATATTTATTCCTACTCCATGAAAAAAGAGAAACAATGGAACTTGATACAGCCATACGGTCATTTATTAGCCATGTAAACTGTCACCATCCCATTTGTCAAAAACGCGAATATGCTTTTGGTGTAGCGATTGCATTCGGTTATAATGGGATTAGTAAATCTCATCATTCTTATTTTTTACATTTATATGGGTACATTTGTAATTCAAACCGTATAATTTATTGAACTATTAAACCTCAAAATCTCTATATCTATTGTCATCTTATATTTTCATAGATTTTCAATAATAACTTATAAAAAACTAAAGAAAAAGACCCTTCAACCTATGGACCTACATTTACATGTATAAATAAAACTCACAAACGATGAAACGACCCATTGAAAATGTCATTGGGGGAATTTCATTTTCACTTCAATATATTTAGGTGCCCCGTCAATAGCCATACTATACTCCCAAGTCCCAACTTTTCAACTGAACCCTCCAGATTTTTCCAAAAGAGGCCGAGATTTCCCAATCATTCACTGTACCGCCGGCCTCTCGTAAGTTCCCTCCAAAGACCTGTGGCATTTCCACTATCCAACGTCACCAACCTCTCAAACACGCCAAGTACCTACAATCGATTTCTCAGTCATAAGTTTACTTTTACTCTATAAAAGTAAAAGGACTCAAGCCCAAATCCTAAGTCGTCGTCAATACGTTTTACGAAAAATATCCCCTCCTCAACTCAAGACCAAATCTTCAGATCTAACATCTCACCTCTAACAAAAGAGATTAAAAAAAGTCGAAGAAACTGAGAGATCTGTGTCTGCAACAGATCATGGCGAAGGTTTTCTTCCTCATCTTCCTCTCCCTCCTCCTCCTCCTCCCTCTCTCCACGGCCGAGATCCGCTCATCGGAGATCCACTCCGACAGCCGATCCATCATCCCCTTCGCCGAATTCGGCTTCGCTCCGCCCGGGGTCCTCGAGCTCAACGTCTCCCACCTCTCCCTCTCCAACTCCAGCCCCGAGCTCGACCTCTCCCTCCTAGGCTTCTTCCTCTCCACCGGCGACTCCTGGCTCCATGTCCTCGGCCAGATGCAGGACGGAGAGATCACCTGCGCCCTCCAATCCTCACTCGTAAAGCTCGTGTACACATTCAACAAACTCCCCGCCGGCGCCCACTCCTTCGACGTCGCCTTCTCCGAGACCGATCCTGGCCAATTCACCCTCGTCTTCGCCAACTGCCTCCCTCAGCTCCAGATCTCGATGGACGTTCGATCCGCCATGTACAACGTCGATCAGAAGACGAACCGCCGGGACTACCTCTCCGCCGGCTCCACCGTCCTCCCCCGCGTCTACTTCCTCTTCTTCCTCGCCTACGCCTCACTCGCCGCCCTCTGGATCCAAGTCCTCTACAAGAAGCGCCTCACAGCCTTCAGGATCCACTTCTTCATGCTCGCAGTCCTCGTCCTAAAAGCCCTCAATCTCCTCTGCGAAGCCGAAGACAAATCCTTCATCAAACGCACCGGAACTGCTCATGGATGGGATGTTCTCTTCTACATCTTCAGCTTCCTCAAGGGAATCACGCTCTTCACCTTGATCGTCTTGATCGGAACCGGCTGGTCGTTCATCAAACCCTTCCTCCAGGACAAGGAGAAGAAGGTGCTGATGATCGTCATCCCTCTCCAGGTCGTGGCCAACATCGCGCAGGTCGCGATCGACGAGAGCGGGCCTTACGTCCAGGATTGGTACACTTGGAAGCAGGTCCTGCTGCTTGTTGATGTCGTCTGCTGCTGCGCCGTGCTGTTCCCGATCGTGTGGTCTATCAAGAACCTGCGCGAGGCGGCCAGGACCGACGGGAAGGCGGCGGTGAATCTGATGAAGCTTACTCTTTTCAGGCAGTACTACATTGTGGTGATCTGCTACATTTACTTCACTAGGGTTGTTGTTTACGCGCTCTCCACCATCACTTCCTACCGGTACTTGTGGACCAGCGTCGTCGCCGGGGAGCTGGCGACTCTGGCTTTCTATGTATTTACTGGTTACAAGTTCAGGCCTGAGGCGCACAATCCCTACTTTGTGATCGATGATGACGAGGAGGAGGCTGCTGCCGAAGCGCTGAAGCTTGAAGATGAGTTTGAATTGTGATTGCTGCCTGACATTTTTTGGGGGAGGAGAATACGATTGGAACTGGGGCTATCAAAGGCGTGGAGGGATGGTTGTGATTCAGGTATATTATCTGATCTTGGAAGGCTCGTTTAAGACTATGGTTCTTTAAAGATGGTTTTCCCCTTAATTCAATGTTTCATAAGTGGATCTCTCTTGTTTAGCATATAGATTGTGGTTTCGTCTTTTATGGTTCTATTCACATGTATTGTATTCGCACAAACAGATTAGTTTCTAGCATATTGGATATGGAGTTACATGATATGTAGAGAGAGGAAGTACCCTTTTTCAGATCCTTTGCATTCTGGGTGAATTTTCATTTATCTGTTTATTGTAGAGGTTTCACGACCTTGTGTTATGATTCTTAATGGTTTTTCTGCTGATTTCTTTTGGGTAACGTGCAATTCTACTAGCTTGATACAAAATGCAGTGTGACTATGACAGTGGTTTGCATTGAATGATTTTTTGGTTTGCATTGAATGATTTTTTTAGTGTCTTGAACTTGTTGATACTAACATCTTTGGCAAACTTCCAACCTTCATGTATTGTAGAATTGTATCATTAAATAAGTTTAGGTGTGCTGTACGTATATACACTTGGTTGCTTGAGTATTTGCATTCAAATATGCGGGTCAAATAGTTTAGTTCTTAAGGGATTTCATTTATTAATTAACTTCTTATGATAGGGTTTCCCTCTATATTCCTAATCAACTGTAGTAGGGCTACCCAGGGCTTTCTTCTCAGCATATGGGCCAAGTCCAAACCTCTGTTTCTTTTTTTTTTTTCATTGCTGCATGTTGTTGAGCGTTTATCTGGGGAATGGGGATGGTTGAGTGTTTATCTGGGGAATGGGGATTGCTTCAATTTAGATCTGCTCATCCATGTAAATCCATTGAAATCTTGCTGATAATATGATGAAAGAAGGAGTTGCTCATATGGACTGAATATACTGTCATCAAAGTACAGAAATTGTGATTATTTATTTAATCTAGTACTATCTTTTGTTCTGAATTGAAATACATGGGACAGCAATTCTTGGCTTATGTTGGTCTTGTTGAGAATGAGAGGAGTTATCATTCCTTGTTTCTACAAAAAATCTATCTTTGTTCAGAACCCAGCTACAGAACAAGTGCAGTGTGTTACTGTGTTTACACCTTTATTATCACAAGTGAAACCCCGTTGGCTTATGTCACATTAGGCTAATTTCTTTTTTCTCTTACAAAAAATAAAATAAAAAACTAAAACCCATTAACTCTGTCAACTAAATGATTCAAGACTAAGAAAGACAATCACTGATAGGAACTCCGAACAAAACCAAGACCATGTTACTGATGAAACTGGTAACTTTCTAATGCAGCCCAAAAGGGGCTGTCACGTATGATGCCCTGATACAACATGGATGCAATAGGGACATGCTGTGCATGTGGCATTAACACTGACTTTACACAAAAAAAGTGAATACTGGATATGACGCAACACGATACTTTTCCTATTTTGGAGTGTCTAGGTATCATAGGCTGTCACAAAATGGCCTTTGGATGATGGGCTTAACCCAATCCAAGACTTATGACTTATGAGACAGGCCCAAGTCCATTGGGGTGAAGTTTAGGGCCCATGATTGGTCCAACAAGCCCAGATTTACAGCATGAGGTCCAAGCCTTCAATCAAGTAATAAATCATGTCCTTTAATATTTTAGTTAGGATGTTAAGTAAAAAAGTTCATCACCCCTATGATGCCCATATACGGCATGGATACGGCTAGGATACGTCATAGACACGAATTTTACACATAAAAAGTGAAATATCGGATATACGATATAACACGATACGGTGCCCATTTTGAAGTATCCGTACATCATTGTCACCTAGTGCAGTCCCACCGAAGTAGGGTCTTAGGAGGGTCCAGACTGGAGACAGACCTAACCTTTGACAATTTTGCACAAAGTGGCTGCTCGCAGGTCTTGAACCTTGTTTTATCACGCATGGAATCCGAGACTTTTACCATTGTACCGAAGCAATGACCCTTGTTGTTAGGATGTTAAGTATCTTTCATAATCTAGTTGTCCTATTTTGTTAGAGTCTAGGGTCAGTTAGGAAGGAAAATTCATGTGTAAAAATGAAACAACTTTGGATTCTCAGGAGGCCTATTTAAGGACCAATCATGTATTCTGGAATAACTTCAATAATATTTGGAAATACTTTTCTTTGGAAAGAATCCTCGAATAATTGTGTTAGCTTGAAGATGCCTACGTTTGTGCTTCCCAGGTGTAGTGAATCTTTTTAAATCCATGGGTAGCATGGATATTTTTTTCTATGGATTCCCAAGAAGCCTATTTAAGGACCTCCTAGTATTCTGGAAAATAACTTTAATGTTCAGAACTCCTCTTTTTTTAGTAGAATCCTTGAGAAATTGCGATGGCTTGAAGGTACCCACTTTTGGGCAGTCCCTTTCACCAACCCAGCTATGTTAGATTGGTATCATAGCCAAATCCTTGGTGGAGGATCATGCTCTAGGTCAATGAATTAATGAGCTGTTCTTCTTCCATCTTTTCTATTTTTTTTTTATTTCTTCAATTTTTGTCACTCTAGAAAACATGCCAAATCCAACGCTCGAATTATCAACCCTTCATTTTTTTGTTCGAAAATAGTCTAACCCATACTCGATCACAACCGCAAGTTTCTCCACGAAATTCCCTTCAATTGGAGCCGCCAATCTTGTCAAAACATAGAGCTCAATCCAATTTACCAAAAAAAAACTCAATTTTTGCCCAAATTCAGAGTGCAGAAACTGTATTGCACAGTTCGCAAACCTGTCCCATGTCAGTCCCAAATTGATTTCGATTTTTTCTCCAAAACTGAAACCATAACTCCAGTTTGGTGAAAATCCTAATTAAGTCAACCCATCCGGGCCTTAAAACCACCACCAAAGCAGCGCCAAATTTCTATACGTTGAAAAAACTGCTTATTTGTTGTTTTTTAAACAATCCTCATCATCCCTTATACAGCCCTTCTATCCATCGTGAAATCCCCAAATCTTTCACAACTAACTGTAAAAGTAGCAGAATCTGCCCCATGAAATTCTGGCCCCTCTTGAAGGGATTTTCTACGCAGGTTTCTAAAATTCCCAACAGCTTGTAACCTGCATAGAAACTTCTGCGACAGCAGTGCAATCAGCCCTTCTCTCACCCCCCCTCTTCCCAAAATTTTGCCCCCTTTTTGAGTCCATTCTTGAAAACCATTGTTTATCTTCTATATTCGTGCATCCAAATCAGTACGAAATATTGTAAGTTTGGATGCATGTCAATGAATATTGCATCAGGATAAATATGGATATTGGTATTATGAAAATTTTCCCACTTTAAGCATCACACCATAGCGTTGCTTAGCTGCGTTGCCTAGTTGCAGTGGAAACTAGGCAAGGGCTATTGCACCGTTCTGGATGAGTGTGGCTAGAGAAGTTAGTTCAAAAGAAAAGTTCAGAAGAAGAAGGAGATTCGACTTCCTATTTCGAATATATGACCCTTGACAGGAAAGAGCATGGAGTTGGTCAAGGTAATGAAAAGAAGAAGAGTTAATGTAGACTGTCCACAGGAGACAAAATGGAAAGGGGATAAAGGGAGCTCAATGATGATTATAAACTTTTTTATGCAGGAAAGAATAATACATGAAATGGAGTGGGTCTAGTTGTAGATAAGGATTTGAAAGGGAAAATTGTGGGGGTAAAGAGGTTGGGTGATAGAATTATAGCAATTAAACTAGTATTAGAGGAAGACATAATTCAGATCATTAGTGCACATGCTCCCTAAGCAGGCTTGAGAGTGTCAAGAGACAATTTTGGGAGGAGATGGATGGTGTACTGCAAGAAATTCTAACTAGTGAAAAGATTTTCCTAGGAGGGGACTTAAATGGGCATGTAGAAAAGGATAGTAGAGGGTGTGAGAGAGTGCATGGAGGACAAGGATTTGGAGAAAAAATGAGTTGTGAGACACTATCTTGGATTTTGCATTTGCATTTGACCTTGAAAAAGGAAACGCCTACTTAACCCCGAGGGGTAGTTTAGTTGGTCTAGGACCACGGTTTGTGTCACGACCCAAATTCCAGGGCTCTGTCGGATATCCGGGTCGTGATAACTTGGTAGTATTTACCATTCATTTATCAAATAATGCACATAAGAGATTTGGCTTTTAAATCAACTATAAGACCAATTAATTTTAAAAAAAAATCGAATAATATCAATAATCTCTGAATAATCCAAATCCTATGTTCTGACTCAAATTAATAATGTACTAAACATTAAATAAATTGCTTAACAAAAGCTAATCCTTCTATCAATTATTTAAACATTTCTCGTTCTCTCCCTTCAGCCACGCATGCCAAAGTCTACGTGTTGAACGCCATCCTGATTTGCCCCACCCGCAGTAAGATTACCTGAAGGGGGCAACACAACATCAGTATCACTGGTGAATGAATTTTCCTAATCACATAAGCAGCATAAAACATAATATCACATGATTAACATATTTGAATCAATATATTAAATGCCATAAAAAAATCCATATATATATCCGTGCCTATGCACATTACCACGCTTCAAAGGCCCATCGTATACATGTATACCGGTCACTATGACCCTGTCTCATCAGACACGTCCCCTATGGACCAACCGCTATAATGGCTCGGACACTAAGTCTAGCATCCCACGTCTGGGACCTCACCATCTCATAACAACCACAACTTAATATTATTAACAATTCTCCTCATGTACATATCAACAGTGTGGGCCCAACCCTTACCAAGTTCACTGTTTATTTGCCCCACACCAATTCATAATTGGTATTATTGGAGTATGGTTGGTCCACACCATAGAACAAAACATAATATACAGTAAGTAATCACAATGCATATAATGAACCACTACTAAATTGATCACAGTTACTTAATCACCATTAATTAATCATCTAATATTTAAGTTATCTGTATATAAACTCTATATGATCATCACCTACCAATCCTGGGCCAAACCCAATTAAAATTGTCGCAGATCCATGAACAGAGTCCAATATTTGGTTGTCCACGCCTAAAGGCACACCAATATAGCATCCAGTGGGTCCCGTTGGTCTAAATCACGATCAGGTCTACTCTCTAGGGTTACCCAAGTATAGGCTTTACTCTTAATGGATTTGATTCACCATTAGATATCTTTACTGGGCCCCACAAGATTAACAAATACAATTGGAATTTATAAATAATCCTTATTGTTAACAAAATTGAAGTTCCTGGATAACTGGCCAAATGGAGACCATGCCACATGGGACCACACCACCATTGAGATCGTCTCTGAGTCTACTTCAAGATGTGGGGTCCTAATCCATGATTGGCTTAGTTAGTGGGTCCCACTACTATCATCAACTAGACTGCCTCATTCACGCCTGCAACACTCCAGATTTAGTATCCAGTGGGCCCCACTCAACTAAATCAAGATCAGCCTCCTAGGTCATGGTCGCCCACTGCTAAACCATCAACCCATTGGATCCGATCCATCATCAGATCATGTTCTGGGGTCCACAAGTCAAAAACGAGATTCACTGTTTTTCTGTACATAGTCACGCCTGACTGTAGTGAATCCATTGCTCAGTGGGTCCCACTGATCAAAACCCTAGATGTCCCACTCCTCCATGGTCGCCCAGGGGTCCTCTTCAAGATGTGGGGTTCTGATTTCCGATCAGGCTCACTGATGGGTCCCACTGCCCCTGATGACATTTAGCACTTTCTCCATCATATTCCCGTCTGGAGCATTACAAGTGAATGGATGGGGCCCCAAATGGGGACCACCTCCCTTGGGTCCCTACCCTCCTTGATCGACTAGGGGTAGGCCTCCTGCCCTATGGTCCAGATCATCCATCCAGTGGGCCAGGGGGCCCCACAATCCCCAAAACAGTATTTTATCAATAACGACAGGCTTCTGAATTTCCACAATTCCATGCATATTTGATGGATTTCCCTGGGTTTGCATCCCATTATCACTTGTATCATTCCTGCAACCATATAACATAGATTTCATGCTAATCAATAGATTTTTACATACTGTAATGTATCCCATTCAACATTTTCAATCATCTAGAGTACCATTAGAGAGTAATTAAGAAGATTCACTCACCTTTGATACGCAATTGTCGCTTTTGCAATGTGCTGGCACGAATGGGACATTCGTCAGTGACCTTCCTCTTCTTCTTCTTCCCCTGGATTCCAGAGATCAAGTTCTCTCTCTCAAAAATTGCTCTCCAAACAAGAAGAAAGAAAATTGCATAATACTCTATTGGCCGATGGTTGTATATATATACTAAAAGGAATTTGAGTCCTAGTCCTCCTCTCCTACTTCCACTTAGAGTTGTCTCACAACTCTTTCCCTTTTCCAATCACCGTAAACGTGAGGCATTCTTAATCAATAAGATAAGTAAACAACAGGGGTCCTACTTGGAGAGTTGCATAAACTTCCTAATTCCAATCTTTCTCTTATTTCCTCTATTAGAGTTGTTATACAACTCCATTCCCAAAACGTGGGACACTTTCCAATTTCCAATTCCTTAGTAAGTACTACTACTAATTCCATAATAAGGAAACAACTAAGGTACCACCTGGGCCAGACTAATCCTGAGCCTAGGTAATTCAGGATATTACAGTTTGCTCCTGGAGGTTAAGGGTTCGAAACTGCGCTACCATACTGGGGCCATAGGGGATTTACCTAGCTCCCCCTTGGCCCGAATGGATTAGTCCAGCCCAATAGGATGGGACACCCTTTGTTATAAAAAAAAAGGAAACACCAACTTTAAAAAGAGACGGGAGCATTTAATTACATATAAAAGTGAAACTAGCAATAGCTAGATAGACTTTTTTCTAGTTTGAAAATATGACTGATTGGCTTGTTAAGGTTTTAAGGTTGTTCCAGGGAAGAGTTTGACTACACAACATATGTTGGTAGTTTTAGATATTTGCATTCGAAGTAGAAAAGAGGGGTAGTAAATAAGATGCGCCCTAAAACAAGATGGGGGGATTTGAAAGGAGAAAGAGCAACAATATTTAAGGATGGAGTGATTGAGGAGGGAGAATGGAGTTTTGAGGAAGGTTGCAAAAGAGGCAATATTAATAAAAAAGCCTGGTGGTGGAGTGTGGGGTTTCAGGCAGTTGTCCGAGAGAAGACGTTGCAAAGTTTGATATAGGACTAAAACATGAAAAACTATGAGATGTATAAGAAGGCAAAGAAGAAAGCTAAGAAAGTAGTAAGTGATGTAAAGTTCAAAGCATATGATGACTTATATAATAGGTTGAGAACAAGAGAAGGAAAAGTAGGGACTTAGATCATGTTAAATGTATTAAGAACAATGACTAAAAGTTTCTAGTGAAGTACAATGATATCAAAGAAAGCTAGAGAGAATATTTTAGGAGACTTTTAAATGAAGACTACATATGAGACATAAGAACAAGAGATGATGCTTCGTTAGCAAAACATATTTTTTTCCGAAGAATTAGGGTAATAGAAGTGAGGAATGCATTGAAACAAATGAAGACATGAAAGGCTACAGGTCCATATGACATTCCGATAGAGGCTTGGAAATACTTAGGAGAAGTTGGAGGGATTTGGTTAGCTAGGCTCTTCAATAAGATATTAATGACAAAGAAAATGCCAGATGAATGGAGAAGAACTATTGTTGTACCTATATATAAGAACAAGGGATATTTACAAAACTGTACCAACTATTGTGGGATTAAACTTATGAGTCAAACTATGAAGCTATGGGAGAGAGTAATGGAGCAAAGACTTAAACAGAAGACCAATATATCTAAAAATCAAATTGGTTTTATGGCAGGGAGGTCAACTATGAAAGCTAACCTCTCACTTAGGCAAGTAATGGAAAAATATTTGGCGTCGAGGAAAAATCTACATATGGTCTTTATTGATCTAGAAAAAGGTTACGACAGGGTACCTATAGATTTAATTGTGTGGGTGGGAACCACCTGTGGATAGACATGTGAGTTCCCAATGACCATATGTTTGCATTAGGGATCAACCATAAGCCATTATCTCTTTGCATTGATTATGGATGAGTTAACTACTTATATTCAAGTGGAAATACCTTGGTGTATGTTGTTAGCAAATGATATAGTGTTGGTGGATGAATCAAGAGATGGTGTGAATGAAAAACTTAAGAAATGGTGAAAGGCTTTAGAATCCAAAGGCTTTAAAATAAGTCGTATAAAGACAAAATATATGGATTGCAACTTTAGTGGGCATATAACAATGAGCTGAAACAATTGTGAGAATTAAAGCTTGAGAGATACCACAAAGAGATTCATTTTGTTACTTTGGCTTGATAATTAGTAAGGATGAGGAGATTGACGAAGATATCGAACATATGATAAAAGCAGGATGGTTGAAGTGGAGACTTCCTTTTAGAGTGCTTTGTAACTGACGAATGCTAACAAGATTAAATGGAAAAAAAAAGGACAACAATTAGGCTAGTTTTGACCTATGGAGTAGAATGTTGACAAATCAAGAAGCAACATATGCATAAAATGGATGTAGCAGAGATGAGAATGTTGAGATAGATGTGTTGTAAAACTAGGAAGGATAAAATTAGAAATGAGCGCTTTCGAAAGCAATTAGGGGTAGCATTAATAGGGGATAAAACTGAGATGGTTTGGGCATGTCCAACTGGTCGAGTGGTCGACAATGGTGCCAGTAAAGAAAAGTTTGGCTATGTAGGTTGATGGCCCACTAAGGGGAGGGGTTGGCCAAAGAGAACGTGGATGGAGGAAGCAAAAATAGAACCGAAAAACTGAAAGTTATTTAAAGATTTGGCTTAGGATAGATGGGAATGGAGAAACAAAATTTCTTCTAGTTGACCCCAACATAGTTGGGATTTGGCTCAGGATGATGATGATTGGTATTATGAAAATGGAATCAATAGCTGGTATTATGAGAATGCATTCTACTCTTTCCCTCTTTCTTTTTGTTATTGTGGGCAAAGCTCTTCACTAAATGATTGAAGCTGCAATCCTGCTAATTTGATTAGAGGGCTTGAAGTAGCCATAGGAGCTCCAATAGTCAGTAATCATCAGTTTGTAGATGACACCTTGATCTTCTATGATGCAGAGATGGATCCTATTTTGAATTTGAAGGTTACCCTCCTTTGTTTTAAAGCAGTCTTAGGTTTGAAGGTTATTTTTTACAAGAGAGGTGATTAGGGTGTACCTGCATGATATCCAATTGGATGAGCTGGCAAAAGCCATGGGCTCAAAAGTATGATCCTTTCCTACTTCCTATTTGGGTCTCTCTCTTTGTTTGGGTGGTGCTTATAAAAGAGTGTGGAACCCCGTCACTGAGAGAGCTAGTAGTAGGCTTGCCCTCTGGAAGGCTAATTATTTATCTGTGGGAGGTTGGATCACCCTCATTAAGTTGGTGCTTTCTAATTTGCCGATTTATTTTATGTTAATCTTCAAATGCCCGGTGATAGTTTCTAAGCTCATTAAGAGAAGAGGGAGAGATTCATATTGGTGGAACTTAAAGTGGAAGAGATTCATATTGGTTCATAGTGACTAACTGACAAATACCAAGTGTTCTTGTTTTAAGTTGGATGGAGCATTTTAAATACAACTTGTGGTTGTCATTGTGAAATGGAACGAGATGCATGTATCCTCATCGGCTCCTATTTGAAATGGCTACTTCATCATAACTCGATGCCCTGCCCTTTATGGATTTTGATCTCGGTCATGTAGGACAAAAGGAGGGAATTATTGGAAAGTTTTGGTCGAAATTTAATGGCAATGGAATTCGGTACTTTATGAGCGACCATTTGTTGTAGGAGTAGCTTCTAATTAAATCCTAGCTGAATTGATTAACAAGAAGCAACCTCCAAATTAAACGCACACAACTTTGGAATTCACTTATTTGAAGAGCTGATTGTTTCCAAGGTCTGCAAGGAACTGCAGTCCTCTAGGTCTCATGACCTCTGCATTATGGCCTCACTCCTTCCTGTAGATAGAACTTCCTCAATTTTTGTTTTTTCATATTCCAAAACCATGTCTCGGGTACATTACATTTGACCCTTTTACAGACAACATGCCTTACCAATTAAGAAAATGAAACCTTTATAGGAACCAATCCAAGCCTTACATCCAACACATCCACAAAACAGAAACTTAGACTGGATCTCGGATCTCCTACGCCGAACTGCTTATTAAACACAGCTTATTGATTAACAACTAAAAATAAAAATCACAATCTGTCTTAAGATCCCAACTGGGGTTTCTTTTGGGTTTGGTTGATATAAGGAGTACTTATGGACCTTTTGTGGTATTGATACTACCATCCAATTTCCAAAATGATTTGATCAATCTTGCAATGATCAATTCTTTAATGAGTTAAATGACTCGGGGTTCATAATGAGCTTGACCAAATTATCGTCATCATCGTCTTCGTCATCTTAGACTTATCCTGGAGATCTTTATCAAGTCAAATGTGTTTAAAAATGATGGAGATCATTGAGAAGGACTAAAACAAACACATTGTCTCGTTTCTTCATGCGGATACTCCTCAATCCTCAGACATCAACAAATATGCAATTCATTTGGTAGATATGAAAAATTGCCAGCTTGCTCCCATTGACGATCAATCACTTTGAACTCTTTAGGGCACGTTTGTGTACATGTAATTTCTGTGGAAATTGAAAATTGCCACATCAGCAAAATCCATGGGTTTTAAATTCTTTGGAAAAGTTTTTCCGCGGAAGTCAAAATTTTATGTTTGGTGCAAAAAGGTTTTCCTCGATGAATTAGTGCTAATGTTGTTTGGTGCAACTATGGATTTCTTTAGTGAAAACCACTTTTTAGTGAAAACTATTGGGTGGGTGGGTTGGTATGTGTGTGGGGTGGGTGGGGTTGGGAGGGGAAGAGGAAGAAAGAGGGTGGTTGGGTGGAGTGAGGGTGGGAGGGAGGAAATTGGAGGGTCAGTTTTCTGTAGAAATGGACTTCCCATACCCCCCCATAGGAAGTCTATTTCCATGCCTAGGAAGGAAAAAGCTAACGTGGCGAAAAAGCATTTCCGCACCAAACACATGAAAAAGAAGTTTTCCGCAGAAAACTACAACCTTTTTCGCGGAAATGGGCTACACAAACATGCCCTTAGTGTTTGGAAGGAATGGCCTCTGATTCTGTGTCACATTTATGAAATCACGTGTTTAAGACTTGGGAACCATTTTGGATGATCTCAAGGTGATGCCAAATTTCTGGTTGTTAAGAGTTTGGCCATTGGATTGAAGGCGGTCTTACCACTGAATCGGTGGATGGATGGCTAATGGCTTAGTAGTTTTGACTCTCTCTGCTCAGTAGCTAAGACTCTTGAGTTTTTCTAACATTCAATGTTGTGCTTGTAGTTGTAGCTGCTAGATACGAGGCAAAGACTTTGGATTTTGGTGTGGGTCGCTTTAATGGAAAGTTGGAAATAGAGGCTGCGATGGAGAAAGAATTTGAATTTTTGGCAGGTGGGCAAACTGGGTTTTGGTTGATTTGATTCTTAGATTTGGTGGGTTTTTAGGTCAGAGAATGCATAAATTTCAAGAAGATTTGTTTGGGGGAGGTGGGGGGTGTTGAATCTGCAAGATTACTTATGGTTGTAATAAACACGGTGTGACTGAATGTTGAGGATTTGAAAAGGTGGGTGTGTGTGTGTGTGTGGGGGGGGGGGGGGGGGGGGGGGGGGGGGTGTTTGTTGAATCTGCAGGATTACTTATGGTTGTAATAAACACGGTGTGACTGAATGTTGAGGATTTGAAAAGGTAGGGACCAAGGTTAAATGGTATTGGTATCAAAAGGCATAATGGCCAGTCCAAAAATGACGATGGTTTCAACGTGATATCTGTACGGGAGCAAACTTTCATGACAATCTGAAAAAAGAGTATCCAAGTTATCTAGAATATTTGAAGATTGTAGGTTTAGATGTCTATCTTCTGCGTACTTAGTATGCGGTGTGTTTCAGAACCATAAATGTTGCGAATGTCCTATATTCTTGTTTGATTCTGTAGAAACTGTTAGAGCCTTTTTTGCCTATGGTCGGAGTGTCTTGGACCAATATTTTATCATCCTACGATTTGAACGAGTTAATCTTAAGACCTTGGTTATCATATAAACCTTAAACTGAAGCTGCAAAACTCATTATCATTATCATCACCTATCTTATCCTGTATACTCTGAGTTGGCCTTTTGAGTTCTACTTCCACTCATCTTAGTTTGGGGCTTGTCACTGCATGATCTAATATGCCATTTCTGGTATTGAGATCTAATTAGCTAAAATGGACATGGCATATCTACTACAGAGAACCTTTGTAGTCTGTAACAGAGGCCTACTTGTTGTGAGCCATCAATTGGTCTCCCTTCATCTAGTTCCTTGTACTTGCCACACTTTAATTCCTCATACAAGGGCTATTTTCGGTCTTCAATAAACATGCCTAAACCATCATAAATAGCATTTGCAATTTTCTTTTCTATTGAAGCTATTGTCGCCTGTAGATTTCCTCTTATGCCCTTATTCTATCCTTGTTGCTTCACACACATCCATCAGAGATGAGAATCTCAGCTGCTTGTATTCTGTCTTGTTACTTTGTTAGCAGACACAGTGCTATGCCAGTTTTAACTGTTATCTTGTAAAAAATCCCTTCAGTCACAGTGAAAGTCCATAATCTCAGTGCTAAAATATTTGTTGGTCTGAATTTTGCCATGTTGGGGTTTGGCTACATGCATTTTGTTTTTCCATGCTAATCTATCCTAAGCCAAATCATCAAATAGATTGCACTTCTTCAAATCTATCTTTACTATCACCATCCACTTCCTTTTCAACCTACCCCTTTCCCTTGGTGGGCCATCAACCTGCATAGAAAAACTTTTCCTCACGGTGCTGTCATTGGCCTACGTTGGACATGTCCAAGTCATCTCAAATGGGTTAGTCTCTCTCTCTCTCTCTATATATATATATATATTAGTGTGCCCTTAAATGCTCCCAAAAGCACTCATTTCTGATTCTATCCTTCCTAGTTTAACCGCACATCTGCTTCAAACTTTCTCATCTCTTGCTACGCTCATTTTGTGCATGTGGTGTTTCTTGATTGGCTAACATTCTGCTCCATAGGTCACATCTGGTCTAATTATTTGTATTGTTAAATCTTTTCTCAATTTTGTTGGTATACACCGATCACGGAGCACTCTATAAGCAAGTCTCCACTTCATCAACCAAGATACATAAATGGGGGGCTCTAAAGTGGATTCTTGGTGTAGCCCGACTCCAATTGGGAACTTGGCCCTGAATTTTTTTCCAGCATTTGTTACTTGTTAACGCCCCTTGTTTAATATAATCTCAATATATCCATTAACACCTGGAGATACAATTTTTCTTTAATGCTTAACTGCTTTGACCTGCTATTGTAGGCTCATTTAAATTATTAAAAAACCATATGTAAACTCTGCCTGGTAATGGTTTTTTTATTTTTAGTGGTCTGTGCAAGATTAATGTGATTACCATTAAAAACAAAAGAAAAGAAAGTGCATGATTAATGTGATTGATGGAGTTTTCTGATCTAGGTTCTGTTTCCAAATAATTGTACATATAATGAGGTTCACTGGTCGGGTGCTCTGTTCAATTTCAAATCATTAAAGAAAAATAGGGTATGGTGATTATCCATACTGGTTTTTATATATATATATATATATATATCCATTTTTCCATGAATGTAAGGGCAATATGGTGCTCTGAATTTCTGGTGGTCTCTAAGGCATTAAGTGCATGTAGTTCTTACTAGCTGCATATGCATGTGTACATGTGTTTTCAGTTTATTGTTTGTCTTTGCATGGGAGCATGTAGTTGATGAGAAGTATGTGCTTATGCCTTGATCAATGACAGCAGTTCATTTTACAGTTCTTTGGCATGCTGGCCAAATAGTTTTGTGCTGGTAATTTAGTTACAGAAAGAAGAAATGACTCTAACAAGACTGACTCGTCACAAATGTTCAAATGCACCATATAACAATAGAAACCAAGATTGGCATAAGTGCAAGTTTTTTGCATCGTCAGTCTGTCTTTTTTTTTTTTCTTTGGTAAGCGCAGCATCAGTTAACAATGATTTAATGGTTCAAATTGCTATTATCTTAGAAACTAATCTAAAACTGGTTTTCTGCATCCAAGTGAAACATTTGGTGAGCCTCAATGAACACTATTGGAATAAGCTGAGCTTTGTGATAATCCTTTGGACCTGGCGTTTGCTGTTAAGTTCCTTGTCAGTCTTGTCAAGTTCTATTTTTGTTTGGAATAAGCCAGAACTTTTAAATGAGCATTTGTTACTTTATTAGACCTTGGAGTTGCTCTTTATTTACACCCAGCATTTGAAAAAAAATTCATTATCTTTATGGCAGTGATGGGTTATTTTATATTATCTCAATTTTTGCTTCCTTAAAAAGTAATTTATTGCAACTGTTGTTCTTTGGTGCATGTCTATTTTTCTTGCTAAAAATGATTCCTTATAATTGGTCGAACTATATCCACTTTTGAGTGTACAAACTACGAAGTGCCTGTTGGCTTGTAAGTTCTGGCTCTGTCAAGTTAATCCACCATATGTTTAAATTTTCAGGCCATTCACTTGAGTGTTATGTTTAATGTAGGATGCTTGGCAGTTCTCATTCTGTTTGAAGTGCTCGGGTTTTAATATTAGTACTGTTCCATGTATAATCATTGTATTGCTTTGCTGTAGTTCTTTGTGCTCCCTGTTCAGAAATCCTTCCTGCAGTTTTAACGAATTCTGAAACTAGATTGTTCCCTGCTGATAATGTGGGTTTCATTTATGAAAGGTGGAGAAGAGTGACAGTACTTAATAGATTGTGAGACTGCACTGGATGTTGCTTGTCAAGTTAATAAATGTTTGTATTGGTTAGAATTAGCAGAAACAAAGTATAATTTTTGTCTCCAGTCCTAAACGCATGACTGGTTTACTGATCCAGATTTTGTCTGGTGACGAACCCCTCCTGAATGGCTTTCAGATAGTGGTTGAGAAATTCTTTTTAATGTCTGTTGTGTGGTTTCGTTTGAAGGCATGAGAACGGTTGACTGATATGTTTCAGTCAGTGATGTTTCTAAGCCCTCATTATGGGAACCTTAGAGCGGTAACACTCCGAATCAAGAAGCAGAGAGGCAGATCAAACGGAACAGTTACTGTGGCAACTGGAAAGGCCCTTCTAATTCTTCATCAGACGAAGGCCGGGTGGAGGGAAGATTATGTTGTCAGCTAAGTTTTGGAGACGACTTGAGTTGGAGATTTTGGATATAGTGGAGTTGTTCCAAAATTGAGGTTAGCGTGCTTGTTTATGACACCTTTGGTATGAGAGATTTTCTCATGGGGGAGTCCGTGAGAAGAACCATGTGCTTTATAGGCCAGAGATTGAATATCACACAGCTCTCCCACGGACTCCCGTGAATAAAAAATTTGGCCCTATCCAAGGGGTTTTGATCAATAGTATAAAGGGGCAGGCAGGGCATCCATGAGCGGCGATTTGATGTTGTCTTGATGTTTATATAGGAGGGACTAGGGAGCGGTGTAGGTTCTCCTTTTGGTGTGGGTTCAATGGGTCCCCAGCCCCGTAGCTGGGTTACCAAAACAAAATCCCACACTGACAGTTTTTATGTTTTTTCCGCCAGGAAAGTTCATGCCCTTCTCTCTTTTGGGAATGCATTAGAAAAAGAAAAAGTCTTCTTGGACAAACAGTGGGGACCGATTCCTGGACCGGCCCCCCCTGTCCACCCTTGGATCCCAGAGCGGAATCGGTCCCCCTGTTTGTCCACCTAGCACTGCCGACAGCCCACTTTGGGATGGGCTTGGATTTAGTCTGACCTGCCCCAAATTAGGGGTGCTTGAAGTGAGAGTGCCAGTTAGACCTATGCAAGTCCGATGTGGGGGGATGTTTTGAATAGGATTAATTAAAGACTTTATCTTGATCAATTCAATTGATCCGATCTTAACACAAGGGAATAGGGCTAATTAAAAACTTTAACTTGATCAATTCAATTGATCCTATCTTAACACAAGGGACTAGGGCAAATTAAAAACTTTAACTCGATCAATTTAATTAATCCGATCTTAACACAATCACAATTACACTTGAAATAAACAATAATATATGACTATGAAGAATGGCTATCAAGTATCCAAGTGTGAAGTGCTATGTAGATGTATGTGCTAGTCGATTAATGATATTCCAATTTATTCAATGAAATCTAGCACAAGTGAAGTGCGTGTTAATTTTACAAATGTGTGAAAATCTAATTCCGACTTTAAATATATGACAATGAAGCATAGAGAAATAGAGACATATTTTAGAGTGTTCAGTCTCTTGACTTACATCCACTCTCAAGAGCTTCAACACTCTTGGTTCCACTATTTGAGGCCACCACATAGATATACCTTCAATCACATACACAACCAATTTTTTGATATGGTGGTTTGATCACAAAGACCTAATCCACCAATCTTATATTTTATAGTGGTTCGATGACGAAGGTCCAATCCACTTTACAATGATGTTGAAATTAAGAATAACCTAAGAACACTTGCCTCTTGAACTAGTCTTGAGAGCCTTCTTTGATGCTTGAAACTTAGCTCCAAGTTTTGACTCCTTGCTTGCTTCCTTGGTGTTGAAGATGATTTTCTAATGAGTGCACAATCAAGTGAAGGAGGTCTAGGTCTAGGTGTAGGGTGACTAAGGTATGCCAACAGGATAAGTCAAACTAAGGTATGCCAATAGGATTAGTCAAGTCTCTAAATATGGATCTTTCCACTAAACACTCTTTTATGAGCTTAGAATGCTCAAAGATATACCTATGATGACCTTAGAGTGTGTGGAAGAAGGTTTTGAAGGCTTGGGAAGATTTTGCCTATGTGGAGAATGGATCTTCAAGACTTTAGATGCTATATCCACTAACTTCTCTCTCTTGAGCTTTGAATGCTCTAAGATCTAACTATTTGATCCGAAGAGAGTGGGTGGAAGAGGGTTTTGTGGTCTCTAAATGGGTTTAACTTATGCTTAAATTTTACTTGAGGGCTCTCAACATCACATTCTTATTGGTCATTGAGTTGAGCTCGAGTATAAATAGTTGAGTTTCCAATGGCTAGTCTACGGTCGACCGAAGTGACCCATGGTTGGCCATGGATTCACAATGGCCAGTTTGGGCAGCAGTCAACACTACGATTTAGTAGCCATGATTGACTCCACATCGATCGCACTCACCTGCGGTCAACCGCGGAAGAGCAACCGATGTCCCAAAGCACTCATGCAAGTAACAAACTAGAAATGTAATTGTGGGGTGGCCTCGGTGAGCTCACGGTCGACTGTGATCCTTCCACGGTCAATTGAGGATACTGTGACAGACAGAGATCCTGGGTTCATTTTGGCCATTTTTACCCTATTAATTGTACCAATTGCGATAAGGGTTTTAAGGGCCTATTCTTAGTTTGCCTAATGTTCTTTTACCTGAATAGGTTAGCACATTTGGAGATTCTAACTTGATGAACTGGGGCCCTTTCAAGACTTGATCTTAAAATCCGACGCTTCTAGAGGCAAGGTTTTGGACTCGCCTAGGGTAGTGTATATATGACTATGACACTAATATGTAGTATATTAAAACAATGGCTAGTACAACTTATAAAAAGCCCTGTTCGGCCTAGCTAGCTTAGTCATGACATTTTTTGCCAGTGTTGGGTTTGGGTTGGGGCTGGATAGAGGCCTGTGTTTCTAAAGATAGGTCGGACTTTGATATGCTAAAGCCCAACTCAAGCGAACACCACTCGGGACTCGACCGGGCCTATTACGTAACTTCACTAGTAAAGTGAAGTGATATAAGGAGTAAAATTAAGAGATAAAAAAAGAAGGGGTTAAAAGAAAAATAAGTATGGCCTTTTGTCATTTAGTGAGAAGAGAATGTAATTTTTTTATTTTTTATTTTTTTAAAAGAAGAGGACTTTTTTGTCATTCAGTGGCATTAAAAATAACATTTTAACATATTTTTTTTTTATAAAAAGTAGGAGTGATTTTTAAAATTTATTACTTTTGAATTTTTTATTATCTTTTAAAATGATTATTCACCACACTTCATAGTAAAATAAAGTTACCAACCGCCCTTATTATCTTTTAAAATGATCATTCACCACACTTCATAGTAAGTGAAGTTACCAACAGCCCTGAGCGTCTTGGCATTTGAGGCTATTATATTTGAATGTGGAGAGAAGGTGAAGAAAATTGCCAACAGAAATTTGTAGTGTTGAAGGAAACGAAGGTGGTTCTCCTGTCAAAGTCTGTCGACGACGTTTCAATGGGCTGGAGGTTGAATTCAAATATCTTTTTGTCTTTTCTATAGGCTTAAATGCCCTACTAGTGCGTAGATTATTTTTTTAACAGTAGTTGATGTTTGTTTGATGTGACAATTGCACCGACTGCAAAACTAATTTTAACTGGGTAATTTGACTTTCGTTCACGGTGGCGACAAGCTATTGGAGAAAGTATGTGTTTGGTTTTATAGAATATATACATCAGCACAGCAGCGACCCGTGCCTACCTAGTATGATCTTGTTCACCAATGACAGCAAAATAATGCTTTATGGTTAATTTAAAAAAATTCAGATCACACAAAATCATTATTAAATATTTACTGATAATGATTTGATATAACTACCGGTCAAAATTTGAATTTTTGGTCAAAATTATTTGCAAAATACATGGCTTTAATATAGTATAATAGGAATTAAAAACATGTAAATTTAGTGTCAAATGAGCTCATAGTAAGATTATTAAAGAGATGAAAAGCAAAGGAAGTGAGGTAAGAGATAAAAGCCATAAGGTATTATGGTAGATGAGACTTTTACTTTTTTAAGATTTGAATTACTAGGGGTGATGATTGAGTATTTGTTTCTCCGCTTCCTTGAGTCTTTATTCAAATTGAGGTTGTTTAATTGTCATTTTTGGATATTCACTTTTGATTCTTTGTTTTTAACCACTTATAGATGATAGAAATACAAAGTCTAAGATTTTTTAAAAATCTAGTTACATCTAGGGCATGTTTGCTTGCATAAAATATATAGGAATTTATGATAAAATGAGCTATGAAGGATTATAAAAAAGGCAAGGGTGAAAGATGTGAGGTAGTGATGTAGATTGGAGCTTCACTTACTTAGCCAATGCGAATCCATTTACCTTTTTTTTTCCCTCCTACCACTCTTTTTTCACCCTTTCCTTTTCTTTTTTCTTTTTACTGAGATTTAGATTTCTACTAAGATAACCTCTACTTTACTGCCAAGGTTGAGGGAGGATGGAGGTTCAACTGGGCACACTGCATCCATGCATCCGTTTCATTAGACTGGCCAACACGTCAAGCCTACTTGATCCCAAGCCTCAAAAATGTGGAGCCACTCGCACCATTTATGGGTTATTTGGTTGGTGTGAAAATGATATGTGTAATGAAACCATATCAATTTATGTTTGGCCGCACTCATTTTATACATGTGAGCGCTCATTTACGTATTACATGCATAAATGAGGTGTGAAAATGACGTGTTTCTTAATCCCAAAATCTCACACTTGGAGTTATGTGAAGACCGAAGTAGAATTGCATTTGGGTGACAAGAAGGTGGTGCTACAGTAACATTGTGTCATCAAAGCCTTAGCCCATTTCTTTTTTACTTTTTTTACTCGGGCGGGCTCTTTAATTGAGATTTGAACCATTCATGCTCTTTAAAAGGCCAAACACGGCTAGACAGTTAAATTTGAATTGTTGGTTCATCACGGGTTTTGAGATAATTACGAAAAAGTTTCAAAAATTAAAATTTGTTATTTTGGACTTCCGTGGGGGCTATTTTCATGATTTGAATCGTTCGTCCTCTTTAGAAGGCATAAACAGCTAGGGGGGAAATTTTACATCTTAACTCTTCAAGGATTTCAAGGGATCATAAAAAAAAATGTTTGATTGTTGGATTGAACCAATGTAGATGACATGTTATGGATGTCACTCACTACCAATCCATTTTTCTCAATTTTTTGAATTGTGTTGCCCCCGAAATCAAATTTGGATCGTGAATGCTCTTATGAAGATTAAAAAATGGCAATGTGCTAAAATTTCAACCATTGATTCATCACGGATTTTGAAATATTTATGAAAGAGTCCATATCCCAAAATCTGCCATCCTGAACTTTTGTGGGTTCCGTTTTCATTATCCGAACCGTTGATCCTATTTGGAAGGCCAAAAAATGCTTGGAACCAGTTTCAAGTTTGGTTCATCACGAATGTTGAGAAACTTGAGACGAACGGTGAACCGTTTGAAATGAAATGACCTCTTTTGCATGTTGTTTTGAGGCAATCCATTTTTTCCAATTTTTTTTTAAAATTCTTGTGGCCTCGTATTTCATGATCTAAACTGTTCATCCTTTTAAAAGGTTAAAAACAACTAGAAGATCAAATTTTAGATGTCGATTCATTATATGTTTTGAGAAAATTGACTCATCGTAGATTTTGAGAAATTTTAGGCAAATGGTGAACTATTGGATCCATTGAGATTCACACATGAAAATGACAAGCAATGGAAAGTGTTTCTATGGGGACTCAATTGCATATGGAAATGAAGCACATGTGCATCATTTGCATATGTGAATCATTTTCTTATCACATGTGTAAAAGCTAAACAACCCCTAACCATCTTCTTCCCTAACTATAGGAGTGGCTTTAGGCTTGGGTTGGCAGTTGTCTTGGTCAACCACTTTATATGGGAATTCTCTCCGCTGAGCATTGGTGCTCACAACAAGGTGAGTACCACATGCCAAAACACCCGTTGGGGGCCATCTTACGATCCATCTGAGTAGACTATAAAACATGAACTCCCTTGATGGTAACCGATCTTGGATTTGACACCCAGCCAAATGGACTGTATTGTTGGATCGACTTACATTTATTTTGGATGGTGAAAACTTGTCGGCTATTGATAAAATTGTTAGGATGATGATTTGAGTCTATGTGACAGACACAGGTGGGCGGATTGGGGGATGGTGGACACCACTCCCATTCCCAAGTAGGGTCCCAAGTGGGCCTCATAAGAAAGTGTGCACCAGTGCTCACCAGAGAGGGGACCATTTATATAACATGTAGGCCTCGATACAAATGTGTAATGAATCAGGTTGGATTGGGTTGGAGAATCAAGTAGGAAAAATGTGTACCCAACCCTAACATGACCTATTTATTTAATGGGTTGGCAACCTGAATCCTATCCCTACTTTAAGCCAAGGTGATAAAAGTTCAAACCAAAAACTCTGGATTACTGGTCAAGTTTGGTTGGATTGGTGAGTTTGCTTAGGAGGTGAATACCTTGGTCCAAAATTGGTTGGTCTCCTTATCACATTATTGGAAATAAAAAAGGTAAACGTTCCACATTTAAATACTAAATATGGGCTAGGTGCATGCATGGTGAGCCTGTCTGACATTTATTTATCTTAAAAGAATATGGGTCCTCCATCCATCCCATGGCACCAACGTTGATGCTTTTGAAAATAGTAAAAGCAGCGGTTTTTGTTGTGTGTATTGGCTCAACTAGATGTAAGAGAGCTTTGATAGTAATAGATGGAATGTTGTTAAACCTTTTTATATAGGAAAAGTTAAAGGTAATGCATAGAAGGCAAAATAATATACAAAATACAATATAAGAGAAGAAGGAAATAAAAAAAATAAAAAGCAAAATGAGGGCCAAACCTCTTAAAGAAAGAAACTACTTGTTTTGAGGGACAACGAATATAAGTTTGTTTATTTTTATTTTTATTTTTTATTTGTAACTTCTTTGAAGAGAGACCGAGACTCAAAGAGATGGGTTTTGAAGGTCGGAAAGAAAGAAAGTGATGGTATTAAAAAAATCATAGATGTACAGTAGCGATATCGCTGGTGAATGGCAATATCGCCACTGGGTCATTTTCGTAAGAAACAATAGAACACCCTATTATATTGGTCCTATGACATTGGTTTTATGTTTTTGTGTACTTATTCATCTAATTAGAGTTTAAGCTTTATTTTTTTTCTTAAAATCCCACTATTTTTTTTTCTTAAAATCCAACTATTTTAATGTAGAAAGAACCATGTAGAGGCAAGGGGAATTGCCAATTTTAGAGTAAAAACATGCCAACGTTGGTGGCAACATTGGCCTCCCAACACAAGAGGGCTTCATTTTCTAGCCACTTTCTTTTTTATTTATTTATTACGTCGTGGGTATCCTTGAGCTCTTTGACCCAACATGACTAATCCTCTAGGTGACACCTATTACGACTCGAGTTTTGGAATCTTTTTTTCTTTCCCCAATAAATATGAATCCCGAAGTTTGAGCCATGAATGACTATAAATCTGTGAGGCTGGTCATTAGCAGCTAAATGTCATACGATTTGATGTTGGGATTGCGAGTTCAAGCATAGTATCAATCCATCATTAGTGATTAACAATGGCAGACCTAGTGTCTTCATTTGCGTGGTGCAGTATATAAGTGAAGACATTAAATAATAAAATTGATTTTTTATGATATTATGTAAGGGATTTCTCGAATCACGCAGGCATGACCGCAAGCACGTGATAACTCTTGGGTCCACCACTAGTGATTAATAAAACAAAGCTAATAAAATCTAACAGCCACTGGGTCTCATTACAATCCTCAAATTAGACTTGAACTCAAAAGACTATTTAATTACTAATTATATATATATATATATATATATATATATAAATATGTGATAACGGCATCTAAATGTTTGGCACATCACATCCACATTCCAATTTTCATCACCCTCTCGCTGCCCCTCCCCCGACTACATTAGTGTCATAGTCTGTGACACCCTCATAACCTAGATTGGTCCATGATTGAAATGAGTTAATATCAAGTTATATGTAATCATTTATGCAACATTTATATTCGCGCAAATAATAAGTCATTTGTAGAATAAAAAGAGTGAGTATGTGACAAATTCAATCAATACTAACAAATAATTCATCTATATATATTTATATATATAGGGATGCCCCCACACTTATCTCTCATATAAGGTGAGAGATATCTCTCATAGGAGCATCTCCCATATATATATATATATATATATCTAAAATTCAATAAAAACATATTTCAGAAACTCATTTCACAACCGATGGAAGTCGGTTGATCAAATTCGTGTTACAATCGATAGAAATTAATTGATCAAATCTGTGTCAATCGATGAAAGTTGATTGATCATATGGGGCATTATTCTCATATTCACATATTAATAAAGGTCCTAGCCTCATAGGAGAGCAGTTCCCAATTTATACTCTTGGATTGTAGTCAATTTATGATATAAAACGCTTAGTCATTGGTTGTCACCCCGGTTGAAAAACACACCATTCAACTGCAAATCGGCTCTAAACATACGGTACCTTATCATGATAGTGATTGACATATTGTGACAACCCAGGCCCGAGATTTGATCAACCCGGACTAACTACAGGTCGCGAGATCATTATATATACTCCCGTAAATTTCGTATTAACCGAAGTTAAGACGAAATCTACAAGGATTCTATCATACATACTTATCAAATGTTCATTTTTGCCGAATATATATATATATATATATATATATATACATTGACGAAGTAGTAACTAAACAATAACTTTACATCAAAAGTAAAGTCCAATATACACAATCACAACTCATTTCTTATAAAAGTCAACGATTGCATATTTAAGTACAATGCAGGCGATAACTATTCACATTCCAAAATGAATATACAAAAGTATTTATTAAAAACGTTCTCCCAAAATATTCTATTTTTGACACTCCGATTCATGTCCATTCGATTAAACCTCCTGAAAGTATCAGATGAGTCTCCTCCGCTGGCGGCACGGCCTCTATATGATTGGCACGGGCAAATGGGCCTGTAATGTTCATCAATAACACCGTGAACACGACGGTTCAACTATGTATACACAGATCTATAATAGTATATGTTAAATATGTCAATTCATCAATATAACAGTTCTAGACAATCAAATCAATAACAATATCTTGTACAGTGGAGTCAAGTAATGACAATGACTAAATTTACAACTACAATAGCATTGGTTCCATTCAGTTCTTCCTGACGGAAGCAGTCATTCATTTAATATTCATTCATTCACATTCCATTCATTGATTTCATTGAGTATTTATTAATTGACTTATCAAATGAGACTCTTCAGTCCATATGCATGACTTTTCATTCAATAAGTATTTTCATTATGTGGCTTATCAATTCAGTGATTTTTCAGTTTATACTGTTAGGTGGCTTATCAAATGGGACTCTTCAGTCCATATCTGTGGGATCTACCAGTGTCTTGATCAGAGATTATCGGCATCACTACGGAACTCCGGAACACCTCATCCATTTGCTACAGCAGGATTGTTCATTAATTCATTATTACATTTGGTAACTGTTCATTATTCGGTGTTACATTTAGTAACTGTTCATTATTCATTACATTAATCAGTTCAGCTCGATAACGAGCTTGAGAAACTACTATGTAGTGCCAAGACTCAAGAAATCTACTCAATCTATCATTTAGTTTAGACTTCTAAACCAAACAAATGGGTGAAGCGCTCGTTAGCCAATGTACGTGTTATTCTCGATGAACATCACTTTAATTAATAATTCGTACGTTCGATTAACCTTAGATAATACCTATGACGGTTTAGATATCATGAACATTAGCCTCAACATTTAGGCTTTTCATTCCAGAAGAATTAGAATTAAATATTGAATTTTCTTCACTTTGGTCACCTTGGCGGTTGCCTAATCGGCTAGTCGAATTCATAAATTCGGCTAACCGAAACTTATCAGTCAGCTCACGGTCAACTTTCTAGAAGCTGACATTTTCTGCGAAAATCAACCCAGGTGGGTCGATCAGCTGGCGGTCTAAACTACTTGCAAAACGTTATTCCAGAGCTTCAGAAATTCTAAAGCAATTTCTGAAAACTGAACTCCTTGAGTTCGTACAAGTCCTATAACATCATAAATTACTAGAAAAGCATATAGTTGCCTTGTTTGAAGATCAATTTGACAAAACCCCTTTGTTTAGCTTGGTTGAGATGGAAACTTCTCAACTTGAAGCCGGCCTCTTTCAAGCCTATTTCCATGAAAACATTTAAGGTATAAGTCCTATATATAAGCTATTGAAGCTAGAAACCATCCCTATATACTCAATGGTACTTGAAAACTCTACTAAGAGTTTAAGAACACTTACTTGTAGCTTGTGGAGAGAAATTTGAGCTTCCTCTCAAGCTTCAACTTCAAAGAAATGAAAAAAGAAGATGGAGAAGATGAAGTGGATGAAATCCTCTTCAACACTCACAACCAAAGCCTTAATTTGATGCTTGTTGGAGAGAAAATGGAAGGAAGAAGAAGAAGAAGAAGGTGGTGTCTAGGGTTTGCTGGAGCTGGAAAATGAGATGAATGAACTCATCTCATCCATATATAAGCCATTTTTGCATTTAAGTCCACTATCTTCTCTTATTTACAATTCGAGTCAAATGAAGGTTCATTTGTTCCATTACTCGTCAAACGAGTTCAAGTCTTTTATGAAAATTAATGTACTCGTCGAAATACACGGGTTGATATCAAGAGTTTCTGTATCAGACAAAATATGTGAAGATTCGTATTTACGAAAAAGTCCTTAGTCAAGACTAAAATCCATTTAGTTCATTCAATCTCATTCATTATCATTTCATAGACTTAAATCATTCATTTTAGGCTAATTCAATTCCATTTGGCCATAAACCATCATTAGCTTAATTAAATACAATTAATTAGCTTAATTTTCAATCAATTATAGTTAATCTCGATTAAGTCGGGACGGGGTCTAACACATGTACCATGTTGAGAACAAGTTAAATGATAACAATTTTATAATCAAATGTGAGTTCAAACAATAAAGAAAATTATATCTAGATACAAGTTTAGAAACTATCAATTAATGACATGTGGGAAAATAGCATTCTTATGGACATGTTGGTATTATTAAAAGGTATAAATACTGAATCATATGCATTTAGACATGTAGGATACGATTCTTAATCATTATCATAATCAAGTCACATCATTAAGAACCATTACGAGGTGTCTAAGTTAAGTCTACACATGTTGGAGAAAATCTGTACTAAGCAATCCCTTGTTGGAAACTGCAATAATTTATTTTTCATTTCAAATCTTGGAAAACCTGAGGTCTCCAAAATATTTTCCCCTAAACTATGTTTATGGGACAAATTTACCTAAAGAAATGGAACCCTAATTCCTTTTATGGATTTCTGCACAATTTTAATAAAATTGCGATCTGAGGAATAAATTCCGGCCCCGTTTTAGTGCTGAATTTCACAGTGCATCCTTTTTAGTAGAAAGATGATCACCATAAATCATAAAAAAGTCATAATTAAGTGAACTTGGATGTTTTGGTAAGATAATTCAAAGGGCTACAACTTTTATTCTCAGGCCAACTCTAGAGACCTTATGAATTCGGCCCAACAGTCCTTTTTTTAGAGAAAACACTTTTAGAATGGGGCTGTTTTGACACCCAAATTTGTTGGGTCAATAACTTACTATCAGATGAGCTTTTGAGGTGGATTTTTTTTATTTTTTATTTTATTTTGAGTGCCTCAAGGTTAAGAATCTTATTAGCAATTTTTTAAGTTTTAAAAAGGCCTTCCATTGTGCCCAAACTGTAGATTATCATTATGGATTTTTGGGTCACTTCTTTTTCCTCTTAGAATTCTCACTTTAAAGTTCCAATTGGTTAATTTTTCCCCAAAACATGTTGAACATGATAAAACACCCGCATCAGATCAATATAGGTCTAGAAACACTAGATTCAATTTATAATGTTTGCACATAATTCTAAATTGAATTCAATAATACAATCAAACTATTCCATTCTGAACGTAAGATATGAAAGACTACATATATACGTTAATTTGAATGATCAAGATACTAGTATGATCCTTATTCATCTGTATATTAGGGAGATTCGAATAAAACTTGGGGCTTGAATATTATAATCGTTCTACGCAAAGATCTCAATGATGCAGACACTCGCAAGTAACTCCTCGATTTCCAATCATATGAATCTAAGGACCATCATTTGAAGGATTGGATCTTGAGTTAGCTCATTGCACTTCATTTGCTAAGATCGATACAAAGAACATACACAAAAAGGCCGAACTACAGAACAAAATCAATGAATCAATGACATTCATGTAAATTTCATATAAATTGCCTTAATTTTGTAAAATATCAAAAAGGGTGTGATGGAGAGATTTTGAAAATCTAACTTGAAAAGAGATCACCAATTATCCTCTTCTCTTAACTTTATCTCTTTATTTCTAACTCTCTAAACTTCTCCGTAATGAAGCAAAGTTTAGAAACAAGAAACCTTCTCTGGTGAGTGCAAAGATGATCTTCAGTTGGGACAGATTGAAGGGAATGGTTTGCTCTCTATCTGCATCTAGCCAGGTAATTCCTCCTCACCCGATACTTCAGTCACTGGATCTCCTCCATTAATTTTCTCTCCAAAGTTTCCTATGTGTTTTACTTCTTTATGTCTTTTGGGTTTCTTTTTTCTTCTTCTGTAATGGGGGCTTTTCCTGCCTAGCCTCTTCTTCTCTTTTAATACAAAATGACTTTATAGCAAAAAAAAAAAAAAAAAAAAAAAACTCTCTAAACTCCTCATAGACATTAACTAACACGTAGTTGGGCGTATGGGCATAAAGGTAGGTGTGCTGTTCCATATTTATAATGTCATATGTGACTTTCATTAATGACCTATTTCTCTTAATTTTTCACTCTAAAATAGGCTTCATTAGACAATTGTGCGAATTCTCAAAGGATGGTTGTAGGCACGTGTTTTACATTGGGCGGTTGCGCAATGTAAAAACCTTTAATTTGGTGGGACTTTGTAGTAATAAAATATATCTATAACGAAGAAACAAATCGTTAAATAATAATAGTAAAAGGCATAATGGCAATAAATAAAGAAAAAACAAAACAAAATACTTTTGACTTCTTTATTATTATTCCATTTAGAATCATCTCCCGCACAGACTCATGTTCTTTATACAATCTATATTCCTTTAAGTTTTTTTATTCTCAGTTAGGGTTTATATGCTTAACTAAACTTGCTAAATTAATTAACTACTTGTTATCCAATGAGTCCAGTTTTGATATTTTTTAAAACATTAAGAAAATACCCCTATAATTTTTCAAAATTACAAATAGGTTCTTATATTCCAACAAATTAAATACTGCATGGCCTCTATGTGATCCTGTACATTTGTGGAACTCCCATGTGGGTCACCTATATAAGTAAAAATACTTACAAAAAATAACAAAATAATAACTTAAATTAATTTTCCGGGTATGGTTCTTACAACACCCACTAAACCCTCAAATGCATATCATCCGACATATCTATAGCGGTTTCGAACACAAGACGTTGGAAGCAAACCCACGCCTTACGCCATTCCTTTCCTATCCTCGAAAAAGTAAATTAGATAATGTTGCCAATTACCCCATCAAATAACATTAACAGTCATTCTATTTTAATTATCATCAATTTCAGATCTTTAAATGAGACAGCCGTGAACATCTAATGGACTAAATTTTATTTTCTTGAAATATTCCTATAAATTAATGTAGTTTTTTATATTTCATTTTTGATCTACAAGTCTTACAAATGTGGCTACTTTTACAAGAGGTTCATGATGCAGGATTGATATTTGATGATGACTAGATCATGCAAAAATGTTATAGAGATTGTGAGCTTGTGATGACCTGTTCTCTATCCTTTTCAAACCACAACCTATTCCACTCCCTTCCCTCAATAACATGGTCCACAACCTACTTTATTTTCTTCACAGAGAGATAGAAAGAGCCGCATGTAAAGGAGAAAAGTTTGAAAAAGAAGCAAAAGCAATTAGAAGATGGAAGTGATGATGGAGACGGCAGCCCAAGAAAGTCTCTCAAACCCGACCACCACCAACTTCCCTTTAACAACCTGGAATCTCCACGAAAATCCACTTTCTTACTCCCACTACTACTAATATCACTCTCGACCCAATCATCACCTTCACCCATCAACCCCAACCTCTCCTTCTTCACCTCCCAATCTTCCAACTCATGAACTCCCTCCTCTCCATGAAGTCTCAGCTCGATCTAGCCCTGACCCAGATCCAGGAACTCAAGGCCGAGATCGAATTCGAGCGCCGGATGCGCAAGAAGGCCGAGTCCTCCAAGAAGCGTCTGGAGAAAGAGCTCCAGGAAGAGAGGGAGAGGCGTGAGGCGACCGAGCATATTTGCGAAGAGCTTGCCAAGGAGATCGCCGCAGACAGAGCGGCGATGGATCGGATGAAGGAGGAGATGGAGGAGGAGAGGAAGATGTGGAGAGTTGCAGAGGTCTGGAGAGAAGAAAGGGTGAGGATGAAGATGGCGGAAGCCAAGATTGTCATGGAGGAGAAGGTGATAGAGCTCTCCAAAGGAAGAGAGACTGAGAGGAGGAGAGGTGAGGATACGTTGGGAATTTCGGATTTTATTATGGGTACTTGTGGGAATTCGAATTGTAGCAATCAGGTCCAGGTCCGGTCAAAGAGTCAACGTAATGGGTCTCCAGAAGCAGAGAATCCTCATATAAGGAGAGGGATCAAAGGGTTCGTCGAGTTTCCGAGGGTGGTTCGAGCCGTGGGCTCGAGAGGGAGGCATCTGGGCTCCAAGCTCGAGTGCCAGAAGGCCCAGCTCCGCCTTCTCCTGAGGCAGAAGAACCCAATTGGGTTGGGCTTTGGCCGCCCCAGTAATTCCAATCTTGCCGTGGGAGGCTGATATGCAGTATAACTATATCGCCCAGGTTATGCATGAATCAAAAGCTCATATGTTTGAATAAACAGAAGTTTTGGTTACTTACAAGTAATTAGATTTACACGTATACTGTGTGCAGGAAAATCAAGTCATGAAGTTATCAATGCGTGGTGGGATTGGGATTGAGTTTAATTGGTACATAAGCTCATTACTTTATTGTTTGGACCTTTTGTAAATGAGAGATCAGATTTCCTAATTTCCTTTGTTAAGTGGTGTTGATTGCGATTTGGGATACAAGGGAGGAGAAACAATATCCAACCTAATGTTGTTTTGAATTCTCATGTCACCCAACAGTCATTATATTAATGCAAATTGTGATGTAAAAAAAAAAAACCCATTTAATGTCTTTTGTTATGATTCTCATTTTTGTGTTTCTTGGCCTTATCACAGTCGGAGTGTGTGTGATGTTTTGTTTTGGTTTGTGTTTGAACTTTGAATATGGGTATTTCTGAGAATGAGGTCTCATTTGTATAAAGCTTTTAATGTTATAGGGAAATGTTTGTAATTGTGCACATCTTTTGTAATAGTTTGCAAGTATAAATTCATCTGGTTCGTATTTTTTTTATTTTAATTCTTATATATGTACAATTTCTGCCTTGTAGAACAATATATTATTTCAAATTTGCAATATTGGTCAGTTTGGTAGGGGACGTGTAGAGTGGAGAACAATTAAAAAAAGGCTTTGAGATTGCAAAAGTTTCATCTCCAAGAGAAGAGATAAGAACAAATTTTCATCTAGCGGTGGGATGCAGGATCTGTTGAATTTCTCACCAAATTCAAAAGAATTATATATTGCCTTTCTCCAAATTATCCAATAGAATGCCAACTCAACTAAATTTTATTGGCCTTAACTCTTCAAGAATCTCCCTTTCAATGCACCAACTATTTTTTCTAGCCTCAATTCATCATTGCACCCTGATCATAAGATTAAATCAAATTGTCTGCTTGGAGACTTGGGGACTGAAAAGAAAGAAGGATCATTCAATCTATGGGATTAGGTACTTTGTCCAATCCATGATGAGAACTACCAATATTCTCCAAGGTGTCACAATTGGTGATCAAATTCTCATTCCTCTCTAGTTTTCTCACAAAGTGGTAAAAACCTCACGTTTGACAATTGTAAATCTCCATAGACCGTAGAAACCCTCCTTTTTAAAGATATTTTGGTCCGATTCCTTCATATAGAATTTGAAAATTCTTATTTTTGTGAGTTTGTGCGTCAATTCTAATTTTCCTCAAGCTATATGCATCAATATGCATTGAAACCAATATGAAATTCTCGGCTATACAAATTTTTGGAGAAAAACCCCTACTCTAGGAAAGTGAGGAATCCTCAAATCTGCAAAATTCAGAGGATTCTTAATAGATACCTCACCTTTTGTGTGAATGAGGGCTAAAGAAAACTTGAGGATGTCAATGAATTCTGACATATGATCTTTATCAGATACATATTAATCTCTACCCAAGGTGGGCACACCAAACTACAGGAATTTGCCACTGTCCACATTGAAGTCGGATTTATTTATGTCTGTATATACGAATTTTATGTTTAAAACTCTTGATTCTTCCACAATCCATGCAATGATTATCAACAAGCAAAACACAGACATAATCAAGAAAGGAGTTGATGGTTTTTACTATATTTTAGTAAGCAATTATTAAAGATAGGGCTTCTCTGGATACCTGGATTGGGAAATCCCTTAATAAATTAGGCAAGGCTTATCATTGTCCTAGCTGGATTGGTCTATTTTACCAAGAGAATGATTGCACCAAGTACTGCCATTTGGTGTAAGACATGAGGACTGTGGTCCCATTTGTGTTTTGAGACTTGGACTACTCTTATGACACAGCTGGGGCAGTGGGGCTGTCATCAAGTTTCATATCCCAATGGGTCTCAAATCTGAAATTCAAACTGTTAAGTCACACTCAACACTTATTTTGAACTGGGTCAAATTCACTCCCACATAGATAGATGCCCAACAAACCCATTGAATGTAAAATACATGATTTGATTCCTTTTTTTTTTTTTAATTGAACAAAAATGCATGTGAGATTTTAGACACATCCGAAATATTATGAGGTGTTTTATGCATGATCAATCGCACCATCAAATTAATCACATGTAGAACATGAACTCTTAACTAAGTGAAATCTAGCCATTGCAAATGCACGGATGAACGTTTCCTTTAAGCAATTTAGATTTTAATAAGTAGGCTAAGTAGGCCCAGTGGAACTATATTAAGTCCTTGTTATAGATTCCTTTCCTTCATAGCCTTGAAGGTATATGGACTCAAAATAGAAGAGATAACCCTCAGAAAGATTAGTAGCTAAATTCGAGCCCACGGGCCCTAACTCTTATATCAACGGCCCAAAGGTGGAAGCCGTTGATGAAGTGAAACTCACTCCAGCAATGATTAGGGATGTGAACAGGTTATCTGTCCCGGAGAATCACCTAATCAGCCCAAAGTGGGCCAGTTGGGCCATACTAGGGTTTTAAACGGGCCAGTTCCTGTTCGGGTCCATGGTGGACTCGGAACCGGAACCATTAAGGAGAAGGTGGAACCGGATCCGTTTCGGAACCAGTTTCTAGGCTTCGGAACCGGAACCAAAACCAAAACCATATATGGGACGGGTCTAGATCTGGATCCGAGTCGAAGTAGAGAATGATATTTAAAAAACATAGTTTTAATGAGAGATTTTCAAAAATTGAGGTAATATGTTGGGTCTCGGGTTCGAACTAAGCCGGACCTGGACCCGGACCCATTTACTTATCGGGGCCTAAATGAGGACCCATATCCGGTTTTTAACGGGTCAGAACATTCAGGTAATCGGAGAATCGGGGACCCATTTACATCCCTAGGCCTTACACATGCCCAATATCTAGGCTTACATTGAAATTTTAAGCCACATATTGTCATCGCGGATTGGACCTGGGCCTGGGATTTTTCATTTTTTTCTACTAAGATCTAGTTGAAGCAGCTACTGGTTTAAACTGAGTTTTCTACTGGGATTTCTACTGCTTTGGGCATTCCCAGCTTTCCACATCTCAATCTATGCAGGCTGTGCAGACTGCAGAGAAGGAATGTTTTGTCTCACCATCATGGGGATCAACTTTTGGAAGATCATGAAGAATGAAGACTAATCTTTATATTTTGGTTTTGTTGTCTATTTTCGCTCTTTGGGGCTCGATGCTCACTGTATTTTGGTTTCAAATCCGATCAGTCTAGGCCCCTGTATTTCCTTCCATTTTAATTTATCCCTTTTTTTCAGCAAATAAATAAATAAATGGACAAGGCTTGGACTTACCATTAAATGGGCAGAACAGAGTAAGGACAATGCACCTGGATCTAACTGACCCGTTGCCACCAACTAAGGCATCATGGTTCCTGGCCAGGTTTGGGCATCGACCCATAGGCCCTGCTGGCTGACCTTGACCTATATTCTTTTCCCAGATATTGCGAAAAACATTGCTGTATAGTGCAGAACTACAATGCATCACCGCTGGATTATATAGAGCATGGTGCAACTCCTTTCTTCATTAGATGGCAGGGCCCAACTTTTCAAAATCTAAGCCGGTCATCAGCTGCAACACCCTATGTAGTGATCGATGGGTAAATTATTATTCAAATATATAAGATAGCCACATTGGATTTGACTAAATTTGAAGCATGCGGTGAACTTGCTTTACTTTTTTATTGTTGGGATGAAGATGGAGGGAGTCCCTCGTATGTGATAAATCTAACAGTTGGCCCACTAAGATTTTCCTTGAAAGTTTAGATATGACAAATATAATGGGTGTTTTTTTTTTTTTTTTGAAATATAATGGATGTTTGAGCTAGTGACCGGCTTGAATTTAAAAAAGGTGGGTCCCACAATACGATGAAGAAGGGCATTGCAATGTACTGACCCACCATAGATGAAGAAGGGTGTTGCACCATGCTAGAATGCAACGACATTGATACCACACACACACACACACATATATATATATATATATATATATATATATATATATATATGGAAAAGTTTCAAGTGCATCTATCCCTCACCATAGGGTGAGAGACACTTCTCATTTTTGCACATGAAGACAAGGAAGTGTACCTCACCCTATGTACTTGAACAGTAACTTTTGTACTTGAAAATGCCCAATTATAGAAGTGTCCCTCACCTTATGGTGAGGGATGGATGCACTTGAAACCTCCCCTATATATATATATATATATATATATATATATATATATATATAGGGAGATGCTCCTATGAGAGATATCTTTCACCTTAAATGAGAGATTGTGTGGGGGCCCTCACATCCATATCCAATGCCAACAACTTAAATGTGAGGGTCTCACACAATCTCTCATTTAAGGTGAGAGATATCTCTCATAGGAGCATCTCCCATATATATATATATATATATATATCTCCAATGAGAGCAACTCTTACTTTACTATGAGAGATGCTCCTATGAGAGCATCTCTTACTTTACTATGAGAGATAAGGTGTTGGCATATATATATATATATATATATATATATAATATGGAAATATTCATGTGCATCCATCTCTTATCATATTATGGTGAGGAATACCATTAGGCCTGTCAATGGGATGGGCCGAGCCTGGGCATGGGTTGTCCAATCCCGTCCCAAATATTGGACGGGCTTGCCGGGGATTGTCCAGTCCCGGCCCTAATTAAATTAAGCAGGCCTATGTCAAATCCCATCCTGTACGAGATTGGGATGGGCCTAGGCTTTGGCATTTTCATCAATGGAGACGTCTTTTTTCTTTTTATTGGGTGAAGCTCTATTAATAAAGATGATAATGATGGCCGGATAAGGGGCGGACCAAATTTCAGCTTGATCAAATTTCAAAATGTCTAGATACTAGATAGTAGATATTAAGTCTTCAAAATGAAGGGTGATAAATCTATCAAAATTTTCAAATCTAAACTCAATAGTGGATCCAGTCCAAGTATCAAATTGAGTCCGGTACCAATTCATGGTGTGGGTTTTTGGTGTGGAGTAGAACGTGATTGAATTCATGAGAAATGGTGGCGGAAAGAGACACTTTATGGGGAGTTTTTCGAGGGTTCCCATTGAAATATATAAAAATTAGTAAAATAACATTACCGCCGAGATGCGCTGGGCCTAAACCGGCTAGGCATGCTCTGCCCATTCCCAGTCCCATTTTGACCGGGCTTTCAAATAATTGTCCAAGCCCAGCCCGCTGCGCCCAATTTTTTTTAAAGCCCTGTGTTTTGGGGTTGGGATGGGCCGGGCCAGGGTGCCCCTTTCAACGGGTTAAATTGACAGGCCTAGATACCATAGTTGGGCTGCCTTTATGATACCTCCAAACCATCTACACACATAGGACCCCCTAAATTATATTAGATCGATTAAGTTTTCATCTATCCGAATGGATTGAATCGAGGGTCGAGGATGAAGGGGTTAGAGGCATGGGATTGACCCCAAACTTGATATATGGGCACATCCAAGATATCTATTTCCATCCTTCATAAGTCTCATAATCAATGGGGCCCTAGGTGGACCCCATTAAATTTGTCCCTCGCCATATGGTGAGGGATGACATCTTTTGAATGAAAACTAAGTCATATGGTTACCATACATCATGTCTACGGTTAGAAATCCATGCATTGAGAATCAAGATATGTGATATGACCAAAACTCATATTGGCATACACATACAACTAGGTGTTGGCTGGGGCATACCAGAGGGGGCTGACAGGGGGGGGCAGAATTAAAAAAAAAGGTCCTTTTAACTTTTCATAATTTTAGTAATTTTTTACATATGCCCCCCTCAAAATTTTCAGGAAAACTCCTATATATTTTGAAAACTACATTTATTTTCACCCCAAACCCCCTCGGAAGAATTCCTGGGTCCACCCCTGGGTGTGGGGACTTTTTGTAGATTCAAACATGCATACTGATGAGAATAAGTGATGTGTATCTTGTGGGGAAATTAGGGTTTAAATCATAGGATGGATATATCATGAATTGGAACATAAAAGGCAATCACACCATTGAGTTGGTGTAAATCACAGCAAAACAAGATCAAACCACTGATAATGTCAGATGACCAGAGATGATATTGTGCTTCAATTTCCCTCAAGAATACTAGAAAAACACGCCCGTGCCAATATAATCATAATATTAAAATTTATAAACGAAATTTATGATCAGTTTCTTTAAAATTAAATGCAAAAGGTTTTAGTTTGAGAGAGAGGAAAAAAAGAAGAGGTCCATAAGAATTCAATACCGAATACCATATAATTAAAAAAAAAAAAAACCTAAGCCATGAAAATTGAAGATTAATGATCAAGAAAACTAAAAAAAATCAAAACAAACAAACAATATAAACTATGAATAAAATCCAATGAAATTTGAAAGACACATAGAAATAAAATATAGAAACGAAAATCCATAATCAACTCAATAACATAAGCAATTTAAAAGAATTAAACACTCATGAGGGAAAAAAAACATAAAAAATGGAGCACAGAAAGGCAAAGACAAAAGAATCCACAAATTCATGAAAAACGATAAAAAAAAACTAAAACCCATCACAAGTGAGAAATTATAATAAAAGAAATACAAAATAAAATAAAATAAATTTTATTAAAAAGGCTATAAAAATATATATAAATAAAGATTCATAGACAATACAATGATAAAAGACATTTAGAAGAACCAAACTAACTTATGATAATCTAATACTCAAAAATGGAAATCTAAAGCCACAAAAGAAATAAGAAAAATCTTTAAAAAGATTTCACAAAGAGAACTTAAAGAACCCAATGGAAGTAAAATAAATAATTAACTCATAATGATAAGCATTAAAAAGATTTTAAAAATAAAACAGAAAAATGAGAATTCACAGAAAATCCCATGATAAAAAGTGATTTAAAAGAAAAAAAAAACAAGGAAAACCCAATACCCAAAAGTTGAGACAAAAAATGGGAAAAAAAAGAAACTCACAATCTATGAAAACCATACAAATACAAATCATAAAAATAGTGCAAATCTATAGAAATTTTAAAATGATGATTTTTTTGTATAAATCATATTAAAATGATATAACTAAAATTACTCAAATAAAAAATGATGAACTCAAAAGTAAATAAATTAAAAAAGGTTTACCTCTCAAATTGAAATGTTTAGTAATTGCATCAATTGTCTCAAGATGTTCACATTTTAAAATAAGTTGAACACTAATCTAAACTATGCATACAAATGAGACATGAGATGGTACTAAAAAGAGACACAAAGAAACAAAAAAATTATTGAAGTTGCTCTAAGAAAATACAATGAACTTAAAAGTAAATGACTGAAAAAAATGAAAGTTCTCTTGTTGACATAGAGAAATATAATTATATTGGAGAAAGTAGAAATTATGATAATAATAAGAATGAGCTTAATTCTTTATTTAAATGGACCAATATTATTAGAGATTCCTTTCACTATTAGTTCCGCATTCTTTAAAAAAAGTGAACAATCAAAATCAATACATAAAAAGGAAAGTAGACAACCCAGAATCGAGAGTGGATTAAATAAAAAAGACTACGGATTAAATAAACCAGACAACCCAGAAATAGGCATTTCACATTCTAAAAAAAAAAGAAAAAAATATCATATAATCAGAAGAAACAAAAACACTTGAAATTCTTTAGAGTAGTGGCACTTATAGACACTGTGACCCATTAACACTCAAATGTTATTGCTTTGATAGAAATATGATGATATTGAGAGTTTCTTAATAGACAAAAGGCATGATAGAGATTCCAAATCAAAGAAAAAAAAATTTATGTGGAAAACTCCAGTATTTTATACTTTTATTTATCAGAGAATCAATTTGCAGTGAGAATTTGAGGTATCCCATAAATAGTAAGGATGTTTGCCTCAATAATTGTGATTTTTAATAGATGGGGTCTATCGTAGTGTTCCACTCCATTTACATCATGATTTATAAAAGTTAAAACCACATACACAAAAAAGGAAAAAAATCAGATTCCACCCTTTCTCCCTTGGCAAGCGTGCATGATAGCACATCAGTTACATGGAAAGTTTCCTGCCTCCTTTTTAGCTTCACGCTGTTGTCACGAGTTTTTTTTTCAATAATATTGTCATTTTCTTATTAATTATGAAACTTATTATTTTTATTGATCAATTCCATATATTATATATTCATTTGAGTTTAGTTTTATTGTAAAATGGTTGTCCTAAAAAATTAATGACTATATAGGAAATCATATAAAATAGTTATTTCAAAAGTTTGATAATCTATGTTTAAAGTACAATGCATAAGTATGAAAATAATAACAACAGTATTTATAGGGGTCAATATTCTAAAAATATAGTTATTTTTATAAATACAAATATAATTTTTTTTATAAATACCTCGTAGATAAATTTCAACTTACGATCAATTTTCCAAAGTGGGGCCGGGTCTTTTTCACATTAACTAATTTTGTTTATAACTATTAATAAAATGATGCTTTGTGATGTAGTGGTAGGGTCGCTCCTTGGAAATTCATATTGTCTTGAGTTCGTGTCTTAGCACAAACCAAATTAATTTTTACCATCTTATTAAAAATACACGGGTCAGGTTGGGTCAAAAAAGTGTGCTTTATCTCTGGCCCGACCTAATTTACCCTGATTTGACCCGTTTGAGTCAAAATCAATTGGAACTGATTTGGATATTAAATGGGCTAGCGTTCTGGGCTGAATTTGAATATTAAATGGGCCATTATTTAGTAGGATTAATGGCCCATTAGTTGGTAGGGCCTGGCATTAGAAGGAGGTCAAAAATTATTCACTTCATATTATATAATTGAAGGTTAGAAGAGGCAATTTATGTAGAACACAAGTAATTTACAACCTGGGTTTATTCTACATCATGCAGTCACCATAGAACCCGAATCTAGACAAAATGGAATTGGCTTGTTGTGCAACACTTGCTCCAGTCTCCCACAATATAAATTAATTCCTCAGCATAAGTCATATATCAGTGCAAACTGCGAAGAGATATTGGCTCGTAGGAAATGATGTGAGAAACTTCTTACTCCCACAATATAAATTAATTCCTCGGCATAAGTCATATATCAGTGCGAACTGCGAAGAGATATTGTCTCGTAGGAAATGATGTGAGAAAGTTCTTACCAATATTTTTTCAACATCGATATGTGGAAAACGTTGTATATGCTTGATAACTATGGTGGTCAAATGAGGCGATAGGCAACTGCCCCAATTTTCTATGTAATTTCAAACAGTACAATATACTTGGGACTAAGCTTTCCTTTGTTGTCAAACCTCATGACACACCCTTGGATGGTTAAACCTTCAAGAATACCCAATCTCCCATCTGAAATTCGAGGTCTCTTCTTGAGTTGTCTGCTTAACTTTTCTGTTTGCTTTGAGCTACCCAAAGTCTTTCCTGTATAATCCGAATCATTTTTGCGGTTTTCTTCACCATTTTTTGTCCTAATGGCTAATAGTTGATGCTCACCAACTTCTACATAGCAAATGGATGTTATGCAAGTCCTTTCATAAGTGCCTTGAATGGTGCCATTTGAATACTAGCATGGTAATTGTTCTTGTAAGCAAATTCTAGCATTCATCCCAACAGCCCTTGAAAACTAGCACACATGCCCTCAACATATTCTCCAATGTTTGGCCGGTTCTCTCCATTTGTCCATTCGTTTGAGGGTGAAAGGCAGTACTAAATCATGCCCGGTTCCCAAATCCTTCGAAAGACCCTTCCATAATCTGGGAGCGGACCTAAAAGCCTTGTTTGAGACAATAGATATTGGAATTCCATGTAAACTTAATTCCCAAACTATCCAGGGAAGTTGTCATCCTTATTGGTAGAAAATGAAAATGGGCTGATTTGATTAACCCATCCACAATCACCCTATAGCATTATTACCACTCTTGGTTTTGGGTAACCCTCAAATGAATTTAAATATAGGATAAGTTTTCAATTGCTCTGAATCTTCTCTTGTCCTTGTTCTTTGTTTTCAATTGCTTCGAATATTCTGCTCACGAAATTATAATAAACATGTACACATTATTTTAGAAATTACATATTATTGTAAGTGTACTAGATTTCTCATTTGACAAAGATCAAGAACAAGAACCGTCGGATAAAGGTGGATACTATATTGATGGTGCAATTCTTCAAAATCGATCTTCATTTCATAGTCAATGTGATATTTGTAAGGTTGCTCGAAGACAAATAATGAAGAAGCTGCGAAATTTGCGTGCATCAAGATATCATTCCCCATCTCAAAGAAGTATGTAAAATGCATATAAGAGCATATAATAATGCATTTTCATTCACTTTGTTGGAAGTGAACATTGATAACAACATTTTAAGTGGAGGGGGTCCTTTTACATTTTGTATACATGGTTAGACCCACGATAGACCCACCATAGAATTAGATCTTTGTTATCATTAGATGGTGAGCAGCCAAAGTCTGCCCAACTCTATATGTATGACACAGATCACAAGCTTAGAAATAGCAGAGTGGCCTTGGGAGATGGTGCACATGAAATACATTTGGATGAGTCTATTATAGAAGGACTAAAAGCAATTCTAGATTAAGTAAATCCATACGAACAAAAATTTAGATCAGTGAAGGATAGATTTGGAGAACTTCCACAAAAATATATCAATGTAAATACTTTCCAATAGATCTAGATATGCAAGACGATCGATATAATCGTCCATCAGTGGATGAGGTAGCTGCATTGATATTTGATGAAGGATCCACAAGCCATTCCAATAGAAAAATCATCTTGGAGAGGGTCTAAGGGCCTTTGCAAAGAATAAGTGAAGTCCATCCAAGTTATATGCCACTAATACCCATTGCTTTTTTTCGTATGGAGAAGATGGGTGGCATACAAATATATCTTATTCAATGTCATTAGGTTCATCAAAGTCTAAAGTCTCAATGAGAGAACCTATTGTTATAGACCGCAACAAAGATATCATGAAGGAAAGATACTCTTATTATCTGGAAAACTCCTCCATCAGCTTATTGTTGATGATGCATTTGCATGTATTGAATATAACAGAGCTTCCTATATAAGAGCCAATTAGGCTACATTTAGATTTGATTTTTACCAAGGTATAGAAGATGCAATTGTTCAAGGAGACACTAGAGCATCTACAATTAGTCGGCTATATATATTACCTTCTTCGTTCATTGGCACTCCACGTTACATGATCCGACAATATTAGGATGCAATGGCAATTTGTCGATGGGCAAGTTGCCCTGATATTTTCTTAACATTTACAAGTAACCCAAGATCGATAGAGATTCAATATTTTATAGACTTGATTCTAGGACAAAAGATCGAAGATTGTCCATATATTATTGCAAGGGTATTTCATATAAAGCTCAATGAATTGATGGAAGAGATAAAAACAGGAAAAGTTTTTTGCAAAGTTATCGCAGGTAAAGCTTTATTCATTTTACCATGATTCAATGTCCATAAACATTGTTTACAATTTTATATATTTAGAATAATTTTCTTCATTATAGATATATATGCAATCAATTTTCAAAAAAAGTGGGCTTCCACATGCACAAATATTAACTACATTGGATAAAAACTCATAAGATATTGAGCACTGAAAACATAGATAATGTTGTTTCGGCTGAAATACTTGATATAGATGAAGACGTAGAATTGTATGACACAATTAAGATGTACATGATCCATGGTCCATGTGGACCTTTGAATCCAAAATGTGTGTGCATGTAGGATGGAAAATGCAACAAAGAATATTCCAAGTGTCTCAATGAGCATACATCATAGTTATGGTTATCCAACTTACAAGAGGAGAGATGATAGAAGAACAATTAAGATAGATGATGTTAGCCTAAACAATAGATGGGTGGTTCCATATAATCCATATCTATCAAGAAAATTTAATGCATACATAAATGTTGAAATTTACAGCCAAATACGAGAGATAAAGTATTTGTATAAATATATACACAAAGGACCAGATCGGGCAACTATCATTATCGAAGAAAGTAGTCAATCAAGAGATGCATCTAGAACATTGAGATATAAAGAAATTGATGAAATTGAACAATACTTTGATTGTCGTTATCTTTTGGCACCATAATCGTGTTGGAGAATATTTGAATTTAGACTTCACCATAGAAATCCTAGTGTTGAGCGCTTACAATACCATCTCAAAAATCAACAAGTTGTTTTCAACGATAACGACAATTTATCGTAAGTTTCAAATAGACCATAAGTGAATAAAACAATGTTCACGTAGTGGCTTACAACAAATCGTTTAGATCCAGATGCTAGAAGACTAAGATGTGTCGACTTTTCAAGGCATTACACTTGGAAAAGTAATGAAAAGATATGATCTAAAAGAAAGCGTCGAAAATGCATTGGAAGATTATATTATGCTCCACCTAATCCAGGTTAAAGGTACTATTTGAGAATGCTCCTACATATTATACATGGCTCACCAGCTATAAAGATCTAAGGAACAAAGATTTTATGGAGCAAAGATTTTGTGGATCAAAGGTTCTATGGTGTAGTGGTTAGCACTCTGGACTTTGAATCCAGCGACCTGGGTTCGACTCCCGGTAGGACCTTTTTACTAATATATTTTTTGAAAGACTTACTAAGAGCATCTCCAAGAGCTACTTTATTTCTCCATATGCCTTTTTAAAAAATAAAGGCAAAAGGCATATGTAAATTTGGCATCTCACTTGGGCAACTCCAAGAGAGATGTCAAATTATTATTTTATTCTTTTTTCATTTAAACTTCATTTGCTTTATTACATATATCTTACTTATATTTAATGGGATTTGGTGCGATTTTAATGTTATTAAAGTAATAAATTATTAAAAAATAAAAATTGCACAAATTGTACTTGAAATTCATTTTTCATTGAAAAGGTAAAATCAAATTACATAATATTATAGTCAATCACAACCTTCTTCATATTGACCTTGGAAATGCCACAAGTGCTCCACCAGATCGGCTTGGAGTTGAGAATGTGTACTCTTGTCACGAATACGCAAGTGGTTTTGAATGAAATCCTGAAATTCCGTAGTGTGGTCACGTGACACAGGAAGGTCACTGCATTCACCCTCTCGTGCATCGTAATTGGGTGGAAGACTTTGATCGCGTTCATCTTCGATAATCATGTTATGTATTATGATGCATGCCTTCATTATATGCTGAAGTGTTTGACGATCCCAGAAACGAGCAGGCCCACGAACAATTGAAAAACGTGCCTGTAGCACTCCAAACGCACGCTCCACATCCTTCCTTGCGGACTCTTGAGCTGCAGCAAAATTTGTGGCTTTTGGCCCGTTAGGACATGGAATTGTTTTTACAAATGTCGCCCACGATGGATATATGCCATCCGCAAGATAGTAGCCAGTTGTATATTCATGACCATTGATTGAGTAGTTGGTGGGAGGAGTTCGGCCCTCAGCGAGGTCGGTAAATATAGGGGATCGATCCAAGACATTGACATCATTGTGCGATCCCGGTAGTCCAAAAAAAGAATGCCATATCCAAAGATCATACGATGCCACGGCTTCAAGAATCAAAGAAGGCTCACGGTGGTCTCCACGAGCATACATGCCCTTCCACGCAACTGGACAGTTCTTCCACTTCCAGTGCATACAGTCTATGCTACCTAGCATCCCAGGAAACCCGCGTCTCTCACCTTCTGATAACAATCTACAAATGTCAGTACTATTTGGTGTTCTCAAGTACTCATTGCCAAAAACATCAATGATCGTTTGAACAAACTTTTTCAATGATTCTATAGAGGTACTTTCAGCAATCCTCACGTAATCGTCCACAGCATCCGCCGCAACTCCATAAGCAAGCATCCTCACTGCAACTGTAACCTTTTGAAGAGCTGATAAACCAAGACTGCCTGCACAGTTTCTTTTTTGTTGAAAGTCTGGGTCATGAGCCTCCACTGCATTTACAATTCGAAGAAAAAGAGGTTTGCGCATTCGAAACCTCCTTCGAAATTGAGAGGGAGTGTAGACAGGGTTTTCACTGAAGTAGTCATTGTAAAGCCTGTGATGTCCTGAGATTCGTCCTCTCTAGATGACCGCGTGACCTTGAATAGAACCATGATGCACTTTCCTTCTCCTTCGTAAGTTTTCTCTTTCTTCTTCCAGAGCAGCCCTACACAACATCTGCAACTCTTCGTCTGAATCGGAATTTATGACAGTATACCATAGCTCATCCGTCGTGTCAGAAGATGAATCAGTATAATTTTGAGACATCTCCGAAGTGATGAACCAAATATTTTCTTATTTTGAGATGAAGAGAAGTAAGAAGTTTGAGTGTAAGAATTTTTTTCCAGAATGGTTTATATATATGAAATATTCCAACGGCTAGTTTTCTCCAACGGCTATAAAATGGCTAATTTTCTCCAACGGCTATAAAACGGCTGGTTTTCACCAACGGCTATAAAATGGCTAGTGAAATGACAAGATTATAAAATTGAAGTACAACATTATATTTAAACAAACAATAATTCATTAATTAAAATAAAAAATACATATTAATTCAAAAATAAAATACAATTCAGAAACCACCACCTAACCCTCATCTCAAAATTTCAAGTCTTTTTTGAGCATAGTATTGTTGTTGCTCCTCAGACATATTGGACGTATCCATACTCATGATCTCCATCTCCATATGTATTTGCTTTAATTTCACCTTCTTCTCATCTTGCTCGATTTTTTGCTTAAGAAGCTCTAATTTTTTTTCATCTCTTTCCTTTTTGTCATCCATCATTTTTTGGATGAGATCTGCAACAGGTGTGGGCTCGTTGATAGTGGTTTGCTTCATCTTTCTTTTCTCAGCCTTTCTGCCTGGTGATCTCATCATGGGATCATAAGCATTGTTAATTGTCTCATCCTCCTCAATATTTATGGGAGTGCTTGGATTAGAAGATGATGAGTAGCCAGAAGTTGAAGATTTTGCTCTTTTTACAGATGTCTTCTCTAGTACTTGTTGCTGTAGTTGTATCCACTTTGGTTGGTGCCTCAACAAGATCCAAGCATGGTCCAAGGTGAATCTTGATCCATATAGATGTTCGTACATTTTTTTTGCTTTTGCAATCTGAAAATTAAATGTAAGATCAAATTAAGAAAAAAAAAATTCACACACACACATATAGATAATTTTACCTTATCTTGTTCATTCGTGCCACTTTGATTTCTGGAAATAATTGTGGCAAGACATCCACAAAATTTGTTGACAGAAGCTTGAATCTTTTGCCATCGTTGTGACAACATTTTGTCTGTTCGATCACTGGGAAATTGCTTATTGTTGTGATAGTATTCTCCCACTCGTTCCCAAAAAGCCCCAAGTTTCTGCTCGTTTCCATGCACAGCATCCAGGCTGGTGTTCAACCACGAACCGATGAGAAGACGGTCTTCTTCTATACTAAAGCCGGCACCTCGACCAACGGCCTTTTTCTTTGGGGCATCATCAGTAGGGAATTCGGATGCCTCACCGAAAGATTGTGAATATTGGGTAGAAAAATTAGGAAATTGAGAGAATTGAGAATCCATAGTGTGAATGAGGAAAAAAAAGACTTCAAACACTCATAATTTATAGATATCCAAGCTCAAGAGTTTCTCAAATTTTCATAATTTATAATTACCCATTAAAATTTAAAAAAGTAAAAAAAAAAAATGCAACGACTATAATCTAACGTTCACTGCCTACCATCAATCAGAGCATCATATCAGCTGATTCAAACATACCACCCAACGGTTGAACCACTTGTATTATTATATTGAATAGCTAAGAAATGAAGGTTGCCTGACCGTATGCCAAAAAAGGCATACAAACACATATGCCTTTTCCAGCTCACTTTTACCATCTCTGTTGGAGGTCTTCCCTTGCCTTCATTTTTGACCGTTTCTTGTCCAATCATGCTGACATGGAAGAATAACAACTCTGTTGGAGTTGCTCTAATCTTTCAAAAAAAAAAAACTATAAAGATCTAAGGAGGACCTTTTACTAATATATTTTTTGAAAGACTTAGTAATCTTCATAAAAATATATATATATATAAAGATCTAAGGACAGTCAATTGTAGTGTGCAGGATTTGAAAAATTAACTTGGGCTACAAGGCATTAATCAGAGGTGGAACCAGGACTTTTGTTTTGGGGGGGCCAAAAAAAAATTAAACAAAATTGCAAAATTTAGTAATAAAATATGCATTAATCAAGTTATTGAAGTTGCGCTTGACGTTCTTTCATTGAGTTGAAATCATCAATTATTGTTTCAATACTGAATATCTCTGCAATCTCTTTTTGAATATATACAATTAAATAATCCGTAAGAAATTCATCTTCCATTATGTTGCGAAGTGCAGTTTTAATAATCTTCATGGTTGAGAATGCACGTTCTGTTGTTGCTGTTGAAACTAGAAGAGTTAATATAAGACATATCAATCAATATATGAGATGATAGATGTCTGACTTTCCCATTTCTACTAATCCATTGCAAAGTTCGGCTATGGTCTTCATTTCCTTCAAATATGGATGGTGAGGTACATCACACTCATAATGTTGTAGTTGGAACTTCAAATGAATTTTTTCTTGATCATTAAAATCTTGAGGATAAAATTGATTCACAAGATTACAAATATCATCAATCTTGAATGACTTGTAACCATTCCTGGGATCCAAGGCAGAACTAAGAATGAGAAGTTGCATAGTACGATCATTAAACTTTCTATTTAACTCTTGTAATTGAGAGTCCACTACAGCGGTAAAGACATCCACTCGATAACGATGCTCCATTGTAATTGGATATTGTTGATGGCGAACTCGACCTCTACCTGCAGTATATCGAGCATCCATATCATGAATATCTATGTCATGTTCTTTGCAAAACAACAATACTTTATTAAGTAATTTATTCCAGCCACTTTCCCTCAACTCTTGAATGATCGCTTTTGTAGTAGAGACTAAGTGCATAGCATTTAAAATATCTTGAGATTTGAGTTGTAAAGCTTGGCACAAATCATTAGTAACTCCTAATATTTCTTTCATAAGAAGCAAATTTAAGACGAATTCAAAAGATGTTATCGTATCATAAGCTGAGTGTGCATCCCCACGTTGAGTATATGTAGATCCATCATCAATAATATTCTTAAGAACCGACCATGTTGCATTATACATATTTAATAAGCTGCATAAAGAGTTATAATGAGAACTCCAACGAGTATCGCCTGCCTGTTGCAAAGTGCCAATTTGATTAAGCCCTTTACCAGTTTCAACTTTATCAATGGCAATTAAACGTTCAAGTTTAGCAGCTTGAGCAGCTTGTAACTCATCATGACACTTGCAAGACGCACCAACAATATTGATGATAAAATTTAGTTTTGAGAAAAACTGGTGGATAGGAATAACTTCGATGGAAGCCACAACCAAAGTTAACTGGAGACGATGAGCTAAACAATGAACATAGTATGCATATGGCAATCATTCAGAAATAAAGCCTGCAACCCATTCCATTCACCACTCATGTTACTTGCACCATCATATCCTTGCCCCCGAACATTTTGAATGCTTAGATTATAACGAGAAAGCACCGCTGATATCTGTTTTTTGAGAGTTCATGATGCTATATTTTTAACATGAACAAGACCAAAAAATCTCTCACGTATAAACCCTTTTTTTGTCAACAAATCTTAAAACAAGAGCCATTTGCTCTCTTTTAGATTGATCTCGAGCTTCATCCATAATAATACAAAATTATGCATCATTAATTTCCTCTCGAATTGCATTTCGAACTTGCTCTGAAAAAATATGTAAGATTTCTTTTTGGATTTTAGGTGAAGTATATGTAGCATTTCCAAGGGCTTTATCTAGTACAACATCCACAACTTTTTCATTATATGATGCCAGAATTTTAATCATTTCAATGAAATTACTGCGGTTCTTAGAGTCTGAATGCTCATTGTGATCTCTAAAAGCACACGCTTGAAAAGTAAGCCATCGAACAACATCTATAGAGGTCTTCAGTCACAGTCTGTTGTTTGCAATTTGGGTAGAAGACTATGTATAGAGTGCATTCTCGATATGTTGCAATTGATTCATCAAATCTCTACAAGATTGTTCAGATGCATTATGTGGTAAGTTTGGATCTTTTCCTATATGATTTAAAAAAGCACACTTTTTTCTATCATTGACTTTCTTCTGGTTACAAAATCCTTCAACAGTAAATGCACTTGCTCTAAAACGCCCAGTTGTCTTTTCATTAAAGAGAAAGCATGGGAGACAAAATGCTACATCTTTCACAGGAGAATACTGTAACCAAGAAAGAAACATTCTAAACCAAGAAGATTGAAATCGCCGTGGATGTTTTTCCGATCCAGAAAGTGGATAAACAGAAAGAATATGTTGATAAGGCCCAGCTTTGATGTAAGCACGTCTAATTGCATCTTGTTGATCAACATGATATTCCCAAATTTGACGGTGCAATCTTGGATCCACTCTAAAGAAGCAATATCAATTTCTCTAAATTTAACTCTTAGAGATTTTGATGGGCGTGAACTTTGTGGTTCTTGAGATAAATCATTGGTTATAAAGGGTGATATTGTACTATCTTTTAAATTTTGAGCATTTTTCCTCTTAAAAAATGAATCAATAGTTGATGATTTAACCATGGTCAGGACTCCTATAAAAAAATTAGAAATTAAAATCATATAAATTTTTTATTAATTGCAGTAATTAAAAAAAGACAAATAGAATTCAATTCATTACTAAAAAATAAAGAAAACACAAAGCAAAAATATCCTATTAGGAGATTTATATTACACATAAAAAAAATACAATATAACAATTAGATAATCAAAAAATAAAACGTCACAAATAAGTGAAATAAAATAACACTAAAGTTGAAACACATGATGAGTAGATGACAGGTTCAAGTTGGGTATTGGTACCTGGTAGTCTGGTATTGGTGGTGAATGGTGATGAGATGCAAGTGGGGGAGAAGAGGAAGAGGAGTCTCCCGGTGGCGATTGCTGCTGATAGCGTCATTCGCGGTGCGGCCGTGCGGATGGGTTGAGATTGAGAAAGTGAAAATGGTTCTGAGATTTCTAGAATTAGAATGGTTTTTTTTATTTATTTTAATTGCAGAGATTTCTTGAATAAAATGGGTTTTCTAATGGCTGGCTTCGACGGAAACGGAGGTTCTACTGGGCGGAGGTGCTGGCCTGCCGGGGGAGGGAGGGGGATGTGCAGGAGCCAGGAGGGCGGTTGGGCGGAGATGCTGGCCGAGGGAAGGGTTGCTGCGCGCGAGGATCTCTGTGTTTGATTTGGTCGCAGGGCGTGGAAGAATCAAGAACGGAAGAAATCCTCTTCCTAGTGCAGGCTTTCTTGATTTATTTCCTTCCCTTGCCATCGAAAATTGTGGGAATCACAAAGATTTTGTAAATCACAAATCTTAAAAAGATTGGGGGGGGGGGGGGGTGCAAAAGATTTCTACACTAGGAAAGTCTTTGATCATTGGGGGGCCCATGGCCCCTGCCGCCCCCTAGTTCCACCCCTGGCATTAATTAAGAAACATGTTTGCAAAAATGCTTATGTTCTGTGAGGTGACAAACTCATTACAAGTATGGGAGAACAATTGGCAATCAATTTTTGACGATATAACAATGAGACTATACTAGTAAGGATGTACACTAAATTCAGATTTGTCTAGATATGAAATTTAAAATCAGAAACTTCTTGAAATCGAATCCAATTTAAATAAGAATGGAAGATCGTTGAAGGGATTCTCAAATACGCCATTACCTCGGTACCAAGACATCAATCCCATCTCAAATTAGCTACTACATGAAGAAATGTCCTTCAATACAGAGGCTCTTGTCTCTAAATTTGATGTGTTTTATCCAAAAGTAAATTAGAAACAGTCTAAAGTATTTCATAATATCACGAAATCATGTCAAAACAAAAAGGTAAAATCTTCTTTGCCAATGGCAGCAGTGGAATATGTAAGACATACTTGTGGAAAATAATTATTACAAAGCTTAACAGTGATTGTCAAATAGTTATAGCTTCTGTATCATCAGGAATAGCATCTTTGTTAATGCCAGGAGGCCGCACTGCACACTCACGCTTCAAAACTTTATTGCAACCTCATGAGACATCATATTGCTCCATTACTAAACAGTCAGACTTAGCTAAACTTATTCAAAATACAATTTTAATTGTATGGGATGAAGCGCCGATGATGCATAAGCATGCCTTTGATGCATTTGATAGATCTTTATGTGACATACTTACTACTTTGTCTAACCCGACCCTATTATTGGTGCTAAATTATTTAGAGGAATAACTGTTTCATTCGGTAGAGATCTTAGACAAATTTCGCCTATAATTAGAAAAGGAAGCAGAGTGGATATAATTTCTTCTTCAAATATTACAAAATCTCTAATATGGAAGAATTGTAATGTTTTAAATCTAACAAAAAATATGCGACTGCGAAGTTTAACAAACAATGATGACATGGCGCAGTTTGCAAGATAGGTATTAAGTATTGGAGATGGGGACTGCAACTCTATTTGTGATAATGATGATGATGATGATAACTTGGTCGAGATCCCATCCGATTTGAGAATTGATATATGTAGTGATGACATCTTGCCACTGATAAATCTGTTTATGAGAACATTGATAAGACTTATGAAGATTCATCTTATCTGAGGGATAGAGCCATGTTAACATCGCTAAATGATTATGTTGACAAGATTAATGATGTCGTTATCTCAATGATTCGTACAAAAGGCTATACACATATAAGTGCCGATACAATGGTTGAGGTTGATAGCAATGAAAGCAATCAAGGAATTTTATATACTACTAAATTCTTTAATACACTAAATGTTAGCAGATTGCCAAATCATTGTCTCGGCCTCAAAATTGGATCTCTGATAATACTTATTCAGAATTTAAATCAATCTATTGGTGTGAGGCACCTCCCCTTACTAGCCTAATTATACACTAATTATATTGTAGTATGCTAATTAGTAGGAGTCAGCAAGGGTAGTTTAGTTGAATTAGGCCTAGTTTATAAGATTAAGGGTCTTTTTAAGATTTATAGAATTGTTAGGGGTCTAGTTGGGCTTCTTAGAGTTAGTTAGTTCGTTAGAGGCCCTTAGGTGTAATTTCTAAATTTTAGGAGGATTTTTCTTGGAGAATTGTGCAAATATACTCAAAATAATCTAAATACCCTCATCTTTATCTCTAACTACACCAACCAGAGGAGGACAATTTGGTTAATTCAACATAACCCAAGCCTATATAACTAAATGACAAGCTATCCCATGCCATTCATCTTTTTCCCTCTCATTTAATTTCCCTCTCTTCTCTCCTCTTCCAATTCAAAATTCCCTCCATCTTTCTCTCTTCTCCCTCCTCCAAGCAAGAGAACTCCTAGATATAGGGCTTCTTCCATCAAAGGACAAGAAGATCCATCAAACTTTAGCTTTCTACAAGCTAGAAGACCGTTCCCCTTCTCTAGCTTCTTTTCTATGATTCAAGGTAATCTCCTTCCGTATCTTCAATTACATGTAGATCTAACTTCTTCTCTAAGAATTCTCCTTCCTTATGCATTTTCCCCTTGGGATTAGTGTGTAGGAGGTCTAGATATGTAGAGATGTGTTTTGAGGGATGTTGAGAATGTTTGGAGACCTTAGAACTTGGATCTAGAAGATCAAGCTAGGAGACCCTTGTTGGAGACCAAAGGTAAGTGCAATATACACTTGTTATAGAATGCATGCTTTCATTTTTTTGAATCCTGCTATGGATGATGAACTTGATGATAGATTTGTAGATTCCCCTTTCTCTAAGCTCTATTTTGTGAGATTTGGCCATTGATGGATGAGAATCCCTTATTTGGAAGATCAGTGACCCATTGATGATGAGATAATGATGACTGGTGGGGTTTTTATGTTCAGAGATGGATTTCTGTTGATTTGAGGCAAAATTGATTGATTATGGATGGAAAATGGATGAAAGGAGAAAGATATGAAAATCTGGAAATTCGAAATTTGTGTACTGTACTCGGTCAACTGGCCCTTCATGTGGTCGACCGGTGACACTACAAGTTTATCCCATTTGAGAGCTATGTCTGTCGACCTGCCTAAGCCACCATAGTGTAGTCGGTCAACCGAGTGCACTGCGTAACTAAGACAACCAGATATATCGAATCCCAAGCATTCCAGTGTAGTCGGTCAACCAGGGTTCCCTGTGGTCGACCGTGTACCATAGTTGTCAATTTCGTTTCGGACCCCATTTTGGTCTATCTTGTAAAATGAAATATTTAGGTCATTTTGGAATTTCAGAGTTCTATTTATGAAAAATAAAAAATAAAAAAATATACAATTAAAAAATAAAAACATGCAATTAGAAAAATGTTATAACAAAGTTGGCACTAGGCTCAGGCTCCAACCCTTTTACAAAACTTGCCCCAAAGCAGCCCAACCTTATAATTAGCCCCATCCCAGCCAGCCTGAGGCCCAACACTAATCCCTTTTCTGCAATTCTCTATAAGACTCCAACTGTCTAGCACTCCAGGGTCCCATCAATCACTTCTATAACATATCTCGATGAAAAGTAAAAAGAAATGATACAAGAGGGTAAAAAGGAAGAAGAAAGAGAGAGAAAGATGAAGAGGAGTGGCGCCGTAAGTCGATGGTGAGGTAGAGACGATGGCGAGGCAAGGCGGGGCACAAGTGACGACAACAGCGAGACAAGACATCAAGAACAGGTACTTTCAGCCCTCTTCCTTCCTCATTTTTTCGTTGCAACCTCCCATCTCTCTCCTTTTTCTTCTTTCTATTTTTTATTTTTTTCCTGCTCGGACTACTTTTTTTTAAAAAAAATTAAAAATCCAAATTTTGGACATTTTGGGAGAAATATGTGATTTTCGGCCGAAAAATCCGAGATAGTCCAAAATCCAGTCCGAAAAGTTTTAGCATGCATTTCATTTCGGTTGCATGGCCGAAATGAGATTTTTCGGCCATTTCGGCCAAAACGAAATGATATTAATAACTATGCCGTGTACACTGCACAATTGGGACAGGCTGACAAATAGGTTCCGAGGCAACCGAGTATACCCAATCAACCTGCCCTTACTTGGTTGACCGCATGCACTGCAGACTATATATTTCAAAAACTATTAATTTAGCAATTTAATCTCAATTATACCCCATTGACCTTCCATATGGACTGAGATGAGTCGACTAAACATGAGTAAAGGGTTAAGCTTAACCTTGACCCATGTGGCCACCCAAAGTAGGGTGGTTTAGGGTTGTAATATGGAACCCGACTCAGTGCTTATTGATGGACTTAAATGCTAATGAACTTCAGAGTACCAAATACACTTCTCTCAGCATCTGAGGCTCAGGCACTGACTTGGGAAAAGTGGGGCCCTACACCTGAATGTGTGGCCTTGACCCAAGTCGGATCACTTGTGATTGTCTCTTATTGATTTTTCTTGATATCATATTTATTTCATACTCTTTCTCTACTGTTATTGTTATTCCTTTTGTGGTTAGACCTGATTAATAAATGGAAATGATGACTTTGACCTATGGTTGACCTAAAGGTGACCTTGGATGTGTATGGAGGACATTTGACCCATGTCTGTAGCTAGTCAGGTTATTATATGGCCTAATATATGGATGGATGTGATACCATGGAGCATATGGTTATGATATATGGATTAGGTACCCATTTTATGGATGGATTATATTATGGAATTTCTTATATTGGCATGATGATGGACTTTGGCATGGATGTATGGTTATTATGAGGGATGTATGGCTTATATGGATAATGATATGAATTGGATCTATGATACCGAGCTATTGTACGGACTCATGAGACTTTGCTCATACAAGGGTAGCCTAGCCAGACACCGACCATATTATGTGGTTCCTTAGAGTCAGCATAAACCACTCAGTTGATGAGCTTAGCATTGGCACTGATCACCCTTTGTAGGAGCTATTATTATATTAAGGCCATCATAATGAGCTAGTAAGGTGAACGTACACCACTGGGGTATCACACGACACTGCACAATACCAATATACGGCCGACAGACTCCAATAATATGATATGATCAAGTTATGATCCCGTGTATTTCCCAACCGCAACTTGTATGTAGTTCGGGAGAGCAGTGCCATAATTTTCCGCGGTACTAGCCTGTGTGGATATGCCATGTTGAATAGATGGATGGTTAGCATGTTACTTTTATGTTGATCCATAGTGTTTATGTTATTGTACGATTTGCCTATTGTTACCATTGTTACTCTATTGATCTTATTACTATCACTATTTCCTTTTGATGCATCCGTACTATGTTATTTGGTATACTGTGTTGCCAGGTTCTTTTGGATCTTACCCATTTATTTGATGCTTATGTATCATTACCAACCCCGTTGCCCCGAAGGGAGAGACGTTCCTGATGGGATGGATTTACACTAGGGTGAGGCATATTAGGCTCATCCATATCATCCAATCCATGTGGTCGGTCCCAAGACTCTCACTGATGTTTTCTTCGTCCATTTCCATTTCTAGAGCATTTATTTGGCTCTTTCAGTTACAGTAAGGGCTATTTCGCTTTCGGCAATATCATCGGCAACAAGATAATGGAATTTTCTCATAGAACTTTACAGTGATACGTATGTACTTCGCCAACTTGCTCTTTGCATGTTCATTTAGTTAGAATGTAGTTCATTGAATATAAAAACATGAAGGAAATACTAGCATCAAATACAACTTATATGCTAAATTTACCCGCTCCAAGTTGTCCCAAACACCCTCTTCAGCTGTCATCATCTTGAGGGTATCGTCTCATCCGAAACCAAACATGCTAAGAAGTTTTTTCACTTCTCTATATCGTGCCCGTCAATTTTTATACTTATTCTTAGCATTGCTTGCAGTGGGTTCCAATCTTGTTTTTTCTTTTACCTTTGCTACAGCTTCCTCCCAACAAGGATTATTGAAGTCTTTCTCAACTTTTCTTCTTGTAAGCTTCATTTATAGAACCCTCTCTGCTCTTGGATTCCATTTGAAATTATCTTTTTTTTGTGACACTAATGAGATGTGATCATAGGTAATTGTTTAACTCTTTATCATGAAAATGAACTAAAGACTACCAACTTAATATGTCATAAAAAAAAACCCTGAAAATTTTACTTTAGAAAGTTATCATCCAAATCAGCAACTATAAAATATGCTACCACAACTATACATTTTCATAAACATCAAAACAATGCCAAAAAATAACTACACATTGACTGTGACTGTTAAAGGACCTCTTGACATCATCAAAAGCACTAATCAAACTTCTCATATTACATTATGAGTTTTACTAACATCTCATCACATTGATATCAAAGAAGTAGGCATTAAAAACATGCATAAACAACCACAAAACCTTCACAAAAAGAGATACAACAGTCATCTTTGAGAGCTGTGTTCTAGCATTGGTTTGCCTCTTGCACATATCCCCTTATCATCCTAAATCTAAACCCTCATCATGCTAGAAAATAGATAACAAGGAAAAAAGCATGGAGCATATTGCCCAGACAGAGAACAATGCTAGGTCACTGTCATATTGTCAAAAAGAGGACCAATATGCATGGAGCATATTGTAAAAAACTGGAACACTGGTTAGCTATTGTCAAATTAGATAACCAAAAGCAAATCCAAAATTCTCATGACCCACTCTGCATATTGTCAGATCCATTTGTAGAAATGGATATGGTTAGATCCACTATGGATCTTGAGACTTTTTGTGAGGGAATGGAGCAGGGGGAAAAAAAAAAAACCAGACTTGGTTTTGGTCATTGTCATTGTTCTCCATTTCCATCTCCAAAGTCCAAACCCTCCTAAAAAAAAAAAACCAAAACAGCAAGAGAAAAGAGGGAAAAAATCATTGCAACCATCTCAAAGTGTAGAAGAAGCAGAAACTGACATTCTTTCTCCTTGACGTGGCCGGAAAATCAAGATCCATTGTGACCATTGAAAGCCGGAGTTAGAACGCAATCTCTCCCGGAATTCCTGTGATGGTGGGTTTTTAGAATGCCTGATGGAGAGTTGGGTTTTGGAAAAGACAACTTTATTGCATTTGTAAATGCTGGAATTTCTAAATGCCAGGAATTCCACTGAAGAAACACTGGGTTTCTGGAATTCCCAGACAACCAAAATTCCTGTCGAAAATTCCAGGAAAGAAACATGCCCTAAGGATTCTGGTTACACTCAGTATAAATTGCTAAAGACGCTCAGGGTATAAAATAGAGTGGAAACCTTGCTTAGGGTATAAATTTTAATGGGCTAGGATGAAAATAACTTGGACACGGAATAAATTTACTATCCACCCTAATTATACTATATTACGCTGAAGGGTTTTGACTTTAATTTTGACAGGCGATTATAATTTTGACCGGTGGTTACTACTTTATTTTAAATCTTTCATTTTTTTTCTTCCCACTTACCAACTCCACCATTCTTATCCCACCCGCCTTTTTTTTTTTTTTCATGAAACAATGTGACCATTCATTTAACTACATTTAACTACTTTACATTTGAAAACTCGCATGCCTTATTCTACATGAGATGAAAAGGGCTGGAGTTCTTAGCTTCACCGTCATCAAAGAAATGGCGATGAGGATCAAGGGTAGAGTTTTTTTTTTCCCCATTAATTTTCCTAATCTAGGGTTATTGTAATTAAATCTGAAAACTTTCCATTTGCATGATGTCCTGTCTAATGCATTCAAGTAATATATTTAAGAAATTCTAAATTGCTAAATTTTGTCAAAAATTCTTATTAATTAATTATTTCTACCATGATTTCACATTTTCATTCGTGTTAAGCACGGGCATGTTTTGCTAGTTTATGCTCAAGCTAAGTGATGATATGATGTGATATCTGATATGGGTGTGAATTTATCTAGTGATGCTGTATAAAAACAATGACTTGGACATAGGGTATACATTTACAATTTCCCTAAACAGGTGTGATGATCCTTAGGATATAATTTGACAACGTAATGTTAGGACACAAAGTATAACCTTAGTGCCCAAAACCTCCTCTTAGCCTTTTCGATCTCGCTCCAAAAACACAGATTGATGTTTTTGGAGCAGAACCGTCCTTAGAGCGCGGTTCGATCGAATATGGAGCGAACCATATAGAATATTTGAATTTTTTGTAAGCTTGACATTATCTTTTGAATGGAGAAACTTATTCTGACTTATTAATTATTATCTATTTTATGTGATCAAATCACAAAGTTAAACTTGTTCTCCATTTTTTATACTTGAATATATGGATAACATATATTTGTGCCCATTAGTTAATTGTTTAATAAACTTGCAAGCACTAAGATGTATAGGGGCTTTAGAGGCGCTCCAAACATATAATTATTTTAAAATTTAGTGTTTCGGCGTTTCCGCCGTCCTTCCCCCACCATGCTTTGGGCACTTCGGTATAACTTTGTTGTGTGCTTCAATCTGTCCTTGTGTTATGATATGTGATATATGTGTGATTTGAAATGCCTTCCTGATTAGATAATGTATGAGCATTTTTTTATTAATTGTATGTCCATTTGCAAATTCCTTAAGCTAAAACTAGCTAGAAAGGATAAATTAGAAATGGACGTTTTCGAGCGCATTTAGAGATAGTATTAATACAAATTAAAATTAGAAAAACTCATTTAAGATAATTTGAACCTTAAGGTAAGTCGGTAACGGCGCTGATGAAGAAAATTTTGACTACGAAGGTTAATGACCCACGTCAGAATCCAAAAATTCCCCAAACCTGTAATGGGCCCTGGCCCATGCCCCACTTCTAACAAAGCCACCGGCCCATCCCTAGAAACTTCTTTCGTTGCTGTTGAAAAGGAACCCCAGAACCCTCGCCTCTTTCTTTATTCCACCTCCAATATATTGCAAAACATCCTCTTCGGCCGGATTCTCAACAGCTTCTCCTCGTTGGTTACGTTCGATCATCTTTCAGGTAAGTTTCTCTCTCTCTCTACTTCTACTTCTCTGTCGTTGCTTGCAGACATCTTTCTCTCTTTATTGTTGTTTTCACTTCGATTCTCGAGTGGGAATAGTGGAAAATGGAAGTGGAGAGAACTTTCTGTCTGTCCCCAGTTTAGATTCTGAATATGGGCAGTTTCTTCTGCTCATAGGGTTTATTTCTTGTATAGTTTGAAGATTCTTACTCTTGTTGTTACTACGCTGTTCTCTGCAATGGAATCTACTTTTCACTAGTGAATTTTGAGTTTCTGGGTCTATACGATGAACCGTAGCATTTTGAATCAGCTAGCACACTCGGGAACATTGCGAAAGCCTATATATATGATTTGTCTACGAGAATAGACAAGAAATTCCCTGCTAGATGCTCGTCCATTGTTGCTTGGTCTAACATAACTTCTGTTTCATCTTATTGGTCATTCATTACTCTGAGGATGCTTGTCATAGCTGATCTGATGGGTCAAATGCTTGTCATAAATTTTGTTTCATCGTCAACTCTCTGACTCATTGGCTTTTTCTTTTTTTTCTTTTTTCTTTTTTTTATTGGGGCCATTGTCCAGGTATTACCATTGCGATCTGGTGCTCTTGGTTTAGATAATATTGCGGGTATTGGCAGTCTTGCCAATCCGGAACTCAGTGGATTAACTACTGGAATGAGCATGATGGGGTATCCAACTCCTTTAGAAGATCCAATTGCAATTAGCCATAGACGTGATCCCTCTCTGGGAACACCAGGCATCCCTGATATACGTCCTGAAAGATCCAATCTTTTTAGGCAGACAGATGGCCTTCCATCTGATGAGTCCAACATTCTATTTGTTGATGGACTGCCAAGTGATTGTACAAGAAGAGAAGTAGCTCGTATCCTTCTGTGTGTGTATGGTTCTCTCTCTTAGTTGCATGGTACATGATGATTTCTCCTTTTTAGCATGTATATTGTTTTTTTGTTCCTTCTGTTCTTATCCTTGACAATTGAAAGATCTTTTTCGTCCTTTTATTGGCTTTAAAGAAATCAGAGTTATCCACAAGGAGCCTAGACGGGTATGTATATTCATCTAATCAAGTTGTTTTTAATTTTTTTAATTTTAATTCCTTAACTACATCAATGACAAAATCAAGGAAAGGAAGAGTTGGCAGTGGCTGCTACTTTTTCCACATTTTTTCAAGTGACACTCTTTTCCACATTAGTAAGTGGTTTTAGTACTTTATTCTTTTCTTCATGAAGAGTAATTTTGGGATTTCTTGAAACATTTATAAATCCAACCAAGACCTGGATATCTCATTACTCGCATATGCTTTTACATGAAATGAAGCACCAAGAATAATCTGGGCAATTGATTCGTTAATAACCATACGTAATAAAAGTAGAATGAGTGCCATTAAGTAAGCTCAACTAAAAGAAGGAACTCATCAACCATGCCTTTACAAAGTCAATTGAAACCATAGCAAGAAATCCAAGATGAATGGGGCCATTAAATCGATATAAATGTAGCAATAAAACATGAAAAATTCATAAATATGGGTATGCTCAAGCAATCACATTTCATTCACTTGCCTTAGTCTCCAAAGCTCCCAAACTAAGCTGTTGATAACGTTGATCAAGAGGTAAGGTAACACATTTACAGTTTGCTGATGATTCTATTGTTTTTTGTGATGCTTCTATGACTCGAGTGATTAACCTGAAGTTTATTTTGAAATGGTTTGAAATGTTACCTGGCCTGAAAATAAATTATGGTAAGTGTGAAATGATTGGTATTCGGATGGAGGAGAGGAATGTTGATTTATTGGCAAGTGCATTCGGATGTAAAGTTGGGAAGCTCCCATCGAAATATTTGGGATTACCTTTATGTATTGGGTTACCAAAGAAAAGCCTTTGGGATACAGTTGTGGAGCGAATAGAGAAGAAATTAAGCTCATGGAAAGGAAGATATTTGTCTATGGGAGGATGTGTTGTTTTAATAAATTCAGTTTTGTCAAGCATTCCAATTTATTTTCTTTCTTGCTTTAAATGTCCTAAAAGTGTCTATCGTCAAATTGAGAAAATCCAGTGTGATTTTCTTTGGAATGATTCAGCTGAAAAGAGGAAATACCTTTTGGTTGAATGGAAGGAGGTTTGTAAACCCTTAGCTCATGGTGGTTTGGGTATTCGTTCTATTGAAAAGGTCAAGAAAGCTTTGTTGGGAAAGTGGTTATGGAGGGTGGGGGATCCAGGCCAGGGTTTTTGGAGGCAGCTTTTATTGTGTAAATATAAGTTGGGTAATGGAGGTTGATGTATTCCAAAACATGATTACATGGTTTCAGGTTTATGTAGGTCTGTTATTTTTGTTCAAGATGATTTTGCTTCTTGGATTCGCTATAGGATTCATAATGGTCATCGTGTTAAATTTTGGCATGATGAGTGGTGTGGGCAGTTTGTTTTGAAAAATCAATTCCCAAACTTAGTTTTGGTGGATTGGAGGCAAGAGGCTTTTGTTGTTGAAAATTTTAGTGGTTCTGGTGGCGATGTAATTTGGAATTTTTCTTTTCGAAGAAACCTGACTGACATCGAAATTTTTGATTCTGCTGTTTTGCTTGGCATCCTTGATAAGGTATATGTGTCAGTTGGTAAAGATGATGAAAGGATTTTGAAACCTGCTGTAAAAGATCAGTTTTTTGTCAAGTCTTTTTATAGTGTTTTGGCCGACAGTTCAGGTCAAAGGAAAGGCAATCTTTTTGGGATCCCTATGTTCCACCAAGGGTTTTGGTGGTTTGTTGGGTGGCAAAAAAGTATAAAATTCTAACTATAGACAAGCTGCGAAGAAGGAAGCATTTTCTAGTAAATGGGTGTCCTATGTGTTTAAAGGGTGAGGAAATGGCGCATCATTTATTAATTCATTGTCAGTTTGCTTATAAAGTTTGGATGGCTATGTTAAATTTCTTTGACATGAGTTGGGTGATGCCTTAGAATGTGGAGGATCTTTTTCTTCAATGGCGTTTACGAAGTAAGTTCGTTCGTGGCAATATTTTGTGGAAGTTAGTTGCTTATGCTACGGTTTGGAAATTGTGTTGGAGAGGAATAGAAGAGTGTTTATAAACAAGAGTAAATCTGTTGAGAAAGTTGTTGAGTCCATTGTTTGGACAGTATCAGAATGTGTTTGTAATAGTAAGGACTTTATTGGTATCTCTTTGGAAGACCTTAATCAGTCTTGGATAGTTGTTTTTAAAGGAGGTTGGCGCTCTAGAATCGTGTATGGAATAGTTTGGAACCATCCCCCTCCTAGTATTTTAAAGTTAAACTTTGATGGTAGTTTTGTTCAAAGTGTTCAACGGGGAGGTATTGGTGGCGTCATTAGAGATTGGAATGGAATCATTATTTGAAACTTTTCTGGGCCAGTGGATTCTTCTGATGGCATGGTGGTTCATATTTTAAGAGAGGCTAATTCTATGGTGGATGGTCTGGCCACGGAAGGAGTTCTTCGCACTTTTATTTCTTTTGATGTATAATTTCTAGTGTTTTTCCCTTGTTCGTTGTAGCTTTCGTTGTCTTTGTTCTTGTCTGGTTTCTGGTGGAATAAAATTCTATCATTTATCAAAAAAAAAAAATCTATATATATATATTTATGTATAATGTGTCAAAACAGAACATATATTGGAGTGCTGTGCCGCTTAAAGAGTAGAAAAAACAAAGAATAGAGAAAAAAGGAAAAAGAATAGTAATAAAAAAAAAGCCGGTACAGCCAAAAAAGCTACCCCAGAGGACTCAAATGCATAGAAGAATCTGATCTATCATCCTCAAATAGGTTGCAGTGATGGCCTTGACATTGTCTGGCTCTGTGTAGTCTGCATCACTGTGTGATTGCATTTCCTGTTGTGCACAGGATTCACTTTACTGCCTTTGAATCTTCTCTACAACTCCTTTCCACTAAAAAATATCTCATTCCTCTCTTTCTAAATTGTCTGATGAAAGGAAAAACGAATGATCCTTCACAAAATCAACCTACACCCCCAAAAAAGCCCCCCTCCATGGCGCCCCCCGCCCCCCTCTCCCCTCTCTCTCTCATTGTTTATTGTATCCTCATAGTCTCATTAGATGAAGAGTTTGCATAAATTCTGAATTTCTCCTTTGTTTTCGTAGAAAAGGGACAATTTTGTGTAGCGTATAGTGTGAAAGGATTAAGGAAGAAGATCCTAATCTTCTACCTACGATCAAAGTCCTGAATCCACGAGCAGAAAGCTATGGAAAAATCTAAAGAGAAACTTGGTTTCGGATTTTTTTTCCTTTAGAAACATTAGCAATGTCTTGTATAGGCTCGTGAGCTTCTTAAACAATCTTAGACTCAAAATCTAAAATTTGCACTTATCCTTCTAAGAAATCTCAAACTAAAAATTTGAAGTTGGCACTTATTCTTCTGCCTTGATTTGAAATCATCCTACATCAGTCTCCTTCAATTGGAAAGAGCTCACTCACCCTTGAGTTGATCAATGGATAAACTGGTTCCTCCGGGGCATGTTAAGCTCACCAAAGAGGGAGTTCTGAAAACTGCCTTGATTGTTGCTATGTAATGTGTGCTTTCTAGCTCTTTTGAGGGTGATCCCGGTTTTGGGTTGGTGGATGTGTCCTTTTTTTTTTTTTTGGAACACTAACTGTCTCTCTTTTTGCTTGTTGCTTCCCCTTTGTTGTGTGGTTTTTTCGTGTCAGTATATATCTCTTATACTGTATAGTTTCTTTGAGAATCAATACACAGTTACCATTTAAAAATAAATAAATAAATAAAATTTCTTGTGGTCATTGCTGATAAGAAATGTATTGCATAAGCCGACAAGCGCAAATTTCACTATAAAAAATCACTTTAATACCAGATTCAGGATGTAGCACATGCCGCTATTACTGCCATATGTGAGCCCGTCACATTTAAGGTATATGCTGCAGTATTTGCTACTGTTGCAGATTGCACTGTTGCAGGAGTCTTTGCTGCATAGTTAATGCTTACAGCTATGAATTATGCCCTTGCAGGAGAGTAGAATTTTGCCTCTGCAGACTGCAGCAGTTGCTGAATAACTTGCTGCTGCAAAACATGCTCTTGCTTGATTTCTAGTTTGGATTTCTTCTGTTATTGGCTCTAAACCATGTGTCTCCCGACACATTTGCAATGAAACTTGCCTCATTTCTGAAGTCAACTGAGAATAGAGATATCAAAGGGTTGGGCTGTCTGGGCCTGGGGTTGTCCAAGCCCTCCTCTAAGCATATGTTGGCTGGGCCTGGGGCTGGCGAAAGCCCTCGAAGGGCCTCTACTACTTAGCCCTTACTCAGCCCGAGGGCTGGGCATAGGGCCTTGAGAGAAGAAAATCACTTAATTTTTTCTAGACTACCATCGGATGCCCAGTGTGAACCTGACCTTAACCCTCCTTTATCCGAGTTTGAGACCAGTAATGCAATGGAACGAGCAATATGGTAGTAGATGGAAATCTCACTTACTATAATCCAATTTAATAGGTTGATGGCTAGGCAGTCATTTACTACCCAGGAGAAGACTATTTGATGGTATTGGTGTTGGGAAAATTATTTGAAGAAGAATGTGTTATCGATAAAACAAATAGACAATTGAAATGAATAATTAAGAAATAAAAATGAGGCAAGGCACACCACTTAAAATTCTTCTTAAAGACAGCAAATTCTCCACATACATGTGGTTTTCGCAGAAAGTCTGTCGCGAGGATACAATGCCTCTCTCTGGCTCAAAACTGCACTTAAGAGGCAGAATATGGAATTGCCCAAAAATCATAAAATCTACAGAAAATATGGCTTTATTTTGTAGAACTCTGTAATCTCTGTATTCTGGAGTGCTTCTTTTCAGAACTTGAAAATGAGCTTAATATATAGAGATGGAAGCAACCACTTGGGAATGCGCCATGTCCACTCATGGCCCAAAAGACACTCTCTTGAAAAGGCACAAAAGCTGTTTTGAAAAAAAGCTTTTGAAAGGAAAGAATCACTTGGAGGAGAGAAGCGTTGGAACACTTCCAATAGTCACCTCCTTTCTCTCTCTTCTCCTCCTTTTCTACTTTCTTTTTTTTTTCTTTTTTTTTTTAAACACTTCAACAATTGGTGATTTTAACAAACTTTAAAATGAAGATTCTATAGGAGGAATAAGAAGTATAGAAGATACTTTGTTAGCTAGATGTACCTTTTTCCCATAGAATTAAGGTAGTAGAAGTGAAGAAAGCATTGACACAAATGAAGACATGAAAGGCTATGAAGAGGGGCTTGAAAATGCTTAGGGGAAATTGGAGAGATTTGATTAACTAGGCTCTTTAATAATATATTAATAACAAAGAAAATGCCGAATGAATGGAGAAGAAGTGTTGTAAAACCTATTTACAAGAACAACATAGTTGGGCGAGGCTTTGATGATGCTGAATGTCTTGTAATTTCCTTTACAGTGCTAACCCCAACAGAGTTGGGACGAGGCTTTGATGATGACGATGAGTTTCCTTTACAACATGTCATTTAAATTTTGGCACTTTGTTGAAGTAGCCTGGATCCGCCAGCTGTGATTAAACGGGGGTGTAGACAAGCCCTACGAGAGAGTTTGCCGAATCCGAGACGGATTCAAGGGAGTACCAACTCCGTATATGGGAATTAGCCGAATTCCTCTCGGAACTCAATAACATTCTTCCATTGAAGAGAAAGAACAAGCCAAACAAAACCAATCGTTATTATTGAATAATCTTGAACTACTCTCCTAATGGAGGGATTACATATTTATAGGAAGAGTTGGACATCCCCTTTCCTAATAGGACTCTGCTTTCCTTAACAATAAAGGAAACTAAACTTGGTTACAATCCAAATAAAATAAAACTCCTAATTTTAATGACTTCTAAATAAATAACAACTCTCTAAATAAGACTCTTGACTAATTAAAACTCTTAACTAAATGGACGTCCTATTGGGCTTGTGGACTGAGCCCAATTAGTTGGTAGACCATGGGTCTGGCCTGCATCAGTTTCTCCTCGCCTTGGAGAGAACTCGACCTCGAGTTCTGTAAATGTCCACCTGGGTAAAAAATCAAGCGTACAAACTTTCGAAGCTCTTGATCTTCATATTCTGCACATAGCTGGGGAACTCGACTTGATTGCTCATTTGTTTTCCAGGCTCAAGCCCATCCAAGAGGTGTGCCATTGGAGTTGAATATGAATATTAGGCTAAACATTAGACCCAAAACCAAAGAGAAGTGATCTCGTACTATTAAGAACCCACATAAGAATTATGCTCAAATAAACCAACATATATGCTCAAATAAATCCACATAGAGATAAGCCATTGAAAAAAATAGTAATAAAATCAGATAAGAATCATGCATGACTTATTCAATAAAAATCTCATAAGAATCACATGAAAATCACATGAGACTCGTATAAAATATTGACAATAAGAATCACATGTGATTATCATGCTCAAATAATCACACATATATGCTCAAATGAATTCACATATATATAAATAATAGCTTAATATTTTCTTAACTTTGCCCTCAAATTTTGGCAAGATGAATGGTGTGGGAAAAGTTCTTTGGCTTCTCAATTCTCTCATTTGTTCTTTTTAGACCGAAGGCAACATGCTTTAGTTTCATATTGTTTTTGTCTAATGGGTGGAAGAGTAGTATGGATTTTTCTTTTTGGAGAAATCTAATTGATAGTGAGGTTTCTAATTTTGCTTTGATGCTGGGTATGATTGAGAAGGTCTACTTTTCTTCTGGGAAATCGGATATCAAATTATGGAAACATGATGTCAAAGGTCAATTTTCTGTCAAATCCTCTTATAATGTGTTAATAGACAATAATGAAAGGGTGGGAGGTTGGAATAACTTTTGGACTAGCTCAATACCACCAAGAGTTCTTGTTTTTTGTTGGATTGCTAGAAATCATAAAATCCTTACTATCGACCAATGGAGGAAAAGGAACCATATTATTGTTAATGGCTGTCCTTTGTGGTTGAATGACGAGGAAATAATGCATCATTTGTCGATTCATTGTCCTTTTGCTCATGGTGTTTGGTCCGCTATCATTAATATCTTTGATATAAATTGGGTTATGCCGGGAACAGTTGAAGATCTTTTCATTCAGTGGCAATTTGGATGTAAGTTCTTTTGCGGAAGGAGTTTATGGATAGCAGCCTTGTATGGTATCATTTGGAAGCTTTGGTTGGAAAGAAATAATAGAGCTTTTCGGAATAATTGTAAATCAGTAAAAGAGGTGGTTGAATTGATTGTTTGGTCTGTCTCGGAATGGGTGTTGAAGTGGAGGGAGTTTTTAGGGGTCTCTTTAGAAGATCTTACTAGATCTTGGTTAGTTTTTTTTCCAAGTCGCCATGTTGAATCTATTCATAGAACTCTCTAGACAACTCCTCCTAATGGTGTTTTAAAAGTAAATTTTGATGTTAGTTTTCTTCACTCTTCTCGAAGGGGTGGTATTGGAGGCGTTATCAGGGATTGGAAAGGTAACGTGTTAAGAAACTTCTTGGGGCCTGTGGACTCTGTAAGTGCTAATGAAGCAGAAGTTTATGAGTTAACTTTGGAAAGCATCAATGCTATTATTGAAGGGGATTCTTTTTCGGCTATTCAATGGGGTTCTAGGGAAGCTTTTATTCCCCAGAGATTGCTGGATTGGGTGGGGGAGGTGCAAGCTATCTGTAGACGATTGGGTGCTTCTTTTCATCATATTTTTCAAGAGGCTAATGTCATGGCAGATGGCTCTTGCAAAGGAGGGAGTTTTCCGTACTTCTATTCTTTTTTATGTTTAGCTGATTTTTGTTTTCGGTTTGTTGGGGGTTTCTTGTTGTAGTCCTTTGTTCTCTTCTCCTTTGGAGCAATAAAACTTATGGTTATTAAAAAAGAAAACTTTGCCCTCAAATTGGCAGGCTTGCAAAACTTTTGTCCACGCCGAGTCCTCATACTTTCTAAAAAAATACAAATGTCTTCATTTCGCTGGCTTTTGCTTTTGAGGGTTGCGCCGAGTGCCCTCTTGGGGGGGGTGGGCGCTGCTTGAAAGCCCCAGTTGAGAAGTCGCAGAAGAAGCACCTTGTTGTTGCTGCTGCTGCTTCTATTGGATTGGATGAGAATTCTGATCCTCTCAGGAGTTTTATTTTATTATAGATGAATCATCCATGACAGAAGACCCAAAGATGCTGATGTTATTAGAGGAGAATACACTCTTTAATGAGACCCTTCCAAGTCAAGCCTAATATTTTGGCCCTAAAAAATCTTCTTCTTCATTTGGTTCGTACAATAATGTTGAAGGTAAGGCAGATTAGCATTTGGGATGAGATCAATATGGTGCTAGATGTCCCTCATAGGAGGTACTACATCAGGAAGATCATCTGGTATGATATCCTTTTTCTTCCGAGGTATTAGTTTGTTCGATACCTTTGTAGTCTTTACATCAGCACCACTTTCTTTTGATTCTTTCGTGATGTTGCCAATGGTTAGGAAAAAATTGATCTCCGCTTTAGAAGCTGTGTTGATTCTTCCTTTTCATCGGTGTAAGGGTGATTTTATGATTTTTTAAAAAATAAAAATGTGGACATTATCCTTATATTTATATATAACATCTCTGTCATATTGGCATGACCTTCCCAGCAATATATGATAGGTATCCATGTCGCCTGCATTGTAAAATATCTCATTCTTTTAATATTTCCAATTGAAAAGGGGATTCGTTATTGCTCACTTTAAGGCTGTCAAAGGGCCGGGCTGGGCCCATGGTTGTCCACACCCTACCCTCAATATATGTAAGACCGGGCTCAAGCGGGCCAAAGCCCTCAAAGGGCCTGCACAACCTAGGCCCTTACCCCTACCCTTGAGGGTCTGGGATGGGCTAAGGCAGGGCTCAGGGCCTCAAAACTAGAAAACCATTATTTATTTATTTTGACACTATTACCAAGTATCAAGTATCGACCAAGCGCTATTTTGTCTAGCCTCTATCGCAAAGGGACTACTAAGAGAACGTTTGGAGAATTGAAGCTGTCTCTCTAAAAATTTTCTTTTATCAGACAGAATCATATGTACTTTGGTGACTTGGGTTCTAAACGTATGGTTTTATTTATTTTGTTAAAGAAAGAAAATGGCTAAAGAGTCTGCTCTATTCCACACCTTTCGCAGGAATTTTCACGTACCAAATCATTCCAGCAAAGTCTTATCTTTGAGAAATTTTAAAACATTAACATTCACCTACCTTTTATGAATTGGCATTATTTTCAATTTAACATTGATCTGACTATTAAGCATTGTTGTATTTCAATCACAAAAATTAATGCACTAAGAAAACCACTGTTAGGTCAGACTTTAAAAAATTGGGAGTTATAATTACCTAATTAGAAGGATATTTGTATCACCCCATATCCTTGAAATTCCATGCTCACACAAACTACGTTTATAAATCGGTTGGCATCCCAAGTCACTTTATAGGAGGAAAAGGTGTATCTTTATCAACAAGAGTACGCCCCTTCTGCACTAGCAAGAATATATAAAAACAATATAAAAGGCTTAAATAAGAAGCAGTAAAGCTAGAAGGGATCAGAAGCAACTGTGTAACACTTGCTTATGCTTTAAGCATACTAGATGACTTAAATAATTAAATAGAGATAAAATGAACAAAGTGTGTATGTGTATGAGTTTTTAGGGCATTTTGTAATGGGTATACGGGCATGAAATTGCCTTCATATCCCCATTTTATTACTGCTATGTGACTGTTCTATGGGCATTTTAGTGTGTATACACACACAAAAAGTAGGAGGGCAAGGGCCAGGGCCTGGCCGGGCTAGTACTGTCCAAGCCCGGCCCTAGGGCTTTTCCTTGGAAACTGAAACCTTCATTTTAAGGGCTTTTTGGGCGCTGGGCCGAGCCCCTTGTCGCTGGGTTAAATTGACAGGCCTAGCTCACTTACCTCTGCTTTGTGGTTTTTACCGATTCAACCAATCATATAAGGTGTAGGATACTTCTGTCTTCAACTGTAGATTTTCCACCATTGTTCTGGAGACAACATTCTCACTGCAGTCACTGTCAATAATCACATCATAAATCCTTTGGTTGACTATGCATCTCATCTTGAATATGTTGTGCGGTGCTATGATTGATCTTCTGCTTGGCTGTACATCAACTTTCTCACAACAAGAGTGACCCCTTCGTCTTCATTGTGATGAGTCCTCTTGTTATTGAGAACCTAAATGCGCTTCATGGCTGCCACCAACTTTGAAATCATTGGTTTCATCTCTTGCATTGACCGCTGGTTTTCACATTGGTAAGTCTCGAACACTGCTGCAGTCACGGCTTGATTTCCATCTGTGGAGTGTCTATACGATTTGTTGTTGGCCATTAAATCAAGGAAAACCTCACTTTGATACCAACTGGCATAGCGGAAAGGGAAAGGATTAAGGAAGAAGATCACTGTATTCTTCCTAAAACCAAAACCATGAACCACAAGGAGAAAACTAAGGGATAACTCAAAGAGAAACTTGATTTCGTATTTTTCCCATCAGAAACATGACAATGTCTCATATAGACTCTTATTATGACCTTCCTTAACAACATCAGAGTCAAAATTTGAAATTAGCACTTATCCCTTCTACCTTAATTTTGAAATCGTCCTACATTGCTATTGCTCCTTTTCCATTCATTAGCACTCTTCTTTTAATCAATCTTGTTTAACAACTTGCTTAGCCAATCAACATCACTTATCGCAAGTCACAACTCATATTTCTATAGGTATATCATCTGGTTTCATGCGCTATTTGTCTTCATCTTAGCTGAGGCTGCCTTTACTTCGAATTAAGTATTTTGACTATTCTTTGATTTGATTCTAATTCATAGTTTAATTTACTTGCATATTTCACATTTAATAGTTATTTATAATACATCCACCATCTATTTTTTTATATTATTTTTATTTAACTGGGCCTTACATTTTCATCTCGATCAAGTCTCTAGTTTTCCTCTCCGGTTTTGGTAAACTTATAGATACACTTCTCACCATATCTCCTAATTGAATATATCAATTGTCTTATGCTTCATATTTGGCCTTACGACTTTCTTAGCGTCACTTCTTCCCAACATATATCTTTACAAGTCTTATTTTGGTTCTATGTATGCATACCTTACAAAATGTTAATTGCAGAGTGGAGAAAAGGCTGTAGTCCTGTGCTTTGTGGAGTTCATTGATGCGAAATGTGCTCTAACTGCTCTAGAAGCTCTCCAAGGTGTGTGTGCCTTTTTTTCTGCATGAATACAAAAGATGCTTTCAATTGTTGTAGGACTAAAATACTATATGATCTCTAAACTTATCAGTTTCTTCTATAATTTTGAATACAAAAATTCTCAATATATGTAAGGTTGGAAAACTCGTGACTTGGACTTGACTCGTCCAATTCAAAAAATTTGAGCCAGTAAGAGTCAAATATAGTGACTCGGGAGTCATGTTTTTAATTAATAAATTTTAAAAAAAGATCAGATACTTCTAAAATATATGATATCCTTGCGGATATCATAGATGATGTGTTTCAGAATTTTAAGAATCTTAATATTTCATTTTGTCACATCAACAGCAACACTAATTCAAAAGCAGACTGTCTAGCAAAAGAGGGAGTTTCAAGACCTTTGTTTATTTCTACCGTATGTTAATATGTTTTTTCCTTTGTGGGCTGATGCCTGATTTTTTTGGGCGCTTCAGCTCCATCTTATGGCCTCTTTTTTTGCCCTTTTTGCTTCAGTATACATCTATTATACCATAAAATTTTGAGCTATCAATACAGTCATCAATCTCTCTATATATGTATGTATGTATGTATACCTTTTTTTAAAAATGTATTCATGATAATCAGTTTATTTTAATAAAATCATTTGCAAGAAAAAATACTATAATAAGGAAAATAAAAGAATTTTGCATATTACATAATTTTTAAGTGCGAACATCGATGGTGAAAGAATGAATTATTTGTTCTAATCAACATTTTTAAATTGCTAACTCCAAACGTCAAATATTAATTATTTATACATAAATATTAATTGTTTAAAAATCAACTCTATCTATCAAATGGTCAAGAATGCAAATAGCTTATCATAAGAAATTCAAGGTTGTGTTCTCCTGTATTCGACTCGGCCCTTCATCAAAATGAGGTGACTCAGCAAAGTCAAGAGTCAACTCGCTGAGTTTTCCTATCTTGTATTTATGCTATCTTTGACTTAAGGTAATATTGAGGAAAATAGTATTAATGTAATTATAGACTAATGATGCTTAATTGCATTAGGCTTGTTCAATGTATTACTGTTCCTTTCAAAACTTTAGTACATGGATGAAGAAGAGAGTAGCGATGTGAGTTTAATGGACAATTATAATTGAAGTCAACAATTACATGATGATGATTATTATTTCCTATTGACCTTGGAACTAAATTGCTTTGTCGGATTGCTGCTTTTTACTGGAGCAGTGGAGCTTATTTGTTTTAAGAGTATCATGGAGAATACTAATGGAAGTTAAAAATCACATGATATTGAAGATTATTTCTTTTTTTTTTCTTTTAATTAAATTAATAACAGGAAATGTTCCTGTACATCCTTACGGTGCATCCTTATGGTGAGAACTTCCAGCAGGCCTACATTATGATCCATATGAACCAGTCACACACAGCACCCCCCTTGATTGTCGCCAGGCCTTGGGGTTTGCACCCACCGACTGGACTGGACCGTTGGATCAAGGATTAATTTTTTTTCTTTAATATAAAGTCGTTAAACTTGCGCGCCATGTGTTGGAAAGTCCCACATCCCACATCGCCTAAGTAATAGGCTTGACATATCTTAATATACCTGTATGGGCCTTCCACCTATAAGCTTAAGCTTTTGGGTTGGTATATGGTTTATTACATGGTATCAGAGCGGGTTTCGATCCCGGTGTTCTTGTGTAGCCCACGTGACAGGCGTCCATGAAATCTGTTGGGCCTGCATGTGAGGGGGAGTGTTGGAAAGTCCCACATCCCACATCGCCTAAGTAATAGGCTTGACATATCTTAATATACCTGTATGGGCCTTCCACCTATAAGCTTAAGCTTTTGGGTTGGTATATGGTTTATTACAGGATGAACGGCTTAGAGGCATGAGATTGATCCTGGTTTTTTTTATATTCGGGTCCATAATGAGTGGATTTTTCCTTCCTCCCATGTCCCATGATCTATAGGGGTGCGCATGAATGTTAGCCTAAATAAATTATTATTTATTGTTAGAACTTCCGTGTGTGTAGGGAATTCCTCCCTTGCAAACTGAGCCGCATGAAGTTCGTGCGATCCTTTTTTTCCCTTCTCTTTCCTCTCTTTTCTTCCTTCTCTCTCTTCTCTCACAGCGCATGCAGCTTCGTCCTAGCCCTTGCAAATTTCTCCCCTCTTCTTCTTCTCATTTTCTTTTTCTCTCTTTCTTCTCCTTCTCTTATCTTTCTCTCTCTTTTCTCTCCTTTCAAATGGGTTGAGGTGGACCCCGATAGGTGGTGTAAGACAGTATATACTGGATGTACAATATCATTTGCCATATGTGTGTGTATAGGAGAATGAACCCATGGGGGCATCTATGTTGACAACCATAAGGGGCCCACCTAAGCTGGGGGACGATGGTCGGCACCACCTCCTACCTTGTGGTGGCGTGCTAGTGCCCTCTCAGTTGGTCCAGTCCCGTCGTTCGTGCCTTTCGGCGCCAACCGGTCTGTTTCCTCAATCTCGGACGCTTCTCGTCGGGAGGCGGGGGACGATGGTCGGCACCAACTCCTACCTTGTGGTGGTGTGCTAGTGCTGCCCTCTCAGTCGATCCAGTCCCTTCATTCGTGCCTTTTGGTGCCAACCTGTTCGTTTTCTCAATCTCGGACGTTTATTGTCGGGAGACGGGGGACGATGGTCGGCACCTACTCCTACTTTGTGTGCCCTCTCGGCTCGTTCGGTCCCTTCATTCATGCGTTTCGGTGCCCTATGGTATGTTTCCGGTCTCGGACGTTTATTGCCAGGAGGCGGCGGGCGATGGGGTTGGCTAAGTGAATTTTGTTTATCACCATCATCATTATGAAAGCCTTGTCCCAAGTCCCAACGGCTATGCAAATTCTGTTTCTCCATTCCGATCTATCTTGAGCCAAATCTTAAATAAGTTGCACTTCTTCATATCTATTTTTACTATCTCCATCCACTCGTCTTTAGCCTACCCCTTCCCCTTGGTGGGTCATCAACCTTCATAGCAAAAAAAAAAAAAAATTATCAGTGCCGTTGCCGGCCTACGTTGAACATGCTCAAACCATCTCAAATGGGTTTCTTCTGCTCCAAAGGTCATAACTGGTCTAATCGATGTCCCATAAAAAATTTCCTTCAATCTTGATGTCATTCGTCGATCACAAAGCACTCCAGACATAAGTCTCCACTTCAACCATCCCACTTTTATCCTATGTCTGACATTTTAATTAATCTCCCCATCCTTACTAATTATAGCGCCAAGGTGACAGAAATAATTACTTTGTGGTATCTCATGGTCTTCTATTCTAATAGTAGTTTCAACTCTTTTTATATGGCCACTGAAGTTACAAACCATATATTCCGTCTTTGTATTTCTTCTTTGTGGAAGTTTCAAATAGGGCCTTAAGGTTTTGCCTTATTTCAAAAGAGGAAACAAGTTTTAAAACTTTACAAATTAGTCCCTAAGTTTTCCGGTAAGCTTTCAATTAAGGACATCTAGCCATTTAGTGGGTTTTTTTTTATGACTTTCTCCCTCAAGTTTTTTAAGATATCCAAAGTACCCTTCATTTAAAGCCATGACGTGGTTCCAGCAACCACTATATTCAGCCAATCGCCGTGGAGATGCTAGTTGTCCTCGATCACTATGAGAATGCGGTGAAGAAAAGGAAGAGAATATAGCGAAAGTGAAGAAGGATTTTATTTCAATGAAGAGTGATGTGGGTAATTTAAAGATTTTGAGGGAAAAATTTGCCGGAAAATAGCTTTAAATGGACGAATGTCCTTGATTGAAAACTTCCTGAAAAATTTAGGGACTAATTTGAAATTTTTTAAAACGTTTGTCCTTTTTCAAAATAAGGCAAAAACTTAAGGCCTTGTTTGAAATTTTCTCTTCTTATTTTAAAGCCTTTGGATTCTAAAGCCTCCCGCCATCTCGAGAATGTGTGTGTGTGTATATATATATATATATATATATATATAGAGAGAGAGAGAGAGAGAGAGAGGTACGCTATAAAACTCCCCAGGTGTTTTTTTTTTATTTTTTTAAAGCTTCTTTTTTAGCCAATGAAGTGTAACACATGTCATCAATGATACACATATCCTATTCTCTCTCCTATACATTCTCCTACAGAGTGGATCTCTTATAGATTCTCTTAAAATAGTAAAAAATCATTGACTATTAGATAACGGCAGAAACTCCCCTTTTGAGATAGGGGAGATTTTGAGAATTTCTCATATATATATATATAATGATGTGAAGAGTAAAGAGCTTAGAACAAACTGACAGAACTTGGTCTTGCATATCTAAGATCAAATTATTATGCTGCTGTTAAGTTTTAGTTAGACTTGGCTAACATCTTGGCCCCTATTAAGCTGTCATGGTGAATCCTGTCAAGGGTTTGCAACTCTCATCAAGATTTTGCTACGGAAGGGCTTGTATCTAGGAGTCTACAACATGTGAGTTTTGTAAGCATCAACAATTGCGGCCTATTTGTTTGTATAAAATACATGGGAATTCATGATTAAATGTGCTCCATTGAAGAGCTGAGGGCTGAAGGATTTGGGTTGAGTGAAGGATGTAAGTTGAAGATGTAGATGGGAGTTATGGGGCCTTGACTTTCATAGGTATTGAACTACTAGGCTGATGGCTGGTTATTTATTTCCCATCTTCCCTTTATTCAATTTCCATTAAAGGGGACATTATTTGATGATCATTTTAGTTATTCACCCCACTTAGAAATAACAATCCTAGGTATTCAATTACATGATGAAACAACAGGCCATTGATGTTTAAGATTCACTGCTTGATGTTAAATTTGTTTTTTTTTTTTTTTTTTCAGTAGATTCAATTACCATTAGCTCAGTCTCTGTGGTGAATCTCCTACAGGTTACAAGTTTGATGACAAGAAATCAGATGCGCCGGTTTTAAGGATCCAGTTTGCACATTTCCCCTTCCGTCCCACTTCTAATCGTGATGATAGGCGACTAGGGAGCATCCACTGAGTCCTACTCATGATTGCACAAAATGACTTGCCCCTTGGCTTTGTTTAGCATGCGCTGTAATCTGTTTTCTACTTATACTAATAATTTGAGAGGGGTTCTCCAATCTGCTTAGTTTCTAATGATATGTGGCTACAGATCCTGGGCTCCAAATGCTTCTGCTGTCATTGAAAATTCTGATATATATTAAACTGGATCTATCCTTGACTGGGCTTTATTTGTTTAATGGGCATTATTACAAAGGCCTTTTTTTTTTTTTTTAATGTTTTTGACCTGGCTCATGGTTGATGGATGAACTCGTGATGACTTATGTTTGCTAAAAGGTTAGAAAAGGAAAATACCAACCAGACATTTTCAACACATGCACCTCAGATCTCCTAAATGAATGGGTCTGTAGGGCTGTTGATTATCTAGACTGGATCTTATTTGAAATATATGGCTTGAAAACCAAATAGGTTATGCTTGAAATTATCTGGTTGCAGCAGAGTTTTACTCCCATTGGTCGCACATTGTTACAGGGATGGTCCTGGGTTCAAATTTTATTCTTGTTTGATACTTGGGTATTCTTAATTCCCATTCAGAGACTGCGGTTTAAATCGGTTTTTGATGTTGAGAAATGAGAACTCGTAAGTGAATTCCTGTTGCTGAAGTGAATTGTCTGTTTTGGCAAAATCTGAATTTTAGAATTTGAATTGCTGATGAGAGATTGGCATTAGTGGAATCTCAGGCTAGTGAAATTAGAAACTTTGGGGATTGTCATGGAGAAAATCTTGACATGCCCAATTAATAGATGAGGGCAATATCAATTGATAGAAACGCATGATGGGGGCAAAGTCACTGAAACATGTTAGTGCTTTTGGCCCCATTTTTTCATGCGACTACAGTTTTGCTTGCAAGCTGCAAAGCAGTCAAGACTTCCCTTCCACTTTTCAGGAAGGACATTGAAAGATATATTAGTTTTCAGATGCTAGTTTCCCCACTGAAATCACATAGGAAGTATAATCGAAGAAGGGTCAGACCCTTTGATTATTTGCCTAAAATAGGTAGTTAAAAGAGGAACATGTCTTCTCTCTTTAATAGCAAAACAAAAAGACAAAAGAATGGGAGGAATATGTCAAGAGGCTGGATGGAGACGATCTTCCAATCTGGGTCATTTTCATATTAAGGTAGCCACCATCCGCAGTTTGGTGCCTATTTGAGCTTATAGATGACTGATAAATCCGGGCCATGTCACAAAATTGGGGGATCTGGATACTTCACATGGTTTGACTGGGATGATTTCTTTGCAAGATGGGACAGTTTCATGTTGTTTGCTTTTTCTCCTTGTCTCTCTCTTGTTTTTTTGCCTGTTTGATTAGCAGTAGTAAGAAGAGAGTAAGGAATTGGTTGGTATTAAGTAAAATTTTACTTAATGTTTGGATGGAAAAAGTAAAAAGAGAGTAAGCCTTTCTTGGGAAGGAACCACTAAGGAATGTTTGGAAAATGGAAGTTGTCTCTATGTATTTTTTATCAGGCAAAGTCAATGTGCTTGGTAACGTGGGTTTTAGATGTATAGTTTTATTTATTTTTTCAAAGAAGAAAATGGTGAAAGAGTTTGTTCTATCTCACACATTTTATAGGAATTTATACGTACCAAATCATTCTAGCTAAGTCTAATCTTTGAGAAATATGAATGTTTACATTCACCTATCTTTTAGGAGTTGGAATTATTTTCAATTTAAAACTAATCCGATTATTAAGCGTTGTTGATTTCAGTTACAAATATAAATGCATCTAAAAAATCACTATTAGCTTAGACTTTAAAATATTGGGAGTTATAATTATAAAAATTCAAAGGATCCAAAAGATCACCTTATATTCTCAAAGTTCAAGGTACACACAAAACTTAATAAATTAGTTGGCATCCCAAGTCAATTTACAGAAGAAATGGTGCAGCCTTATTAACAACAATATACCCGCTTTTGCACTAGCAAGAATATATAAAAATAATATAAAATACTTAAATAAGAAGCAATAGAACTAAAAGAAAAGGATCAGAAGCAACTGTGCAATACTTATTGCTTATGCATTAAGTATAATACATAATTTGAATAATTAAATAGAGATGAAATGAATCCAGTATATGTGCAGATTTTTAGGGCATTTTGTAATGGAAATGCGGGTATGAAATTGCCTTCATATCCCCATTTTATTACTACTAAGTGATTGTTAAGGGGCATTTTAGTATATATTTACATATATAAATAACTATTATATAAAATAAAGAAAAGTAGGAGGGCTAGGGCCGGGGCAGGCAATACTGTCCAAGCCCAGCCCTCAAATTCCAATGCCTGTGAAACAAACTCTCCAAAGCCCAACTCTAGGGATTTTCCTCAGAAATTGAAGCCCTTGTTTTATGGGCCTTTGGAGGGCCGAACCGGGCCGGATTGACCAGCCTACTTTCATCCAATACCTTTGAAAGTTTTTTTTTATTTAAAAAAAAAAACACTATTACTATCCCAACCGTCAATAAAGGAGGGTTGCGTAAGGCAGGTTGACAACTTGTACTCATGCATTGATTCCTTTTGCCATGTTTGGTTACTAGGAACTTGGTTCCTTTTGCCATGCACTAATGACCTAGTAACCTGTGGGCTGTTGACTTGTAATTGGTTATAACGAAGAACTAACCATCTCAAGTAGCTCTAGTTATCCAAAAGAATGAACCCTGATTTAGGAGTAAACTGAATTATACTTGGTGTACAAAAAAATATAGATGGGCTGTCCACATATTACTGTAGCAGTTGCGGGGCACTGGACTAGATTTCCAAGATTTTTGCCCGGTTTGTGGGCCATTTATTGATTTGATGTTTTTGGAATATTGGTGCAATAGCTTCCTGATTGTTTAGCTCTATGGGGTATGCCCCATTTGGAGGTTCCGAGACTAATTGTGTTTCGGCCTTCTTTTCTGTATATTATCTCAAAGAAATGAAGAACTAACTAACTCTTCAAAAAAAAAAAAAAAAAAAAAAAAAAAAAAAAAAAAAAAAAAAAAATCTTCTGTACTTTCAATGCTATATAACAGCACATATTGACTTGGTTGTTAATAGGTAATTATCTCCGACATATTGCCTTCTTATCCCTTAAGGTCTTACCAGATACATAGGGCGAGTAGGTGGTTGTATGTATCCGTGTGTTTACCAATGATTAATCGAAAGGGGGTCGGCGGGTTCCAATGTTATAAAAAAAAAAAATCCCCGACATATGGTAATTATTGACTTCCATTATGATTTTCCCTAAACTAATGCACATTTCTCCATTAAACCTCTCTCTCTCTCTCTCATGGAAGTTGGTGAAATATGTCCAAGTTTGGGGGAGGGGGGATTAAAATCTAAGGTCCCAATTTTACAATATAATCTCTAACATCAATAAACAAATAAATAGAGTGCTCACACAATTTAGATAACCAACTGAGAATAAATACCACAATATATACAGAATTAAATAATCAATATAATCCTAATCCTAACAGTTGTGATATATAGAAATATTGATAATCAATGTTATTAAATATCAAGGATGAACTAGCACATTCAATTCACAACATGCATCTAAAGCAGTGCATAGAGATAGACATAGCGATTCTTATAGCTGGTCGGTCCTCCGACTTACATCCACTCCTAAGAGCACCTACCCATAGACTCTTGGTTTTTACTATTTTGAGCTTTTCAATAGAAGCACCACAAAAACATGTACAGCCTAGATCTTTTGATGCAGTGGTTCAATCACATAGGTCTACTCCACCAACTATAGATTTTTTTTTATAAAATGGCTCGATCACGAATGTCTATTCTACCACACTATTTTATAGTAGTTTGATTACTAAGGTCTAATCCACTTTATAGATATTAACAATAAAATAAAAAATAAATCAAAAGCTAACAAGAATAAATGTTACTATGAAGAATGCGTTTAATGCCGAGATCCGGAATGCAGACTCGAGCTTGGCCTCTGTAGTAGACCATCCTTGACACTTGATGATCTTTCAATATTTGCTCAACCAAATAGCTCGTAGAAGCTGTTGGATATAAGGTTTTGGTAGATATTTCTATGAATAACTCAATCTAGAAAAAACATGTACTCTTGGATGAAACCCAAGGGATAACTACAATCGTGTTTGTTTCTCGAGCCGCCATTCCCCACATTCGGAGGGAATGGAGTAAGGCTCTTCCAGTCTTCCTTATTCTATATCCCAGATGAGTTAACTGTTCTCTTTTGTCTTTTCCTAAGGGCTTGTTTGGTAACTCTACTAATTGAGTCAAGTGAAGTAAAGTTGATTTTGAAGAAAGAATAAGATATAAGTAAGTTATGATGGTATTTTATTTTTAGTTGTTGGTTATGGAATATTTTTGACTTTTTGTATGGAAAAGTGAAGTGTTTATTTTTAGTGGATAAATGTAGTTGCTTTTTGACATTTTTTATGAAAAAAAATGAAGGAGTTTTAAATAAAGTGTATTTGATGTGACATATTATCTAAAAAATAAAGACTTTATTTGACTTATATTGTATCAGTAACAAACGAGCCCTAAAGGTATATCAAAAGGGCATTGATGTCTACCTGGGCCGCCATTCCTAAGGAATGGACTAAGGCACGTTCCTGTCCTTAATTCTTGAGTAGGACAAATACTCTGCAGCATTAGTGCTTTTGGCCTGATTGCTGTTCCTACTTTGGAACTAGTACCATATCGTTCCACAGCACCTCTCTAATGAGATACGAATGCTCCACAAATCTTCCTATGAAGCCTAGGGAGGGTAGAAAAAGGTTTGATGGCTTGAGGAATGAGTTTTACTACTATGCAAAAAAAAATTCTAAAACAAAAGCCGTATGCAGATTCAAATCCGAAGTATCAATTTATAGGCTTTGAGATTCGGTCGCCCGAGGCGCCAAAATAGGAAATGCAAATCACTCAAAAGTTTTAGATAATTTAATAAATCTAACCCATGCACCATCTCAGTGGGACCACCTCATAGAACTTATCAACTTGACTCAGATGTTAAATGGACTTGAATTTTTGTTGAATTGAGGCCTTCAAAGAGTTGTCATATATTTTCAATACTTTTTTATCATGTGGTTTGAGCTGGGATGATCCTATGTACACCCAGACTCAAACCTTAGTCTGACCCTGGCCTTTAAGGGGGCAGTCTCAACCCACCATACTTTTTGAGTAGGCAGGCTCGAACTTAGTATGTAGGACCTGATATACACCTGAACTCAGGCCGTTCAATCCCTATTGATAGTAGAAGTGGGCCAGTCCGGAAACTGACCCATTGAAATTCCTTCAATAGGCCATTAGTTTAATGGAATTCTAAATTATAAAACTTATTACACATGCTTACAATGAGGTTAGTTTTGATGCTTCAACATTCATGTAAAATCTAGAGCCTCAACATTGATAAAAGCAATTAAATTTCCCTCTCTATCGTTATCTTGCATCAGGTATAGATCCCATGTGAGAGACCTTTTTTCCTTTTATATATTAAATAAGTATATGACATCGATGTAGAATAAAATGATTCTACACGTGTCTCTCTCTCTCTCTCTCTCTCTCTCTCTCTCTCAAGTGTTTGGTTGGATGTGGCTTTGATTTGCATGTGTTTTAATGGTAAGTAGGCTCAAAACGAGTGGGTAGTATTTCGGGCCATTGGTGTGGGACTCATCTTAGCCACATGATATACCTAACAGACTGAGCCCCAATTGGGTATTGATAAGAAAATGGATGCATTTGTTTTTTCTTTTTTCATTTTTTTTCCTTCTTTGAATGGTATCATTTTTTCTTTTTGCTTCCATCCAAAGTTTTCTCTTTTTTTATAGGGACTTTCAACCCATGCATTTTTTCAATTTACAAAAATTTTATAGGTGCGATATCACAAGATTCTCATAATTATTTTTTATGATAATTTCTTCATTTTACCATAAAATCTCAAAGACCTTTTTCCACTTTATTTTCTTCTAAAAATTCTTAAAAATAATAATAGTGGATTTTTCTTTTATAATTTAATTATTATAATAATTTACTATATCTTTGTTTAAGATCACGGGCGTTTGTTGCTATCGCTAGTATTGATATATGACTAAATATCCTGATCTTCCATAGTCAGAGGAGCTTCTAGTCTTCTAAACTTGATCCGACTGTTGTGGCTTCCCAGTTGCAATGTCCCGGACTCGTCACGGAATTGACGCGACTAATTAACTAGCGACGGAATTGACAACCTGAGGAAGTGACAGATTTGATTATGACCTAATAACCGATAATTACTGCAAACAATCAATTGAACAAAGGAAGAGTACATCGGAGAAAAAGACCCAGAACACCCCTCAACAAGCAAAACTAGAATAAATCCTTAGTTTGGCAACCCTACTAAATAGACTTAAGTGAGGTCAAGTTGATTTTGAAGAAAGAATATAATATAATTGGATTATGATGGTATTTTGTTTTCAGTTTTTTGTTATGGAATCTTTTTGACTTCTTATACGAGAAAGTGAAGTTTTTTTTTTTTTTTTTTGTATCTTAGTGGAAAAAGGTTGTTATTTTTTTACTTTTTTTTTTTTTAAAGATGGAGGGAGTTTTGAATTAAAGTGCTTTTGATGTGATAATTTATTTTAAAAATGGAGGCTTTACTGGACTTTTACTATATTAATAAAGTACCAAACTAGATGCATAAAACCATGTATTGCCTGTAACTCGTCACAATTATTAATATTCATTAGTTTACCATGTTCATGTTATCAACAAACACTTCGAATCACAAGCACCATCTTTACATACTGATACTTCATAACCATATTTCTCCATTTGTTAGTAAAAAATGAAAACTCACACATGAGCATATTAAGATCAATGTTATGAATCTCCCCTTTCCGTGCGTATCTCCAATGGCAAAATATATCATTACTAATGGAGGTAAAAGATGTTCAACAAAACTACTGTAAAGCCCATATCCTCATTAATTTTGCATAGGCAAATAAATAAATGAGTTATGTCATATAAAGCACCTTTTCTTCTGAGACCCTTGAAGGAGAGAATTAACTATTCTATGAATGAATGAGATGGAAGTGAATTATTTGGTTTTTTTCATGGAACCATCTAAAGATGAAGTTAATATGGTATATCCTCTCATTAAGGCTCAGGACAATTTCTTATTGTATTTATAGGATATTCTATTACAAAGGGTTAATGATAGCTGAAAGCACTAAATCATTAGATGTACAGCATACTCAATAAGAAGGATGAGTTACATGAGACAGCCAAATTATTAACTTATCAATGCTCTCTCTTATCTCTCACATACATTAATCATGGCAACTCTCCCCTGGTGAGGGCTATATCCATCCTGCCATGGGTGAATGGGATGCAGAGAGAGAGAAAGGGAGGGAGGGAGAGGATGCCAAAATGTACTAGGCTAGGACCTGAAGATTTTGGTGATTAAGGAGGGAAGGAGGACCATCTCCAGGAGGCCTCTTGAACCACCTCTAGAAAGGAGAAAATGCAACTTCTTGTCCAAGAAAGAGTTGCCTTTCAAGAAGAAGAATGACTTTGGTACATTTGATATAGAGTCAAGTCAAATTTGCACATGGGGAGCTTGCTTCTAAGGGCAAAACGATTTAAACTCAACCTCCTCCATGCTAGGTGTGGACATGAATAAACCCCTTATATCTTGTTGGTTGGATATACCATCGAGCACAATTCATTCCCATGACAATTAATCAAGACCCACTATGCGGTTTAATCCAAGAGTAAATATCAACTGCTATTGCCTAAAGAATGTCACCTCAGTTTGCGTGCTTATATATTAACAAGGATGACAACATGGACAAGATCTTCAGCTGAGTGGGAAGCATTCTTAGTGTCAATGACAATAGTCATTTGTGCATGATGCTAAGAGTAAAGGTAAAACCACCCCGCAACAATATAGGAAACAGGAAATGCAACGACTTCGACTTCTTCAGACATTGATGCTCTAACAATCTAATTAGCACCAGTCAATGAGAATGGCAAGATAAATATATAACGAAGTCTAATTAGTTAGCAGGAAGGCATTAAATCAATAAACAGTCATGCTTAGTGCAACAAAGACATGTCATGTTGCAAGTAGGATATAAGTTACATAATAAGCCATAGGCTCATGCAAAAAATCACTTGACACACTGAGAAGTAAGTAAAGTGACCTGCAGCAAGCATGGAAGTAACACACTAAAAGAGAACCCAGATACTGAACAGGTTGCTATAAAGTGACCTGCAGTGAGCGAGCAATGGAAGTAACACACTAAAAGAGAACCAGATACTGAAAAGGGTGCTGGGTTACCACAATGTGCTGCCAAACCTGACAAATGAAAGAAGAAATGGAGAAAAGAGTTGTGACATTGAAATGGCCTCAGAAAGCCGATTTGTTGGGAGAAACAAAATTCCCCACTTGGATCCTTTAGCAAAAACCAGAGAAATGGGCTTGACAATAAAAGCAGATTTACATACAAGGGAAAACCACAAGGCCTGTATAAGTAAAAGATAGACATGCTCAAATGATAAGGAAACTTACTAGAGTTGTGCAGACATGAAGGAGAGTTTTTTATTTTTTATTTTTTTGAAAGGTAAGTGAAGGCTTTATTAACAGAAGAGGGAAAACCCCTTAAAGTACAACATAATAAGATCAACCAATCTTATGCCGAAGCATCAATCCAAAACTCAAAGAGCCCACACCCCGGGCATCAGGCACTGCAAACAAATACATCAATTATAGCAGTAATTGTTTCAATTCTTTAGCAGTAAAATGAACAGGACCCATGCTAACTTCTTTGATTTTTTTGCCCAAATGATTTGAGCATTTCGATGGTGCTAAGATTAGAGCTTGAGGGTACTTCAACACACGAGCTATTTTTCTGACTTTGAATCTTTCTCTCCAAGGGGATTTATTTGGGTTTTTAATCGTCTTTTTGAGATGGTCTTGGAATTCAAAGACAGCAACAACTATATGCATAGGTATCATCTCCAAAAGGCATAAGGCACCATAAAAGAAGTCATAGCTGAAGGAGAATTATTTGTTTCCTCTCTGCTCGCTTTAGGGAGTGTAAATCAAGAAAATCTTATCTTTTCATGATTCTAAATCTGGATACTACAAACAAATGCATTTCTTGAAGTTGCAACTTGTAAATCCGAAAAAACAATAAATTATCTTTGAGCAGCCCACAAAAACATTTAGTAAATTTGTCACAACAAAAGGTCATCATCAAAGATGACTACGCTGTAAATGGCATTCCCATCCCGAGACAGGTTAGACAAAAGATGTTTGTCATCTCATAATTCATCAACAGATCAATATATTTTTTTGAAATCACATTTGGTCCACTCATATAGGGAAGGAGAAACGTATCTTCAAAATAAAACCCAGATTCTTCACTCAATGTAGTTATGGTACTGAAGGTCATATAGACACAACATTAGACTCAATATTACAAAGTTATAGTTTCTGTACAAAGGGCTCTCTACCAAAAGACACGTCAAATAGCTTTGTAGAACAGAAGCTTCCAACCTTAACAACTATTAACTCCTAAATCCTAATTGTGATGATAAAATGAAAAAAACAATAAAATTGACATACCAATGTGGAGAGTACCAAATTGAAATAAAATTCAAGTTGCAGGTTTTGAGGCCTATTTCATTAAACTATAGCACTTGAAGGACATCAAAAGGTAGAATAAGAGTTAACTTGCTGCAATCATATTATTTCAATCAGGACATATCAGAAACAAAAAATCAAATACCCTATTTAAAATTTAACACCATCACCATTCACAGAATTCCAAATCAAACTTTATTCAAGTTATGCAGATCAACCTGACCAAACAAGAAACTAGTGGCCCACAATCTGCACTTCCATTTCATTTCCCTAAACCTATAAAACAAAGTTGGCCATTTAACTGCAAGCTCATTTAAAAAAAAAAAGGGAAAAAAATCATGTTTCCAAACACTATAATTAGATACATAGTCTTTTAACAGAAAAAATGCCGTTCTTCATGTGACTCCAAGTAACCTGTAAATCATAGGATCTTTCAAAAAATCAATAAAAGAATGCTGTTAATATATGTGCATCTAATGCAGCAATAGAATTAAACTTAAGAACTGGCATTTCGTTTGGTCTGGAGTTTTAAGCAAATCATCCTAAAGCTCAGGTCCAAAAATAGTTTAGCTGAAAAAGATATCTTTAATGAAAATTAAAATTAAAAAAAAGAATGATCTTCTCTTCTCCAATATGTCGGAACAATTGGGATTTGCACCCAATTAAATATGGATTTTGGAACTCATCTCCCCCTTCTTTGTATGGCTTATATAATCAATGTATCAACCTCAAGAATGAGAGAGAAGTATGCTTCTTGCAATTTCTTTTCTAAGAAATGCTCATGAATGTGTCAATCTCAAGAATAGGATGTCTCCAATACCACTGACTGGACACTTAACACGAGAGTTTCTATCTTGAAACAATCCTCGTCTCACTCTCACTTTTTTCAAGTGAAAAAATCATGGATTAGCAGCCGATATAAACCTGAAAGGCCGCAAAGATCCATTACCAATTTGTTTCACCCAAATAAAAAGATAGTAAAGAAGATTTCACTGAAGGTCTGCTGCTCCTAAATTGTCTATTTCAATACACCAAAAAGGAGGCCAAAGGCTACATGATATTATTTGGATCCAGTACCATTGTAGGAATCCTCTTTAGAAAAGATGGATTGAAATGAAAAGTTTTCCTTGAAAATAACAGATGTATCTTATCTTCTCCAATTTGCATCACAAGAATCATGCCACAAAGCATTTAGTAGATACTTAACTCTCTTCAATGATTTCTTTCAGTTGAGCTCTTGATAAAATAATACCAACTTAGGCATCAGTTTTATCTACTATTTCACCAAAAGGGTAAGCCAATGGTCAAACAGAGATTTCTTTCATTTACTAAACAGAAAGGAAATGTGCTGAACCACTGATAACTCAATGGTAGGGGTGCTTCACTTGCCAGGGAAAACACGGGGTTGATCCATGGTGGTGAGACCTTTAGTACTCCACTGTTCCAATGTAGCAAAATAATATAATAATTAAATAAGCAAAAAAAAGTTTCCCTTGTGATAATTTAAAAAAAAAATGATTCAATAAACCAAACAACCATATTGATTCTAGAGTCAACAGAATATGTTTATTGCCAATCAATATCATATAATTTTGGCCATGATTACTAAGATTTAATGGCTTGTATGTACTAGATTTATAAATAGTAAACTATAGAAAATGAATGCATGAGGATTATAGACGGAACAGGAAAAAAATTAAAAATCATCCCATATAAACATATGCAGTAGTGAGAGCATCTGCTCATAAAGATCCAAACCTCTGAAAAGAGTGATGGCCACAAAAGAATGCTTCATTGCTTGTGCCATCCAGTGGACCATCCCTATTAACTCACAAGTAGGCACAGGAGAACAAAATGAATGCACAGATCAGATTTGTACAATATAAAAATAAATATAGATACATTAACCCAGATACCTGTTTCTTGAGAAAAACGATGTGCAGATGAGGAGATCTGACATGGGTTGATCACATCAGCCAACAATATGATGTCTAAAATGCCACTGTAAAGGTCTGAGAAAGGTCTTTTTTTTCAAAGCATATAAAGATCCAAATAATTCTAACCGTGTGCCATCTTCAAAACAAAAAAAAAAAGGGATCTCCAATTCAGAAAGATTCATATGTCTGGTCCTGACTTCTTTTTTTTTTTTTTTGGTAGAACTGGTCTTGACATTTTAGATCCATAATGTTGGACTCCAGGTCTGTCTGCAGTCAGGCTCACTCCTTGATGTTTGTCCATCATGTAAGATGGTAACGGAGGATGTTTGCTCTGCTTTGCATGAGGACATCACGCATTGATGGGGATTCTTCTTCCCTTTTTATTATCTTCTATTCAAACTCTTACTATGCAATTTATATCGTGGATCGAGGAGCTCTCCTTTGCTTTTGAGTATTATAGGCCTCTCTGATTATCCGGTCCCTTATCAGAACAATGTTCTAAACCATCTCCAAAGAAGAAAAAAGAGGATGGAAAGCAGTTTTTCTACCAATTGCTCCAGTCTGAGTTTTCATCCCTCTTCTGTTGGTCTTTCCTAGATGATTCGTCATAATATCATTCCAACATCTCTTTCTGATCAATTCTTATATATCTTTTGGATGTGCCACCTAAAATTCATTTCGTCGCAGTTCACAGAATTCATTACTTTTTGGGGATAATAATGCCTTTAGACTTGCATTTGGCTACCTGTGATGTTATTGGATATGTACCACTGGATGTCTACTGACTGCATATTATTTGATGCATGGAATCTCCATAATATACAGATTGGTTCTGAACATTTCCGACTGTAACTGACCGGCATCATGTTAAAACTCAGGGAAAAAGTAAGCTACAAGGAATATTAGACATTACCATCGTCGAATGCAATAGCATTTTTGTATGATTGCTATATATATATATATAAATTTTCTTTACAAGAGACTTGAACTCCTCCACGTGCACACAACACGATATCCCTAACCAACATGCCAGCAGCTGCAGATGTATCATAATTATATTTTATAACTTCTGTTAATAAATCTGTTTCTGTGTTTGTTGAGGACTAAAAAAATTAAAAGCTAGGATAAAAAAAAAATAAAAAGATAATATTTTTGAACAATAACACACTGAAAGCAAAACATCAATATTGACCTCTAGAAATGCCATTGATGTGATAGATTTTGATTCAAAAGCTAGACCGTCCAACCTGACCATCAAAAACAGTTGTCCAAGGCATATGATTACAATGAATAGAAGCAGTTAATTTTTAATTCAAACTACAAAAGTATTTAACTTAGCTGATCTTTGGCATGCATATAATTTGCCTACAAACACAATGACAGCTAATCCTCCCCATATGAGGATGCAGGAATCAAAATTTGAGCCAAGAACACCCCTTCACTGTTTCAACACTCAAGACTACATTCTGAGAGCTCATTCAGATATTGAAACAATTTTGACGGAACATATCATCATTTTGAAAGCCTTATCTTATCTATATTTTGGATCTTCCACTTCTTCACAATTGACCTTAATTAGGAGTAAGTTTTGTTTGTTGCATCTCCACATTCCAACATGTTTCTTATAACTAATTCATAGTCTTTAATGGCCACTCAAATTACAAGGGTCATGCCAATATACCGCCTCAGAAAACATTCTTTGATTTGAATAGCAACCTTTAGAATTCCTCTCATATACTTAATTCCTAATCTATCATTTCCTCTTGTTCTACACATCCATCTTAGCATACACACATTTGACACAAGTGCTTACCCTGGTTGAGACAAATATCAGCACCATCTCAGTAACCACACCAATGAAGCAATGACTCATTGTGCTCTAAAAAAAAATTGAATTATTATTCAGTTCCTTTGCTACAAAAAAAGAATATAATTTACATGCTCTAGTTCCCTCACCAACATGGGAGTTCCACTCATACAACCCAAGCATGTTTTACATTTATCATCATCTCTCTCTCTCTGTCTATTCTAACCAATTAAGATAATTGTAACATTGATAAGAAAAAACACGATGTTTTGGAGGGGCATAAGAGAGACTTTACAGAAGCCCATCCCCATAAGAACTAGGAACAGATAACTGAGTTCTAATGTTCTACAACAACAAAAGAATCACAATGGCAATGTAACAGTGCTTTTTTTTTTTTCATACTACTATAAAAATGCAGTGCCAGCAAGCCCATGATGCAAGAGATTATGAGCAATGTTATCCCTAGCCTGCATCGAACTCACCGACCTGAGCGCATTCTCCGGCACCATCTCATCGTCGACAAGCTCGAATTGGACATCAGGGTCCATCGCCTCGCCCCTCATCTCGCAGATGTTGTGCAGCACGCAGCAAGCCCCGAGCACCACCGGCAGGTCCTGGAGCTTCACCTCAGTCCTCTTCTGCAGGCAGCCCCAGCGCCCCTTGAGACGCGCAAACGCCTCCCTGGAGACGCGCTGTACCTCCCCAATTTTCTCATTGAATGCGTGCTGCGTCCAGGTGAGATGCTGGTGGGCGTAGGGCACCAAGATCCAATCCATGAGAGGGTAACCAGAGCTTCCAACGATCCAGACGCCGTTGAGAAGGCCGCCCATCGCACGCTGGTAGAGAGCCGACTTCTCCAGAATTAGATCGTCCGGCATCGATCCCGGCCACCCGATGCAAACGTCCGTGAACACGCCGCGGGTGTCGACCACGCCCTGGACGGTGATGGAGTAGGAGGTCTTCTGGTTCCGCTCCGTGTGCCGCCGGTTGAAGTAGGCGGCGACGCTGATCTTCGGGGCGATGATCGGGATGTGCGTGGTGTACATGGACCCAACCACGTTCGGAATCCCCGAAACCGCCTCGAATTCGCTCTTGATCTGGCCGAGCGCCGCCTCATCCGCCGGCCACTGGAGGAATTTCGGCATCAAAACCGTCTTAATCGCCGAACAAACCTCCAGCACGAGCTTGTGGCAGGTGGAAATCCCCAAACCGAACCGCTTCGACACCAATCGAAGCGGCTCCCCGGTGGCAAGCCGCCAGATACAGACGGCGACCCGCTGCCGGACGGGAATCGCCGCCCGGAGCATCGTATCCTCCTTCGCGACTGCGGACCCGAGTTCGTCGCAGATCATCTCGAACGTCGCCCTTCCCATCCGGAACGCCCGCCGGAACTCCGACTCCGGGAAGTCCGGGTGGTTGCAGCGGTCCCACCACGCCTTAGACCGGTCCTTCACCCATAGCCGCCGGGGGTGAACGGAAGCAGTGGCTGAAGCCGCCGCCTCCCCGGCCTGGGCCGACTCCTCCTCCACCGCCGCGGAAGCGGCGGCAGCAGCAGCTAGACGGGCGCGCTTCGTCCGGATCCGATCGGACTGATCTAGATCCGAATAGAAACCCTGCAATTGAGAATAGTATTGAAGAGTAGCTTCCGTCTTTCTCTTGTGATTGTCTTGAAAGAGATTCTTCTCCTGCTCTGCTTCTCTTTCCCACTCCTCTTTCTCTGTTTTCTCTTCTTCTTCCAACATAAGTAGAGATGAGATCAATTCAGTCATTGCAGCTTTCTTCTTCTTCCTGATATTTATATCCTTTTCTTCTCCTCCTCCTCCTCTCCTCTTATTATTGTTGTTGTTAGCACTGGTGCCTCCCATTTCAATGCAAGGAAGAGAAGTGAGACCTTGGAAGAAGGTGCTGTCAAAATACGAAAAGTCTTCTTCGCTAGATGAAGTGATTTTCATATACACGAAACGCCTTTAATTACTTGTGTTGCCGCTGATGCTGCTGATGTGAAATGTGTGCGTTGAGTTTGTGTTGTTGAGACTTGAGAGGGTTAGTTATGGGACGACATACAAGCAAGAGATGGGGATATGGAGGAGGGTTTTATTTTTAAAGTAGGGGGGGATTGGTCGGTGTGAACGCGTATTGGGGGGTTTCAGAGAAGAAGCCTTATACCTACAAGCCGCGGAAACGCGGTCTTTCGGGGGGATTAGAGAGATGGTGTGTTTGGAATAGAAAGAAAAAAAGATGAGCAGAGGAGCGGAAAAGTTTGAATATGGTGAGACCGCGTGAGAGGGAATTTCTTCGAGAGAGTGAGAGGAAAGAAGGAATATGTGATTATCTTGCGATTGGGAAATCAAACGAGGGTGGGCTCAAACAAGAAAGTACTGCGAAGGACAGTAAAAGAGTCAAAACACCCCACCCCCACACAACTATACCGACGCGGCACGCGGGTGCGATGTCCTGCTCACGAGCGGTTCACTTCTGTTGAAGTGGACTGAGATGCAGACGCGTGTGCTGTGTGATGTTACGGTGGGTGCTTCTTTGTGGGGACTTGTGGGGTTTTAGATGTTAAAACGTGTTATTGGTCCATGATATGAGTTGAATAGACAGCTTGATTTTGTTAGCTGGCCTTCTCGTCTTGTTTTATTGAATTGAATTGTTGATGAGTGATGACCCCAACTTAATATCAAAAGAAATGGAAATTCTACTGCTCCGCTACTCGGCAAGATGTTGTTTGGTTATATTTCTTTAAAATAACCTCGTGCGAGTGACGAGAGACTCCATCGAGCCTACCAGACTTTACCATTTCAAGAAGGTTTAAGGAAACGCTTTTTTTTTTTTTTTTTTTTTTTTTTTTTTTTTTGCTCTGGGTAGGTAGATTGTAAGGTCTATTAGATGTTTTCAGCGATTAAAAAAAATAACTATTAGCTGTTGCTGAGGATGAAAAGCAAGATAAAAGTTTGCATCTCAGCTAGCTAGTTAGGGTAAGTTAGTTTAAATCTCGAATGTAGTAAATAGGAGAAGAAAATAAAATAAGTGATGATAACTAGGTTTTTACTAAAACCATCATCAAATATTACTATAGCTTTAAAAGCATCCTTATATACTCAACCTCCTTCTTGTGATATCGAGACTTGATTTGACAGGACACGTTGAAGTATTTTGAGGTTAATTCAATCATTTTTCTGTGACATTGAGACTTGATTTCGCAACATCAAGACTTGGTTTGGCATGGCACAATGAAGTATTTCGAAGTTAGTTCAATCACTTTCTCACGACATCAATACTTGATTTGGAATGGCACGTTGAAGTATTTCGAGGTTAGTTCAACTCTTTTCTCACGACATTGAGATTTAATTTCGCGATCGGGACTTGATTTGGCACATTGAAATATTTCGAGACTAGTTCAACTCCTTTCTCGAGACATCGAAACTTGATTTGGCGCATTGAAGTATTTTTAAGTTAGTTTTTTTTCTTTTTTAATTCTCGAACTTGCTAGTTGATTTTTTTTTTCTTTTCTCATTAGCCTTTAGATTTGCTCTTTCAGAAGCCTGTAATTTGAAGATCGAGACAAAAACGAAAAATCAACTAAGGAGTTTGAGAATTGAAAAAAAAAAATTAACCTAAAAAATACTGCAATGCGCCAAGTCAAATCTCAATGTCGCTAGAAAGATGTTGAACTAACCTCGAAATACTTCAATATGCCCTGCCAAATAAAATATTGGTGTCGCAAAATCAAATCTCAATGTGGCAAGAAAGGGGTTGGAGGGGCAATTTGGTCCGAAAAAAACCAGAGCATGCTATATAAGAAGCTTTTTGGTATTACACGTATTTAAGGATGTTTTTTTTTTATGTATATGGTTATTTAAGGATGTTTTTGGTTAAAACCCCAATAATTAATGTAGCAAAAAGAAAGAAGAAAATAAAAGGTAATAATAAAGGGCCAAGCAGTAGTTGGGAGTCCCCTTCTCCCCAGGTGTCTATTGTTCAATCTTTTGGTCCTCTCATTTACACATGCAAGCCAGTCATTCTGATCCCAATGCTCGGACACCTTGTCTAGTTAAAAAAATACAGGGTGAAATTATAAGTTCACTTACAAATGGCTAATTTTTGAATCCTCCTATATCTAAGTAGGCAACAAGCTTCGTTCTCTCTCTCCCATATGTTCCATTTTCAAAGTAAATAAATAGAGAGCATCATCCCCACCACAAAAAAGAAAAATATACAGAGCATCAAACTCTCAAAGCCATAGGCATGCCAAAAGTAAAATAGTCAGTATTGTCATGTAATGGTAGAGTCATGGTAGAGTCATACTTCAAAACTGTCCGGGGATTTGTCAACTTGGATTGATTGTGTCCTAAAAGAAAAAGTATTATTCATCGAAACCAACTAAGAGCAAATCAATTGTGTTGACTATTTCATACATGGATGTATTTTGTCAACGTCTCGAAACCTTAGATCTAATGCCTAATCATAATTATGAACTTAGAAGATTTGTATCCACACGAGTGATCTAAAAGTAGGAATGATCTCGCCCTACCCGCCAAGCAAAACATGAATTGAGTTCCACTAATTGAGGTAAACCCAATTCCCTTTCCCTCCTCACAAAAAGATAGGTCTGTCCTAATTTTTTTTTTTTTTTTTGGGTTAAGATAAGTTGGTATTTCATTCAATAAAACATAAAATACAATTGAAGGAGTAACTATAGGGTTGTAAATGGGTCGGGTCCTTTAATGAACATGTGAAACCGGATTCGGACCCGGAACCGTTTCGGAACCAGGTTCTTGACTCTGGAACTGGAACCAGAACCATATATGGGACGGGTCCTGATTCGGGTTCAGATCTAAATAAATAATGATATTGAAAAAAAATATAGTTTTTATGAGAGATTTTTAAAAATTTAGGTTATATGTTGGGTCACGGGTCCACAGGACTGAATGAAGGTGGAACCAGATCTGGACCCATTTACTTATCAAACCTAGATAAATACCAAAGCCAGTTTTCAACTGGCCAATTGATGAGTCCTGAAGAATACACATTTTGGACCATTTTAAGAGCTTATTGATATTAAAGAGCTTTATTTAGTGACAAATCATGTTTTTATGCATTTAGGGTCCATTGTAGTGCATTTATGCATAATTTGCTCAAAAATCACACTTTTTGCATAAATTCATGAAACCTACCATTTTTGGAAATTTATTTTTGGAAAGTCAATTACTTTGGGTGCATCAAGTAGGGTATCATGCATCGTCCATTTAAGTTCCTTACATGAAATTATTCTTGAATCAATTTGTTTTAATTTGTGTAGGAGAAATCAAGAATGAGACCCACATTGGTGAAATTTGAGAGAGATCAAGGGTAGGACATCTTTCAAGGTGGACCCACATATCTTGGTATTTTTGGAGAGTTTGAAAAGTCAACAATGGAAAGCTAGATTTGTAATTTCAAGATCAAGAAAGGAAATTTCAGATTTGGTAAGATCTAATTCTTACTAAATTTGAAAACTTAAAAATCAAGAAAGAAATTCAAGAAAGGAAAGTGTACTAAAAGAGTTGACTAATCAATCAAAGAAACTTGGAAGCAAACCAAAAAGAGAAGGAGAGTCAAGAAACAAGGAAAGAAAGATCTCAAGATCCCTTTGGACGTCCACATGGGTCCCACACATCCCATTGCACAACTATCATTCCATATGTGCACAATTATTTTCGGATTTTTTAGAGGAAGCAGTATTAAATTGGTTATAACTCTTAATCCAGCCATTGGATTGGTGCAATCCATACACCGTTGGAAAGTTCTTTTCGAGTAGATATCTTTAGAATCCAAGATTATGCCAATCGGAGCTAAAACAAGGAAGATATTGCCTCTGAAAGTTAGTGCTATAATTTCTACTCGGGATTGCAATTTTGCACATGGAAAGCACCAAAAATCTCTCACTTACCTTGCTATTTCTTTGAAAACTTGTTGGCCAAGGAAGGGACTTGCCATACAAAGAAGATTGCATGCTACAAACTTGGAGAAAAGAAGGAAAGAAAGAGAACAAAAATTTATAAATTGAAGGCATAAGCCTCGCTCTCCTCTCATGGGAAGATAGACAAACTCTCTCTAGAATTACTACTACACTCCATATTCTTCCTCTCTCTTTCTCTTCATTTGAGTCCTCAAGGAGATTTGGCCGGAAATCACTCTACATACACCCTTGGGTTTTTCATCTAGAAGAGGCTTCTCATCCTAGTATGTTATTGTCATTGTTTATTTTTTTTATTTCTTATGTATGCATATTAGTAAAATTGTTTCTTACTCTTTCAATTTTTCTTTCTTGTCCTTGGGTGATTGGTGTTTTTTTATGTTTCTTTTCTTGTTGGTGTTTGGACTGACGACCCAAAGGCCCTAAGAGCATGATTCAAATTATGACCCCGCTTAGAAAAGAATTTTGAAAGAGGAGAATACACTTCCACACATTTAAATTTATGTTCTTCCACACATTTAAGTTTCTGTTAAAACCACACATTTAAATTCTTGAACTTTTGTTTATTATCTTTATTTTTATGATCAATTCAATTTTATGTTTATTTTATGCATAGTTTATGGTTGAAACTAATTAGCATTGCATGCACATTCATATTGGTGGAGTTTAGACATGTTTAAATTGTTGGAATCGGAGTTTTAAATTGAATAAGCAAGAAAAATCAGATATTTGAGTCAATGATCTCGGCCAAATAATTTTTGGAAATTCGGATCCCAATATAAAGTACATCATTCAGCACATTGTTGCAGGAATTTCTGGACATATTTTGTGTAAAAAGTTTGCGATTAGAAACCTGATCAAAACACATTATTTTTCGATGAAATTTGGAGAAATTAAAGTTTGATCAGTGTATTTTCAAACCCCAGAATTTCAAGAAAAAATAATTTTGGAAAGATAGTGAACCAGTGGCTCAAACATGGTTGGTCGGACCCACCTGTGTGCAGAATTTCTGCACAGTTTTTTTTTAGGTCATGTTCATACACTCATATTTCATTCGTTTTAATTCGTTTTTAACTTTCGTTTTTTTTATTTGATTCATGCATCATTGTAGTTTAAAACTCAGCCATTAAACTCAGTTTTAGGTTGCATTAAATTAGGAAAAATCATACATAAAAACAGCCCTGCATACTAGTTTTTCAGACTTATAATTTTTCAGCATCTCATGGCATACATTGCATTACTAACTTTCTAACTTAGGTTTCTTTTGTTTCTAATTTAGTTTTTTTTTTCTGTACTTTTTATTATTGATGTTTTAACTTGTGTTTTCTTTTGTAGCAATTTTAGTTTTTATTTTAGGATTTTTAGATTTATGAAGTTTTTGGATTGTACTTAATTTAATTTTTGGAAAGTATGAATGATGAATGCACTTTTCTAGATTTTAGGGTAAAATTAGATTTTATTTAGGGTAGGTACAAGTTGAGAAGAAATCTTAGTTTACATTGCTCCCTGTGGATCGACCTAGTTTCACCAGTTTATTACTATATCGCGACTCTATACTTGGCGCTCACGAGCACGGATACCTGTAGATAATCAGAAAATGGGACCCATTTATATCCCCGATTAACTACATATATTGGGTCCGTCCTAAATTGCTCAATCCAAATCCCACTCCAAACTTCCAATGAACAGGTGCACCGACACTCTGACAGAATAACGAAAATAGTAACCAACTATAAGTAGATCGGAAATAATTACGTATGTCAGTCATAAATATCGCTTAGATCAAGTTATATTTGGCAGCGTACGGATTCATCTACATTTCATGTTTGGAAAGGGATCCCAATCAGGGGTGTCACAAGGAATTGATATGTCACAATTCTCTTAAAAAAAAAAAAAATCCTCTTTTGCATGTTGCACCCACTTCCCCGTTTGGACCAAACAGCTATCTGGTTTGGCTGAGGGGTTTGAAATAATAAAATATGTGATCAGCCATTGCAAGGGGGTTTAATGTTTATCCGCCTAATCTCTTCTATATTTTCCTTCATCAAGATTTCCAATAAAAAGTTTTCCGAAATGAAAGAGGATGCAAAACATGTCTGTGCTCGTTCATGGCCATGTTTAACCTGAAACTCACACACAATTCATAGTCTTACCTTTCTATCTAGTGGCATCGACTGGAGCATTTTTATTGTTTCAAAACTACTATCCATCACCAATTTACTAGTAACCAAATGATGAGTAAGTTGGAAAACTCATTACTTGACTCGTACAACGCAAAAAGATTCATTATTTGAATAAAGTTAAAGCAGAGATTTGGGAGAGTGATGCTTTTTTAAAAATAATTTCAAAAATATGTAAGAATGAATCCATTACTTATAAAGTCTAAAAAATACATTGATCTACATGATTCATAATAATCAATTTAAATTAATAAATTTATATATGCAAGAAAATGTATTACAATAAGGAGAATAAAAATATATTACATATTATATAATTTGTTAGTCCAAATACCGGATATAAAGGATCAGATATGAGCTTCAAATTACATCTTAGTAATCATTTTTAAATTATTGACTCTTAACCTCATGCATAATTACTTATAAATGAACTTTAATTATTTTAAAATTATTTTTTTCCAATTAAATGATTTGGAATGCAAATAACTTATTAAAATGAGATAAATTGACAGAGTTTTTCCTATTCTTTACTCAGTCCTTTGTCAAAACAAGATGACTCGGGAAAGTCAAAAGTCAACTCGAAGAGTTTCTCAACCAACGTCTCTCTGTCCATAGAAACAATCAAGGGTTAGGTTGAGAAGGGTGTGTTTGTGTGCAAGTGTCCGTCATTGTAATTTTTAAATATATTACATATTATATAATTTGTTAGCCCAAATATCAAATATAAAAGATCAAATATAAGCTTTAAATTATATTCCGATTATCATTTTTAAATTACTTACTCCCAATCTCATGCATAATTACTTATAAATAAAATCTAATTATTTTAAGATTAAATTTGCCCTCGCATCTCAAGCTTTTTTTTTTTTTGGTTAAAAGAACTAAATTTAGATTGCTTGGTGCAAATCACGATCATAAGTTGGGATGAACCAAGCAATCTAAAACTTGGAGCTTTGTCCATCTAAAACACATGCTGTGCTGCTCATTTTTCGTCTGCATTATTGATGTCTCAACTCAATTTCTTATTATTCCTATATCCGATGATTCTGGGGGCATCTAATGAGATCATGGGGCGGAAATCAACGAGCTGTGGACCCCAGTTTTTTACTAACCTGCCGCATTAATTGACAACAGTGCATCATACATGTCGGTGCCATTGACCATAGGAAAGGAATGTTTGGGGTTTGGCTCTGAAGTCTGATTTCAGTCTTCCACATGGTCAAATTTTTTGGTAGCCTAAATGTGAAACAGCAAACAGCCCAAGTTTTACCATCAGCCCAAAAATGAATACAATCTACCAATTCAATGCTAGCTATCAAATTTTACCATCAGCCCAAAAATGAATACAATCTACCAATTCAATGCTAGCTATCAAATTTCACTCATGTGCCTTCTTCTTCTTCTTCTGTTTTTAAATGGAAAAGTATACTTGGACCGACCCTGGGGACCGAATCCCGGCCCGGTCCCCAGGGAGGACCGTTGGATCCCATGCCTATGGGGACCGGGCCGGGATTCGGTCTCCAGGTCGGTCCAAGAAGTAGGGTTCTAAATAAATACTCCCATATACACATAAACTCACCATCAGCACTACACACAACGAGACTTGCATATAAAGTACTTGTACATATACAACGAGGTCAAAGTTGAATGGTGGATGGGTAAACCTCATTGTCTGTCGCTGCAGGTCATAACCCATCAGTGTGAGCCCACACATTCTTTAATTAATGTACAGTTGGAATCTTGATGCCAAACATTTTTATAGGATGTGTCCCATCAAGTTGAGTCAAAATTCAATGGTCTTTCTCAGGTGGGAACGCTGCCTCCGGCCCTTGTTTGTTGGGGGTGTAAAAAAAAATCCGTCCGTCAGTAAAACTAATTGTTCCGATTTGATTCTCAGATTTTTAACCGATTTAAAGATAAATAAATCTGTGACGGATTGAAAATTTTGTAATCCATTAGCAACGAATCGGTGACGAATTTCACCCTTAATCCACGGATTCAATTCAATCCGATCCGTTGACATAAAATATAAATAAAAAAAATTTAAGGGGTCTAAATATAAGTTAAGATGTCTAAATATAAAATAAATTTTTTTTAAGGGGTCAAATATAATTTTTTTTTACAACATTTTTGATAACTTTCTTTTAACATTAGATTGAATGGATTAATCCAATCCAATCCGGTCCTCCACGGATCGAATCGGTTTTTTACAGTCACGGATTGGTGACGGATTTCAAATCCATCAACCCATAGATAACGGATTGGTGACTGATTTGGCCCAATCCGCACCAATTCGATCCGTGGACACCCCTATCTGTTTGTATCTGTTGTTTATCTTTCATAAAAAAAAAAAACATTCCCAAGTAAAAACTGATTCTTTGTTGTGCCGTTTCAATATATTTCAGTAATTTAGGTGAAATAATTTTCTTCTTCTTTTCTTTACAAAAATTCAAGCTTATGTACCTCAAACATGCCACACATGTCGCTAACCAGTTCAACAACAATTGAAGACTTCAAACCCAAGGGATTAAAACCCATTTTCTAATAGTATTGCTCTACCAATGATCCATCAATTTGGATAAAATGCCACTAATGGGTGAAGTTTGATTCTAACTAGCATCTGCACTAGGTTTTTATAAAATAAAATTATAATCGTTAAGGGCTCATTTATTTGCAATATAGAATTCAATACATGAGAATTAATAACCAAATAGCCTCCAACAAAAGATAACTAAAGAGATGAGGGGTGAAAAATATAAATGGGACCTTGATTTCCTAATATTAGAATTGCTAAGTGATAGCTAAGCACTCATTTTCAAACTCGATCACCTTAATTCATTCTCCAAAGAGAAATTATTCGACTTTCATTTTTTAATATTCATATTTGTTACTTCAATTTTAACTACTTCTACAAATACAGATTATTCATTGAAGCCCCAAGTTCATCACAGATTTATTACTGGCTGACTGTGCATTGTGAAGTCATGAAGAGAAGAATCTAAGCACTATTTCTTTTTATGACGTAGACACATGCAAATATGAGATAGCCACAAAGTGGTGTGGGGTCATCGTGGGAAAAGCATGCCTCGAAATTACATCACACTACTCGGCTGCTTAGCTAGGAATGACGCAATGGATGACTCATACAGCATTATCCTTCTCCATCATTCAACGCGGCCATAGCAAAATCAGACAAAATCAATTTGACTTCAATTTCATGTCCTATTATTTGTCACGTCACGTCCTGCAAAAGGATTTGTATCAACAAAAGACCGAAAGAGGGACAAGAAACCATGGCCATGAAGACAAAAACAGGAAAGAGGGCGCGGCTATTGACCGTGTGCATCACATGAGATGACCATTGTAGAGATCTGATGTTGAATTTTGAGCAATAACGTTTTTCTTTTTCAAATCTCAGATTTGTCATTTATCGACCATTGATCATCATTCATGATCCAAGTTGAATCTTGGGCAATGATATTTTTTTTTGAGATTTCAAACTTGTCATTTTTGGGGTCCCACTGTATGCATGTTGATTAGAGGAGTAAAGATGAAAGATCTGTGAATATATATTTATATATGATGTATTAGTTTAGTCCTTATGATTACAACCTTTGACTTTGGGGTTTTAAGCATATGTACTTGCATTAAGATAAGCCCCATAAGAATTCTTAGCTTGGAAGCTTGCAAATGGGTCTTTTTAGTCTCTGCAAAAGTATGATTTCGACATTCTATCTCGCGCTCCCGCATCAACTTTTGCCATCTACAAACATTCATTATCAACAACTAAGGCTGCATCAATTTTTGTCCTCAATAAACATTCTTATTAACCATTAAGGCCAAACTAGCATCAACCTCTAGGGCACATTTGTATAGTCTAATTTTCCTGAATATGAAATGTCATTTTCTCTTTTAGTCACCCATCTCTGTTTGAAGCAATCTAAATTATTGCAGCAAATTACTAAGTTAAAGTGTTTTTCAATACTAATAGAGAAACAAGAGTCCAACCCCTCCTCGAACGAAATATGTTTTTGTGTGAGGAATGCTACTTCTATCTTCCTCGGTTGTGCACAAAAATGCCCGTAAAATTTGTTTGTGAAATGTGTCGAATTATGTTTCACATTCACTTAACACCCTAGCAATTAACTCGACCTTTTTTTCTTGAAGTCAAGGATACCTCTTTCCAATTTGGGGAATGGATATCAAATTTTGAATTGTGATAATTCATGAGTTAGGAGATAGTATTTGTGAAAATACCGAATTGCCTTAAGATGGGCTCTACAGCCTAAAAAACAAATGATGGGGCAAAAGTGAAAGTTTTTAAAATGAGGAGTTTTTGAAGATTTCTCATTAAAAATGCTTTTGCAGGAATGTAAATGATAGGGTTTTGTATGTTCATGGTAGACCTGAATCCGATTTATTTTATATACCTTTGCTCAACTAAATGACTAAAATGTAATAAAATATTATTATATAATGGCCTGTTGGCAGCCAGAATCAAAATAGTTGGGTGGGTTGGCATAAATTTAAAAAAACCTGCTAGATTCAGAAAAATAGTTTCCTAAGTCTGCCACTGCTACTAACATTTCCATGCTTTAGTAAGAGGTCAAACATAGCACATCTACTAGAAAAATGGGCCACACCTTTTACAAAATAATGAACTATTTGTAAAAGAAAGCAAGAAATACATACTAATAAGTAAATTATTCATTATATTGATCGATATTTTTGCTTCTACATATGAGCCCATTTATGTTCAATTCAGTCCCTTCACAATTCCTACCCTCTTTTAATGGGTGTTAATATTAGTTTGACATTGATATCAAATTAGTTATCATTGAATTTTGTCATTAATAATTATTTATATGTGATTATCGAGATTTAGAAGCTAGAATTAAGGGCTAGGATGGATGGATATTGAAGAGACGCTTTTTTTTTTTTTAATAACAGAGGGTGTCCCAACCCTTTGGGTCACACCAATCTCTATGGGCCCAGGGAGAGCCGGGTAAATCTCATGTGGCCCCAGTGTGGTAGTACAGTTTTGAACCCTCAACCTTCGAGAGCAAACTATGGTTATCGGCTAATTGAGCTACCCCTCGGGGCTGAAGAGACGCTTAATCCATTGCTAACTCATTCATCTATATGCCTTCTTAATTGTCATGCATTTGATTGGAGCCATAAAAGAGGGGGTGTTCTTTATAGGGGGAAAACACATGCTCTCTTACTACTAAATTTCAGGAGACAATGGCATATATCATGCTGTTTAGTATCTATATTCATGACACTGGAGTTTGAAAAAAAGAAGAAGATATTTTCAGCATAGAAATGATGTCAGCCTTTAAGTTTCTTGAGACTTTAAGAGTTATTTTGCATACATGCTTGAAATTGAAGATGATTAACAATCTCCACTGAAGATGAATACTATACTAATGGCACCTAAAAAAAATAAAAAACAAACAAACAAACGATGCCTCAAGTCAACTGCATGCCTTCTTTTCCCTCTGATCAATATGTCCAAAATATAAGCTTGTGTTGTCTTAGTTCCACCCTCGTCTCTATTCCATTTCCATTCGTGGGCAGTGTTATTATTATTATTTTTTGTACCCAGCTTAGGGGGGCTGAGTCCAAGGTGAGGGAACCCACAGGTGAGGAAAGTAGACCGCGAGTGAAGTAATATAGCTCTCAAATGAGGAAACGTGGCATGCCCCTGATTTGAAACCCTGGACAGCTAGAACCAACGCCTCTTACCAATGAGGTAAGAGGTCGTTCTTGTGGGCAGCTTTATCTTAAAAACACAAATTTTATGGATTAATAGACTTTAATATACTTCCATTTCTTTCTTGGGTGTATTGTACTGCCCATTCCTTTGCATTCTGAACAGCTATTTATGTGAATTAATGCTTATATTAAAAGATCTGGGTTATGTACCCTGATAATATAGTTAATCAGCTTGTAAGTGCAACTTGGGCTGGCCCAAAGCTTAAGCCCACATGAAACACAATTTGTTTTAAGCTTGTTGGAGCTCAGGCTTAGGCATAAGGTTCCTGAATCATATACATATCCAGAATGTTTTGGAGAGGTGTCTCTATAATAGAATTCTGGGAGAGGTAACTATTTCGGCCACCTGGGATTGGCTCTCAACCCAATTTCACACTTACTGGACCTAGGGATGGCAAAATCTGACCCAGTCTGAACCTGAACAACATAGCCCGCCTTGCAATATATACAGGTCATTCATGGATCAAAACAAATTAGACCTTCAATTAAATTGGTCGGGTTAGGGTCAATTTGTTCAACTCGCATAACCTGGCTAACCCATTTAAATTAGTTGGTTTAGTGCCTATATGCTTACTAAACTCATTCAAACAAGTTGGTGATTTAGCATTTCGGTGCTTAGAGTAGTTTGTTTTATATGAAATGAGCCGAGCATTTGTTGGACTTTTTTTTAGTCTACAACTTAATACAAATGTAACTTAATATTTGAAATGGATTGGGTTTAGGCAAAGCTTCTATAGGTTGGGCTAGGTTAAATAGGTTGACCAATATTGAATGCAAACTCTGCGGGTAAGGTTACTTGACCCGTTTTAAAAGGAGTCGAATATGGGTTGGACTTCAACTCATAGATACACTCCGTCAACCCGACCCGACCATATTGTTGCCCATAGTTGGACCTCCATCTTTGCTAGATTAAAATTTAGAAAAAAGTGGCTACTAACCAGCAGGGGTGGCCATATCCCCTCTTTCCCCTATTTTTCAAATTTTGGGAATAACTTGTTTGACAACTCTATTAATAGAGTCAAGTCAAGTAAAGCCCCAATTTCTCAAAAAAAAGTCTCATTAAAAGCACTTTAATCCAAATTTTCCACCATATTTTTAAAAAGAATAAAAAATAAAAAAAGTAACCTCATTTCTCCACTAAAAGACAAAAAAAAACTCTACAATCAATACAAAAAGTTGAAAAGATTACATAATAAACAACTAAAAAATAAAATACCACCATAATCCACTTATATTTTATTATTTCTACAAAATAATCTCTACTTCACTCAACTCCATTAATAAAGCCCCCAAACAGAAGAGCCTATTTGTTTAGCATGTCGGCTATTGCCTCTCTTGCTTTTGAAATTCTTTGTTTTGTTTACAAAACCCCGGATATGTAGGAGTTTTTTTCTTAGCCTGCAAAACTTTCCAAATATTCAGATACTTGATTATTGAATTGCTCGAAGGCCCTTGAGCATTTGTAAATTAAGCTGGGTGATAGGATTTGGAATTTTAAATATCCCTTGGATAGGAATTCTTAGTTTTTTCGGTTTGCCACTTAAATACAGCGTTCGGGCCTATTTTTTTACTAGAATCCAAAGAAACTTTATCTGAAGAATTAGTAACTTCTTCAAAAACTGTCCCTCATGTGGAATTCCTGAATCCTCCTTTGTAATGGAGCATCCATAAATTCTAATACAAAAAATAAAGAGGTTGGAATTCCATAATTCTAAAGGTCGTTTGAAACTTTTTGGGTGACTAGAATTCTAAGATTCTAATAAATAAACATTGCACTTATAAATACCGGGGAAAAACCATCATATCATGTTCATAAAATTCAAATATACCAAATTCTTGTAAAAGAACAGTCCCTTAATAGTTGAGATAGATTGAGTTTGAGCCAAGCTTCTACAAGTTGAGTTAGGTTTTACTGCATTGAATTATCGTTGAGCATTGAAGTTATTTTATTCATTTAACAAAATGTTTAAGTACAATTGGACTTTAACTTGTAAACCCAACCCATTCTAGCCCAGCCCGACCCAATTATCACCTACCAATTAGGGCTGGTAATAGGGCAGGCAGGTTGGTGTCTAGCCCTGCTGATTCCATACCCACCCCGCGACCTGCTATTGAACTCCATACTCGCCCTACCCCATGTGTGATGGGTTGGGTTAGGTGTACATTCATTGTATGAAATGTAACATCACTAATATATTTAAAGAAACCGGTCTTTTGAGGACTGTATTTATGATCTGCATAGTTTGGAACGCCCATCTTATGATCCATTCAAATTGACCATACATTCACAACCCCTTTATAGGCACCAAATTCCATAAATTTACATAAATTCGGATGAACTAGACCGTTGGATTGATGGTCAATTTTTCTTGTTTAATATATAGCCGTTAAACTTATGGACCATGGACGAAGGGGTTATAGGTATTAGATTGACTTCAAATTTGATATGCAGGTTGGCCCCACTTGGATCTTTTGGTCCCCCTCTGTGGGATCTCACGGTGGGCCCCACTAGGAGGTCTGCACTATAAGTTGTAAGGGCGGCCTGGTTCCCATATTAAAATACTAATTTTATGGATATTAAAAAAATTAATAAAGCAATAGTAAGCCACCTCAAAAATGTGAAAAATTAAATTACTTTAACTCACTGTGTTCCAACTCAATCGACACAAAATTTTTAATTCAACTTAAACCCCAACTCAATCAACCACAGAAGAATTTCCAATTCAACTTAAATTCCAATTCTATCAACTACAAAAGATTTTCAATCTAACTTTACATCCACATATAAGTTGAAAAAACACCCTACGACAATATATTAGCCATGAAATCTCAACTTAATTGACCACATAACATTTTCAATTGATCTCAAATCCCAACTCAATCAACCCAATCAATAACTAATGGGTTTTAATCCGTATATCCAAACCCGTAGCCGAACTAGTAAAAACATCAACCAAACTCACTTCTAATAGGAGCGGATAGGGTTGGATCCCGTTTAAACTCGACCCATTCCCGCCCATGTTCATTGGACTTCCATTATTACTAGATTGAACTTATATAAAATAAAATTAAAAAAAATAAAAATAAAAACGAGCGAGGGGTGGCCGTACATAATTACACCTCGTACTCTTCAAATTTTGGAAAACCCTAGAGCCATTTTGTTAGCATGTCAGCGTCCATCTCTCTAGCTTTTGAAATTCTCTACTTTGAGCCTCCGGATGGTCAATATTACTGACTTAGGATGGCTAAGAATTATTTTTTAATCAGAAATATTTAGTTGAGAACTATTCTCATATAATATATGAGAACTTTTTTGTGGGGTCCAATTGTATGCCCCATTTGGGGATGAGACTAAGGGGGATGGAAAGATCTATGTGAGACCACCTCAAATATCAAGTTTGACTCCAAACCTATATCCCTAACCCCTTCATCCGTGGTCCATAAGTTTAATGACTTTATATTCAAAAAAATATTCTACTCTCAATCCAACAATTCAGTCCATTCAAATAAATGTCAATCTTTAAGATTAGTGATAATCAGGAAATTTCCTATTGAATGCTGAATTTAGATGAATTGCTAATTAGATCCAGAAAAAAGTTCTCGTACAATAGTTATCACTAAAATATTTTCTTTTTTCAATGTATGCCCTCCCAGGAATTTCTTACATAGGGGACCAAATCCCACCGACGACTATGAGTGAGAGGGGAACCTCCACCTGGCAGGATTTAGGAAATGGGATTGAATTTGAAACTACTTTGATCATGAATGGCTGGCACTGCATTTAAAAATTAAAGCTGACCATGAATGTGACTGCATTTGGACCCCACCAGAACTGGGTTAACTAAACCGACCTTATCTGGGGCCAGTTGCAGCAGCCGCCCGCCCAACTTGACTTGACTTGACTACACTTTATAAAAATATAGGGAGGAAAATTGCTATCATATTACAGTCAATCATTTTTAATTCCACAAATGGGTCCCACCTATAATCAATCCAGTCCATTCAAAGACACCTGTACTCTTGGAATTAGCACTAGCTCTAATTTCAAACTACGATACAACATTATCAGCCGTTGGATTATATGATCAAAAATCTTGAATGATATGTGGCCATCAAACTTGAATGTTGTTAAAAAAACGAAGACTAACTTGATTTGATCAAACTGATATTGAGCACATCTCCAATCCACAGCCAAATGTATCATCTCCTTCATTCTCTGATGGCCATGCATCCAGGTGGGGCCCACTTGAGGGAGGCCTTTCTTTTAACTTAAAGACGCCTAGTGCTGTATTTTGCGAGTCATTGACATTTCTTGCTGGCTTCCTTTTTTTTAAGGGAAAATTTCAAATAAGTGTTTAAATTTTTGCTTTATTTTAAAAAAGGACACAAGTTTTAAAACTTTTCAAATTAGTCCCTATATTTTTATGAAATTTTTAATTAAAGACATTCATCTATTTAAAGCTATTTTTCGACAACTTTTTTTTAAAATAATTTTAAAATATCCAAATCATCCTTCACTGAAATAAAACCCTTCTTTACTTCCTCTATATTTTCTTCATTTTTCTTACTGACAACCTTGTAGTGATTGAAAAAAACTAACATTTTTACAGATGTCGACTAAATGTAGTGGCTGTCAAAATCATGTCATGGCTTTAACTGAAGGTGCTTTAGATATTTTTAAAAAATTGAGAGAAAATGTCATAAAAATATATATTTAAATGACCAGATGACCTTATTTTAAGTTTTATTGAAAAACCTAGGGACTAATTTAAAAAGTTTTAAAACTTGTGTACTTTTTTGAAATAAGGCAAAAACCCATGGCCTTTTTTAAAAATTTCCCTTTTTGTAATTATATCTGCCATTCTGGTTACGGAGAAGGAGGGAGAGAAGGAGAAGACTCGTTTCCTCGTTTTTTTTGTACCAACTTCCTCTGAATTTCCATTTCTTCTACTTAGATTCTTCAATTGCACGCGAGGTGTTTGATGAAATGTCCAGCAGCAACGACGGCCCGAAGGAGATGACGACCGTGGCCGTTGCAGTCAGCCGCGCGGACAGCAGCCGCAGCCGACGCGCCGTTCGTTGGGCCGTGAAGAACCTCATGCCTCAAGCAGACCGCTTCCTTCTCATCCATGTCGCTCCTCTCGTCACTTCCATCCCCACCCCATGTACTCTCTTTCTCTTTCTCCTGTTTTCTTCAGCTTTCTTTTTAAGCTCCGTGATTCTATTCACAAATGGTTGGTTTTTTAGTTTGGATCGTGGGGGACTTCAATTGCTCAGGTTGAGCGTTTGTGGTAGGAGCCGAGGAGGAATTCTTCCTATAAATGTTGACAGAGGGGCTTTGATAGTAGCGGTTTTTTTTAATTTTTTATTAGGGGTTGTTTGGGCGTGGAGAGATTTGGTGGAGGAAAGTAGCTATAATTCTCAATGTTCTTCACCTTTTCCCATCTAAGTAAGATGACAAATGCTACTTGGGAGTTGGGACCTCTCTTTTTGTTTTTGATTTTTAGTGGAATTTTGTGGGATTCATCAAACAGCCAACTAGAACTTGAAACATTACTTTGAAACAAGTAGAGTGGCCCAATACACACCCCCCCCCCCCCCCCCCCCCCCCCCCCCCCCCCCCATAGCCTTGTCTAATTCTGAAGTTTTCAAGAAAAAAATAAGTGTAAATTCTATCTTTCTTATGATGCACTAAAACCATGAGGAATCATCGTTTGTGTGAAAGTCTTGACCTTGGGCAGTGGTAATTACCCATTAATCAGATAGACCGTTGGATGTTGACAAGAGTCCTTAACACACTCGAGTAAGCTTTAGCTTAAAAAAAAAAAAACTATGGATTATGCAGCGTGCAGCTTGGAAATGTCCCCTATCACCACCTAGATTAGATGGTCAATTAGATTCAAAATGGACAGTGCTATCGTTGTTGTTTTGGCTGCTATTTTGTACACGGAGCCTGTAGTCCAGTTGGATGGTGCACATTCTCTCAGCCATGGCTGTGGGTTTGATTCATGTTAAAAATTGATGAAGGTCAGAAATTTGAATGATGCTTTGTATTGTAATAATGTAATAGTAGGGCTTTAAAAAACATTTACTAGAATGGCTACTAGTTCCACAAACCAATGCACAGCGGAAGTAAAGACCAAATAAAACTAGCAATCTAATCTACTAAACACACACCACAAGGCAGACACAATTTTTACGTGGAAAGTGGAAACCCTATCCAGAGAGAAAAACCATGATTAGGAAAACCAATCACTGTTGAACAGTTACAAGATATACTCACAGCAACCTTTCCCAGTCGGTACGTCGACCTAAGGACTGTAGTTGTTCTTGTACAACTCCTCGCTGCCACGACTACTCGCCGCGCACCTCCCCGTACTTGATCCTCCAACAACACCTTGAGAACAAGATGCTCAAACATTCTACAACAAAACCTTCTAGAGATGATGACTCTAGAGAACAAGGAATCTCTCTTAGGGTTTTCTCACCTTAAAACAAGAGAGAGCAACTTCTTGTCTTGCTTAGGGTTGAGAGAATCACCCTTTATATATCCCCAAAATCGTGCAAGAGTCTTCTAATTATATCCCAATCAGAATAGCAATGAAACTCAAACTAGGAGTTTGAAACGTGCTGGGGTTCTTTCTCAGGCTTGCTATAGCAAGCACCTTCTCTGTCCTGGACTTCGCTCTAGTGAAATGAAGCTTCGCTATAGCGAACTTGTGTTCTAGAATCTGACTTCTTCGCTCCAAAACACTCCGGTCTTCACTTCAAATCTTCCGGTGACTCAACCATAGTCCGTTCTAAAAGAAATACAAAATTATAACTCAAATGGTCTCATAGTTTTATCCAATGAATTAGCCAACATAATGAAATTCCTAACAAGGTTGTTAGGACATCCATGTTTGAGAGAGAGAGAGAGAGAGAGAGGGAGGGAGAGAGTCATCTTATCCAATTGTTCTTGTGAGCCCAATGCCCTATCTGAAAGTCTTGACACCATAACATGCATGCAAAGGTTCTATGCCAATTTAGTCCTAAAAATGAAACTTTAGTCCTCTTAACACTTCTACTAATACTGGATTTGGGATCTACTAGATTGTGATAGTTATCAGAATCCTACGATTCATATCCCGAATCTTAAGGAAAACGATTTGTATCTATGCAATGAATCCCATTTATAGATGAATCTTACGATTCCGGTGTGAATCATACGATTTGATACTCGATTCATCGAATCTTACGATTCAAGTGATTCGACTAAGCGAGAATAACTACAACCAATAAGTTAATATTAATAATCTTTTACCTTTTTTCTTTCTTTTTTTGTTCTTTCTTTCTTTCATTGCTTTTATCTTTAAAAGGTTATTTAGTAGTTAACAAAAGCTCATAAGAATTTTTTTCCGGCTTTGACGAGGTTTTAAAGATGAATCAAGAACATGCATTTAATTAAAGCTTTCGATTGTCCGTATGATGCTTGTCTATATGTTCTTCTTCTTTTTTAAATCTATTTTTTTTTTCTTCATGAATATTTTCTTAACTTAGACGGATATCCTACCGTGTAAGATTGATGATTTGGATTTTATTTTTATTTTTATTTTTTGATTTAAAGATAATAATATATATATTGATACCTTAAACTTATTTAACTATTTACATCTACACATCATTTATTTCATTTATATATATATAGATATATATATTAATATATGTTATGATGTTCTTGATATGATTGTATGATAGGCTTTCTTGTTATTGTATTTGTACTGCTATAAATGGGAAAATGGATGGTTATGAATAAATTTTTTCCCTTTTTCTTTTAATTTTTAATTGTTTTTCATTTTTATTAGACAAATAAAAAAATCCTATGATTCATGATGCGATTTGCGATTCGATTCGATTTGATTCATGGGTATGAACGATTTGCGATACTATTTTGATTTTGAAAATTATGCTTTTGATCACCAATAAACTGCCACCTTTCCCAAAAGGAAGCCAATTTACACATTACAAGGAAGCCTACAAACCCTCAAATTTTAGGGTTTATCTTGTAGATGACTTAGGATAGACCATTCTCCTTTAGAGTGAGATAAGTCGATGATGATGACTCTACATTAGCATAGAAATGGTACAATTTTTGGCTTCATTCATCTTTAACTCGTCTTAGAAAATTGTTTTTCCCCTCGAGAGTGGCTTCTTCCTCCACTTCTCAGATTTGTGTATATTTTATCACCATCTTTTTGTATTCTTCACTCACAATGCCTGCTCAATTTTATCTTTTCTTCTTTGGAAGCTGCCTGCTTGCATCAGTGAAGACCTTAGTTGTAAACACAGGCAGTTCTCTGTTATATTCATTATTCCATCACCATATTAATATTGGAGAAATATAGAACTTTTTGAGTAACTTTACTTCATAAATAATGTTGCGAGTATCTATAATCCATGTTGTTGGACTTAAATTTCGACTCTCCCATTCAATATGTTTCACTGCATAAATATTGAATGTCCAAGTTGATCCAGCCCTCGTACTTTTCAGTTGAATATTTCCCCAAACTGTTCTGGGTGTATTCAGCTTGAGTTAAGGTTACCACTAGAATATACTAGCTCCTGTAAAGTTTGTTTGGCAACTTCCATGGAATGTGGAAATCATGGGTGTTGCATAATCTAATTCCATGCTCGATGGAAATGAAACTTCTAGTCTTCGGCATCTCCTGTTGGAAGCTGAAGTTCCACACAAAGGTGCAGAAGGAGTGCCATGTCAGAATGCTTTCCAATTTTGCTGCATCACATCAAATGGAGGAAATTTTCTCTTCTCCATTTTTGTGCATTACAAATATGAACTATAATAGTTGGAGATTTCTGAGAGTTGTGTCCAGAAACAAGAAAAAATACATTGATAACAATCAAAGAAGTGTATTAAGATTTTAGACTGTCAACCTAAAGAGAGGAGAACCTTGGTTATTCATAAGTGCAAACTATTTACAACAAAAACAACTAGTCACCCCTACTTTTGCCAAAGCATCTGCTGCATCTTTCTATTCTCATGGAATATGTGAAGAAGACATGCTCTTGAAGCACATAATGCCATGATCTCTTTCATGGTTCAAACTGCGCAGCGGCCGTATTATCAGTTGTAGCGGGTGAGGTCACTACTCTATTTTGAATATAGCAGCGCTACGGTCTAAAACCTAGTAGAGCTAAGTAGTTTTAATTTAAATCACTATTTTTCTTATTTCTTCTCCTTGATAGCCTTTCCTAAAGGTGTTTCTACCCTTATATGGTTCCAAATCACTAAAAAACTAGAAGATTGGTTGTTGCACAAGATTCAAAAAAAAAATTTACCACTTAAAAAACTCACATTGTTACGCCACTACGCATCGCCCCAACCGCTACATGTCACCAGGTACATAGCATTTTGCCCACTAGCCGCTACACCCATTGCAACCGCTATTTTGATACTTGATCTTTTTAACTATTGATGATAGTATCCCTAGAGGGTTGGCTCCATGTTTTCCCCAAGAACTAGCATTTTGTAATTCAGCCTCCCATGCATATGGCTTCAGAAAAATTGTTTCATAAAATGTATAAATCCTCCCATGAATGCTACTATCTATCTCTTTCTTTCGTTCTTTCTTCTTCTAGAAGTGCATATTATTCACATCTTTTGGAATCTCATACTAAACATGGACCTGTGAATACTATTGGAATCTCCTACTTTACATGGGGCTGAGAGTAATTCTTCTTTCATCTTTCTTGATGGCATCTCCAAAACCAGTTGGGTCAGGTTTTCTAAGGAGCTTCCAGTGGTATTGAGTTCCCATGGTCCGTGCTTCAGGAAAGGACAGCAGTACCTCCTTTCTTCCTTCCCAAACCCAAAATGGATAAGCCTCTAAACTCCTTATCTTGTAGTCCCATTCAAAATCCTTGAGTTTATTCAATTGATCACCTATCTGGTTTTTCATTGAAACTTTATTTCCTTCAATATTCCCAGTGCAATTGCTAAAGGTTTCCTTTATATTATTTGGCCTCCTATGGGAAATGGTCCACTAGACCAACCTTCCATCAAAGGATGAAAAGAAGCAAGAAATGGAAAGGAGATACCAAACAAAGGAAGAACACATACAATAAACGGAGGTAGAAGGAAGAGGTGATCAACAAACTCTTCCTTGGCTCAGCACATTAAGCAAATATTTGGGAGAGCAAATTTAATGATGGCATCTGCTACAGTGTTGGAACATTGCCCCCAACTGCTTCCTTGGAGTCCATCAATAGTGACTCTTGAATTTCCTATCTCATGATTCATGATCTCTATGAAGAATGTATTTATAAGATGCATGGCATCCATGGCTTCCTAATGTAACAGAAAGTCTTTACATCTTCAAGAATTGGTCCATCAAGATAAGGATTGGAGTTCCAAAAGAAAAAAATAAGGATTAAAGAGGGAGCAGTTTTTTTTTTTTTGCCTTGAATCCCTGAATTTCCCAGCTGATGCATGTAGACTATCATGTTACTGAATGAGTTGGTGGTCTGACAATACATTCATTCCCTGGATAGCATCATTATCTGCAGTTAAAAAATATTGCTCTCTGCTCTTTTGAAGTTTATATTTTGATTTCAAGTGGCAAGTTCTTAAATTTATCTATATTCTTCTTCTTTTTTTTTTAATCGGTAAATGATCGGTAAATGTGAAAATGCATTAGAAAAAAAGGAATAGTACATAGTAGAATAGAAACAATACTGCAACATAGTGTTCCGGTATAAGAGCTCTGTACCGGACACCCACTACACCTACATTACAAAAGCACTTAAATTACATAAGTGATCAACCCCTTGTCTAGCTAAGGAATCCACGAAACCATTTGGCTATTATAAAGATTCTCCACTTCATTGAAGAAGCTGATGCTGCTAAGAAACTTTCCTTTTCTGTCTATAATGATTAACATATGTAGTGCAATTCAGTAATAGAATTATTAAGAATGATCGACTGATTTTACTTCTGGTGACTAATTCTTTGTTCAGCGGGTAATCATGTCCCCATCAAGCAAATTCCTGGCGATGTAGTGGCCATGTATATGCAGGACATGAAATCAAAATTGGAAGAAAATTTCCTCCCATTTAAGAGACTATGCAGAACAAGAGAGGTTATTTTTTCTTGTTCTATTTCAATTTCATTCCTAATCGAATTAATGTTAAAGACTGAATGGTTGTATTTAAAAGGTTCTTCTTTATTTTTTTTTAGATGGAAACTTTGGTATTGTCTGATGATAATCCTTCTACTGCGCTTTTGAGATATCTTTCTGAATCTGGAACTAAGAGTTTGGTATTGGGCTCTTCCTCTTTGAACTGCATAGTGAGGTACAAATTGTGACCATCCTAAACTTCTTTCTTTTGCATGTTCCAAATTGGCTCATCATTATGTATTTACGTTTTGGACATGAACTGCAGTTCTTGACATCCACATGTGAAAATTATGTTTAAAGCTATTGGGACTTAAATTGTAATAAATTGTTTATTTATTTTTCATTAATCTCGCGTTGGTTCTTGGAAGAGGTTCACTATAAAAAAAAACAATTAAAGGGGTAATAGAATAACTTATTCACATAATTTTTGGAATTTTGTATATTTTGGCTATTTTTTGGTTCTTACAATAGATCTATTTTAGGAATTTAATAATGAAACCTGCTAAAAGAATAATTTCTTCACACAATTCTTGGAAACTAATGTTGTACATGTTTCTAACTTGGATTGGGGTAACCAGTGCAACTGTTTTGTTTGCTAATTCATCATGAAGAAAGAAATCATAAAGAAAAAAGGCTTGCAAGACGTCAAGAGTTTCCTTTTTAAATGGATTTAATTTATTAGAGAAGTGTTAATTCCAAATTGAATATAATGATTTATATCATAATTGTCAAATCTGTTTCAGTTCCCATTCCGTTATAGCTCCAGCGTCCGTTCTGTTGCTTTTGTTCTGTTTCGAAAGGTCACAACAGCCAACAGCTAAAGTAAGAAAATTAAAAATTGGGGAAAATAGTAGAATTCTAAATGGCACTGAAAACAGGGATCAGAAGGTTTGTAAGTGTCCTACGCATGAGTGATATCCTTCCCAAAAAGTTAATGCATTTAGCAGGTGTCTCTTTGGAGAGCTAGCAGAATTTTGGAGTTTTGGGCCAGTCCATACATGCAGGCTTTCTCTTTGGAGGATTGTTCCTTTTGCCATTATTTGGTCAGTGTGGAAGGAAAGGAATGACATGATATTCAAAGTGGTTTCTTCTTCGGTTGCAGATATTATTTTGGCTTACGATTGCAAAGTGGGTTGTGATTAGGAAGGAGTTCAAAGATATTCATGTGAATGATATTTTGTTTTTCTGGGAGGCTTGCATGTCATGTTACATTTTGCAGTTTTTCTTTCTAATGAAATTCTCTCCGATACCCAGTTACCCCGGGTGCGGGGGTGTGCAAATATGAGCCATAAGTATTTTTGGGGATCGGCTGACACACCCCCTCTAGAGCTGATGTTTTGAACCTTGGTTGAAAATATTACATACTTTATCATGCTTCTAACGTTTAAATTTCACTTTTATAGGAAGTCAAAGGGCTCAGGTGTACCATCAACCGTCCTGAAGCTAGCTCCAAATAATTGCAACATTTATGTGGTTTCACGGTACAAGCTTAGGAAAAAATTGGCTAATCTCTCTGCAGTTCATGGTATGTATTTTTCTTTCTCAAAGTCAAATGTTTAAATTTAACACATGAATTTTCTGCAACTACCTGTTCTCTGATTATGGTTTGATCCTTGCAGGGTCCAATGCTCCTCCCCAAATGCATCACTCAAAGCAGTTTCAACTAAGGATTCAGCACAAAATGGTTTCGAAACGAGAAGTTTATAAAACTGAGAAGAGGAAAACTTTGTCGTCTTATTTGGAGTCAAAAAGTGAGGGTGCCTTGGAAACACGGAAACCATCAGAAATTAGTGATATGTTCCCTCAGTCATTACAAGATGATGATTCTTTAACCAGTAAAGATGGGATATCCCGAGACACTTTTCTTTTATCTTCTAGCAGAGAAGAGCATTGTGAAGGAAACCATCATTACTTAGCAAACAGCTTGCTGAAAGTTCAAATTTGCAACGAACAAGATGTTGTGCCTGATTCGAAGGGAAGCCCTTATATTCGCCACTCCACCAATCAGGTGAGTAGTTTCGAGTGCTGCTTGTCTGCATCCAACTATGTTCTTTTTATTAAAATATGCAGAAGATCCACAATTCTAAGTTACGGCAACTCTTATTGACCACATTCTTTACACAGCATTCTGTGATAACAAGACATTTTTCTTACATCCTTTGGTTGAAATATTTGTGCAGTCTGAGGTAGAAAGATTGAGGCTAGAGCTAAAGAATACTCTGGCAATGTACAATCAAGCTTGTAGAGACCTAGTCTATGCCAGGAAAAAGGTGATGGTTTGATCTGTCCATATACTTTCCACACTGCACACGCATAAATGCAAATGTAAATGGTAGAAACATTGTTTTTTATGTGCTTATGCCTGTTCATTTACTTGTATGTATGTATCAATGCAAAAATGCATGTATGGGTCCTGTTAGTTTAATGGAGTTACTTTTTTGTGCAGGTTAAACTACTTCTTGCCGAATACTCTGACGATGCAAAGAAAGTTAAAGATGCCTTGGAAAGAGAAGAGATGTTGAAGAAAATCGCTGCAGAAGAGAAAGCCAGGCATTTGGAAGCCATTAAGGAAGTCGAGGCAGCAAGGCAATTACTTGCTAAAGAGGCCCATGAGAGGCAGATAGCAGAAATGAATGCCCTCAAAGAGTCATCTGAGAGGAATAAGTTAGTTGAGACTTTAATTTCAAGTGGCGAGAGGTGCAGAAGGTATTCCAAAGATGAAATCGAGGCTGCAACAGATTTCTTCTCTGAGGCAAAAAAGATAGGTGAGGGAGGGTATGGAATAGTATACAAATGCAATCTTTATCACACCCCTGTAGCTGTTAAGGTTCTTCATCAAGATGCATCTGATAAGAAAGATCAATTTCTGAAAGAGGTAGGCCTTAAGAAGCTTCCTTTCACCATCCTACTGCTCTTGGATTCAATTTTTGTTTCATTGAGACTCCTAGCTTCAGCTATCATCTATATTCTATATTTTAAAAATTAAATGATACGTCTTTTTCTTTTTTTTTTCTTCTGCCTTGGCCATTGTCTACACCTATAAAAATGGAAAGGAAAATAAACCTTGGTCTAGGCTTGCTACATTGAAGGGTAAAGAGAAAATCATTTATTGCTTACGTGAAAGTTTTGCAGGTTGAAGTTCTGAGCCAACTACGCCATCCTCACATTGTCTTACTGCTTGGGGCCTGTCCTGAAAATGGGTCTCTGGTATACGAGTACATGGAAAATGGAAGCCTAGAGGACCGGATTTTCTGCCATGGAGGCACGCCACCCCTTCCATGGTTTATTCGGTTCCGAATTGTATTTGAAATGGCTTGTGGACTTGCTTTCTTACATGGTTCAAAGCCAGAACCAATCGTCCATCGGGATCTGAAACCAGGGAATATCTTGCTAGACAAGCATTATGTGAGCAAGATTGGAGATGTGGGGCTGTCCAAACTCATGTCAAATGTGGTTCCTGACAGTATCACAGAATACAGGGATACTGTTCTTGCGGGTACCTTCTTTTACATGGATCCTGAATACCAGCGAACTGGAACAATCCGGCCCAAGTCAGACTTATATGCTTTTGGAATCATTATCCTCCAGTTGCTAACTGCAAAGCAAGCACAAGGGTTAGTGACAACTGTTGAAAGTGCCATTGATAGTGGGTTGTTTGAAGAAATACTCGATAGCTCAATTACAGATTGGCCACTCGCAGAGACAGAGAAGTTAGCTATGCTTGCTTTGAAATGCTCTGCACTCAGATGCAGGGACAGACCAGATCTTGAATCTGAAGTAATGCCTGTACTTGAAGAACTTTTATATATTGCAGATGTTCATTGTAAATTACAGCAACAGAACGTAGATGCGTCAAGCCACTATTTCTGTCCCATCCTTCAGGTACAAACACAACCATTCTTCAATATCTTTCTTTGTTAAATATTTCCCCTTTTTCCCTTATTTTGCCTTGTCTTCCATTCACATAAGGTCCTCTGCAGCTGTGGCATGAACCAGGTGAGGTTTAGTAATGGATCATAAATCAAGCTTGACCCAGCCTGTTTATAATTTTGGCCTCAAACTTGGCCAAAGTTTACCCTTAAAAGATATAAAAGGGTCTGGATCTGTGGTGAGGTTGTGCCACGACAGAAAATTTTGTCAATATTGGGTCCAGCCCTGGCACATTTATTAATGATCCCTATTTCAGACAAGAATTGACCATGTAACTAAATTCAACACCCATGAATTAGTAATGCAAGCTCAGCCCAACTTCCTATGACATGATGCTTTCCTACTTGTACACATCTCACTGGTGCATGTATCATTTTGTTCATGGGCAGGAAGTGATGGAAGATCCCCACATTGCAGCGGATGGATTTACATATGAACACAGAGCAATCAGGGCATGGCTTGAGAGACATAGTATTTCTCCTGTGACCAAGCTTAGTCTTCCACATATCCACCTAATTCCGAATCATTCACTGCGTTCTGCCATACAAGAATGGAAAGTGCGCTCAAAATTCTCAAGTCCCTCCTAAAGTGTTCATTCCGGACGGCTGAGTCAATCCAACATTCAATTTTGGAAGGCATTAATCTATATAAGGGTTATACATGTGATGAAGATACAGTTAGTTCCAAGCATGACGTGAATAGCAACATGCAGTTTACAATTGCATACTATTTCAGCCATCTCCTGGGAATTTAAGCTTAAATTCCCAGTAAGAGATTACAGTATCTCTGGCCCGCATTTTAAGCTGGCATTTGGATTTTGGGACCATGATTGCTGGAAATGGATAGTCTGACTGTCAGTCAATTTTAAAGCAAAGCTGGGCTGATTGCGATACAAGTACGCATGGAGTAAATCTAAGAAATCTCTGGAGGATCCATGCTTGAGAATATCCAAGATTTAATCCTGAATGTCCTAGAATTGTGCTGTCAATCATGTGGTATCCCACTTCTGCAAGGTATCTATTATTGGTTGTAAAATTTTTCTGAAACATCTGAAAGTCGCTTCATTATGACATTTTTGATGCACATTCTTATCCATGCTTCAGAAGAAATTCTGCACATACTAGTAGAACTGCATTATGTGTATTAGGATGCTTGTTCATCTATCAACTTCCTGGTAACAATTGTGGATATACTATGCTTCTCTTGAAGAATCAAATGTTTGATAATTATGGCCTTTTAAGTTGCTCAGATCTATGAGATGTTAGTATCAAGGGTATAATCCAAAGACTAATATGTAATGGGCCTAATGGCTGTAGCATTGGTAAAGGGCGATTTTAATGATGTTGATGTTGTGAGTGGTATTGCCACATTAGTCTCACTCACATAGCCACGGATCGATCCCTGTGTCCTAAAGCGGAAGTGTTACTCCTGCACCATTAGCCCTAGAACCTTATGCTCTACGTCTAATCTCAATGAAATGATCCGGGGCAGCCAACTACATGGTCTGGGTTTCGGATTGCTTCATGGCCTTACCTTGGAACCCCCTCTCTTGATTACTGAGGCATGAATGTTGTACTGATGGGAGCAATGTTTACCATTGGATTGAATCATGTGAAAAGACATCTCACCTTCATCATGACTGTTGTTGTCCTGACAGATCTAATGGCAAATCACACTCGGTTCTGGGTGAATTTTGAGCCTTTACCAATCAAGAGTAGGGTGCCACCAAGAGTGGTCGGCCCCAACAATCCAAATCTAAAAGGTGTAAAATGATTTTAAACATTACTTTGAACATTGACTTTGATATCGTTAAACAATAAAATTGATTCTAAATCAAGCTTGAGTACTCCTTTTTATACCCAAGCATGATTTGAGAGGTTAAAAATGATTTCAAATGTAGAACTTTGACATGACGACAAACATCCCGTTGCTTTAGGATGTTTATAATATAAGTTTACTTTGATTAGCAAACAACTTTGAAGATTAAAAAAAAAAGGTTTAATATACTTTTTATCTGCTCTCGTAAATATGCAACTCATGTGCCGAAACACACTACACAAGTCCTTAATCAACAAGCAACAAATGAGGATCGATCCTGGCTGTTAGTGTGGAATGGCGGATGCCTTAGCACCAATCCATGAGTGGGTTGGCAAAGGTTTAATCTAGTTTTGCATGAATACTATAATCAGTATCAATTCAGTCCATAATTGGCAATATTTCTCAAATAGACCTAATTTTCGAAAAACCATACAGGATGGATAAACAGACACCAATTATTAATATAAATTACTCCCAAATAATTACCTGTTTGGCCACCCTTAATGTAGCCATAAGTTCATTTTCTTGCATTTGTAACACCCCCCTTATTGTCATTTTAAATACTAATTGTCTAGAATGTTTAACATTGCTTGCTAATTAGAAGCCTAGAATTGCTGTGTAGATAAGATTCCCAAGCTAATGTAATATAAGATTAAACCGAACACTTATCATTGTTAACTTTGTTTTAGCAGGAAGCTAGATTAAGGTTAATGGAGATCTAGGAAACTTGTCCCGGCAGTCACTCACTGCACTTCAACATAAATAAATAAAAGTGCACTTGAATCACGATTGCAATTGCAATTTGATTAAATAAAGACACCACAGTGACACATGTGTGCTTCTCAAGTGAATGAGATTGTTACAGAAAAGCTGGATTGAACTCTAAACTAATATGAGATAGTGTATAAAAAAAACCACTTGCACTAAGAAGAGATGAGACTGGCAAAGGCCAGTGACTTGGCCTACTTCAAAGAAAATGTGATAGAATAGAAAAAATTGAAGGTTTAATAATACCTCAGACATGGATAGAGGAATCATACAGTGCACACATCCCTTGAGGCTATGAATCATGTCTTAGCATGTGCCTAGTTCAGTAGTTCCTAAGTCTTAAAAAGATGGGTTGGCATCAATAGTTAGCCATGAAAAGTTGAAGACCCATCCAACAAAATTGAAAGTAATACTAGAACTACCCTGCATTGTTGACTAAATGTTTTAGCACATGAGAATACAAGAGGGAATCTAAAATTCTGTTTCAATTAAGCATTCCACAATCTGTATATGTAGAGTTCATATTCAGTGATCCAAATCGTCCATTTGGTTTTTGACCAATCTTGACCATCTGATTGGTGCCACCCCCTGGCATTGGCCACTCTGTTCTTTTGCTAGCCAATTATAAAATGGGTTCGATTGTCCATTCAGGCAGATCACCACCCACTGTAGGCCCCCTTTTACGATCAACTGCGATAGCTGATGGATAGGTCCCACCAATACATGCGACAAACTGCAGATTCTTTTGATCTGGGTCGTTCACTGGTATGTGATATGCCCATCATCAACAAAGGATAAGCTTATAGATGTAAATGGTCCAGGTTCAAATCAGGCCCGCCGTAAACATGAGGTTAAATTGTGACACCCAAACCCAGGCCAAACCCAACAGGTCTTATGACTGTAGAGCGTGTGGACCCAATCCAGAACCTGAATGTCAATTGCACTCAAAATCTGCAGGGACCATGCTCAAGTTTTTGAGAGCCCTTCAGGTGGTTGGGTAAACAGGCCCATTGCTATTTCTGGTTCATCATTTTGGTCCGAAACATTTGACCCAAGCCCAACCTGGATATAAAACCCTTTTTGACTATAATATGGACCCATACCCGACCCGACTAGACTTGAACCTGATGGGTCCCATGCCAAATGTAAAGCGATTCGTTGCCTGGAAATGTTTCTACAGTAGAAAACTAAAAAAATAAGGTGATCTAGTCCATTAATTATTATGAGGAAGCATGGTGGAAGTAACAATATCTTGTGGGGCCCACTATTCCAATGTGAAAGAAGGACGATTCGACCTTAAAAAGAAAGGTGGATGGTATGGATAAGATAACCCTAGTGCTCAAGCAACGAATATATGCTATGCTGCCATTTGTGGTGTGTCATACCCTACAAACAAGAAAAAGAGACCCACTCCAATTTGTTCGTGCTCTGGGGCCCACTTGCATGGCATCAGATCTTTTGGAGGAGGGTCCTACGAGTGGGCCTCTCTCTCCACCAAGGACATATCTTGAGAGGCCATCCCCCTGCCTATCATACAAAAAAAAAAAAAAAAAAAAAAGAGACAAAAAATGGACGCCCTTGAACAACAGTGATTCTAGATTCCGATAAAGGGATATGTAGGGCGTAAAGACTTTTAGATAAATCGATGCATTCCATAAAATTTACTGTAGAATTTATTGACATCTAGACTTATCAATTTATATAAGAGAGATACATTGATAAGATAATAAGTTAAAATTCAAACTCTTAATTTATCTCTAGAATTTCTAACAACCTAAACCTTATCTCTAACATTCCCCCTCAATTAGATGGTGCTTTTTTCCAAAAGATCTTTAATCGTTAACATAAATAAAAGAAACCATTCTTGATCTCTAAGAAATAAATGATAATTCTTTTGTCTGTCCGTAGATCTATCACGTCACTATCCGCTCCTCTCGAGTCTATCGGTGCAGGTGGTCCAGTAGATCAAATCTAACTTGATCTACAACAGAAGCTTTGATCGATGAAGATTTGATGAAGATGACGAGATCGTAAGGCTTCAATGCTTGAATGAATGAATGAAAGAGAGGGCATTTAATTGATTTTATTGAAAAATGAAAAATTGATTGTGATTATTGCGGAAGATTGGATCATGCCCTAGCTTGATCGTAAGATCATCATTGGATACCATAAAGATTTTTACATAAATCGTTGCATTCCATAAAATCCATTGTAGGATTCATTAACATCTAGACAACTCAATTTATACAAGAGAGATACATTGATAAAATAATAAGTTAAAACTCAAACTCTTAATCTATCCCTAGAATTTCTAACAACCTAAACCTTATCTCCAACAGCTTGTTTATGTAGTGGGGCACATAGGATTGTATTTATAGGCTTGGTTAAAAAATTAAGAACAACCAAAGGTGAATATTTTAAAAATTATCATTAAATAACCTCCTCTTTTAATGGAAATTATATAAGAAAGATAGAAAATGAGTAACCAGCCATTATCATAGTAATTTAATACATAGGAAAGTTAAGATCTCATCTATATTTTTTTCTCTTTGGCCCTCACCTCAAGTCCCTCACCTAGGGTTGTAAACGGATCGGTTTCGGTCTAGGTCTATGGTGGACCCGGAGCCGGAACGATTAAGGAGAAGGTGGAATCGGATCCGAATCTGGAACCGTTTCGGAATCGATTTTCTAGCTTTGGAACCAAAACCATATATGGAACGGGTCTAGATTCGGGTTTTAGTCTAGGTATAAAATGATATTAAAAAAATATGATTTTTAAGAGAAATTTTTGAAAATTGAGTTAATATGTTAGGTCTCGAGTCCATGGGTCCGAACCCAGGTGGAACCGGACCTGAACCCATTTACTTATTGGGGCCTAAATAAGGACTCAGATCCGATTTTTAACGGGTCGGAACGTCCGGATAATCGGATAATCGGGACCATTTACATCCCTCCCCTCACCCCTCCTCTCTTTAATAACTAAAGGTGAAGTACGTATCATGATGAAGGGAAATATTCAAGTGAAGGATTCCCTCACCATGTGTGGTGAGGGACTCCCCTTTTTGGGGATGTTTCAAGTACAAAAGGGGCTTTTGTACTTGAAGGGAGTACACCCTTTTATACTTGAAACCTCCCAAAAAAAAGGAAGAGGAAATCCCTCACTTGAACACCCCCATGATGAATTCCAACGCATTTAGTTCATGTGTTTTATGCGGACAAGCATACTACCTTGGAATATGGAAGAATAGGGTGTCAACGGCCACCGAACGAGGCCAACCTGAAAAAATTGGTAAATGAACCCATGTTGGGTGAGCATAATTTGAACATCCCAATTATGATGGATTTCCCACCTAATGGTTAAATTTGTAGTTTTCACCTTAAACAGAGTGGCAAAAAAGTAGAAACATGGGGAATTCGACATCCATTCAAACAAATGGCAATGTATGTCTTGCAAAACACGAATTCGAATGTGTGCACGTGCCAAGGAAAGGCAGGGAAATGTGATTCCTAGTTTCCTACATAGAGCAAAAGAGAGTGGTTAGGACTAAGGATGCAATCCAACTCCAATACGCTTTGCCTCGGATTCTCCTGCATGAAAATGAAAGGAAAAGCCGGAGGCAAGGAACATTCTAACAGACAAACATTTATCAATGTTGATCAATTGTAACTAGACTTTCACCCTTGATTGATAGAGTCAGCAATACATGGCCCAAATAGCTCTAAATCGAGATGATCGTCGATGATCATGCACCATTTTCTTCTTCTTGGACCCTTGGGCGTTCATTTTTGAGTGCCACTTCCATTTACATTCTTAAACAAATCCTCATTTGCCATGACTGCATGGAATACTATTCCAAACTAGAGAACCTACTTTAGGAGGTGGAAAGTCATCCTCTCCTTTACAGCAAACGCTACACTACTTATATATTCTTTTCCAGTGATTTTATAAGAACCCCAGATGGAGGGATCATGAAGCACATTGGTTGGGGTGGACAGGATCTATATAATCACCAAACCAAATCAAAAGGGAAGGTTTTCAGTAACAAAAGAGAGGCTACATTGGGGTGTTTGCTTATGAAATTTCAAGAGAGATGGGTTTCCATAGGAGTGATTTTGTGTCTTGTTGGCTATTGAGGTGGGTGATCATGGGGTTGGCTGCATTTTCGCAGGTAATCGCCGACGTTCCTAGTTGTGGACCGCCCCCTATGTCGAACTTGTTATGCATCAGTGAGTGTGGTACATGTCCTGTGATCTGCTCATCGCCACCACCTCCACCGCCGCCATTTAAATTCTACTCGCCACCAAAAGCTAATGTACCCCATCACTCACCACCACCACCTCCTCCACCGCATGTACCGCCACCGAACTCCGGGGGCACCCCTGCCCCTCCTTACTATATTATTAATGCCCCTTCTGTTCCACCACCACCGGGCAACGGGGTCTCTCGTCCATACTACTACTTCTATGGCTCAAGTGCCCCAACAAGCCTGGTTACTTTCTTTCCATCTTTGTTCATAGTCATGTTCTTCATTTATGAAGCTTTACTTCTTTTATGAAGGTGATGAGTTAGAGAATTTTCAATGTTAGGAAGGTTGTGTTTGTTGAATATGTGAGGATATGTATAAAGATATTTGATTATTGGATAAGATTGTGAAAGATCAATAATTATCTCATGTTGGATATGTCACTCCTCCTTTTGTAATAATCATTGTACATCATTCTCTATTATTTTTTATGCATTTTTTCTTATCTAAATAAAAACCTTGCCTTCTTATGTCCATATAAAAACCTATCGTATCCACACAATCATTCAAGTATGATCTCACCATTACTTTTCTCCAATTCTTCAACTAGAATTTTTTTCACGGACAATTCTATTTTTTTTTTTTTTTTGGAGAAATCGCGACAAATGTGATTCAGTGAGTAATTTGTTCCAACAAAGTCAAAACGAGTAGATTTATGCAGTGACCACAAGCAGAGTATGACAGGTACATTTTCTGGAGATAACAACAGTCACTCATTCAAAAGCTCAATTTTGATAGGACTATGGGTGTTACACCCCAACCCGAACCGATCTTGTTTAATGCTAATCAATTGTGTTTTAGTTAATTTAATCATACTTAGTGACTAATTAAGGTAGTTTATGTAAATTATGATTTTTCCAAATTTCATCAGATGCACATTCTTTTGACATCATCGTGTGTATTTCGACGAGCTTGTCGATTTTCGTATTAAACTTCCTTTCATTTGATCAACCGTTGCTAAAATGGGCCATCATTTGACTCATTATGGAAATACACAAAAACCATGGACTTCTTTGCAAATTAGGCACCCTTAAAAGAACCCATCCTTATCCTTTTAAACCACTCAACTATCCCATTCGTTTCACTGTGCTGGGAGAGCTTCTTCCACAATTTCTTTCCTCCCATTCCTTTTTCTCTTCTCAAATCAATTGTGTAAGTGAAAATAAGTGAGGAGATCATCTTCCTCTTCATCTCCTTCTTCTTGTTCATCTCCACCTCTTGGTTCAAGAAACCATTTCTTCTCCAAATTCAAATTCGGAATTATTATAAGAGGTAGGTTCCAACCTCTTTTTGTTTGGATTTTTGAGTTGTATTAGAGTTAAAAGACTCTTGTGATGGAAATGCATTCATATTCATGTGATTTTCATGTGTATTGTGCCTAGGGTTTGAATATTTGGGGATTTTTAAGGTTCTTTAAACCAAGAGAGTAGAAGAGATTTTGGAAAGCTTAAAATTGAGGCAAGTATATGCATAAGAAGAAATTCCATCATGTTTATTTCATTGATTCAATGATATGTACTCAATGTTCTTAATTTCCTTTAAATGAATGATTTCAAGATTTATGAATGAAATGGAAGGGAGTGATTATATATGTTGTAAGGGGAGCAAGGAGGCTCCATTTTTATGCAGGAACTATGTTAGAAGAAGTTGGAGAGTAAATGGGAAGGAGAAAGCATCAGCAGAAATTCCACGGAGGAATTCTGCACTGAGCGCGCAAAGCTGCGCTCGAGCGCGTGTGGCTGCTGGACACTGCGTGCTCGAGCACGCAGGGACGTGCTCAAGCACGCAGAGGTGCTGGAATCCCTCGCTTAAACCCATGTAGAGTGGACCTAAACCCATTTTTAGGTTGTTTTGAGCCAAATTAAATAGCGTATTACTACCCTTAATGCCTTTTAACCCTCCTTGATCCTTCATTAATGGATTTTGGTGCTCACCCTCAATTCCATAGGAACTTAGGAATTTTTGAAATATTATGACCTTATAAATGGAACCCTTAACCTTATGAATGGGTCTAATGGATAATTATTAGTCTAATACTATGCCACTAGGGTTCGTTTAGAAACTCAATGTACCTCTTATACATAGTGACATCAACAAAAGTAGTAATACATTGAGTTGCTAAACTTACCTTGTGTTGGACGGTGAGAGACTAAAATAAATAGGTGAGTAATGGATAGTAAAAACTCCTTGATTCCTTAAATTGTTGCATTGCATATTGAGTTATATCTTCGTTGGTAGATCAATCATTATAATTAAATGAGTTATGTCATTGTCAATCTCTTTTGAGGTTTCATTATTCGAAATTCGCCATTATTCGTCAAATATTGTATATCGATTCAGTCTTGAAATTTAATATGGATTGAGATGAGTATTTGATTTGATTTGAGATTAGTATTTGATTTGATTTGAGAATAGCACTTGATTTGATTATAGACAGTTGAAATATAAACTCTCTCAAATCCACTTATAAATTTGATTTATTTGATTCGATTGAGTCGGCACTACTTAGCTTCGACCCTGTGACGCCCGACGGGGCCAGCACTTGGGTTCGTATTTGAGAGACTACTGCAGTAAGTCGTCTGGAGCACCGGAACTCCAAAAATCGGGTAGCCAGTTAGCCTTTGGCCGGGCCGCTGGTGACATCCCAACTAGATTTGCTCTCTTTGAGAGGATGAGCTTAAAGTAGTAGTCATATTAGTATGTTTTCTTATTTATTGATTCATCAGCATAATTATTCGATCTTTGCACAATTTGCGTAGTTGATACTTATCATTGACATTCCAAAATTACATTTACTTGTCTTAAATTCACTTTTGATAACATTATGTGATTTCTTATTTTGCCTATACTTGCCAAATCGTTGTATTTGAGATACTACTCTTGGTGTCACAGGGATTCAAGACACCAAAGGAAGTTAGTCATTCAAATTTGAGGTTAATTGGTAAGCTCAACGGTTAGCTATGATTACCGGAGTACGAATCAGAAAAGAAATATTGAGTTTGAGATTAGGAAATTCAATTGCACTTAGTTTAAGGTAATGCATATAATTCGTTTTATTTTGCATTGAATTAGGAATATATTCCTTGGAGATAAGCAACTACTAGTTGTTCCCTAAAGTACTCATGTATTATGCATTTAAGATATTTAAGTCAGTAGTTTTGTTAAAGAGAAATGACAATATAATTGGACTGATCATGGCTTCAAATTTTGATATTGTACATGTTTCCGCAGATAAATGTGCATTGACAGGTGTCAGTGAGTAATCCTCACACGTAAGATGTGGAATTTTCTCCTTCGTGAATTCGGATTTGGTCCGGAACAGATGCGAGTTCACGGGAGTACGTGTGTCACACCTTGGGAACCACCCTAAACAAGGGATTCTCGGGTCTGGGATGTGACATACGTAAGTATGGTATCAGAGCCCTGAAAAGTCTTTTCTAAAAGACTTAGAAACCTTAAGAGACGTGGTGAGGACACGATAGGACGTTGGGAATTTTATTTTGAAGATTGTTTATGGATGTTTATGGATGTTTATCTAATTGTATATTGAGTAATCTGAATTATAAAAGATGCCACCTAGATAAACCGCACGAATCAATGTAAAACCGCAAGAGCCAGAATACAACTCGAGGTGAGTAGATGCCATTGCAGCAGAGACTGGTTCAACGGAGGACAGACGTGGATACGCTACGGCCCTAGAGGGTACTAAAACGACAAACGTTTTGGAAGAAGGTGAGATGATAATAGTACTTTTGAATATAATCTTTGATTGACTCATTGCTTCACACACTCTATCACTGAGTCACACTCTATGATTTTCAAAAAAAAAAAAAAGGGACCGTACAATCTTAGGTTGCCTTCCTAATGACATCATGATAGGTTATTGGTAGTAGGCAGCACATCAACCTAATATGAGATATAGGTTAAGGAGTTTCATAGTTTGAAATTGAAAAGTTGAGCACTGGGAAGTTAGGAAAGATCTTAGTGGATGTGAGTTGATAAGATATTTCCTAGGTAGTAAACCATCGAGGAAATATAGATTACTCCAAAGTATAGTGACCTATAGATCTGTGATTTTAGTACAGGTGTAGAATTATGGATCCTAGCAACAGTTGAATATCCAATTAGTTGAAGTCTTATGGTAGATGAATTAGTTGTAACAATTACTAATTCCCTAGATTTATTCTGAAAGGTCAAGGTAACTTTAGTGACTAGGGGTACCTTAGTAACCTATGAAATTTGTTGAACCTCTTCATTTAGTAAGAGCAAGAATTGTCAATTATGACAAAGATAGATTTCATTCCAGTTAATTGAGAGATAACTCTAGTATTGACCCGGTAGTGATATAGGACTTGATCATAGTTAGTCCTAAGAGACTAGAGAATGCAACCAAGAGCAAAGGACCCACTAATAGGCTCCGCCAAGAATGACTTGCTTACTTTAACGAGTAGTTTAGTCACTTTAGTAATTTGAGGTTTTATTGATTGGATTTACTTAGAAATTTTAGTAAGAAACTTGAAAGATGGATGTTTGATTTTAAACTATGCTATATTGATAATAAATGTTGAGTAGTGTTCTTCTGAACCTACCTTTAGGGTTTTATCCCTAAGTGATCTTGTGAGGTTTGAGCTTAGGGCTCAATTTCACCGTCAACAGTGTATCTTCACCATGGCTCCGTGCAATGCCATCACTTGACTTAGGTCACAGTTATCTCAACTAAGAAATAGAGATTTCAAATGAATGTGGTTAGCACGAGTAGTAATGTTGTATGTTAGTGATCGAACTGATACAGAGTTGTTAGACTCTATACAGTTAGTTTTAAAACCTTGATTACTTAGACTTTTGGCAAGACTATAGACAAGTAAGTCTTAGACTGAAATAATTCGTATGCCAGGGATGTCTTAAGCATAGGAAGTAAGTTGCGGGAGTTGAGAGAATTCCATAGTCATTGTAAAAGATAAACCACTTAAGTAGTTAGAAATCTATTCACAGCTGGTTAGATTTCCCAGATGTTATTCTATATGAATATTAAAAATCGCCACCTTTTAGACGAATAGACTTGGCCATAGAAGTAATGCTAGAAATACCTTTAGAAATAGACCCACCGACTGAGAGACTTTGATCCATACTAAGGTTATGATTTGAGTCAGAAATAATAAGAGATGGGATTAGGTTATGATGGATGTAATCAAGAGGGTACAAAAAAAAAAAAAAAAATCTGAGTAAAAGTGGACCCTACGGTGTAGAATCTCTACGATGGGATTAGCTTAAGGCTTCGTGCTACCTTTAATGAACGAGAGATTGAAGATGAGACAAACAAATGGGTTGTGAATAACTTCCCTAGCAAGTTTGAGTCTGAAATGTGATTAGTTGAGTCTATTTGAGATAAATGATGTGTTGATTAGACAAGACTATAGTGGTGGTCGATCCAACAAAATTAGTGTGGCTAGAACCATCACTTTGATTGCTTAGGAATAGTGTAAGATCACAACAGATTGGCTTCTAGAACAATATTCTTACGCCTATCATTTCAAATAAGTTAGTCATTTAGCTGTTCCAACCGTAGAACTTTGACCCTATCATACTTCTTAGTGGAATTCGAATTTAAGATAGACTACCAATTTCCTTAGTTAATACATGTGATGAGAATATGAGTTGACGAATTCTAATTCGTTAGAGACTGGTATTGAGAATTATTGTACTGCCGATTGAGTCATTGATGATTGTACAGAACTAGGATAACCAGTTTCAAACTTGAACTCTTAGAATTAATACGACCAGATCTGAACTTTAGCTACTCAGTGTTAGCATTGAGATTACATTTTCCTTCGATGTTAGCCGAAGTTAGTCGCCCTAATGCTTGTAAATTGAAAATTGTAGGTTGTGACAGCCTGTTGCTATTACGATGAAGCTCAGATATACGATAGATTAATTGAAGTAGAATACAACCTCCTCAGTGAGCATATGCAGCGGTTGGATTTGTTAGGAATTTAATTGTTAGATGTGAAGATTCGACTTACCTGAAATAGGTAATAACCATGGTTACATTTGAGCTAACATTTGTGACTAATATCACAGAACTCGACCAATGGTCAGTGCAATATAATTTAAGTCGGCCAATTGTAAACCTTGATTATCTAGGATTACGAACGAAAGAGAGATAAATAGATTAGCTCCACAAGTGATATTAAAATTAGATTAGTTACGTTATTCTTGGTTTAGTTGTTATTCAGTGGACCATATGATCAGTTGAATTCTTGTCCTGCGCGTTATACACAACTAATGACTAGTCAGGGTGGATGATCCATAAATCGAAAAAACATGCTTAGATTGTACAAGTTAACTTCCAGTTAGATTAAGGTAGAAGTGACTTAGTACCAGTTCGCAGACAAGAATTTTCCCACGCGAGTATGGACATGATATATCATGAGGTTTTCTAAAACAACTTTCACGTTATTCTCAACACTACTCAAACCGAACTTCTTGTTAGTAATTAACGCAGACGTCAGTGTGTAGAAATCAATCTTCAACTTGCACCAAGGTATCGGAGGCAATCGGAGTAAGCAGGAGAGCTACGCGGGCAAGTATCAAGCTAATATAAGAATTCTGTAGTACGAAAGTGAAAGCATCACAAAGTTGAGACCAGAAACAAGTGACATCTCGTTACGTTGGATGGTGTCGGATTCATGATGAAGTCAGTGACTTAACTACAAATCGGGCTTACAGCCGGATCACACAATAATTAGGATGTAATCCACATAACCATGCTAAAAGATAGTTCGAGATCCATCTCACGTCGGTTAGTACGATAAAGTTTAGATTAAATCTGACAACATACGTTGATTTCTATTTCCTATCATTGATGAGAAAGAACATCTATTGTGGATGAGGACTGTTCGTTGAGTAAACCTCCTTGGGGAGCGTCATGGACCAGAGGCAACCCTGTAGGAAAATCGAAGCACCAGTCACAGCACTACTCCGAACTATTTACGCCGGGAGGTTCATTCGGAGGACCGAATGATTCCTAGAGGGGGAGAATGTTACACCCCAACCCGAACCGATCTTGTTTAATGCTAATCAATTGTGTTTTAGTTAATTTAATCATACTTAGTGACTAATTAAGGTAGTTTATGTAAATTATGATTTTTCCAAATTTCATCAGATGCACATTCTTTTGACATCATCGTGTGTATTTCGACGAGCTTGTCGATTTTCGTATTAAACTTCCTTTCATTTGATCAACCGTTGCTAAAATGGGCCATCATTTGACTCATTATGGAAATACACAAAAACCATGGACTTCTTTGCAAATTAGGCACCCTTAAAAGAACCCATCCTTATCCTTTTAAACCACTCAACTATCCCATTCGTTTCACTGTGCTGGGAGAGCTTCTTCCACAATTTCTTTCCTCCCATTCCTTTTTCTCTTCTCAAATCAATTGTGTAAGTGAAAATAAGTGAGGAGATCATCTTCCTCTTCATCTCCTTCTTCTTGTTCATCTCCACCTCTTGGTTCAAGAAACCATTTCTTCTCCAAATTCAAATTCGGAATTATTATAAGAGGTAGGTTCCAACCTCTTTTTGTTTGGATTTTTGAGTTGTATTAGAGTTAAAAGACTCTTGTGATGGAAATGCATTCATATTCATGTGATTTTCATGTGTATTGTGCCTAGGGTTTGAATATTTGGGGATTTTTAAGGTTCTTTAAACCAAGAGAGTAGAAGAGATTTTGGAAAGCTTAAAATTGAGGCAAGTATATGCATAAGAAGAAATTCCATCATGTTTATTTCATTGATTCAATGATATGTACTCAATGTTCTTAATTTCCTTTAAATGAATGATTTCAAGATTTATGAATGAAATGGAAGGGAGTGATTATATATGTTGTAAGGGGAGCAAGGAGGCTCCATTTTTATGCAGGAACTATGTTAGAAGAAGTTGGAGAGTAAATGGGAAGGAGAAAGCATCAGCAGAAATTCCACGGAGGAATTCTGCACTGAGCGCGCAAAGCTGCGCTCGAGCGCGTGTGGCTGCTGGACACTGCGTGCTCGAGCACGCAGGGACGTGCTCAAGCACGCAGAGGTGCTGGAATCCCTCGCTTAAACCCATGTAGAGTGGACCTAAACCCATTTTTAGGTTGTTTTGAGCCAAATTAAATAGCGTATTACTACCCTTAATGCCTTTTAACCCTCCTTGATCCTTCATTAATGGATTTTGGTGCTCACCCTCAATTCCATAGGAACTTAGGAATTTTTGAAATATTATGACCTTATAAATGGAACCCTTAACCTTATGAATGGGTCTAATGGATAATTATTAGTCTAATACTATGCCACTAGGGTTCGTTTAGAAACTCAATGTACCTCTTATACATAGTGACATCAACAAAAGTAGTAATACATTGAGTTGCTAAACTTACCTTGTGTTGGACGGTGAGAGACTAAAATAAATAGGTGAGTAATGGATAGTAAAAACTCCTTGATTCCTTAAATTGTTGCATTGCATATTGAGTTATATCTTCGTTGGTAGATCAATCATTATAATTAAATGAGTTATGTCATTGTCAATCTCTTTTGAGGTTTCATTATTCGAAATTCGCCATTATTCGTCAAATATTGTATATCGATTCAGTCTTGAAATTTAATATGGATTGAGATGAGTATTTGATTTGATTTGAGATTAGTATTTGATTTGATTTGAGAATAGCACTTGATTTGATTATAGACAGTTGAAATATAAACTCTCTCAAATCCACTTATAAATTTGATTTATTTGATTCGATTGAGTCGGCACTACTTAGCTTCGACCCTGTGACGCCCGACGGGGCCAGCACTTGGGTTCGTATTTGAGAGACTACTGCAGTAAGTCGTCTGGAGCACCGGAACTCCAAAAATCGGGTAGCCAGTTAGCCTTTGGCCGGGCCGCTGGTGACATCCCAACTAGATTTGCTCTCTTTGAGAGGATGAGCTTAAAGTAGTAGCCATATTAGTATGTTTTCTTATTTATTGATTCATCAGCATAATTATTCGATCTTTGCACAATTTGCGTAGTTGATACTTATCATTGACATTCCAAAATTACATTTACTTGTCTTAAATTCACTTTTGATAACATTATGTGATTTCTTATTTTGCCTATACTTGCCAAATCGTTGTATTTGAGATACTACTCTTGGTGTCACAGGGATTCAAGACACCAAAGGAAGTTAGTCATTCAAATTTGAGGTTAATTGGTAAGCTCAACGGTTAGCTATGATTACCGGAGTACGAATCAGAAAAGAAATATTGAGTTTGAGATTAGGAAATTCAATTGCACTTAGTTTAAGGTAATGCATATAATTCGTTTTATTTTGCATTGAATTAGGAATATATTCCTTGGAGATAAGCAACTACTAGTTGTTCCCTAAAGTACTCATGTATTATGCATTTAAGATATTTAAGTCAGTAGTTTTGTTAAAGAGAAATGACAATATAATTGGACTGATCATGGCTTCAAATTTTGATATTGTACATGTTTCCGCAGATAAATGTGCATTGACAGGTGTCAGTGAGTAATCCTCACACGTAAGATGTGGAATTTTCTCCTTCGTGAATTCGGATTTGGTCCGGAACAGATGCGAGTTCACGGGAGTACGTGTGTCACACCTTGGGAACCACCCTAAACAAGGGATTCTCGGGTCTGGGATGTAACAATGGGATTGTTGGAAGGTGATATATGGTTGCTAAATGCCTATTGGAATTTTTATTAAGATTTCTTCATTGTCTGATTGGATTAGGAGAGATCCTTAATACGATTAGATGTTAAGATTACATGATTGAATTTTCATATTAATTTGTCTCATTCATTTGTATATATAATGCATAATGGAGAATAATATATTGAGGCTTTACACAAGATAATCCCTAAGTTTACAGTGAGTTGTCTGTGATGCTAAAGGAAAGAGTGATCTGAAGTGCCTAGAAAGACATTCCATACAAAAGATATGGTGCTATCATCTATTGAACCTTTTTCTTTTTCCATCCATTGAACTCCACAAGTTTACTACAATACCATCTGGTCCCAAGCCCGAATAAAGAAGCGTTTTGTGAGGTCGACAGCAGACATAAAAGTTGTCACATGTGAAATTTTGCTCATGAAATGGCGAAACAATATTTCTATAGCTGGACCCACATAGTTAAAGATTCTATATTTTTGCAAGAATGCAATTACCAACAACAGCGTGAGAAGAGAACGGCCTTGCGGCAGTTGTCACATGGCTGCCCAGGTCCGAAATGGGCACGCCACCTTCCCTCACAAGAGGACTTTGTCACCTCACTAGAGGTCTTCTTCCCTCACCTGTGAGGAGAGAAAATGGCATGGTCTACACCAACTGGTTCACATTTATAATCGATACTGACCGTCTAATAGAATCAAGGGCCAGCTTGGAGGGCCAAATTACAAGCTTGGCACAATCAGACAATTAAATTGGTGGCATACGTGGTCTCGAAGGCTTTGTTCAAAAAGTAGTTCTGACTCGGCCTGACTCAGTTGGTCAACTTGACTCAGTGGATCACCATGACTTTTGAGTTAAAGGCGTCTGACTGGATACATGCCAGACCTGGCTGAGTTACTCGACCTTGTGATCTTCCACCTGACCGAGTCAACTCAAAGTTTTCAAGGGTCTAAACACTGGTTAAAGATTGCCTTCATTTAACAGGCAAAATCATTTGTTAGGATCAGTTGCTTCAGAAAAGGGGAAACACTAAAAAAAAAAAAAAAAACAAAACACAACTGTCTAAATCATTAGATTTATTACATTGGCACAACTAAAAAGGTTTTAAACGGTGATATATGTACATAAAGGGCCACACCTAGGACAGCCTGACCATGGCTCATAGAATCATGTGACTAAAGAAAGCCCATTCCAAACTAGCCCATTAACCAAGTTCGAGCCAAATTGTGCTTTGGTCCGAAAAATGCTAGTCCATCAGTGCTAAAGGGAAGACATAGACCAAATGGCAAAACACAATCTTGTGCCAGTGCACCTGCCACAGAACTCCCTTGGACCATGCAATTATATTCCGGGACAACCCTAGCCTTCAGGAAATTGGACCTTGTAGTTTAAATCAAGACCATTCATCACCTTCTATCTTTCTTCTTATTTTTTTTTCAATCCTCTAGATTCATTTTCAAGTCATGGAATCGACAGTTGAGATTCTGCGTGTTCTGTTGGTGTTCATACAATTAAAAATCCATAGTGGGCCAACTAAATTCAAACCCGAGTATGACTCGGTTGAAGTTTGGACGGACCTCATCCTAGGCAAGGTTCAGCCCATGGACATCGCTTCAAAGAACATTTGATGCCTTGCTGACAACAAGATTTGAATATGGGAGGCCTGGAGATCAATGGTGTCATTCTTCCTGATGTAGCTAACCTGAGGCTATTGGGCAAGTGGGCAGTCTTGGGCCCAAATTCTTAGCACTGATCATGGATCAGGCTGCGGTTAAGGCCAGCAAACCCACGCCTACAAATCCAATACCTGGGTGATGGGGCTATGGGCCTTAAATGTAAAGCATGTAGGCTAGAACTAATTTTGGCGCAACACAATCAATCTTTGTTCATAAATGGCCTACTGGGCACCAAAGTCACTGCCCCGCTTTCTTATGTTGCATTCATTTGTGGCAATGGTTAGAGCCTTATGGAATGGATCCATCTCAAATCGAAAATTGCTACAGGGACCATACAGACCCTTTTCTCTGGGCTCGCAGAGGGTAGATCCATCAGAAGAAACAAACATTAAAGAACAAAACAGAGACAACAGAAATGTATACAACACTGAAAATTCTACTAGAGACTACCACTTGCTGATATCCAAAAGCTTAAGTTGCCGTCATTCTATTTAAATCCCAAAACTGTTCACTTGCTGCTTCACTGCACATTTAAGTATAGGCCAAGATGGTTCAAATATTGGTAAGATTTCCCTCACTTCATCAATTACAGTACTTTGGGATAAGGTCATATTCAGGTGTAAGAACTCTCAAGTAGCTAACCAATACACCTAAGATGTTTAAGCATTGAAGGTGCGGCAAACCAACTAATTAACGAGAAAATCCCGATCACCTCATTGACAGGGATGCGGGCTTGTTTGCTTGATTAAGCTGTTCATAGCACACCCATCCCTATAGGCAGCGTCCTAAATTTCACTCCAAATTGTAAGTGTAATATTCACCATTATCGATCATGTGTGATGCACACAAGGGAGCTATGTTCTTATGCATGTTTATTCTGACAATCACTCTCTTTTTAAAGCTAGTTAATCCGGATCCATCCAAAATAATGTTATGATGTGCACTTATGTATAAAGAAATATTTAAGTGAGAACCATCTGTACGTATGGTCTATCAAAAATGTATGTTATGACTTATGACATGTGCTTCTATATAAAGAAATATTCGGATGAGAACCATCTATACATAACATATGGTCTATCGTATTTTTGGGCCCATCTGGCGTACTTATGGTCAATTTATCCACTACATGGACATTTGATTGGTGTTGATGGTTTAGATTGAAGTTTTAGAAAACAATAAATTTTAAAACTATTAAATTGAGGGGCCACGGATTACAGGGCTAGGAAAATCTAATGTTGATATTTTTACACATTCTTATGCATAGTTTAAAATCGCAATTGCGGTCGCCATCGCAGTTAACTCTGAAAACCGTCATGACGCAACATCACATTGCGATTCGTGTGCGGATTTTTATTTTATCCCAGAAAAACATCAAATTACTCAATCATCAAATAAGTTGAGAGTGGATTTCAGTGTTCAAGTAATATTTACTACCACATCAAGATAAATAAATAAATTAATTAATTAAAACAGTGGAGCATTGATATTGAGATACTGTGGTTGAGGAAGGAAGAACCATTTATATGAGAATCAACCAAAATCTTATAAGTCACTTGAGTGCTCGTGAGGAAGAACGCTTGGAAAGCTCTATTACAATCTCAGGAAGCTCCACAAATTATTTGGGAAAAAAAGAAGTGACAAAAAGAAAGGTAAATAAATTTTTAAAAAAAATCATTGTCTGCCATTATTTTTCAAAATAATGGTCATTACAATCATTATAACCATTTTTTTGTTAATAACAGTTGTTATGACTGTTATGAACTCTTATTTTTACTATTTTTTATACCGTGACTGTTATGATCGTTATATTGAAAAATAACGTAACAACATAAACCATTAGTGTATCATACATGTTCCTTTTCTTTCTTTGTTTTTTTAACCCCAGCCAAGGGGACTAGGACCCGTGAGCATAATTGTTAATATCGTTTTGGACCTCATTTTGCTCTGGCCTGCAAAATGAAAAGTTTCGACCGATTCAGGATTTTGGCAAAACTTTTCGGAATTACATTTTGGGGAAAATATAACATAATATATATACATATATAACTAAAAAAATAGAAAAAGTAATAAATATAGATCTAATCCATTATAGTAATTTTTTTGGAATTATATTTTGTGAAAATATAAGAAATACAAAATATCTATGTATAAAAAAAAGTAAAAAAAATTAATTATGTAAAATTCAATTTTGGCCGAAAAGTCACATTTCGGCCGAAATCCCGAATATCGGTCGAAATCTTGAATTTCGGCTGAAATTGATTGAAATTAAAATCGAAAAGTTAGTTTCGGCCACTTGATCGAAACGAAAAATTTCGGTCATTTCGGCCAAAACAAAACGAAATTAATAACTATGCCCGTGAGAGCACTTGCACACACAAGGAAAGAACACCCGCTTCGATGAGGACACGCACAACCCGATCCTTCAATCCGGCCCAGCCCGCCCCACATATGACTCGCATAATGTACAGGTTGGTCGCGGGTCACGCTTTCCTAACCTACATTTAAATGGGTCGGTTAATATCAACCCATTTCACTCACATGACCCGCATAACTCATTTTTCCTTTTCTTGCTGCTAAAACTTACACTTAATCCTTAATTCTAGGGAGTGTATATTTTTATTTTAATATGATATTTTTTTTTATTAAAACTTTATTTTGTTTCTATTAATTTTCTATTCTATTTTTATAGTCGCTATTTAAAAATATATATACTATACTCATTGTATAAATAAATCCTTCTCTTTCTTGTTTTTCTCAAGCAGGTCCTTTGTTGGCTTACTTAAAAATATTTTCGTGTACTCTTTTATCTTAGGAGAAGTGTGCATATGAAGAAAATACAATGGGTATGATATAAATAGAATAAAATAATCAAGTAATGGTTGAGTTCATGCTAGTTCCACATTATTTGCTCCTTAAGCTAGAACGGGCGAGAGAGAATTACAACTTATGGCATCATGATCCAGTCTTGGACCTAAGTTTTCAGCCCATTATTAGTTGAGCCTAGGCTTGATTTAAGATCCTGTAAAAAGTAAATTATCGTTGGGCTTATCATATATAACACAAACAGAATTTGTCCATGTTGCCTAATATTAGAGGTTTTGAATTGCACCAATAGGACTTAGAAAGTTAATGATTGTTCATTTAGATCTTATCTTATTTTTATGAATTAACTTATCAATTTGTGTCTAGTTTAAACTTTGGGCATGGTTAAAGTCTTAGAGAACTCTTGTTAATAAATCTAGATTTAGGTGCAAGTTATGCGGTTCAACCTGACCTACAGTGAGAACGGTGACTTACCCAAGTGGTGAGTCACACCAGTTCTCACTCGGAGATCCAGGGCTCGACCCTGGCCTCCCCACTTTCCTTGCATATGCGAGTTTCCCTCTCCTCGCATATGTGAATTTAAGTTTAGGTGCAAGTTATGTTGGTCAACTTGACCTGCAGTGAGAACGGTAACTTACCCGAGTGGTAATTCACGACAATTCTCATTGAGAGGTCCAGGGTCCGACCCTGGCCTCTCCCCTCTCCTTGCACAAGCAAGTTTCCCTTTCCTCACATGTATGAGTTCGTTTCTCGTCGGCCCTCGCATGTACGAGTTTTCTCCCCGTGTTTGTGGGTTCTCCTCTTATGTTCAAGTCTATAGGGGACCCAGCCCCCCCTTAGCTGGGATACTAAAAAGAAAAAAACAACCAACATTCCGTAACCCGCAATGGTTATGCGGGTTATTGTGGGTCAGGTCGAGCTAAACCGACAATAGGCGCAAATTAGGAGTTTCTAATCCGTTTATTAGAAAGTTAATGATTGTTCATTTAAATATTATCTCATTTTTATAAATTAACTTATCGATTTGGGTCTACTTTAAACTATGGGTATAGTTAAAGTCTGAGAGGACTCTTGTTAATAAATATAGGTCTGGATGCAAGTCATGCGGGTCAACCTGAGTTGTAGTAACCCGCAATAGTTATACAGGTTAATGCGGGTCGGGTCGAGTCGAGTTGACCAACAATGGACACGGTTAAAGTTTCTAATCCGTTTAATAAACAAGTCAGATGCATGTTAGGTACGTCTGACCTGTTTAGCCCAACCAGTCCCATATCAGCTCTAAGTCTCACTTCTTCAGAAACTTAGTCACCATGCGCGCCAAGAGGAGAGGGTGTCAGACACCACTATTTTTGGCATTTTCCAATTCACATATGTTGCATTGAACAAGTCTTTTCGTGGAAAAGCCTAAATGACAAATGCACACAAAATGACACCATACGTGCCTCTTCTTCTTCATTGTTTTTTTTATAACCCCAGCCAATGGGACTGGGATTTCTTAGAGCATCTGCGCGAGCACTAACATAACCAAAGAAATCAGGGACACATGTACTTGTGAGAAGGAAAGACTCACACATGCGAGAAGGGAGAGAGATTCGGGATTAATCTCTGGTCATCTGAGTGAGAGGCAGGTTTTCCAACTAATTGAGCAACCCGTTGTTCTCAACCTACCAATACGTTGAGATGCAATAATAAATTTCCCTTGTTAGTCAATGAGCCTTCTCAGGCCGAAAACAACTGATTTCAAATAAAACCGGCACCATTAGCTTCAATTTTGAGCTCAAACCAATTGAACCCAAGGTCTAATAAGCAGGTGGAGAGGTTTTATAAGTAGGGTCGGACCTTTTAGGATAAGAATAAATACAATTCTGGACGGCCCCATCTTTTACAATTCAAAGTTGAATTTGGGTCTTCTAAATGCTCAAGCTGACCATGTGGCTGGTTAGAATACGGTTCCCACCCACCCACATTGGTCCCAAGTTGAGAAACATGATACCCCAGTTCTGGTAGGGTGCCTAATTATCTCACACAGCCGCCCTGAGATCTTCTCATAGGTTATGTATACCAGTGTACCACTCATCCATGCAGTCACAAGATTAAAAAATGTTGGTCTCAAGCCTATAATTTCAGACACAACAACTAGGACTGGGATTGGTGCATGATTATACATATGGCAAATATCGTGGGTTTAATTTTTATTTCAAACCAATTTGAAGCAATTTTCCTTACAGACTTTAAATTACAGAAAGAGCATGATTTTACCTTTTTGGTACAGAAAGAACACATTGAGTGTGAGACGCACCCTTTTTTCGCTGGCAAATATTCAATTCATGAACCCACACACACATACTGCCCAAGTTATTAATTAGAATAGCAGTGAATTAGAAATCAGAGAAATACATTTAATCCTCAGCAACGCTTAGCTGATTAGGAACATGGGTGTGCACACCAATATGTGTAGACTCGAATCCTTCACTTAAAAAGGAAGGAAAACCCAGAAATTGATCCTTAGATTGCATGCCTTACCTCCACTCCATGGGTGGGCATGTGTGGTATGGGTTCTTCAATGTATATGAATTCTCTAACTAAGATAAGATATAAAGAAAAAAGAAAAAGGAAACCATGGCATGGGTTAAGATCTGTCCAATTAGCCTTTAATCAGGTCTGATCAACATCAATTGAGTGGGGCCCATCAAATGTGGAGCCCCAGGAGGACATGTGAGAGGCCTACCTAATACCTTTCGTTGTTACAAATACAATGCATTATTATTACCTATTCAAAAAGGCCGAATGAAATTAAATGAATGAATGCAAGAAAGGGCAGCGGGGGGAGGTGGTGACTGGTGATTGAAGGCAACGTGTCCAGCAATTAAAGGAAGAAGCGTCATGTCCGTGACGGGCAGGACGCGTGGCAGCTAACGGTTGGCTATCGCTGTCGGGCATACCGGACGCGTGGCGCGAAACAGGTGGTCCAAAACACGTCTATGTTCGCGCGACGGAAACACAAGCAGACATTGAAATTGCTGTCTTTTTATTCGACGACCCCGAGATCCCAAACGTGCTTATCTCTCCCCATCCCTCTCCGTTGTAACGGACGGTGACGACCCTCGTTACCTCCCGCTTACGCCGTTATCACAGATGGAGACGAGACGACGCGCAACTGACATGACCCCCACATCTCAGTTTCTCATCTATAAACGAAACAATGATAGCCCAGCGCAGGTATTATAGAATGTTTTTTTTTTTTTTTTTCGCTATTGGAAGGTTCCAATTCTTTGGCCAAACTAATTTTTTTGGACTCGAGGGAATTCAGAAAAACACCCCTATAGTCCTAAGGTGGTAGTACTAGTGGACTCAACCTTCAATTTCTGAAGAAGGAGGAACTGAAGGTTGATACCAAAACCTCTAACTCCGGAAGAGGGAGAAACCATGGTCCTGACCACTCGATCAACCCCTTGGGGTTAATAGAATGTTGTACTTCATCAAATATTTCAATGATAAATAAAAGGCTTGATTTAATAGGCATTTCTATAATTTATATATATATATATATGCATTTTAAGTGGTAGAAGATTGTTGGACTATTTTTAGAGTTTTGGTCGACCTGGACTAGCCTGAATAGTTGCGGTTATTATTAAAGATATAAGCTTGAAGAGTGTCAGACCGGGGCGAGTGCCGGTGAATATGATAAGGTTCAATGAATCCTAAATGGTTTTTATTGCACTGAAATAAAATTAGAGCATACAATATTTAACATGTATTGTATTGAAAGATTTTTAATTTAGTTTTGACCACTACATTTTATATTTTGATTCTCACAGAATCTTATTAATTTGTATAACATGGGGGAAGGTTTTCAATTTGATTCTTATTAGACCCAACATCAACTTATATTGTATGTTATTACGAAAGGCTTTTAATTCAATTATGACTATTACTTTTTAATTTTGACTTCTATTATTATATATATTATAGCAGAAGGCTTTTATTTGATTTTGACCTATGCTTTAGTTTTGACTCTCATCTAATCACATAGAGACCTATTTATTATAGGAAAAGTGCTTCAATTCAATTTTAACAATTATCTCTAATTTTGGCTTTCACCAGCCTAAGAAATATCGAAAATATGATAGGCCCATTTAATGTTTGTCATGATTTCAAAAAAAAAGTGAGATTTGTAATTGATTCTAGATAATTTTCACTCCCTTTTCAAGCCAATCAAAAAGGGGCTTTTGTTTTGAAAATTAACCTGTAGACATGCTCTTCTATAAACTCAAATCAACCTAGTTTTAGATATTTAAAATGATCATAGAAAATTGTCATGAGTTTCTTTTCTCATTTTAAAATTGTTATGTTATCACCTAATTTTTCTATTTCTGTGAATCATGTGAGAGAACACACAGTAGGAATCAAAGTGGATTTTTATCCAGTATAATTGTGGTTTAAAGTTCATTGATCTAGAACATTGTTATGATTCGCCTCGCCATCTAAGGACATGTTTGTATAATGTCACAGGCAGAAACAAGTTTCCAATGGGAAAGGTCGGACTCTCAAATCCTCCTAGAGAAAAATATCGATTCTCATCCAATTTTTTCGCAACGAAAGGTCCATATTGAATGATAAAAATGCATATAGAAGGAAAAGGTTCCTTCCTCTTTCGCAGAAAGTAGAGTCCACAAATCTCCGGTCCACAGAAAGTTTGGGTTGGCCGTGACATGATAAATGGTTCAAAAACACACCAATGATGTGGGGCCATCATAAAAAAAAAAAAAAAAAAGAAGTATGGATCACAATAGGCCTGCTTGGATCAAATTTTATATATATACCTTTATGAGCCGTGCATGCATGTTTGTATGTGTCATATCTTATATATCATTTTGGTGATTGTAGTCATTCTCCTAGATCAATAAGAAACTATAAGCTACAATCTTCTACTCTATCAAATACGCATATCCCTATGAGGAAGTAATCGATACAGATATAATATTGTTATTGATTTTGGGCTCTCTCATGAGTCACGAGACAATACACACTTTCCTCGTAGCTACTGTAAAGTTGGATGCCTTCGGATTTGGCCAACGTATTTTATTATTCTTAGCACTAACCTATCATTAACATACTTATTTTCTTAGTCTTGTTACTTGTGGTTTCATTCAATTGGGTACAATTACAGATCTGTGTGGCGCCTTATTATAAAAACCCGGATTTCTTTTCCACCTCGATACATATAATGGGAAGAGTGAATGATGAGAGGGGTATAATGTTGATTAGAATTCCACCTCAATATCTGATGATCTTGATACTTTATTCCTAATAAGGCATCTATGTGTAATGATTTTGTGAGTGTTTTTTTTTTTTTTTTTCAAATCTTATCGTAGTCTAATGGAGGAAATAATTAGATCCAATTTGAACTGGTTTGGAGAATAAATGAATGTCTCATGATTAAAAGTCATATTTTCACCCAACTGTTCAGTGTTCACCGTATAAGCCTCTTCCTCACTTGTGTTGAGCTCGCCTCCTGACACTAGATCAGCGGGTTTCTCAAGAGTGCAACTCCCTTAATTGGTAATGTTAAATTGGAGTATGAATTTATTTATTGAAGTGGGTAGGGGTGTTAGAGGGCCTGGAATTGGATTGTCCATACATCATCATACTCCAATTGACGGGTTTGATGAGTCGGTGAATGGAGAGGGATCTAAATTGTCATTGATGGGACTGGAATGGACAGTTTGTACCAACCTCCTCCTATACAATGAATCCTGTCTGACAATTAAATGTAAATGTATCCTTGCCATATACACACCTGGAAATATTGTAGTTTGAGTCACACACAGCTTGAAAAGTCGATAGCTTTTTACGGGCAAGGACTAATCATTATGTGAGAAAGGGATTGTGGGGGCCATCTGAATTCATACGGGACATTTTTGGCAATGTAAGAAGCTTGAGTGGGCCCATATGTAAGATCAGATCCACCCACAGCAAACAAGGTCAACTTAACCTGCTTTCGGTGGACATTCATGTGGCCTGGCTGCTTTTTAACCATCCTGATTGCATCACTTTGTGGGGTAAGTTGCAATAAACGCGGACAAGTGAATGAGGGACTGCAACAATCATATGCAGTAAAAATCTCACTTGATTGGGGCTAACTTGCATCACATGAAGTGGCATGATTTTTCAATTTACATTTGACTCAACTAAATCACTGGTTAGGACCCATGAAGTAGTTTCACATGGATGAATTGTTAAAAGAAATGTACTAAAAAATATCGCAATTGAAAAGTTAAAAACAAAATGAGAGGAAAAGCCGGTAAATGAATAACCAGTCATCATTATAGTAGATCAAATCTTGCAAGAGTTAAAAGTCTGGCTTAATTACGTTTTCACTTTATATTCTTCAACCCTTGTCTCTTTAATAATCATCAGGACGAAACTCATTTTTACCTCATATGCATACTTATTCAAGTCCATGTAAGAAAAAAACACTCATGCAAGTGACTCAACTGCATGAGTTCAGTGGACTCTGCTTGCCAAGTGAGCAACTAGATAAATTGCCAAATCTTTTTAACATTTGATAATAGTATAACAGCAGGTGGTCGGTAATCCCAACTAATGTCTTTTAAGGCCAGTTTGGGTAATTCAATTGCCAAGTAAGAAACACATGGCCTGCTGACAATCACTGGAAGTCAAGGAGCAATGTGGAGATTAGTTATTTGTTGGACAATTTTAGATTCAGAGGTTTAAAATGTGGAGTTGAAAGTTATGTCTAAGTGGCCAGGTCATATCATTGTCTTAAATTGGACGGTTAGAAAGGACATATATGGGCTGCAATCCACTTTTTTTTTTGTTATCACTTTGGACATTAGGGAGATGTGTATTATAAAGTATTTAAAATAATATCAATAGTTGATAAATTAAGAGAGCCTTGTTTATAATGATATGAATATATTCAATGAAAGCCAACAACAACGATGTGATGTCAGTGAGAGAAAATTTATTTATGTAGGTTGATCAGTTGATGGTCCCTTAAAAGATGAGTATGTGAAGAGGATATGAATGAGAATAACGAAATATAATGAGGATAGATTTAAAAAAGTACAACTTAGAGTTAACCCACGAGAGACTGAAATAACAAAAAATAATTTATAAAAATAAGGTTTTGATGATGATGACGACATTTAGCATGCAAAGTCTACATCTCAGGGGTTTCTACAGCTCATGTGTATGGGTCCTATGTACTACCATCGTCCTTACACCTTTTAATTTCTTAATATTTGGTTTTCTTAGTGGAAAGAACAGCTTGCACCAGTGCAATTCTATTCAAAATGAGATTAATTGGTTTAATGAATAGTTGTTTAGTCTAAGAATGTCTCCACAAAGTGAGTGCTGAATAAATTTCTTACAAATTGCTTTTGGTCTTTTCAATCTCCTAGCTATGAATTGACCATCGTTCTAGGATGTCTAGATTTAGAGAATTGGAGAAAACCCTATCTCAAATCCCCAAAAGAAGTTGATGAAGCTGGAAGTCACCTTCCATTGAAAACTGTTGGCTTAGCTATGCAATTGCTTCCATGCTTTTACCTTCTAAAATTGATGATTGGATCACAAAAAACTTTAAACCTAACAATAATCAGACCCTTTAGGATGCCAGGTATCATCTAACTAATTAGAGTTGTAATTACCTAGAGAAATGAATTAGAAAAAGGAAAAAAAAAAAAAAAGAAGAAGAAGAAGCACAAGCAGAAAATGACGTATGAATAGTACATGTAAACATCAAATGGAGATTTGAATAATAAATGTTGGGTAATCAAATTAATAAGAACTATGAAAACAGGATGAACATTTGAGAAGCAGCTGAAAAGCATACTCTAAAAATATGGAAAATCACTAGCATGTTATTTAACTTCAGTAGTTTATTTTGTTTACTAATTTTATTTTATGTCATGTGTTTTGTTTCTCAATCAACTTTTAGGTATGTTTTTTTACTTATAGTCAAATAAAAAAATCCTTTTGATGCTTTTTAGATGAGTTTTTAAATTTTAGAAATGTAAAAGTTTTCATTGGATTATTCTTACATTTTGAAAATAGATCATAATTTTATTGTTGTCAGTCTTATACCATTTGTATCCCGAATTCTACGATTCATATCGAATCCCAAGAAAAATGATTTGTATATATGGCGCGAATCCCATTTATAGGGGATTCATGTGTGAATCCTATATTTCAATACTCTTTCATTGAATCTTACTTTTCAAGCGATTTGTCTGAAAAAGAATAGTCATGCCATGAGGTTGAGATTAATAAAATTTAACTTTTTTCTTTCTTTCATTTATTTTTTTAGCCTTTTCTTTAAAGGTTATTTACTGATGAAGGAAATCTCTTAAGAACTTTTGTGGTTTTAGAAAGGTTCTAGCAATCAACTAAATTGTTTGGTTGTACATGTGGGGTCTTTGTCTTACATCTGTTTAAAATAAAAAAAAAATTCATGAACATTTTTTTAACTTCAGAAGATATCATAACGTATATGAATGATGATTTTAATTTTATTTTTATTTTTTATTTAAATATAATAGAAAAGACTATTGCAACTAGTTTATTTCCCCTAGTTACATTGATATCTTAAACATATTTAACTATTTACACATCATTTATAATATATTAATGTATGTCAATGTTGTTTTCATATAATTGTATTATAGCCTTATTTGTTATTATATTTATACTACTATGAAAGGATTATGAATAACTTTTTTTTATTTTTTATTTTTATAGGAGAGATAAAATAAATCATACGATTTATGATATGATTCAATTCATTCCCTCAAATGATTTGCGATATAATTCTAAATTTTTAAACAATGCATAATTCCATCTTTGAAATGCATTTTTAAAGAAATACACTTTCAATCATTCTATGGCCCTTACAATAACTATGAGGAGAATCGTCGCTCTTGGTACAATTATCTTGTTAGAGTATTTTTAAAGAATCACATTCTCCATCAATAACAACGATTCACTTTTGTTGGAGGTGTTTGTGCAACGACCGCCCATTTTCTCTTCAGTGGAAGAATCCTGTCTTCTAGGTAGAAAATTGAAATCTTCTTTTGCACAAAAATATAAGCACAAAACACTCACACGATATGCAAACCGTGAAAAACTGACACATTTTCTAGCCACTTTCCATGATATTTAGGTATCAAAGTTTCCTTTCCACGAAATTCTTCATAAGGACATGACAAAAGTTAAATCCCAAACCATGGTATAAGTGTGCTCATCCACAAACCATAAACATCAATCGACAGCCTAAGTAGATGACTCAAATGAAGGAGAATTAGCCAATTAGGTGCTCTAAATTTTGTATAAACTGAGAGGAATATGAGGAGAAAGTAGCTGTAGGTAGCATTGCACAATGAAGAACTTTTGACTTGTGAGACCCTATGCTAAAGGTTTTTTTTTTTTTTTTTCAAATAATTTAATATAACTAATTATTAAATTCTCTTGTGTCCACAACATTTCAGAGCATAAATTACCTATATATCTTCTTACACCAATTAGGGCTTCAGCCTGTGTTCTATACCCATGTCAAGGAGGACTTGGATGCTCATCACCAGCTATATATGCTATGCTGGTGGATGAGATTCTACAATTCAATTTGGCTAACAAATCAATACATCCTGTGGGGATTTGCATCTGATTATGGGAGTCACTTTGAGTAGGAAACAAAGCATCCACTGTGTTTGAGTCTAGTTTGATATGGACCATTAGCTTTATTTTTCTTTTGATTCATTATGTGGTATTTGACACAACAAAGGTGTGTCCAAACATATTGATGCATGATGCATCACCCTTTTGTATAGTGTTCACTTTATTTGATTTGATTGGTGTGGAAATCCTCATGTAAATCCTAAAAAGTCTTTAGTCCCGGAGAGAAAATTTCCCTCATCTTTTTTAGCCTAATCAGATTAGCGTTGTCACCCAATACATGATTCTAACTACTTTTTAAGTCATACATAATGAATCTTTTACCACCGTTATGATTTGAAATTACACATAAAATGGGGGTTCTAACTAAAGTTTAGTCAAGCAACACCTGATATGTTGATGACATTTGTCAGCTTTAAAATAAAGTGGTGAATTAGCTATCTACCAAAGATCAGCAACAATCAACATTTATAGCTACAAGAGCTATTGATTGATCATTAGTTTGGTTTAAAATCTTGAGTTTAACGGTTAAGGATGTCTATTGGATTTAGTTCCCATGATAAGGTATCATTTCCAATTTTACATTCATTGAACCATCACTCAATGTTGGATTGATTCTCAAGAAAATATATGAGAAGGATGTCATTAAACTTTAATGTTTAAAAAATCACGTAATTGGATAATTTGGTGGGGCTAATATTTTGGATCCCCCTTGGCTATGAGGAGACCTTTCAATCTGCTCCCCTCCCATTAGCAAAATTGCATCTATGTGAAGCCCAAAAGGTGCACTGCATATAAGCTATATGCAGTATGCTCGTAGGTAAACATTTTCCATTTAAAGAGAACCATAAAGGGAAAATGTTCATATGGTGTAATCAACCACTGATTGATGGGTGACTGATACAATATCTTTCTCTATATGAAATCATGGAAGCCTAACTGATTAGCAAAATGCATAGTCTGAAAAGACTATTAAAGGTGTTGCACTGATGAAAGGTTGGTTGAAGTGGACACTAGTAGAACTGGATGGGGGAAGCGCCCCCTTAAATTTTTTTTTAAGAAACACCTCTATCTTTTTAAAAGTTTTAAAAAAATTTACATATGGGCCCCCACAATTTTCAGAATAAGTTCGTATATATTTGGAAAACTACATTCATTTTTTTATATGTGACCCTCCCAAAAATTTCCTTCTACATAGTAGCCCTCCTCAAGGAAGAATTCCTTGGTACGCCCCTACAAGTGGGTGCTTAGTTCCAAGTAGAGCATTTCCCCTCTTTTAAGCCCATATGATTAGTTTGGGCATTTTTCTCCTATTAGTGTCCTGCACAACTGTCATTTGAGATTATTGGACCTCATTTCTACTTCAGGACCTCCATTATTTTGTAAGGGCACAAATTGAAAAATGAAAACCCACACTGCTCTTGTATGGAACTCGGTGAAAAAGTGCATAAAAAGTGTGACTATTGCCATCTCAGTTCTCCTCTCACCTGATCTTTGGGTGTCTTTTCATCTGAACATGCATTTTGCTGATCAGTTAGGTTTCCATGATTTTACATGGAGAAAGATATACTATTAGTCACCCATCAATCAGCAGTTGATTACACTATATGAACGAGTTGCATCTTGGCCGTGCACTTCATATTCCCCCCTTTTACAAATCTAGAAAGTTTGGTCAACCACATTCACTAGTAACCAAAGTACAGTAATTATCTCCCGACTAAATTTGTCTTCCTTGATTCATGTATTCAATTCCTATGTTTCTAAGGGCATGTTGCGTGTAAGAAAAAAGTATTTAATGAAATATACTGCGTACATGTGTGGTAAAGTGAAGTGAAGTAAATATCTCATCACTAATAAAGGCTAGATAAAGTATGTGGTGAACTTATATTTGTGTTTGCTTTGAATAAGGTAAATTAAAGTAGTTGCCTGCCGTAAATTTACTCTATTAATTTGTACTTTAGTTTTATGAATAAAAAATAACTTGAAGTAAATTTTGTAATAAAAAAAAATGGTGGCTAGTTTTAGTTTTTACTTTTTCAATCAAATATGGTAAAAGAGATAAAAAAAATGAAGGTTTGATCATATTTGGCTTCATCCTTACTTTACTACTTAATAAGCATGGTAAAAGGCAAAATGTTTCATCAATCAATCTACTTCTGCCCATTCGCTCTCATTGAAAACTTCTTACTAGTTTTTAACACTTACAGCTATAGAATAGATAACCACATATATCTCATACATATGATTTTCTGCTCCGGATTTCTGCACTGATGTTGTATGTAAAAATCAGTCCTGCCCCCATTGAGATCATTTTCGCCTTCCTCCATCAAAGGTTTGATTGGTTTTTCTGGTATTTTCTGCAGACGTCTGCAAGAGAAAAATTTTCCGCCACATGCTATTTATACAAATGAATGAACAAACTATTGTAACTATTGTAAGACTAGGTGATTGCTCAAGACTCTTCTCTATATCAAAAATTTTCTGAGCATTAGAGCCAAAATGTATGTACCTCACTCCAAAGGTGGATCCAAACACAATCATATGGGTGCGGTCGCACCCGTTAAATTGCGTCGTTTCAAAAAATTTATAAAAAATTATAAATCCACCCTCAAAATCCACATGTAAATCCTAGATTTGCCCCTTCAACCAAATTACTTATTAAGGTCCGCACCCCTCAAACTAAAATCTTAGGTCTGCCACTGCCTCACTCTACCTAAACAATGCTAGCGAGGAGTAAGAAACCCATAAAAAAATGTAGAATAGTAGTGTCTTCAAGAAGAATATGGTGAATGTGAGGATTATGTGATTGACTGAGAGTTTTGGATTATAATGTCATTAATTGTAAAGTAAAAAAAAAGTACAAATGGTTATTCATAGCTACTATAAATGTAAATTTTCCATTTTTAAGCTATGTTCCTTTTCACTTTAATAATTAAAAAAAGCCAAAAACAACCTCAGAAGATATAGGTGGGTGCATATGCTTTTTTATTATCTCTCTCTCTTCCCCCTTACATTGCTCCTACTTTTCCTTCATCCAAATCCAAAAGAAATCCAAAAAGAGAGGAAGAGAGGGAGTGAAAAAAAACACTCTGCTAAAGGTCTCTTTGGTCCAACACACCGGTAAGCTGAGCACTTCATCCTTACATTTTGATTTATGTAGATTCCTTGTTCTCCTGTTTGTTATAGAAGAGAAGAAGAGAGGAGAAGTCCTTTTGTATTGCTGTTGATTTTTACTGCTAACCCAGAAATCATTGATTGTATGAAAAGGAGGGATAGTCACAGTTTCTAAAGGCTGCAATGGGTTCCCTCAGATCCAGGGAACCCAGATGGAAAAAGGCCTCATACCCCATCTTTTGGGCCTTTTTTCTTGTGATTCTTGCCATGCTTTCTTAGCTCCTCTTCTTTCTTGTGCTTAAGGATAAGGGGTTGATTTTGATTCTTCTGTTTTCAAAGGTTGGTGTAATTTTTATTTTTTTTTCTTTTTCTCCCTTTGAATCTGTGTTTGTGTTGGGTCTAAGTAGATGGGGTATATAAATGAAAGAAGAGTCCAGCTGAATGGGTTGTTATTTCCCTGCTCAATCTAATGTAGTGTCTGTTCCAGCAGGGGTTGAAATTTCTATGATTGGTCATCTGGATCCGCCCTCTCTTTCATAGATCTGTTGCTCTTTTGTTAGTCTTTTTCTTATTGGGTTTTCTTTAGCTTCCTAAAGCCTCGTTGGTAATTGTTTCAACGCTTCAAGATTGTTGTAGAAGAGGATGACAACATAAGTTTGAATTTCTTGAACATGGAAGAAGGTCTGGAAAAACCCGTGAGTTGTTGTGCTGGGATTTGCTTCCGGATGGGAGGAAAAGGGAGAGGAGAATAAATGGTTGGAAAATGATTGGGTATGTGAATTGGGAGGACTTGGACTATTTGGAGGACTGCTGCTCTGATAGGGGAATTGATGGAGGAGATGTCTCCGGCGGTTGTAGTGCCATTTAGGATAGGGAATTCAATATGTGATGACCCGTCGATAACTGCCCCTATGGAAATCACCCGCCTTAAGTTGATCACTGACACTGCCAGCTTGCTATCTGACACTGCAACCAAATTGCCCGAGTCTTCTGTTGGTGTAGATGAGGGCTGCAATTGCAGTAACCCGCCAAAACAAGCTGATGTCATGGCCGTGGCACCAGAAGAAGATGAGGAACGGGGTGTCGCTTTGTTCGAGATGATGCCCATGAGTGATTGGGTTGGTACTAGTGATAGTGGTGCTGTTGCTCAAGAAAGTGAGGAAGATGAATATTTATCTATTGGAACTGAACAAATACTTGATAGCTCATGTTCTCTTTCAGTTGCTAGCGATACTAGTAGCATCGGTGCTGAAGAATTCATGGGTTTGGAAGCTGTTTATGAGGCCAGCACTCCACCTTCTTTGGACGCTGAAAAAAGCATCGGCGATGTTCAGATTATTCCAAGGGTCTCATTGGGAGAACAGTTTATTAATGTCCAGTTGGACCATACAAACAATCTCCTTAGTGGAGCAGCAAGCCTTGTGGTGAAGGGAAAAACTGTGGAAGATGATTCTTACCTGAAAGCATCGCAGGTTGTTCTTCCGTTGCCTCAAGACAGAAGAGTCATAGGTGGAATTGGCAGCCCATGTTCATTTGAATTAGACTGTGTGCCCCTTTGGGGTTCTATATCTCTCTGTGGGAGGAGGCCGGAGATGGAGGATGCTGTTGCAACTGTTCCTCGTTTTTCTAAGATTCCACTTCAAATGCTTGTCGGCGACATTATGGTGAATGGGGTGAACCAAAGTATGACTCACTCCACTGCTCATTTTTTTGGAGTCTATGATGGCCATGGTGGCGCCCAGGTACCATTTTGCTGTTGTCTGGTTTGTTTATTGTACCCTTTGTGATTATGAAAGGTTGCTCACAACTATGTTTCTCTATTGCAGGTAGCTAATTACTGTCGGGAACGCCTGCATTCGGCCCTGGTTGAGGAGATAGAAAACTTAAGTGAGAGCTCAGAGGGAAGAAGCTGCAGTGATTGGCAGGGACAATGGGAGAAAGCTTTCACTAGTTGCTTTCTTAAAGTTGATGCCGAAGTTGAAGGGAAGATCATCAGAGGTGGTTTGGGAAGCCAAACCAATGCCACCAAGGGCAGCTTGGAACCTCTTGCTCCAGAAACTGTTGGATCTACTGCTGTAGTTGCCATGGTTTGTTCCTCCCACATCATTGTTGCAAACTGTGGTGATTCAAGGGCGGTTCTATGTCGAGGCAAAGAACCTTTGCCCCTTTCAGTGGATCATAAAGTAAGGCGTGTGGTTGTAGTTTTGCATCCCTGATATTATAATTGAACTATGAATATAGAAGAAACCAATCTCTATTTTATTTTTCAGCCAAACAGAGAAGATGAATATGCAAGAATTGAGGCAGCTGGAGGCAAGGTTATACAATGGAATGGCCACCGTGTGTTTGGGGTTCTTGCTATGTCAAGATCAATTGGTATGTGAACTATTCTCCATTCTTTTGTTACCTATTGTTTTTTCTGGCCATACTAGCTTCTCTAGTCCACGGTTCAGAAAGTAGTTGTATTGGATAGAAAAACAACATGGATCGTGTATCAGCTGTATCAGTCTATACTATCAATTCTTCATGCAGTCTTTTAGGGTTGCCACAAGGATTGGTCCCACCACCATGGAAAAGGAGGATATTGTTAGAGTGAAATGCTCAAAGTTATACTATCACAAAGTAAGGGTTTTCAGATCTGAACTGATCTGTATCTCTGTAAATTCATGTTTTGTAGTTAGCAGTTCATTGCTTTACTTGACTACTTTGGTTTTGTTGCTTCTCAAAATAAATAAATAAATAAATAAGTCTCAAAATAAAAACATTTTGAAGCCTCGAAATTTCTCTTTACTTATAAAAATTTGCAAGCATCAGCAACAATAAATAAATTTATAAATGTAACAATTGAGCGTTGGAAAATGATAGTATTTTTTTCATGCTTTGGTTAATATATATTGTATAGGTGTTGTGTGTGCGTGCATGCATGCAACGTGTGAAACCAAATCCCTTTATTTCCATTTCCCCATTTTACTTATACTCTATTCTATTTTTACTCTCTTTTTTAGCTCTTTTGTGCCATTGGATTCAGTCTAATCCAAGGGTTGAGAGCTTGTGACCTCTTACTAAGAGGCTTGCAGAAAACTAATGGAAAAGAGATGGTGTATTCATGGTAGAGAGTGTAAAGATTGGGAGAATAGAAAGAATAGTTTCTCCAAGAAGACTGAGAAAAGGGAGGAGAGAAAGCTTTGTAAGCTTGTATTTGTGAGTGGGTTCTCTAGAGCTTCACTTGGCATTGGCTTGTAATCTCCATTAGAGGTGAAGAAAGCTTTGCATTGTTCTCCAATAGATGTAGGTCACATATTGTGGCTGAACCACATGTATCTTGTGTCTTGTATGGTTCCCCATAACATTTGGTTGGTGATTGGTGTTGGAGAATCACATTGCATACTAAGTGTGGGAGAATTACATTGTGTTTGCAGAAATTCCTCAATAACAATATATATGTCTTGGCTTCTAAATGTCATGCTGGCATATGCAATTTTATGATCTTAGACTCTTGAATTTGTTAAGAAGATATGTGATTCTGTAATGTGTTGGATTTGCTGAGTTTTAGTCAATCTTTAATGGCTTAAAATAAATATCAGATGAACCTTTGAAAAATAGAAAAAATGAAGTTAATACTTTTTTTTTTGTTTATTCATTTTAATCAGGAGCCAAGGATTAATAGCCCATATCATAAGAGGATTAAAAAAAAAAAAACCTTTATATCTTATAAAGATTGACATATGAAACTAGTCAAACAATCATTCAGATATGCAAATGGTGTAATCATACTTTGCAAGACATCAATTAAGAAACTAGATATGCAATTAAAAAGTAGACAGGCTGTTAATTGTTCCTAATTAGGCTATTTAGTATGGTGAACATTGAAAGTGAAAAATGTATCTCTAATGGTTTTATCAAAAGTATACAAAGTTATGTATGAAGGGGCAATATTGAATGTGCATTGTGTTGGGAAATGCCTAAGTTTCTAGTTGAAGACTTGAAGTTGTATTGACCAAGGGCCTGCTTAGAGCTCCTCCTTTTCCCCCTTCTAATGGTAACATGACTCAAACCTATAACCTTATGGTGGCAACAGTTTGCACCTTCCAACTGTTCTAATTATTAGCTGTAGTTATGATAACTTTAGATATCCTTGATGATGTATTTTTGGTGAATACTGTTTCCAGATGATTTGATAGTTGATACTCATAAATCATACAAGAAAGCAAGTGAATAAGTTAGAACTCAACAAAGGCTTTTGAGTCAAATGAGTTGAAAATTTACATGTTAAAGACAAAAAGTGTGAGTTGGTTAAAATTTAAATAAATTGGTGCCACACTGTGATAGGTTTTGATATTTAGGAGTAATTAATATAATAAGATGGAGGGTTTGAGGTGGATGCAACAAATAGGATCAATGTAGAGTGGGAAAAGTGTAGACAAGCTAATGAAGTGTTATGAAATCTTTGGGTGCCACTATGATTATAGGGCTTATGATTGCATAAGAGGAAATTTACTGGTAGCGACCGGTAGAAGAGGAAAAAAACATAAAGAATGTCATTAGAGATGGTTTGGGCACAGTAGAGGAGAAAAAACTTGTGTATGATGTATTGAAGGGTTACGAGTTCAAGGAATTGGGGAAGGGTAAGACCAATAAGTACATTTTAATGAAGTATTGAGGAAAGCCATGATAAATGGTGGAGTTAATAGAAAATCTGGCTTCAAATAGGTTTTATTGACCATTTCAAAAGAATAGGTTTAATCAATGATCCAATCTTTACTTAGGCATTTCCTGTTGGCATTAAATGAGCAATTCCATTAATCAATTAGCAGATATCTCTACATTCAAAAGGTCATTGAAATGCTTATTTGTTCCATGCTGTGTAACTTCTTCTTTCCTTTAGTCGTTGTCATGTTTAATTCAGCATCATCATTGCAGAGGTTTTGGCAAAATTTTGTAGACTACCACCCTTTTGATTTTGTCATGGCTGTTGAGAGAGTCATACATTTTTACTGTTGCAAATTTTGTATGATACTTTAAGGGTTAATGCATGGCTTTTTCTGGCCATAGTCCTTAGAAGAGCTTTTCACCCCCCTTTTTTCAGAAAAAAAAAAAAGAAAAAAAAATCCTTATGGAGATGAAACTCAGATTTCTTCTTTAATGTGCATAATTTGACAATCATTGTCAGCTGCAAGGAAATCTTTTTATGCCTATGCCACTATACCTGAAAACTGCAGTGCTTTTGTCACATCAAATTAAATGATCTTCTACCAAAAAAAAAACAAATTAAATGAGAATAATTTGGTTCATAGTTGGCATATTGTATTCCATACCTTATTAGATTGTGCATATCATTAAAAATGTGTATCATAAATGGAGGGTTTTATTTATTTATTTTTGTTTTAAGCCCATGCATACAAATTCGGAGCGATCACAGATATATCATCCAGCTGGACTGGTGCAATGGATCCAAGATATCCTCATGCAAGCACCATCATGCATGTGCCTTGGCCTGAAAATTAGGCCAGCCCACCCAACAGCTGGTTAACACATGTAAGAAGTAAGGACTAAATAGACAGTTCAAACTTTTGAACATGTCTGCATTCAACATTTATGTTCACCCACTCAATGAGTGGGTTCTCCTGTCTTTCAGGCCAATTCATCAACAAGGTGAGACACACCTGCTACTTGGCTTGGACACATTTCACATGTATGGCCACGCATGGCTTTGATAACCACTTGTATTAGATATGGAGGGAGCATGAAAAATCTTGGCATTCACCTCCTATATGTCTCTTCAGATCCATCTTTTATTTCCCACTGACCAACTTGTAGTTGTCTGATGACCATAACTATCCAGTCTAGAACTTTTGTTCGTTGAGTGTGAGATGTTCTTTTCCTTTTCTTTTTCCTTTTCTCTTTTGTTTTTGGGCATATATGTAAACCATTGTGTTGTGCTCTCACTGGTGAGTGGAGCTAACCTGTTTACTGTGAGACCTTATGAACGAACAACTTAGATTTTGTTTACCAATTTCACATGTTGATCTTTTCACAAGGGAAAGAAATGGGGGCACAACAAGGGTTGGGATCCTTGGTTATAATGATATGTTCCTTTTCAGTTACATAGCCCATAGGTATTTGTGATCTGTATTTAGTTCCTAGTCACTTTGTTTGTCTCCTACCCTATGCGAATCAGAATCATGGAGTTTTTTTCACTTAGTGGTCATTTTCCTTTTACGCATGGGATATAAAAATGAGTTTTACATATGTTAAGGGTACATTTATGATTTTTTCATATGCAAATGTTACACATGTGAAACACATTATCATGTTTATCTACAACCTGTACCATGCAGAAGCTCTATTACATGTGCACTAGCGTCTTCTCATTTACATATGTAATCATTTACCACCTAAGGATGAAAATGAGGGGCTGAAATGCCCTCATTTACACCATTTATAAGAGCGCAAACAAACGTAATCATTTGTAAATATTACACAAGCGCATCATTTACATATGTAAATGAGTGCAAGCAAACCAACTTAAAAGTTTGTGCGCCCATTTTGTTAGGGGAATCTTGCAATGCTCCAGGAATATACTACTCAAACTAGAAATGTGATGGTTCATGAACATAAACATTCATTTGGTGGGTCCACTGTGAATGGGCCACTGGCCACAGATCATATCAACTGGAGGCATGTTTTTTTTTTTTTGGAGTGCTTTGAATCAAATTAACTAGGATGCTACGCTAAGCTTGGGTTTCAATTTTAAAGTGGGTATACTTGGTAGACATTGATAACTTTAGCGTTGCATCTTTCTTATGTATTTTATTTTATCACTATCACTATCACTATTATTATTATTATTATTATTATTATTATTATAAGTGAGTCTTCATCATTGCACTTAGGTCAGTTATATTTCTTGGTGGGTGCAGGTGATAGATATTTAAAACCATGGATTATTCCAGATCCAGAAGTCATGTTTGTTCCACGGGTAAAAGAAGATGAATGCCTGATTTTGGCAAGTGATGGATTATGGGATGTCCTCACAAATGAAGAGGTCTGCGAAGTGGCTCGCAGGCGGATCCTTCTCTGGCACAAAAAGAATGGAGTTGTATCTTCCACAGAAAGGGGTGAAGGAGTTGATCCTGCAGCTCAAGCAGCAGCGGAATTTCTCTCAAAGCTTGCTCTCCAGAGGGGAAGCAAGGACAACATTACTGTTATTGTGGTGGACTTGAAAGCACAGAGAAAGTTCAAGAGCAAAACCTGACTGACAGTGAGTTGTTTGTCCATCATTTTACTAAGGATTTTAAACTTGTATGATATAGAACTGTATTCGATCCATATCTTTTCCCCATTTATACATAGCTTGAGCCCAATTGTTTTTCATTTGGGCCTATAGCTGTAAGAGATGGTATTCTGTATGTACTATAGCATCTGACTGATACTGATGGCCATATTGTTTAGTGATGTGCAACACCCCTTATAATGATGTAAGTGGTTTGTCTTGGCCCATGCAAAGTGCTGGGAATGTAAATTTGAGCTATTTGGCGGTTGATCGATCAAGGAGTCTATGCCCTCCCCTGACATTAAACACTCAACACCCTGCTTGATTGTATTCATTTATGCTTCCGAATTCAAAGCTCTGTGCAGTGTTCTACTTTCACTTCGAAGGATGATATTTGTGAAGATCTCTAGTCTTTCACATCCTTAAATTTGTTTCTGAGCTAGCTATCTCTGGGAGTCATGTACTGGCCAATGTTAATTCCTTCCCTTTTATAAATTATAATGATGCATTGCGCCTAATTTAGATCTACTTCTGTGCTTAAAGGTGGTTTGTGTGATGCAGTATTTAGTTATAGACATGTCCTCCTCAGTAGACATGACTGGAGCCTGTGCTGCATCTTCTAGATTAATGTGGTCTTTATTCTTGCCTTTCAATGTCATTTTGCACAGAGCAAATGGTCCAGCTAATGTTATAAAAAGATGGTTCATGGAACAAGGCCAAAACTGTTGCATGCTAAATAAAAGTCCTGGACTGAAATATAGATTTGTTTCATCCCTTTTGAGATTAAGTTTTAAAATTGGACAACTAAAAGTGATGAGAATGGAGCTTCAATACTTTTACTGCTTTCTTTTATAGGATTATGAGAATGGACTGAAGCCATGGAAAATTTATATCGGCTATGGGTGAAGCTGGTGCACCTATTGGATGTTGGATATTTGGGTCACCTATTAATGGATTTTCTAATGGATAGCTGCCTACCTCAGAGAAAAAACTCTTTTGGTCATGAAATGGGGGCAGGGATTAAAGAAATCTTTTGGCTTGATTATTTATCTCCCAACCCACCAAACTTAAATTTGCAGTCAACCATATGATCTCCATCATATCTTAGTAGCTTTGACCTCATCATTTGATTGATCGCCAGGATTATTTTATCGATCTTTGGTCTATCGATCATCGGTCTTTCTTCAAGAGTCATATGAACCATTGAATTGATCATGTGTTGAATATAGATTTATCAATTCAGTGGTATAAAGCACTTCGCATTTAGTTTGGGCTGAATTTGAGACAGCTCCTACACAGAGTGGTCGATGTCATATGAATGGCTCTTGTCGCTAAAGTGGCTCATGATTGGTATGGCCTCAGGTGGGCTCAACATGCCAGTTTGCACCATTTTATGTATGGAAGGTTCTCATTGGTGTCTGTAGGTCATTTATTCAAGTTAAAACTAACCTAAGAACGTAACTTTTGACATTTTCAACCCGGTTAATAGATGGCCGGATTTAGGTTAAGCTATCCACAACTCTCGGCCCGATTCGACCCAATGTCAACACTAGTTCTTCACAATTTATGTGTATTTTATGATGGCATTTAGGGTTACGTTAATGGCAATCCATTGTTTTGATAGTCACTAATAAGACCATCGACAGACTGGATATGAGCTGGACTCACCTATTTCTGTTCTCAAGGCTCTTTGTAATTAACGAGTACTGGGGCCTGGTCCAAGTTCGATATAGACTGTAGAGCTCGAATCTGAGTATGCCTATCTGGGGAAAATTAAAAAAGTAGGCTTGATCTTTCATTTAAAAACCATCAGTAATTCAAACCCGAATCCAAGCTTTAAGGTTGAGTATAAATTATTGTTTTCGTGACTTAACAATAGCCTATACAAGTGGGAAGAGAAAGCCTACGGATGAAGAGTGGCATTCCGGGTGACAATCAGGATTGCCAACCTAACGAGCTACACCTAGTTGTCATGGTATATATATATCGTTATATACATATATAGAATATTATGTTATGAGGAGCACTAGAAAACTTCTAGATTTTTTTTTTCAAGAAAATGCCCCTCTTAGGGGGGCCACTATGATGCATGATAACCATAGAACGCGGTTTGATGGAAATATCTAGATGAAACTTACCTATGTCTAACGTTTCAACTCCATAACATCATCCTAACCCGCTTGATCTATGCTCTTAAAGTTAAATGGTTTTAGAGGAATCATTTTCTTAGAATTTCAACCTAACTATGAGTAAAAGTTGGATGAATGCAAGATTTGGATTTGTGACAATTCATTTGGGGTTAGTATATGTGAAAAGACTGGATTGGCTCAAGGTGTCCTCCACGGCCTAAAAAAAGTAGAAAAATAAAGGGGAGTTTTTGACAATATCTCTTATTTTATTGGTTAAACTTGGTATATATCTCTTATTTTATTGGTTAAACTTGGTATATGCACTATATATATATATATATATATATAGGGTTGTGCTCTTGTAAGAGACACTCTCACCTTACTATGAGAGATAAAGGTGGGGCCCTCACATCTATATCCAATGTCAACAACTTAAATGTGATGACCCACCCTTATCTCTTATATAAGATGAGATATATCTCTCATAGAAGCATCTCCCTATATATATATAATATGAATGACCTAATTAGACCCAAGGGCTTGTTAGCCTATTTTTCAAACTTAAAAAGGACCTATTTATTTCTATAAATAGGTATTTATCATCCAAGTAGTTAAATATAAAAATTAAAGGTGGCGATTAAAAAATGACCATCAAATAACTTTTTCTCTCATGAAACAAAATTAATGAATATTCAACCATCACGTAACTCAAAATCCTAGGAAAGTCAAGCTCCCCATCTACGAGCTAAATATGTAGTATTTCTGCTTCAAAAACATCAATCCAAATTTGAGTACTTAAAAAATTTCTCCAGCCTATTTATTTGCATTAAAATATATAAAAACTAAATACACATTGTGCTTAGATACGAAAATCAAAGGTAAATTTAAAAAATTGAACATCAAAATACCATCTTTTATTTCCCTTTAAATCTTGATTTTTTTAGGGCACCTTGTGCATTTAATTATATATATTAAAGCAAAGGGGGAGGTGGGCTGTGAGGAGTGCCACCTCATCCCTAAAAAGTCTCTCTGGGCTATGAGGGGTGCCACATCTTTCCGAAAAGGTCTCTCATCCCAAAAAAAAGTCTCTCTTTTCAAAGAGGGCTACTCTTTCTCTCCTAAAACCTCTCTCATGAGTGATTTTTATGAACGTTTAAATTTGAGTCATATTTCTTGCCATTATCCAAATTATAAGCAAATCTTTACCGTCGGTTTTTTTCTCTTTTCCTTAGATCTTCAATCATCAACGGTTTGTTTTCTTTTCCTTAGATCTTCAATAATCAATGGGTCCCATATTAAATATGTCTTGTGGGCTCTACCAATGATTGAAATCCAAACTGTTGCTCATTTACTCTTATTTCAGTTTTTTTTCCCTAAATGGATGGATCCAGTAGTGGGCACCAGTTTGTATTAAATATAATTCAAGATTGGACTCCAATATTGGATGAAATCCCAATGGCCTTCTCTTAACCTTTTTTTTTTAAGAGTGGGCCCCACTGATGGATGGAGGCAAGCCTATTGGCTGTTTTCTGGTTTCTTAATGGATGCAAATCAATTAGTGAGCCCCGCACATTTAACTTATTTCTGCAGTGGGACCCACTCATGGATTATACATAGATATTAGTTTTTTAGGTCAATATGGATTATGGATTATTCTCTCTCTCGACACTATCTATCTTTCATCCTTTCAAGATTATCATCTTTTTATTTTAATATTTGGCGCTCACCTTTCAACAATTCAAACTGATAAATTTTTCATTAAAAATATCATTTTCTTTTAGTTTTCAAATAGAGTTCTACTCTATTTAGAGATTATCACACATGAACGAAAATTTGACCCGCCCTTCTGGTAGACAATCTCATAAATGGGCTTGTGATAAAAATGTTTTGAGGTTGGAGTTTTTTTTTTATTGAATCTTATAGGCATCAATTTCTGATCTGATTATATAGACAAATGACCATAGGTTTGCCGCACCATAATTACACTTCCGTGGGCCCACATGGACCCATAATTAAAAGATATATACATTGATCCAAGGTGGGCCAATTATTAATGTGATCAAATAACACTAACCTATGGTTTTAAAGTCTCATAATTTATTGATTTTAAAGTTAAGATGTTTATACATTTTTTTTTTAAAATCTAAAGTCAAAAAACGGTTTGATCGATTCTAAAACGATATTGGTGCTACTTTAAAGGGGTAGTGAAGAAATTTGTGCAGAGGGATTGAAATGACCATTGATCCATTTGAAGATAACACTGGTATTTATAATTAAAGATATATTGACTGTTTTTATATAAATATGTATGAATATAATTTTATATATTTATAATTAATTTTAATATCTCATAAATAAAAAATTGTAATCCCTTACTTCTTGCCCCGTTAACCACGGGCCGTTGTTGCTGGTCCCTATAATAAACGAGCCCAAGCCAAAAATCCAAGCAAAGCAAAATGCGAGGCTGGAACTTGAGACTGCAATACCCCTCCTCTTCTACTCCCCCACTCTTGTCGTCAAACTCAAAACCATTCTCTTCATCTCAACACCATCGCCTTCAACTCCAACAACAACATCACCATCACCAAGTACGTCACAAACGCCACTAAGTACTGGAACAACTTCTACAAGCACCATCAAAACAAGGTACCTCCTCTTCTTCCTCCTTCTCATCACCATCATCAACATCAACATCACTCATTCATCTACGCTCACAAAAAAAAAAAAAAATTGCAGTTCTTCAAGGATCGTCACTATCTCCAAAAGGACTGGAGTCACGACTTCTCCAATGATAATCAACAAAAGGTCGTTTTGGAGGTATTAGGTCACAATCACTCCATCTTCTACTGCTTTCTTTCTCTTTTACGTGTGTATGTTGAAACTTTGATTTCCTCCTTCAATGTAATCATGGAAGATTGGTTGCGGAGCTGGGAATACGATATTTCCCCTTGTAGCTGCATTTCCCAATCTCTTTGTTCATGCTTGTGATTTTTCGCCTCATGCGATTGCGCTCGTTAAGGTATTAATCCATTTGCTTGTTAGATTTTTTTGTTTCTTTTCTAAATAAGAGAAGCTGATGCAGAGCCATGGCCTGGATTAATGCAGGGGCATGGAGATTTTAGAGACGATCTTGTGAATGCATTCGTCGCTGATGTTACAGTGGATGATCTTGGTGAGACAGTTTTGCGGGATTCGGTTGATGTTGTGACTTTGGTAAGGGGGGCGTAGAAAGTAGAAGCACAAATTGTATTGGAATTTGGATGCTATGTAAGATGTGTTGTTGTGTTTTATTTGTATATTGTGCTCTCAATCATGTCTTGTCTCTGTGTTTGGTTAAGTAGTAATATCTTTGAATCTAACAGCAGCTCTTTATTTGAATCGCAATAAAATATGGTGTTTTGTATGTATGTAAAATGCATTTTAGATGGAATAAATTGGGTGGTTTTGGATATTGTAGTCATTTTGCTCTTTGACAGAGGTGGAAACTGATTGATGCCTGAACACCTGTATTATTGTGTATTTGACTTCTTTTTAGTTGGTGAGATCTGACGCCCTGAATTAAGATTTTCAGCAATATCTTGGTGCAAATTGCTTGGATAATATCATGTTTTTTTTTTTTTTTCCTCTCGTTGTCTCTCCGTTCAGTTGTACCCTTTATAAGTGTGTAGAGATGAATTCCGTTGTATATCTTTTAATTTGATTTATATGTCAACCATGAGGCATTTATTGTATTTTTTCTTTCTCTACGAATGAACGATTAAAATGTTTGGTAGATTTTTACGCTGTCTGCAGTTTGTCCGAGTAAGATGCCCTTTGTATTGCAAAATATAAGAAAAGTTCTTAAGGTGAGTCAAGATGTGAATTGTTAGTTGAGGTGGTAAATTTTGTTACTTCTATTCTCCCCCCTTGTATATTCACTGTTCTATGAGATTGGACATTATGGTCTGCTTCATTCTTGCAGCCAAATGGTCATGTGCTCCTCCGAGATTATGCGATTGGAGATTTTGCTCAAGTTAGTCTCCATCCCTCACATGTTGGTTTTTCATTTTTCTTGTTAAGCATAAAATCATATTTTTTTTAAATGGAAATTTGTTAAGATGTGGCTAGATCAAATAGATCTTGGATGTATACTCTATATCATCACAATGAACATGAGATGAACACTACAATTATATGTTATAGAAAGTTTAAAATGCTGTAAGATGTACTCATTTTCTTTTTCTTAATTATCATTTTTACTTTTGATTGGCTAAGATGCTGTTAGTGTTCTTGCAACTGAATTGCAATCTACCAAGCAAATCTGCAGAGCAGAAAACAATGCTGATTCTATCTAGAAAACTTGCACATTGATGAGAGGTTGAGTGTTACGAAGGGTTTTCTCCATTTACTAAGTAAAAAGCCAATCTCAGTTTCCATTACATAGTTGAAAAGTTATGACAATGTAATATAAGAAAAAAGACACTTAATTCAGCACATTATTTTAAGTTCACTTATAGGTTGAGAACAACAAAGTCGCCTGTGCACACAAAATTTCAGATCTAGTTAAGGTAACCATTTGGTCTTAATCTCATCGCCAGGCCTCCACCTTTAACCTGGTTAAATATCAAACATCTTTAGCTCTCTAAGCCATCTAGAAAATTTGAAGACTTGAAGAATTTGAAGTTTCAACTTCATTCTGGTTGCATTCATTTAGGAAGAGATTATACAAGAGATATTGGTGATTCTTGATTGAAAATTGGGGATCCAGCTAGTCTAGTGCCTTTGTGCTCAGATTCGGTCAACATTAGTGAACTTTGTTCTTCTTCTCTATCTTCTTATTTTGTTTGTTTCTTTGTTTTCTTTCTACTTTAAATTCTGTATTTACATCTTTAAAGATGTGGAAAAGCCTCTGGCAATGCCATAAGGACCTTTGAAATAAAATAATTATCCATTTGAAATGGCACAAAATTGCCTCACTGAAGCTGGTGGAAAGTGGATACATTAGACTTCATAGCTGCTTCTGTTTTAGCATAAGATCTCCTACATAGTGTCTGTCTTTGCACTCTTACATGAACTTCAAGTCTTCTGAGTCCAACCCTTTGAATCCAGAGTTGTTGTTAAAAGGGTACTTTGCCCTATTAGTATTAGCATTTAGCAGTGTTAGTATTTTATGCAAGGTCAAAGTATAACTGCTAATAGTTTAATGTCTATATATAAAATAGCATGTGCTCTTTTTATTGTTGTTGTTGTTGTGACCATTGGATGCTAGCTCAGGTGCTCAAGTGACCAGCTATAGGCTCCTTGACAACCATGGTCTTAGGCTTCTTGTATAGTGGATGCCATCCATCATGCACTACCACCTAGACAAATAAATGGTGGCAGAGTGTCATTGTTTTGATGAAACAGCCACCCATCAACGGCATTTCTATTCAATTTTGCTTCAAGGTGGGGTGTGTGTTTGTTCCAATGGAACAAGGAGTTTTCCTAGTTTTGAATGCAGAAAAAATAGCAAGTGGAAGGAAGCATTTAGTTGTAAAGAAAGAACAGAGAAAAAAGAAAGCCCAACCTTTGCTTTCGGGTGGATAACTTCTATCAACTAAAAGAGTCTTAAAAGATTCTAAAGTCACCTTTTCCAAGTTGTAGATAAATTCAAACCCAAAGAAAACCCTTTTTTTCGTCAGATACTCGTCAGGAATTTGTTGCTCTGTGGTTTTCAGAAGCATCAATGAAGCCGAGCCCATGGCCCTGCTGTCAGTGGTCAAGGGGATGATCTCTCTTGGGCTATTTCCACTTGTTTTCAAGGGGGACTATGCATGGGCCATGAGGCGCTCGTGGAGGGAGGCAATTGGCTGCTGTGGAAGTTGGCTCAAACTCAAATATGTGAGGAACTCGAGGACTTGCTGTGAGGCAAACATATGTTTTCTCTCAAACTCTGCGGAGCCAATGCTGATGAGGATTACTTAGCAAAAGAGGGAGCTGTCAGTCAATCTAGTTCTGTATATATTGATCTTATGATGGGTTTGTGGTGTGTGGATCTTATGTTCAGGTGTCAAGTGCCTTTTCCTGCTCAGTTGTGTTTCTATTAGTGGATCCCATCTAGGGCTGCACCTCTTTGTCACTGCTCCTTTGCGTTTTTTTTTATAATAACAGTGTCCATTCGAAATAAAAATAAAAATAAAAACATGAAAATAAGGCTCAGATTTGGGGCTTAAAGCAAAGAAACCTCGCAAAAGTTGTAGAAATAGCATTATAAATTTCAGAGGGATCTTTACAACAGTGCATACATCCAATGTACTAAAAACCGGACCATACCGGCCAGGATCACTTCTTGCACCAGCTTAGTTAGATCAAAACTGGGTACTGGTAGAGAGCCGGTCAAAACAAGCAGCAAAAACTGTCAAAACTGGTAAAATCTTGTGGTCAAACTGCTTGGACCCACCATTAATTATTTTAAAAAATAATTTTTTTATTACTTTTCCATCATGGTTGAGTTGGATAGACTCGAACTAGGTTGGATCAGACCTTGCACTCCACCTTTTTGCCCTCCAGTTTGCTTTTTTTCTAAAACATTGCACACATCATCTAAACAAATGACAAGCAGTAAGGCCTCTTGGAAACCGTCTCCAGATCAAAATTCTTTTCTAAAATGATGATTTTGTTGTGCATGATATTGTGATACATGCATTATCTGTTATATCGGCATGAATCTCTCATATCTTAATGATATATATGCATATATATTGTCTTTTTTAATGCAAACTCCTTTTATGCATATGTTTTGTTTGGTTTAGATTGTTTTTGAACTTGTAGTTATATCTCTTTTAATGGAATTGCTATCAATGGTTATTGTTGCCTACTTATCCTCCTGGGCTGGTATAATATACATTTATCCCATAAAATTTGTAGGTGAAACTCATTGAAAAAAATCAGTTGATTAGCGAGAATTTCTCTGTCAGAGGCGATGGTACTGTAAGTTCCTATGGTTGACCGCAATAATTTTTAATTTTGAGAGGGACACTATATTTACTGAGTAGGCTACTTTTATAACCCTTCATTTTTATGTTTTCAGTGTGCATTTTACTTCTCCAATGACTTCTTGTCAACCTTGTTTGAAATGAATGGTTTTAGCATCATGGAACTTAGTGTGTACAGAAGAGAAATTGAGAACCGCTCCAGGAAATTAGTTATGGACCGGTATGGTCAACAATGATTTCATACATTTACATTTATTTGTTTTTGATAGATTTTTAGGAGATTTCTACATTTCTATAATTCAGTCTCTCATATATGTAATGTATCTCCAGCAGGGCCTTAAGTTGAGGCGTTCTTCATAACCTTAATTGGCATATAAGCATGTTATGGAAATATATGCTTCTTATTCCCACTTATTGTTGCTGTTGACCAGATTTTTTATAATATAATTAAAGAAGGCCCGCCAATAATCAAGCTTGAGACTTTGAGTAGGTGATCACTGTTGCAATCATGAGGTTGCAAATAACAATAATAATAAGAAGGTAAAAACCCCCGTGGCACACTGGAAGGTGCTCACTATTGCAAGCTTGAGGTTGTGGATTCAAGTCGTGTTTTCAAAAAATAAATAAATGATCATCATCAGAATTTATGTCACTGTTGTGACAAAAGTTTTACGCCGGCTGTCAACTTACCTAACCGCAACCCCCCTCCTTTTTTTGCGGTTGGGACTGTCAGTTACAACAAACTGGTGCAAAAAAAATAAAAAAATAAAAAAAATAATTAATTAATAACAAGAAGAATAACACAATGTGGTAGCTTTGTTTGAAAGAGCTACTCATGCTAGGGAGAAGAAATAATTGCGGCGAATCAATACCCAAGAAAAAGTAGGTGTAGGAAGTTGGTTGGTGAGAAGCTATGTTTTATGTTGCTTTGATACATGTATGGTAGACGTCAAGTTTTTGGACTTGCTTCACCTTTAAATATTGGAAACAAGGAATCAACTATAGACATCTATATTTGATAATATTATTAAATAATAACTTTTTTACTTTGCATTAATATTTGATGTGCATTAAATAATTAATGCTGATCCCTTTTATTGGTCATTTTTGAAGCGTTTGGGCTTGTTTCTTTGCAAGAACTAATGGAACTCTTGTTGGTGGATGTTGGGGAATTTGGAATGCTGTTGAATCTTGTCATTTCTGAATTCCTTGTTTCATTCATGTTGGAGTTCCTGCTTGAGAATTTCATGCAAAACAATTGAAAGATTATTCATTAAAATAGTTTTCACTTTCTCTCTCTTAGACACCACCTCTACACCCAAGCAAAGGTGTGAAAAGATCACATGAATTATGAACTGCTCATTAAATGGGCCCCACTATGATAGTGACCCAATAAAAAATGTTGGTCAAATAGCTTAAGTAAAGGATTGGATGTAAAACTGAACATTTGATAATATGTCACGGTATGTATAAATGGCTTGCAGTTGCAGCATGTGTACAGAATCTCACCTTCCAGTCAAATCTTGCATACTAAAGTAATATGTTTCGCAGCCAAGATTAAGAAAAAAAAGACATAGGACAGTCATATAGGCAGAAAGAAGCCCGATTTTTTTTCCTGAAAATGGGATGAAATGCGTTGAATAATACTCCTGACATTTGCCACTTGGCTAAGTGAAATTCTGTTCGAAGTCTACAGCACTCTCAAAACAAAATCATGTAACAAACTTCATGGTGAAGGTGGAGAGAATCAAGAGGTGGACACATCATTAGTAGAAGCTGAAAAATTATGGATGGAGTAGTAAATTGGAGTGTATGAAAACATCATGTCTTTTTTATTTTTCTCAATGAAAGCATCCATTTACTTCTATACTCCATTCTAAAAGGCTTAGATCTTGAAGTCCCTGCAACCAATCCTTCTCAAAATTTTAAGGTGCTTGTCAGCTTGCTGATTTCCTTTTTTTTTTGTTCCCAAATTTCCCCTTTTTCAGTTTGTGGCTTGTTTTCTGCTCTTCTGATTTCTGACTGTAATGGCTAGGCGTTGGATTCGAGGCGTGTTCTGCAAACCCCATAACCTTCAACCTACACTTGTTCCAAAACCAGATGACTCACTTTTCCCGGGATCGAAGAGTGGATGATGCTGTGATCCAGGTTTTGAGTTCACCCTCGCTTTGGATTTGATACGCTGTAAGTGGATTAGTCTTGTTTCAAGGTAAAGATATAGAGGTCCATTTGTTTTGACTTGCAAACTCTGTGTTTTGGTAGTGAAAACTCCACTGCCTCACGAAGGACAGAAGTTGATGGTTGCATCTCTCACGGCTAAGAACATCCGTGGAGCAGGCGGCATTACTCAATTTTGGTACTGTTGGCATACTTAGTTTGCGTCTCGTGGCTATGAACTATGATGCTCAGGCCTCATATACAGGTAACAGGTTGAATTATTGTGGGACATACCATGCGCAAGACAGGGACTGAAAGAGTTTTGAAATATCCGGCTATCATAGGCTATGAGCATCTATTGCAACAAGTGATGATAACATTGCCTGATTATTTATTTGTTTTATTCCCAGCTGTCTTTTTTTACTAGTGTACCTCATGTTCATAAGTGTGAACTGAGGTGGCAGGCCTTCACACCCCTCTCCAGCATATATTATCCCACTGATCTTTGGGTTACCCATTACCATATTAATGATCCCAATACTGGGTTTTGTGATTTTTGCCCCTTCTGAGTATTTTATGAATGTTTGGTGAAAAAAAGCATTTGATGGCACAGAGTCATTGATACAATTTTGTTGCACCATACACTTTCATCTCAGTATCATTGTATGAGTTATTATTATGATTGACCTTGTGTTTAACTAAGCTAACCACATCATCCGATGTTGCCAGTGAAGGCAGACATGGGTAATAGAAAGCATTCTGCCTTCACTTCTGATGTTTTGAAAATTGCATTCTCCTCACTGCCAATATCAAAAAAATGAACTGAATAAACAAATAAATTTGCCTCTCCTCTGATTCTGTAGATGCAACACTGAATCCTTTGGGTTCAAGGGTTGTCGACATCTATCCTGGTTGATCACCTGAGTATGTTCATCAACGGAATCGGCTGCCGAGAAGTTCAAGAAGGCAATGCATTACCCATGTGTTTGTTCTTTAGTATTACTCTTTGGAGCATTGTATTCTTGTAACTTAGGTGTAGGCATTGAACAATAAATAATTCCATGAGCAAAATGCCTCACAAATACCTCCTGATTTTTGGATAATTTCTCATTACCAAGGCATTATGCACTATGGACTAGTAGTCACTGGAACACTGCAGTGAGACCTGCAAGGTGAGATGCATCTTTTTCCACTGGGTGGTGACCTGTGAGGCATTTGTACAAGTTGGGCCTTGTTTGATATTTTCTGGACTTTGCAATTGCCCCCAACTCTGGCCAGATCATTGATCAATTAAGAAAATACTGAAACTCTTCATATCACTTAAGATTATATCAAACAGTTACGATGATTCTTCTCATCATCATCTAACGTTTCAATTCGAGATCCTCTTGAGGGTTTTGACTTAAAGAACTACTGAATTTGAGAGTAACTCTACAAGGAGAGCCACCTATAGAAAATCGAAAATAAAAAATCCGAGTCTAAAAGGCAGGGTTTTTCTATGTCAAAACCTAGAGGATCTGGACTCCAAAAGTTTCACCATAATCAGACTGATGATAATCGTTGGATTTACTGTGTCCACATGTAAAAGTGACGAGATAAATTTATCCAAATGCGTGATCAGAATAAATTTTGCTGAGTGTCATTTCATGGAGCAGCGTATGATACGACAGGATTTAGGAAGATTGGGACCCACCATGCAATGAGAGTGCCCGGCAGCCAATTTGCTTGCTTGCTTGCTTGCCCATACTGAACAACAAATCCCAAACTCCAGTTTAAGGAATGAGCACTTGTATAGTCCCTTAACTCCATCCATAACCTGGTAGCTCGATTGGGTCCTAAATCTCAGGTGGCCCCAGCCCAGGGGCCATTAACTTCCAAAATAAGGCCCGGAATAGTGCAGCCCATTTGCAATGCTGGCGTTTGGGTCCTGTCAGTGTCAAGAACTTGGCCTGGAGCACACAGTATTAATCTCGATATGGCCCATACTCATCAAGTTTGGGTGGCTTTGAACTAGAATATTGAAGAAGAGAGCCCAAACACACTCTTAAGAGGATTCAAACCCATCCATGATGAATGAACTTGGACTGCTGACAAGTTTTCTTTTGGCTGTCCATTTGATGGCTGCAAATCACAAGGGAATATTGAGCTGTTATAAATTCATAGCCAATCTATCAAACTGGATTGTTGAAAATAGGCCACATCAACAGTAGATATCACTAGTCCCCCGAAATGCAAATTCTCCATGAGGAATTACATCATCACGAACCAAGAATTTGAAATGTAGACTCAAGCGTTCAATCATAAAGATGAACATGCCATTTGACTCGATATGGTTGCCCATCACTAAACATCTAAAATCCAATCCAGGTTAGAAGAGATAAGCCACCAGTTCTCTACATTCAATGTAGCTGCCCCTGTGCTCCCTTTTTGACACGTTTGGAGGCTATTGCATGAAAGCTGAGGATGCGAAATACGCACTAGAGACAAAAATCACTATGATTTTTTGTGCGTTCCTGGCTCGTGGAAATTGAAGAAAAAACCAGTTTTCCTCATCGTAGAGTTTTCTTATTTCCAATGTGAGGTATGGCAATATTCCTCTCCCTCAAAAGCCTCTCGCTGTACAAACGTACCCTTAGGATTTCAGAAGTATTATGCTTACTTATTAGTTCCACAACTACATGTCTGTCGCCAGGTAGGCTGTTCATCTATCTTCAACAGTAAATCAAGTTTGGGACATGCATCCACAATCCGGATGCTCAAGTTTACTTAGTAGCAGCAGCTGGTGGAGGATCATAAAATGCCAGGTTGTTTAGGAAGCATAAAGCCCGGTACATTTTTAGATTCAAGTCCTTCATAGAATTTCACTCAATTTCAAAACAAAAACAATAATAATAAATTGAAGTAAACATACTCACTGCAACGGCATCTTTAAAACTTGAGCCGACAACTATCCGCATCATGGCCCTTGACATTGAAGCCCTAGCCTATCTATTCGACTTTTCTGCTCATTCCATCTATATCAATGAATCTTTAATAATTAATTTGTTCAATATGAAGTCCACTGGCCGCTAGACATGGAAGTACATGATGTTCACTGCTGGGTTTTGTTTGAAAATGCTTCTCTCTAGGTCAGAAGAGAACCAAGAGCTAATGATGCCATTGTTTGTTTGCTCATCAGTGCTGCCACTTGCTGAATTAATCGCTTCCCCTGCAGCCCACCTGTCCACAAGCCTGAATCCAAACCGCAATGCGGCTGAAAGTATTGATGGCTCATCAACTCGGCGAACAACATGACAAAGAATAAGAGCTGGCTTCAAGTCCCCATATTCTCCATTGGATATTAGTGCCCTCGCAGTTTCAAACAGGGGAGAGACTGCTTCAGGTATGTATGTGACATCTGTACCTAGGATGACTTCAAAACCTTCAGGGTTCAAATCTCTGACAGTCTTGACATGATCTTTATTTCCCCATTCAAGTCTCCTGATGGCCAGTTTATTGAGAAGAGCAGGTTCAAGGTTTGAGGCAACGTTATCGCTCAGCAGATCTAGTGCTTTTGTATCTCCATCACTAGCGACCACAAGGTCTGCATTTCTAACTGCTACCATTGAGCAGATGCCTGCAGAGCCACAACCCAACTCCAGCACCCTTCTCCCTGCAACAATAGAAGGATTTTCTGACAGTACTGCAGACATCACGCGACCTGATTCCCACAGCATCAAGCCCGTTGATTTGCAGGTGTGTTGGAATTCTCTTGGAAACCCTTTAATCCTAAAGCTGCACTCTCTCAACTTGATCTCAATGACCTATGTGAAAATTCAAACAAAGAAAAACAAATTAGCATCTTGTAATACATCCCATTACTTGGGGAGTTCAAGCAAACACAAACTACATCCGATTACTTGGGGAGTTAAAGCAAACACAAACTATCTACCTCATAATATCACATTCTGATTGCAAGTTGCCATAAAAAGGAAAGCAATGGGTTAGCACAGCCTGCCAGGTCTTCTGGCCTGTCCTCAACACTGGTGGCATTCATGCTTTTAGACTTAATGTCCAGTGAGTTGGAATATATCCCAAAGTTCAGGCTTGATTGCGTGGTCAAAGCCATTTACCTACACCCATTTACATATAAAAACTCCTCCCAAGAACATGCCTCACTAACTTACAAAATAAATCTTGTGTTTCTCTGATTTTCAGCCTCAAACCACTCAATCTTATACATGTAAAATGCTCAAAAGGTCAAAAGTTAATGAGGGGCGTGCACAATGAGACTACCACATCGCTGACTACCATGTCCTTTCCACCAACAGATCCGAGGTTTGGAGAAGGACACAGCTAACGCAGGAACAGTTGATATTCTTACAGTTCATCAACCAAACAAACCCATCAGGAGTGACTTCTACCTCAATACCAACAATCAAAACTTGTTCCCGTGTTCAACCAAGGACCGTCATGACCTTATTAGACATGAAATTACCCTATTATAGTCACACAAAAGGATCAAGTCATAAACATTGAATATGGTAAAAAGGAAATATTTGCATTGCCACGTAATGATGTAAAACTGTAATACCAGTGCTTCCTTCCCACATATTCCTACCACGTCCACCCACGTCAGTATGAAGGAAAAATAAATCCAGAAGAAAATGTGCACAATTACCTATCAACCCATCCATATCCAAAACCCATTCGACCAAGCATACAAATTAGCAAGGGAGTGGCGGAGTGCGATCATAGCCCTTTTTCATATTGACTTCTCAAAATTATTCCCAACCTCCCTCTCAAGTCTCTATAGCATAAGCAACAACAGTATCCCAAATTTAAAAGATGAGCCTGATACTTTTTCAGTTTAGCAAAACAATAACTGTCTAATAGATGTTTAACACAGCACTGGGACATAACTGGGCCAAGGCTCATCCAGGCGCCGTCATTTTGCTGTGGGCTGGATATTCATGACCGAGTCTAGCCCCTGAGCATGAAAGTAAGGCCAAGCTGATTCATTAGCCAAGTGCTTGGTCCAACTGTGTGAAACAATGTCGGTCCAGTGCCGTTGGTAAAGCCTTTTTGGCGGACATAGGCCTCAGACCGACCTACTAAGACAATGGGCTAAAAAACCAGGGTGGTCATGAGTGTGCCTAAGCTCAATGCACAAGCACCAGGTTTGTAGCAAATGAAAGTGGCATCAGGTGGTCAGTCACATCCTAATTAGGCATGTGCCCCCAGGTAACCCATGTGCGCTTAGGCACACCTAATTATATCCAACTACGGTAGAAATGTAAATGTCTATGTATAAAAGGGTGAAAGTATAATCTTATAAAAAAGAAAATAAATATTTTCAATGTCTAAAACCCTAATCATTTCATGTTCTCAAGAAAGCAAGAGAAGAGAAGATGATGATGAGAAAAGGAGAAGACAAGGGCGGCAGAGGGAAATACCACTAAAACCCTTGTAAAACAGCAGAGAGACCCAATATTTAATATTGACACTCAATGGCCTTGTCTCCACTTTTTCTTTCTATATCGTGGGATGCCGGGTGTATCCCACAATATCGTGGGATGTTCTTTTTCCTTGTGTCTTCTCCCTTGAAAATAGTTGTAGGAATTCTCTCTATCAATTCCGAAAATGACGAATCTGCAATCAGACATGGATTGTTTGTGTAGCTGCTCTTTGCAAAGGGATGCTTTGAAAAATCTCATTTTATGAGAGATTTCAGGGCACGATCAATATGTTTGCATTAAATATACTAACACCAAGTGCCGTACCAGGACCTGCATAGGTACCCCTCCATGCCCATAATACATACTCACATATGGAATCTTCCCTTTAACCCTTTTCTTCTAATGTTTAATGTTTTTCGTTTGCTTCTTTCTAGGTTTCTAAAGTGGCTTTTGTTTGCAATGACTGAATTTTTGTTTAGATGGCGGCAAGAACCCCACATTCCAAGAGAAATTTGTCTTCTCCCTCATCAAGGGTTTCCGCAAGTTGAATGTGAATGTCTGGAACAGCACCACTCACCCAGGATGAGTTCATCAGCAGCACAAGGTGATTGTTTTGTAATTTTACAAATCTACATGAATGACATGGAAATAGGCAAAGATATTGAATCATTCAATTTCATCTCCCCTGACCTTCTGGGTGTTTGCTGATTTTAAGGGCTCAACTTCACAAAGTCCCCTCCGAAGGTTATGACAACACCCCGTGGCTGTTGTAGAGATTTGTCAGAGGTACTCAAAGCACCTTGCACGAAGACACAAGAAAGAATATCCCATGATTTTTTTTTTTTTGGGGTGTGTGTGTGTGTGTGTGGGTGGGGGGGGGGGGGGGGGGGGGGGGGGGGGGGGTGTTTGGGTTGGTGGGGGTATGGGGAGGGATGGTTTGTATAAGGGCAAAAAAGTATAATAAAAAAAACCAAAACAAAAAGTGGAGGGACCCTCCATTGTCAATATTAAATATTTGGTCCCTCCACCGCTCTACAAGGGTTTGAGGGATATTTTTCCATGATGATCCGTTATTATTATTATTTTCTCATTCCATCCCAAAACCCAAAGGCTTCTTTTCCCTAAATCGCCAGTTTGGCTGCTACGGCTGGACCAACTTTCTGACTACTGTTCCCATTGAGAGATGGGTTTCAGCACCTATTATTGTCTTTATGCTACCCTATATGGATTTTGATCAAATTCTAATTTAATTTTGCATTGATTTGACCATCTATGAATGAAAAAGCTAGCTGCTTGGTGTTTCTCCTTGTTGCTTCTGCGTGATCCAAATCACTGTTAATAGTATGAACTATGAACCGCTGGGTCATCTTATGTCATCTATCCAACGTGGAATGTACTGAATGAGTGATTGGATCATCGGTAGCAACTAGCAAGGGAAGCCAAAAACTAAGAGACTCCCTTTGCGCCCAACATCGTCCCAAACTTCTGCCCCAATCTTGATAATGGTTTGCTTTTTTCAATCCAATCAGAGGAAGTCAGCGATGTGTGCCTTTTCTCTTCTTCTTTTTATGTGAGATCGCTACATGAGTAGCTAGTCAGTGATGACTATCTAGAGAAACCAAAAACCAAGGGACTCCCTTTAGCCCCAGAATTGTCCCGAACCAATCTTTATGATAAGTTGCCTTTTCAATCCAATCAGAGGAACTTGTCATGTGCATCTTTTTTTTTTTTTTTTTCTTTTTTGGCTGCCTACAAGGACTTGAGCACATGCATTCTCACATCCATGCCCATGTCCCATTGTCCCTAACCAGCAGAGCTATAGCCAGGGGCTAATCATGTGTTTTTTATGTGATCAACGTAATCTAACAGCGGCTAATCTCTGATCAGACTAAAATCAGCCAACAGCAACCCTTGAAAGTGTTTTTTTTTTTTTTTTTTTTGATGAATGGTAAACCAACACTTAAAAATTGACAGTGATTTTGAGTAATTTGCACCTAATGAGGCAACATCCATTTGGCTGACCTGGGAGAACCAAAATTCTATACAAAATGATCAACTACATTGAAATTATATGCATGATATCCAATAAATAAACCGATTAGTAAATTTTGTGCGAATAAACTGTAGCTAGATTTTTATACGAATAGTTTAGGTCATATTTTCCACTTTCTTCTTTTTCTTTTTCCCTTAAACATGTTGCCTACATGAATTAGGCGCGTGCTTGCCTTGTGCCTAGCACCTCTGGCTTCAACTGGCCTTGGAGCCTTGACTACCTAAGTATTTTTTTCTCTACTTGTTTTCTTACCCTTTTTTTTTATATAGCTTTAAAAGAAAACAGACATAACAGATAGGAACTAGTCCCGCAGACATACACAAGATAGCCACCTATGAAAACAGCCATAACTAATTACTACATGAGAATCTAGCTAACCCACCAACAGCATAGTGGCCACACAAGACCAGACCAAGGCCACAGTGTGATGACCCAACTGTGCCACAATCTCTTGGCATCGAGTTGCTTTGTGTGGCTTGAGAACCACCAACCCTAAGCATGTTTGATTAAAGAAAAAAAATAATAACACTGATAGCATTTAAAGCCTTACCTCATCATTGGATTGTTTCATACCAAACATTTCAGCAGCTATACTTTCGGACATGTCAATTTCACTTTCATTTCCAGGTTCCCTCAAAGTGGCACAGTTGCCAAGCTTAATGTCATCCAATTTCTGACTGCAAAGATCCAATTCGTTTCCAGAATTTTCAATAGAAGAGTTTTGAGCGTCTGTAAAACGGAACACACCTTGAATCCAACGCCTGAAACAAAGATACAAACAATTTTTTCATTAAAGTGATACAAACAGTCAAATGCACAAAAACTGTCAACTTCTTCATTCAAAGATCAAATACAAAAGGCGACAACGGACCTAAAAAAATGTATATTGGAATGCAATGCATTAATTGGAAAGAAAAACATACTAAACATTACAATTTTTTTAACACTAAATCACCTTTACCCAAGAAGATGCAAGATTCAATATTGTAGTTTTACTTATATATTGATGAATATAGCGAGTCTTTCAAAAGAACTGAAGCATTTATAAGAAGAAAAACTTAGGAGGTTTACTTATTTATTGTTTCATGAAGAAGACATGAGTATTAAAAACTTTGAAAGTCCAACAGGGAACATTCAAAAATGATTTGATAGTTTTAAGGTTTGATAGAAGATAAAACTGAAACTAAATTGCCCTTAATTTTTTCATATTGAACACAACTTTAACTTTATAATTCAAGATCGGCACATTTTTCCATTAAAACTTTCACATTCTTTCCCACAGGCCATTTGATTCCATTATGAGGAACATATATCAATATTGGGCCACATATCATTTGAAGAACTAGAAGTGGAGTTTACATTTTTTTTTAATAGAAACAGAAACAGAAAAGAATTTGAAGAGAAAAAATAAAACCATCCCAGTTGATATGTGTATAATATTATATTTGAAAAAAATATTTTTTACTACAGTAAAAAAAAGAAAGAAAGAATGTCCCAAGAGGTTATATGGACATCATTATGGACATGCACAAGGGAGCAATAACAAGTATGAAAACTATTTGTGGAGAGACAGGTGAGTTTCGAATGACCACATGTTTGCATTAAAGGTTAGCTTTAAGCCTCTATCTCTATGCTCTAATTATAAACAACTTAACTGCTCGTATTCAAGATAAGGTACCTTAGTGTATCTTGTTTGCAAATGATATAGTGTTGGTAGATGAATCAAGAGATGACATAAACGTAAAACTTGTGAGATGATGGGAGGCTTTAGAATCCAACGGCTTCAAAATAAGTCCTACAAAGACGAAACTTATGAATTGCAACTTCAACAGTCATGTGCAGTAAGATGCAACTCTTGTGAATATTTATTTATATATATATATATATTTATAACTCAAGGTATCTCCCGCTTAGCCCAACCCTGGAGCCTTTTGGCCTGAGCCGAGAGTGAAGCTTAAGAGATGCCACAAAGAGAGTCCTTGCAATACCTTGAGTCTATAATTAGCACGGATGGGAAGATTGAGGATGATGTTGAACATAGGATAATAGCTAGGTGGTTGACGTAGAGACTTGGTTCTGGATTGTTTTGTGATTGGCGCATACAAATAAGATTGAAGGAACAATTTTAAACGACAACGATTATACCAACTTTAACCTATGGAGCATAGTATTAACCAATTAGGAAAACACATGCAAAAATGAGTTCAATAGAGATGTGCAGTAAAACTAGGAAAAATATAATAAAAAAACATGAGCATTCGGGAGCATTTAGAGGTAGGATCAGTATGTGATAAATTAAAATAGACTCATTAGAGATGGTTTGGACATGTCCAAAGCAAGCAAACAACGGCGCCAATGAGAAAGTTTCTTTATGCAGGTTGATGGCCCCTTAAGGAAAAGGGCTAGGTCAAAGAGAATTCATGTAGCTGACCCCAACATAGTTGGAACAAGGATATGATGATGATATTTTTTACACGGTATATAAACTAGATAATTGAGATATTCTTCAGCCTCAGAAAAATAGATATATATTGACCAAACATAATAATGCACCACAAATAACACCATCCAATATGATGTTATTGGATAGTTGCTTGATGATGATTGCCTCTAATTGGTCTTGAACAACATGCTTGGCTAAGAGCAACCTTTGTTCATATTTAATGATAATTTTGAGTTCATATTTATCACCACCTCATATGAAAATTTTTAACCGAGTAGAACTGTTGCTGCACCCACATTTTTTTAACGCCTTCCACTCCACAAAAAGTATTGCATTTAAATGTTTTTGAATTTCAAACAAATGCCATGGTCAACAAAATGACCTATACCATGTATCAACTTTAGGCTTAAAAATTTGTTTAAAATTGGTATTTACCGATTCATTACTAACTTCCGTGCGCGGTTCTCTACTTGTTTGCAGCACATACCAACTTCTTCAACATCAAATCCATTTCTTTTGAATAAACTTGTCAAGAAGTCTATAGAAAAGTAATAAGCACGCTGGAGACAGAAAAAGGGTTGATCAAAAGATGGTCACTTAAACAATCTTGATTTTCTTAAGGAAAGGTATTGTCAGGCTTTTAAGAACTTACAGTACCATCTCCCCTGACATAAAAATTCTCACTAATTTGTTGATCCTTGCAAATGAGCCTTTCCTATGTATTTGAGATCATGAAGAATCAGATAATTAAGATGAAAGGAAGGTTGGTTATTGCAAAAACCAACCCCTTTGAGCTTCAAAGAGATAATTTTAAGCAAAAATAATAATAAAAAATAAAAACACAAAAAAAATCCCACATATGGAATATCAAATAGTTATATAGTTATTTTGCAAAGGAAACCATTATTAGCCCCACATTACAAAGGTTTCTTTTCCTCATGCTTTGTATCACCAATCATCAAACTGTGTCTTTCACAAGGGAGTTGTCACGATAGAGAATAGAACAAGAAATGATGATCACAAAGGACCAACCGAAAAGGAAGACATTGTGATGGCCATTAACTAAAATATCAACATTTTCAATACATTTCAAGAGTATGTTGAACAAACATGCATAAAGCAACAATAGGATTATATAAGGAAATCAAATAAGGTTTACGGGCCTCGTCCATCATAGTAATGCTCTACCATGTAACTCTCAAAATGTGTAACTTGAAAGTCATTGTGTATGGTAATATATATATATATATATATATTTTATCTACAAAATTTGAGGGCTACCCCGCAAACCTTTTGACCCCCAAAAATCCCTAACATGACTTCCTGCTTAAAAAACAGAGACTTCAGTCCAGCAGCAGCAATAGAAAATCACAATATGATTGTAACCTATCATAAGGTAGGTTTTTTCGAATAATGTTCATTAATTTTCAACAATGAATGCGTCCAAGTTATTGAAACTCATAACCATTTCAAGCAAGGAAAACAAACTAGCCAACCACAACTCACAATCTGGCTACTGACGATTCGAATCACAGATATGAGGGTGTTAGATGGAAAATACTAAACAACTTACAAGTAACCATTTGGAGTCAAATGTTTTGGGGCTTATGAAATATGATTTCCCGGCATTTACTGAATTCTATAAGGATGACACCTCAGTAAAATAGTGTTTTTTAGACGGCGAACCTCCACTATATTTAAAGGAAAAAAAGATATACATGGCAATCAATAGAATAAGACAGTGGCAGAAGCTGGAGTATCAAAATCACCATTTTTATACCCCAAGCCCGCCCCCCCCCCCCAAAAAAAAAAAACTCCTCTCCACCCTCACTGCACGCGCGCATTTGCTAGAGTGTGAATTAATGTGCAAGGGCCTAGCTGGAGGCAATGCGGGAAAGAAAGAAAGTGCTGGATGAATGCAAAGTGGCACAAGTACAACCCTATATCAATTACTCATTATGCAATTATGGAACAACATGTTTCAGTAACATAGCATTAGATGTTCATTTAACAAAATTAGGAAATGCCATCATACAGTGGAACACGAACAACTAACATCCAGATCCCAAGACATGCTAACCAGCTAGCTTTAAATATTAGTGCTTTGTGTTATTCTTATTCTTATTTATTTTTATTATTTTGGGTGTGGGGAAGAAAGGGGGGGTTAGTCATGAGGAAAAACATTAATATCATGAGAGAAAATTAACATCCATTGTAACAGAAAAAATGTTAGTCAAATTCTTAATCCTTTGCTAGGCAGACCCACCAGAAGTACATTCAAATTTACTAGCATCCAATTGTTTAAACAAAACAGAAATCTCACATACATACATACATACATACATACATATACATATATATATATATATATATATATATGTTCTCCCCAGAACAATAAATCATTGAAGGAAGCTGCCAAGCATAACTAAAACTGTAACAAAAACCAACCTGAGCAAGGTCACCAATGCCATAATCTCGAATCAGCACATAACCATTTGGCTGAAAGAAGATGGAACCACTACATCACAATTTAACAAAACGGACAAAGACTGAATGAATAAAGCGAGTCCAAAACATTTCATTAAACATATCTTACCTTAAGAATTTTTCTGACATTCTGTAATACAAATGGCATCTTTTCTGGTGCAATAGCAGACAACACAAAAACCTGTTGTACCGTTGCACTTGTTAACGACATCATAAGAAGCCAACAAATATTTTGTCCCAACAAAATAATTTTTCAAAATCTACAAAGGAACTGTTTTGTGAAGTACCATGGTCACAATATCAACCGAGGATGGTAAAACCTTCTCACAAAGGTCATCTGCCGTGAGATCACAAATGAATGCATTAACTCGATCCTCTGTGAACTCTTTGTGTGCCTGCAATAAAAAAAATATGTGTTTTGTGTTTCTCTCCCCATCTGTTAAACATGAATGAAGATAATTCCTTAAAAAAAAGGACACTTTATGAGTTTCTGACCATGTTCATACGGACCGTGTGTAATACAATGGCCAAAACACTTTATGTGGCTCTATAAAAGTTCCATACAATAGAAGTCTTTCTCTCTCTCTCTCTCTCTGTGGATAACTGTTTGCTTTTCATTTTACTGTATTATTACTAAAATAGGTGCAAAAACTGAGAGCTCATGACAGATTTCCATATTTAACCTAATATTTGTTAATAGAATAAATACAGATAGAAGGAAACCTTAACCAGATCAACGGCACGTGGCGAAAAATCACACGCATGAACAAAAATATCCGGGTAAGTGTCGATCAAAGGAAATATGGTGTTTCCAGCTCCACAGCCAACCTGATCAAGTAAACAATCAACAATAATCCAACATATGTTTAAAAAAGCAATCCAAGGCCAAAACAGAACCAATAAATCGCATACATGCAAGTCAAGTTAAAAGAACTCATATGCAAGGATTTTTTTTAGAAAAGTACTCGGATCATTGAAAATCAAGTGTTTCTAAAATGCAATCTTGGTCCAAAATTTACACCAGCATCGTGCTAATTTCATTACATTCAACTCAATTTGCAAAGCGCTAGCATCATTATCTGTCTTTAACTAAGAAAACATGATTTTGGAAAGCTTTCCTCTGGCATGGAAGCAGTGTTATGAAATTCAGTTCGGACACCATTTCGGTTTGCCATCTAAATGAAATGTTTCAGCCGATTCGGAGATTTCGGTGAAATATTTAAGAAAAAAATATTATATATATTAAAATGAAAAAAATATATATGATACATTTCATTTATTGTACTAAATGAATGCAACATGTCGATTTATATTTGATGGGCTATTTCATATTAGAGTGAAATTGGCTAGCTTATTCATAATAAAATATTTTTATTGGAATAAAATTTGATTAGGGCGATAGGGCCCATATAGTTATTATTGTTTTTTTAATAGATCGGCAGCTCAACATTGGAGCCCACTAGTTTCTCTGAGCCAAAAGGCCAAAAAAGGTAATTTTCCTTTTAATTTTAAGTTAAAAAAATATGTTTAGCCCCTTCAGTTTTCATTTTTTCTATTTTAAAGGAAACCTAAATATTGGGAAGAATAATTGGACGAATCGGCCGAAATTGTAAAATTCGGACCGAATCGGATGAATTAGAACGAATTCTAGGACGAATAATTACAGGGTCCTGTTCGTTTCGATAGAGTGAACGAACCAAAATTATTCGGAAATTTCGCCCGAAACGAACCGAATTTCATAACACTGCATGGTAGTCTCGCATGAATGCCATAATATCATCTTTGAGGACATCCTAGAAGCATTGGAAAGTATGATGCCCAGATACGAATGCCGGCATGGACAAGGATACGGGAATCGGGGATACGACTCTGCACTTTAGGAAATCTAGGACACGGATAGGGATACGGATGTCCCAATTTTTCCTTTAGATTGCATTTTAATTAATGAAATTATCATGGATTATGTTCTTTTCTAACATTTTCTATGTTGAGAAGTAAGAGAATTCAAAGAACTAAATGAAATAATGGACTTGCTAAGTAGGATATGGCGATATGCTAAACTTGTACCCTAAAAGTATCGATGCAGTATCAGGCTATGATGCACAGATACTTCAAAATGGGCAACGTATCGTGTCGTATCGTATCCGATACTTCACCTTTTACATGTAAAATCCGTGTCCCTGCCATGTCTATAGCGTGTCCCTGTTGTGTCCGTGCCGTATCTGGGCATCATAGGTATCAGGTACCAATACAAGTATCGTATCAGTCCAATACGGATACGTTGGGCTTGTGCAAGTATCCGGGTATCATAGATTGGAAAAAGACTGGGAAATCCATCAGAGGGACTGGCGCTTTCCTAGGTTGAAAACTGCAAGCCTTACTTCCCCAAGCTGGAACTCTCTCTCCAACCATCTAGCACTGCCTTCCCTAATACTGGCAAAGTGAAGGTTTTGAAGGGAGGGCTTGTCCCAATCCTCTTTCGCATACAAAGACAGGAAATATTCCAGGATATGTTTGGCAATACTTTCTCTGTCTTCCAATCTAGACCCTCCTTCAATTAAGTAGCTAATTTTGTTTCCCCTTAGTCTAGCAAAAGCCATGCGGTAAATGAATTTGGTATTTCTGTCCCCTGCTTTTAGCCACTGGATTCTTGACCTCTGCTTCCACTTCATTTCCTCCTCTCTCACCTTCCTTTCAAACATCTCTTTCAACTGGATTCTTGAGTTGATCTCTTCCTCTAACAATTAACAAGATTCTTCCCTAATATCAAAAGAATGAAGCTTTTCAAGGATGCTAGCTTTGGCTGCCCCCAATTTCACCAAAATGATTCTTGGTTCAATCTTTAATTTTGACTTTCAGGTTCTTTAGTTTTGAAAATAATATAAAGCCCACTTGACCTTCAACCCTGAAGGTGCTCCACCAAGTCTCAATGGAGCTGCATTAGTTGTTTTCTTCAAGCCACATTAGCTCAAAGTGAAATGGGGAGGGGGGGCATCTTTTACAGCTGAAGTTGAGTTTGATTGGCCAATGGTCTGATATGGGCTTTGGGAGGGCTATCTGACAAACTTCAGGGAAAACCTGTAGCCAATCTCCGGAAACCAGAACTCTGTCAAGGTGAGAAATGGAAGTAGGGTTTTGGTGATTGGACCATGTGAACAGGATGCCCCTCAGATTCAGGTCTATAAGTGAATGGGTGATAATTCAATCCAAAAAGGCCTCCATTTCTGCTGATAGACGGACACCCCCAAACTTTTCAGATGGAAATCTAATGACGTTCCAGTCCCCTCCTAGGCACCAAGGCCCATTCCACCTGCTATGGATAGAGTCCGACTCTCTCCAAAAGCTTTCATGAAGCCTACCGTCATTAGGGCCATAGACGTTGCAATAATCCCCGTGGATTTCTTGTCCAAATCTTTTAGAAGAGCAGAAGCTGAAAATCTGTGGTATGGCTTTATGGAAACCATTTCTCATCAAAGCAGACCACTAGATCACACAAAGCCCCGTGGCTAACACCTTGAATGAAAGGTCACCTAATCCTGAGTAATATCTCTCATACGAATTTATTCAGTGAGGAAAATGACCCCAATCCAATCCAGAGGTGAATATTACTTTGATCTGAGTGAAATTCACTCTACTTGCAAGTCCAAATCCAATCTAAATGTCCACACCTATAATACAACTTTGGGTTCTGTCATTTGCATGTGGGCCCTTTTGTTTAATCAGGTATTGAACCCTAAAATTTCTAGTCAATGCCTTTCTTTCAAAGGGCCCTAAAAGTGAAGGATTAAAGGTGTGGATACACACAATGCCAATAACATGCAATCACCCAAAGCAAATTAAAAAATCCTAGGACTTTGGTGATCACTCCTTGATCTCCAACTTTAATCCTTCACTCTTCATAACCCCCTTTACTGTAAATTCCTAGGAATTCAAAACAATTTAGGCAAACAGTTCACATAGGAATTAACCACCACCACACACCCACCACCCCCCCGATAGAGTAGAGTAGAGTAAATAATACCTCCAGAACGACCTTCTTCCCCTCCGCCTGAAACACAAATCAGAAGACCCATAAACAAAAAGTCATCGAATTCAAATTTCCAAATCCAATACTGGGTTATTAAACTTACACGGAAATAGCTGCCCCATTCCTTTCTCAAGTAGTGCCGATTCTTGAAGAACTGATTCATATTTAACAAAGAAGAAGAAGAAGGAAATGATGAGAGAGTATATTTCCAGTATGAAAGAAGAATTCTAGGGCAGGCAAGATTGCATACAAAACAACCTTATCTTGGTGAAGCTTGTAAAAGACATCCCAATACTTGATGGCATCTCTCTCGTACTTTTCTGAAAAACGAAGGCACTAGCTAAAAGGAGCTGCATTTGAAAGCTGGGATATATATAGTGGGAGGTTTTGGTGTATGATCTATGATCTCTACCTTTCCAGTAAGGGGTGACTCCGCTGTAGGAAGGGGAGTATATTTGCAGATTCTGTGTAGTTGCGGCCTCTTCTTGACTGTTCAATTCGGACGCCATCGCCTATCAGCAAATTATCCTCTCCGTTCTTCTTCGTAGGTCTGATAGAGAGAGAGGGGTCTGTCCTCTTTCTTCTTTTTTTTCTGCTTCAGATCATGGAAGCTCAAGCAATGGAAGTTTTTGAGTTTTTGAGTCGACCTTGGGGTCTTGGACCGACTAGGGTACGCGCCAGCCAAGTGCAAGACTAGTTGGAATAGAGGGATGGGTAGGGTCACGGTTCGGTTCCTCGTTTTTTCTGGAGCCAGGGTTCTGTTATAGATCTTTGGTTTTCCTCATCGGAAATCAAAAGTTGAGTCTACGGGTGCTATCACTTGTGGGCTCAGGAGTTTTACTTGGCTTCCTTCTGGGTCCAAAGAAATTAGATTGGCTCAAAGGATTGAGAACCATCCATTAGTGAAAAAAAATAGATGGGTCGTGAGTATATAATTGGTGGGCCCTACATTAGTCGAGTCAAGTAACCCAATTCCAAATAACTTTCCACAAGCCTGTTTGTTTGCATCATTCTTAAGATGGGTTGCATGGGACATCACTTCGTTGTTGTTATTCTTCTTCTTCTCCCTCTCTCTCCCTCTCTCTCTCTCTTCCTTTTGGGATGAAACATGGGACCTCATTTTATTAATGTGACGGCTAGGCATTCATTTTCCACCTCCTCTCAATTGATTTTTGCGTTAAAGGATTGTTTTGTCTTTTTTTATGTATTGAATAGGAAAAGTTAGATTTACATATGTAAATTTACATATCTGAAGTTAAATTCATATATGTGAAACACAATGTTATTGTTATGTTTGCTTGGAAGCATTATTTTTATATGGTTAAAGATTGAACGGGTTGGATCACAATCTTATAATCTTCATATATCTTAAAATCTATGAATTTTTAAGACATGAAGCTAATTTGACATTTAATGGGTCAATAAGAATTTGAATAGTTTGTAATAAAATTTGGAGTTGCAAAAACAAGAGGTGGTAGAGGGATTTGATACTTGGACTTATCACCAATGCCTTTGGAAGTGGCACCATCTTAGTTAAAAAGGTGTGGTGTGATTATATGAAAATGACATTGTTTACACATCATTTTCAACTCTCCGTAATGCATGCAATGCATAAATAATAAAAATAAATATGACTATGCCTAAATGTCATAATGTATGTGTAATATTTATATATGTAAATGCGTGCAAACAAACAACCTCTAAGGAGGATATCATTATCCAATCATTGTTTATGAATCTTCATTTTTTTTAACCACTTTTAGTAGTCCGTTCCTCTCAATTATACAAATTCAATTTGGCACAAAAAAAGGGGCCCATAGCAAATCCTTTTGATGATTAGAATCCAGAGGTGAATAAATGTGCTAAACAATTATTAAAAGAGGGAAGGGGTGACACACATAAGGCAAAAATGTAGATCAGACATTGAGTTTCATAGTATTTGAATTACTAAAGTGATGGCTAGGTATTCATTTATCATATTTCCTTGATTCAACTTTCATTCAAGGGGACGTCATTTAATGGTAATTTTTAATATTCACATTTTTTTAAACCACTTATAAAAGTACAAAGTCTTAGAGTACTTACAAATTCAATTATGTGAAACAAAAGGCCCTAAAGCCTGAAGCTCGAAACCAAAGTGTTACAATTAACCGGTCAGTAATTGATATTATGATTAACCTTCTGTCTATTCTCAATTCATTTTTCTCATATATCCTACAGATTAGATGCATTCCATCTAGGCTTTTGTACGAAGGATTTTTTTTTTTCGTATTCTAGCTCAGCATAAATCTTTAATTTGATTGCAGGAGAGGTTGATGCAAACGGGCTGGATCTAGGGTTGAACCATGGTGGATTTGGACTTGGACCCGTCTTCATAGATCCAAATCTAACACGGAACCTAGTGATGTATCCAAATCCCACATCAAATAAAAAAAAAAAGAATCTAGCTCTGCATTGTGGAATGCATTAGTATAATTGGATAACAATTAAATAATTTTTTGAGGATTTTATTGGAAAAATTCCGAAATATACTCATTTATCCCGAAAGGTTCTCACAAATTTTGTAGTACTAATGAGGTCCTCTCGCCATTTTTTTATTTTTTATTTTTTACTTTTTCTGAGAGACAATAACTTCATCATGGGCTACGCGACGCACTTCTTTCTTTCTTTCTTTCTTTCTTTCTCTCTTTCTCTCCCTCACCTGCACCACTGCCCTTCCCCCACCTTCTTCTTCCCAAGTATGAAGAAATCAATCGGTTCATAGAGAGGGCCAACGGCCGAAAATTCATCTCAGCACGTGTGGATGAAAGTGCCACCAGCACGCACGATCCTGTTTAGAAACTCACCACTATCGGGCATTCACAAGGGCATACGAGGAACTTATACAGAGCTTATAGTATTTAGGTATGATATATGCATGTGTTTTAAGTTCTAAGTTCCTCAAGAGGCATAAATAGCTACCTCCACAATACCCCCAACCTTCAGATCCCAACCATTAGAAAAGATAACAATGAGTGCCAAAATTTGCGTACTTGTCTTGGAGTGGCAAATTTGGATGACTCTGTCAAAATACTGAAGGTCAGCTATATTGAGTAGAGAAGTTGAGAGAAGAGATGGGGGGAGGAAGAAAAGAAAAAGAAAGGGAAAGGGACATGCACAGGCGTGGGTGCAGGGGAAGAGAAGAAGGAGAGAAGGAAAGAAGAGAAGGGGGAAAGAAATAAAGAAGATGAGGAGGCAGTGGGTGTATAGGGGAGGCAGCGAGGGTGGTGCAGCAGGTGGTGGCGGGGTTGCAGGTGGTGAGGAAGAGAAAGAAAGGAAAAGAAAAGAAGGGAAGAAGAAGGTGGGGAAGGACAGAGTGGTGCAGTGTGTGCAGTGAGGGAGAGAAAGAAAGAAAGAACGAGGTGTTGGTGCGAGCGACGCTAGCGTCGCCCATGGTGACGCTATCGTCGCTCTGAAAAAGTAAAAAGCTATCGTCGCTCTGAAAAAGTAAAAAAAAAAAAAAATTTATATATATATATATATAAAACATTGGTGAGAGGACCTCATTAGTACTACAAAATTTGCGAGGACCTTTCGGGATAAATAACCATATTTCAGGATTTTTCCTGTAAAATCCTCTAATTTTTTAAATAGTCAGCTATTTAATGGTAAATGACTGAAGTTGAGTAGATCCTCAAATATCAATTTTACTCAAGCTATGCAGGCCCTTAAAACTTATGTGTACTTTTAATAAGTGGATGTAATTGTCCTGGAGCTGTGTCCTCAATCCGAAATATACAAGATTCAGCATCGAATCAGATCTAAATGTTATCTATCCTATATGTTATGATATAGATCTGAGTCCAAATTTCTCCCGAATTTAAATATGGGTTTCATCCCCGCTTTATTTGGAAATAGAGATTTCAAATACTCAAATAATCGGACACCTATTTGTAGCTATAAAATTCATCGCAAACAACAATTAACCGGTTAAAAAATGCACAATTCTCCTTTATGGATCTTTCACAAGCAAACTAGATACAGTTCTTGTGCAGTCTGGTCTGAGCATGGGGTTCGCTTAAATGCATGTCTATCAATGAAATAGGGTACATGAGAAGGTCTCTAGTTTCACTAGATTATCCTAGCCCTTAATTTAACAGACTTAAAGTCTAATGCGTCGTAATTGTAAATTTTTTTATAGATTCAATCCAATGGCGAGTGCGAATGTAAAATTGGGTCTAATGACACTTCATGGGATGACAAGAGTGTCAAATAGGCTGCACTAATCAAAGATGGCCCCAAGTGGACCCCATGAGCTGGACTGCACTTGGAGTCCACTCGTAGAAGAACAATTCCCACATTTATAATTAGTTAAAATTTGTATTTTACATATGTTGATAAGTAATTGGGCCCTAATTCAGACCCTGTATTCAGGTCGAGCACCAAAAGCAGGCAGGTTGGTATAGGCTTGTTATTGTGACCCATTGCATACATGAGTCGGTCGGACCTGATGGCCCACCAGCTGACATGCATAGTCCTTGGTGTATGCTGTAAGTGGGTCAACTTCAGGTTGGGTTTGGGTGCGGATCTTACAATCCATACCACTATTTGGACTCTAAATCAAACAACCTATAGATCATAATAGCATATTGCAATAATGTATTTCTTGTAAGAAGTCATGTACGAATCCAAAAACTTAAGCTAATAGATGAAAGGCACAACATGTACATAGGGGTGAAAGTGGACCGACCGCGGACGGCCCGTTATAGGCTCGGCCCGAGCTCGGCTCAAAAGACAAAAGAGCCGAGCTAGGGCCTAGTAGGAGGCCCGTTTGCTTAAACGGGCCGAGCTAGGGCTTGATGAAGCCCGGCTCGTAAGCCCTAGGGCCTACATATATTATATATAAGGATTTATTCAGGTCAAGTGGGAACCGTTGGATCATTAAAGTGGATCCAACCAACGGCTGCCCAGTTTTTAAGTCTTGCAACTCTGAAACAATCTTTCCTTTGTTGTTGTTATTATTTATTAACAAGGCTCTATTCTTGTTGTTATATGTGATGCTGGTGATGATGAAAACTTTATTTTATGATGTTAGCCGAATACTTTATTTTTTTCTATGATGCTATTGGAGTTTAATTTGATTTGTATTATTGTTGGAGTTTAATGATGCTAATCTACATTAACATTGAACTATTTTGAAGTGTTGGAACTAGGCTCCCTTTGCTTTTATGAAGTCTTTCTTATTTTAGTTAATTTTAGTGCTGCAATCCAAATTATGAGAATGAGAATATGGGATGAATGCATGCATTTGACCATTTTTTTTGTTCCGGTTTGCATATAAAGATTTCTTTGAATTCCTACAGGATTTTTTTTCCTGAAAATATTTTCTTTTAGCTAGTACTATATCATTATAAAACGGGCCGAGCTCACGAGCCGAGCCTAGGGCCTCAATCGAGCTAGGCTCAAAGGGCCGGCCCTAGGGCCTCATAACTTAATAAGGGCCGAGCCCGAGCCAGGGTTTTTGAGGCCCTCTAGGGCTAGGGCCGAGCTAGGGCCTACTGAAAAATACTAAGGCTGAGCCTAGGCTGTCAAAGCCCGGCTCGGCCCGGCCCACTTTCATCCCTACATGTACATAAAGCCTTGTCCAATTTAGAAGAATCGCTCCTTACCCCACTGGTAAGGAGTTGGGTTCTTATTGGGGAGGTCAGGGGGTTCAGCCCCCACCTCCCTCCTACATATTCATGCATGTGTATATGCGGGCTTTCTTCTCACTTTGGTGGGCTTCATTTCCGGGTGTGCCGGGCTTTCTTCCCACTTTAGTGGGCTTCCTTCTCAAGTGTACCGGGCCCTATATAATAAAAAAATTAAAAAAGGGTCCAAGCCACTTAAGCTAGGGTACAAAAAAAAAAAAGAAAAAAGAACTTGGGCAATGTGGGATGTGAGACTTTTTAACACTCTCCAACATGTGCAAGCCTAACAGATTTTATGGATGGGTCTGTCATGTGGGCTAGATAAAAACGACAAGAGCCATGTAGGCTAAATAAGGACGACTGGATTGAAACCCTCTCTAATACCATCTAATAAACCATATACCAACTCAAAAGTAATAGGTGAAACGCCCATACAGGTATATTAAAACATGTCAAACCTATATCTTAGGCTCCCAACTTTTCTACCGGCCTTACAAATCAATTTCAATAGGACCTTGGCATGGAAGATCAAAGGAGACCAATGTGTCCATATAAGGATTGGGGCTGTTGACCAGAAAATATGAACACATAAAAACGATTTAGGATGACCTAAAACCTTTTCATGAATCAATCTGAATCGTCCAATTGATGGGCCATGGGGAACCATAATACTGATTACTGTGCTCTACTTTATGGAATTAACTCCAAAGATGGGTGATCAACAGTGTTATGATCAACGGTCATAAATGAGTTTTAACTCGGCAGAGTGGTAGGCCATCAAATTGATGATTTAAAGATTGACCAGTGTCTCATGATCATCATGTATGGACGGTTGGTTAGATGAGATTTGGAAGTGGACCAATGAGCCTGCCAAGACAAGGAAATGAAATCGGCTGGCCCCGTCCCCCATTGCCTAGGAGGTGATAATAGGTGATAAGAGATGAGAAAACGACAATGATGAAAGTAGACGAAGAAATATACAAAGTCGGCTTTTGCCGAGATTAGGTGTAGTATTGATAAGTACACAAAATTGTAGCTTTCATTCATCATTTTATATGTATTTGTAGACTTAATTAGGTTAATTGCATAGAATTACACTTAATTTCATGATTTCATGCATTTGAGCATCAAAGTTAGAATCTTAGTCAAATTTGGTCAAAATTCATTACATTGCATGACTTTTGTGAAATTATGGATTTTCATCTCATTCATCACCTAAAAAATTAGTTTTTTTTAGTGTCACTAATGCATACCTGCTAATTTTGACACTATGTGTTATTTTTGGAAAGTTAGATATTTTTAGTGCATTAAGTAGGCATGTAGGGTCTCATGCATAGTCAATCTGGATTCTTCACACTTGATTATTATTGATATTATTTCGTTTTATATATGTAGGAGAAATCAAGAGTAGGACCTGCACTGGTGAAACTTGAAGAGAGATCAAAGGCGGGACGCCCTTCATAAAAGAAAGAGAAAATTGAAAACTTTGTAAGGAGAGTTGACTAGTCAAAGTTGCAAGTGAGGAAGCATGCCAAATATGGGAAGATAATCAAATAAGAAAGCAAATGAAGAGTCCAAACATATCTTGAATGTCCAACATGGGTCCCACACATCCCATTGCATGTCAAAAATAGAAGTTCCCTTAATTGCACAATTATTCTCGAATTTTTCAGGGGCAGTAAATTGAAATGGTCATAACTTTCAACCTGAGTGTCGGATTAGTGCAATCTATATACCGTTAGAAAGCTCTTTTCGAGTAGATATCCATGAAACCCAAGATTTCATAAATCGGAGCTATATCGAGGGAGATATGACCTCTGAAAGTTGGCTGTTATTATATGCGGGAATTACAAAAAGTTTTCAAAATTGGCAACATGAGAGACGTTTGAGGAGTTCAATTTGGCAAGACTTGGAGTCCAAGAGATCACACTTAGTAACAAATCCTCTTCAACTTAAATTCTTTCTAAGTGTGAAGCCTAGCTTGAGATCTAAGCAAGAAATCTTTAATAATAAGGAAACAAGTCCTAAAATAGAGGATATTTTTTGTTAAAAAGGAGGTATCAATATCTATAAAGCCATTCTCCATCAAGCATCTCAGGCAACCCTCTCTTCTATTCCTTTCTTTCTCTCTTCCTTTCTTCTTTTCCATTAGTTTATTTTTATTTTTGGTAGCATTGAGCCATGTCCAAGGATTTATTTTGAAGGAGAAAATTTGTGAATGAGAAGTTGTAAAGATGCAATTTTTAATGGTAAATCAAGAAGCATTCTTTGCAATGGCGGGCTAATTTTCTTGATTAGAGTTATGGATGAAGGTAAGTAATTGTCTTTTTATTTATTTAGTAATTCTAATTTGTGTTCAATGATTATATGCTTAATGATTAATAGGCTTGTCTTTGTGCCCTAGGCAAATCTCTATTTTTATTTCTAAAAATAAAAATTAGTTTTTGACTACTCATGCTTAGGTTTGATAGGCCATGCTTAGGATTTAGATCTTTTGATGGTTTATACTTACTTTTGATGGATGGTGCTTAAATTATTTTTATTTCTTTTATGAGATGAAGGAAGTCTTGAGTTTTGAATTTTTATGATTAAAAAGGGATTCTAAAAGTTAAATTTTCCAAATTAAAAACATTGATTTGTCTTTGATTTGAAGTAAAAATTGGAACAAGTTGGGGTTGCTTGATAAATAATTGGTAGATGCTTATTGGATTCCTATGCTCTAATCACCTTAATTAATTGGTAGATTTCGAATTTCTAAATTAGTTGCTTATTTTTATATCTAAAAACTCAAAACTCTTCTTAATTGTTAGTTAATTAGTTTTCTTAATTTAAAAGTTTTTTTAATTAGCTCCCCGTGGGTTCGATTCGTTCTTGCCACTGTCTCATCTAGACACCCGTACACTTGTGGTATTTTATGATTGATAAAGATCACATCAAGTATCCATTCTATTTTGAATTTTGGTATCTATTCTTAAATGTATGAATAATGATTTTTTTTAATTCCAGAGGAAACTACTAAAAAAAGGACCTAGATGGTCACTAACCGAAAAAGAGGTCATTAGTCAATATTGCACGGAACCACTTCTGTTTTTTATTTATAAAAAAATTAAACCTGTGATAACGTCGTCGCTTAATATCCCATTTAAACATGTGATGATGTCGTCGCTTAATCGCCTAGAACCTCATTTCCCCCATTTTCCCCTTTTTCCTCCCATCGTTTTCCCCTTTCCCTGGCGGTTTCATTTCCCCCTCTCAACAAGATCCTACTAGATGGGTTTCTAGACCGACCAAAGGTCGTGGATTGGTGCTGCAATCCTGAGTCCCACATTTGGCAATCATTGGATACGTTGTTGTAGGGGGATTCGTTTCGCATTGTGGATGGATTTCGATGTGGATTACGAGAAAGATGAGTGGGTTAGTGCTAAGGAATTGGAGTAAGGAGTGAGGTGCTTGATGGGAGAGTGTGAAGAGAGGCAGAAGGAAATTGCGAGATAAATGGGGAAAACGATGGGAGGAAGAAGGAGAAAATGGGGTTTTAGGCGATTAAGGGACGACGTCGTCACACGTTTAAATGAGATATTAAGCGACAACGTCGTCACATGTTTAAGTCTTTAATAAAAAAAAAAAGTAAGGGGTCAGAGGTAGCCACTTCCGTGCAATATTGATTAATGACCTCTTTTTTAGTTAGTGACCATCTATGATCCTTTTTTTGGTAGTTTCCTCTTAATTCTAACATTTCACCTTAAATCTTTATTATTTTTTTATTCCACAAAAAATTTAAAGTGAACTTTGTATTATTCAAACCTTAAAATTTTATTAATTTTATTTTTAAATAATATTTTTAAAACTTTGACCCTTGTTAATACTACTATGACTAGTTTTTATTACGTTTTTCTTTATTCATATGCATGCTCGTGCTTTAAGCACAAGTGATGATGATTTTAATGGAAAAAATGTTGTTACCTCTGCCCATATAGTATAAAACTATTTCTCCCTTTTTTTCTTGAAAAGAAGTATTTAAAATGAGAACTAGGTGAAAATATGGTTTCCCAGGTTCTCTCTTTATTTTAAGATGCAATCAAATAGGTACTTAGAGGAGAAAAACAATTCTCCTTGTAACTATACTTCTTACAAAAGTATGAGCAAAAGTTCCCTCTTCAAAAGGGTAGAGAAAGCACTCTTTCCTCACGTGAAATTGAATTTATCATTATTGATCAAAAATAATATTTTACTACTTATTAACTATTATTTGTATATAAAGGTCTTAAAAAACCATTTACTTCTATGTGATTAATCCATTCAAATCCAAACATAAGGAAAATCACTAGGAGAGAAAATTAGTGAATCTCCATAAGGGGTTCTCCGTCTCTAGATTTCTCCTCATTCCTCTAATTAGTGGGAGTTCTTCATTCTCATTTTTTTATTCCTTTTACAAATGAGCCCTTTGAACGTGGAGAAAAGCAAGGGGGAAAACTTTTCTTTGAAAATTCACTTTTTACTTGTTTGGACTCTTTTGTGAGGAGAAAAGTAGTTCTCCTCTTAAGTCTTGACTAGTTTTATACCAAAAAAAGAAGTTGTTTTCTCTTTAACATAGTGGAGAAACTACTACTTTTTTTTTTCTAGTAAAACTAATGTTATATCATTAATATTCTATTTGAATGAGGAGAAAAAGATAAATAGAGATTTTCACTCGGTGGAGAAACGAGGAGAAATCGAGATGTAGAGATCTCCTTGTGGAGTTTCACCACTTTTTCTCAAAATTGATTGTCCATCTGTGTTTGAATTTAAATAGAGAAAACTACAAATGAGAAGACCATTTTATAAATATTAAAAAAACTAATCGATCAAGCATAAATTTTAATGATAAAAAATTCAATATTGCTGGAGAAGTAATTAGTTAACCATCTGTCCTCCTTTTTGCAAAAGCTAGCTAAGCGAATAATATTACTTTTCTCCCAACAAATAGATTGAGGATTGTGCATTTTGCTAGAGAAAATCTTTCTTCTCCTTCTCTCTTTATCTAAATAGGTCCTAAAATGTGACATTTAGTCTTTCAATATTATCTAAATAGGTCCTATAAAGGTTTCAAAATGAATTTTTCCAACATAGCTTTCTAATTTATATCCAAATAGAGGAAAATTATTATAGATAATTGATGATTCACCAAATGGGATTTTCTTAACCCTAATTTTTCCCTCATTTCCCTATCTAGCGGGGATGTTTCTTTTGTTATTACCCCCCCTTACAAATGAGCTCTTACCCTCCGTTTGGAAAGGGAGGAAAATGGGGAGGAGGAACAAAAAAGAGGGGAAAGTGGAGGAAAGAGTTTTTTAGATGGTGTTTGGGAAAGGGGGGGGGGGGAGGGAAAATGGGGGGGTGGGGAGGGGAAAATGAGTGAAAATTTTTTTCCCCCAAAATAGGGGGGAAAATGGGGGGAAAGGAGGGGAAAAGTTGAAAAATTACAAAATTGCCCTTTGTCTATAAAATATAATTTTGAAGTTTTTATAAAAGTAAGGACAAAATGGTAAATTTCTCTCTATCTCACAAACAAACAAAACCCAACTTTTTCACTTTTCTTCCCCCTACTTTTTGACTTCCCAAACAAGATGAGGGAAAATTAATTTTCCCTCTCCTCTCCTCCCCTTCATTTTCCTTCCCCCTCAAATTTTCCCTCCCCTCCCCTCCCCTCCCCTCCCTACTTCCCAAACATAGGGTTAGAATAGCTAGCTAGCTAGGTAGCTCAAAATGTGGAGTAAAGGAAGACACGTTGAAACAACAAAGCTCCTCTCCTAGTACAATTACTTAATTATTTAGTTAGTGGATGTTGATGCAATTTGTAATTAGAATCTATGGTGAGTGTGGGAAGAGAATCTTCATTATTGCACATTATATCATAAGAAACTGTCTACGAAAGTCGACCTATAAAAGGGAGTTCACTTTTTATTAGAAAAAGAAAAAAAAAAGGAGATGAAAGAAAGCAAATTCTTTGCATTACCATTTGAAAATTTGAAGTCATCCAATAGATTTGCAGTTCCAATGAGTGGAGAAGCTACTGAAGGACTAGAATTGAATGTGGGACAAAGATTTTGTAGCTAGCTAGCAGCCATCATCACAAGCATCGTCGATTACTTTGAAATATCATAATATATATTATCATCTGATGGTAAACTTTTTGGGTGGTTTGGACTAGCATAGCCTCCCACATGCACATGAGGCATATTCAAACCAACTTTGACCATTTAAACATGGGTAAAGTCTTAAAAAATCAAATTGATCATTGTTATGTTGTGCTCTTTAACAAATGTGTAGCTTTAGCAAAGAAGATAATTTGGGTGAATTTCTTCTCTATGGCAACTTTAATTAAGTTCGGGTTGATGGAAGCATTTGGGGCTTGTCTAGATGGGAATAAATGACTAGTGATAATCCCAAAGGTAGAGAAATGAGGAGATTTTCATTATGGAGAAATTATGTAGTGTTGAAACTTATATTTAAAAAAATATATTTATTAATATAATTCAGTGTAAGCCGACCCGACCTAGTGGGAAAAATGCTTGGTTTGGTTTGGTTTATAATTCAGTGTCACTTTTTAATAATAATAAGGGTTTTGACATATTAGCCCTTCTTAAATCCATTTTTTTCAATTTCATGACCGAGGTTCAGATAATGTCACCAGAGTCACTTGACTTTGGTCAACTTTTTTTGTAAAACTATTTTGCCCCAAATCGCATGATATCATGGGAATAGTACTATATGTCACATTAACCGAAAAATCCATGATGTCATGGCTTTTAAGCAGCATCTTAGGAATATATTTTTTCCGAATCATAGAACACGAGAAATGGTGGTTAGATGTGCATTTACTTTTTGGAAAGTGCCATTTTTCATGTTCTGTGAAAAAACAACTCACTTGCTAGTTGCACAAAGTGCATGATACAGAAACTGATAAATCTCATGATATTATAGGATATGACGCAAAAGAGTCTAAAAAAATATATTGACAAGAGTCAAGCAACTCTAGTGACATTATTTGAATTTCAATCATGAAATTTAAAAAACCAAATTTATGGTGGACTAATATGTCAAAACCCCATAATAATATTCAATTCCACAGAAGAAATTGACGTGCCTCCCATCCTTTGCAAAAAGTAGTTAAGAGGAGCAATGTTCCACCTCCAAAGAACTCCAAATAGGGAAATATAGGTTATCAAAATTTAAAGAATTCTCATCCAAATGGTCCCACTGGGTCTAATTCATGGAGAGGCCATCTATTTATAATCATGTTCATTCTTAATTCATCGATGATCTTGTTTTCAAATTTGACACCCTCACCATCTTTCTCTTTAATTGATTTTGCTCATGCCTATGTGTGTGTGCATTTCTCCTAGCTTTAGGTAGTTCCCAGGTTGCTTCCCCTTCAAGATGGTGGAAAGATAGTAGAAGATCCACATGACTCCACTAACCTTAGTAGGAAGGATTAGCGAGATGCCCAAGATCGAATGAATGACTATCAAATAATCTCCTCTTTAGTGAAAAATAAATTAAGGGAAGACAAAAAATGAAAACCCTATCTCCCTAGCTACTAAATCGAATCCTAGGAAAATCATGATTCCATCTATATTTTCACCTTAGTTTTTTCTTTTTTTGCACCCCTCACCTCTTTAATATTTCTGATTAGAGCCCGTTTTGCCATGAATTGCACCCTTCACCTCTTTAATGTTTCTGGTTAGAGCCCGTTTTGCAATGGATTTACTACGAATTCAATACTGTGCAAACAAACAGCCCAAGTGATACTATCAAATAAAAAGAAGATTACAAAATAGTTTAAAATTGGATATCCTGCACCAGAAAACCTGATCTCACATGTGCTCTTGATTTTAGGGCACAGGGTGATCATCTCGTTTCCTGTGCTTGTGTCCATACCTGCGTTAAGTATCAGTGCATTCATACGTTATAGATAAGTTCTAACATTCTGGTTCGTAGAAGACCGACCCAGTTGTCTAACCCTCTATTTCGAAAACTGACATATATAGGTTAAAGTATTAGACATGGGGGTGACAAAATCTGACCCAACTGGCAAACCCAAATAATTTTGGATCTGCATTTGACCTGCATAAGCGAACCCAAAAAACCCCATAACGCGCAATAAACTAGGTGGGGTTTGTGTTGACCCGCATATCCCATTTAAACGGATCAGATTAGGGTTAACCTTCATATTTAAACCAGAGTTAAACGACACGGTGGTTTAATATATAATTTGCATATTTGGGCTTTTAATTTTTATTATGTTTGGACTATAGCCTATAGCTAGAGTCAAATATAATCTTAATAAAATGGATTGAGCTTGGGCCAACCTTCTACAAGTTGGATATATAGTTTCGGGTTGAATTAAATGGGTTGACATCATTGGATACAGGTTGATCTCTCCAAGTACTGGTGCAAGTTGGATTACCTAATCATCTTAGAAAATGGGTCGGATACTGGTTGACCTTCCACCCATATATAACTCAAGCTAACTCGACCCATTTTGACCCAGCCCGACCCATGTTTGCCACCCCAAATTTAAACATGTGTCCCTTTCTTTTTGTGATGAAGAGACTTGTTGTTCTTCGGGTTCCATACAATTGAACTAAAAATGGAATATGTATGTTATGGAACTTGCAGAGAACGTACAATATGGAAAAGAGATTGAATATGGTCTGCTTGACAGAAAATAGAAACCAATAGAAGAAAAATCAAGTACTACTACTACTAAAATGAAGATTACTCAAAAAGCATTGGTATAGAAGCACCTATTTCTGTTGCGTGGGAACATGCTCCACAACATATCATACCAAAAAGTAGACTTAAAAAATGCCAAAACGCGTCATGCTTTTGTGGGGTATATCTATTGTGTCATGGTTCTCTAATCAACAACAGATGGGGAAGATAGATACAAGAGCCCACACCCAATAAGATGATGTTTTTAATTTAAAGATCTTGGACAAGGAGATGAGGTGGGCATTCCGGTTTATTTTTTTTTAACATAAAGGAGAAAGATCTTGATGCCTTCATCCCACTTTTGCTCTCTTGTAAATCTCTCTTGGGCATAAATTGACAAATTCTTGTCCATCTTTGGTTGGCTGGCCACATGAAATAAAGCCATTACTTACGACTTTTTCTCCTAAATGGAGGCCATTTTCATTGATAATATTCCACACCAAAGGAGGAGGGAAAGAGAGATGGCATATGCGGCCTTTGAATAAGGCCAGTGACTGCAATGCATGGTAACCAAAGTGATTGGATAATGGAAGGGATAAGGATATGGTGGGATGGGCATTGGGCTGTGGTTAGAATTACTAGATGCATTGGTATGAGAAATAGGTGAGGCTGGAATAAATGAGTGGTTAGTTCTGTATGGGGCAAATGGTTTTTTTAAATAAGCCAAGCCAATGAGAGAGACAAAACCATTTATTCCATTCATGCACAAATGCAACTGCCCTTCTCTTTCTGAGCACTATTTAAGAGGCTGGAGTACCGTCTTCTTCTTCATAAACACAGTGTCCTTTCTTTTGGATCTTTGATTTTTGTACCGATTGTAGATAAGCTCTTGTTTGCTACTCAAAAGACTGAGGCAGCTGGCGCAGGAACTTTAGTGTGTAAGTAGGGTGACAGAAGAGAGTGAGCACATATGGTTTTTCTTGCATGGAGTTCATGTTGGATGCTATGCGTGCTCACTTTCTATCTGTCATCCTTCTGTACTTGGCTTTTATTTGCTACTGTTTATTAATAGATGCATGCATGTGTGCAGGTTTATTAGGAAGCTATCTTAATTACTTTTAAGCTATCAACTATGTGGGTGTAAAGAATAAAGGGATAGCCGAATGGTTGGAAGTCCAGTTCTCACCCAATTACCCAATGTTTAATCTTTGTATCTATTCTCTTTTGCATGTACAAGCGATGCTCTCCCCCGTGTGGCCAAGTGATCTTCACTCCAAATGTGGATTTAATTTATTTAACATTTACATAGCCCAATGGTTGGATGATCCCCCACACACACATATTACATATATATATATATATATATTTATATATGGATGTTTGATCCAGGTAAGGGATTAGATAAAAAGATGGTACTTTCAGCTTTTCATCCAAGCAGTGTGATAGTTTGATTGTTCATCATTGCTAAAGCTAATATCAGCTTTCAAGAGCCCAGAGAATAGCTGAAAACTGATTCTTGCAATTCTTAGTTGTTAGTTCACGTAATATTGCTATTTAAAGGTTGAGAGTTCGAAACTGCACTACTACACTGGGACCACAAGGGATTTACTCAGTTCGATCCCCTTGGGTATGTAGGGATTAGTCCGGCCTAAAGGGCTGGACACCCTCCGTTATAAAATAATAATAATAATTATTATTATAATATTGCTACCCTAAGAAGAAAAACCAGAAAAAAAAAAAAGGAAAAAGAGAAAAAGAGTGACATTAGCTTTGAGTTTAGGACATGACATTGTTATCCTATTCAGTGAGGTGCGCGCATTTGGCGTCAATGAATCCAAGTTCATTCTGAATCCTAGCACAAGTCCAACAATTGAGGATGCAAACTGTCCAACGGGCCAGGCCCAAACCCATGTTTAGGACCACCCATATCCTTCATTATTGTGTATACATACATACTTGTGCATTTGTAAAAAAAATAAAAATATACTAAATATAATACTTATTAAGGGCATGTTGGTTTGCATAGAATACAAAGGAAATAATTATAATTCATTCCATGAGTGGTTAAAAGTGAATATCAAAGGTAAAATAGACAAAAATGATCATAAAATAGCCTGCTCTTTAATGAAAAGTGAATCAAAGGAATCAAGAGAAGATAAAAAAAGGAGGACTCATCCATTAAGATAGTGAAGGTCCCATCTACATTGCTACTTTAATTATATTCTTCACTCCTCACCTCATATCACTATTTAATAATCGTATGACATTTGACCAGGAAAACCTATGTATTCAACTTATATGTATTCTAATGCAAATAAACAAGCTAAGTGTTTTGACAAAAAAACAATATTTCAACAGGGTAGAATTATAATTAGACCCCAGCCTTTAATGGGCTCAGCTCACTCAATTTGGACTCGGACCCATTCAAATCATTATCAGGCATCGACTCGGGCCTAGGTAAGTTCGAGCTGACTAGTTCACACCTCTAGGCGCGCATGTTTCACTTTAACCTGGATCCAAACCCTATCCGTCTTTAAATCGAAACACAAAACTTAGGACTTATAAAGTGTAAGAAATCCCGTGGCTAGCATGCCATGAGTCTCATGTCAGATAAAGTAGATAACAGTTGTCAACAAAAAATAACAGTCCCACTGTAATAAAAAGACTTAATCATATTGTAGAAAAGATTAGAATCAATAATATAAGGGAGTTGGGACTCTTGAGTAGTGCATATAACCCATCTGTGGAGTCTCGCACATCTAAATCCTTCATAAAAGGCTCGAGAAATTAAATGAGAACTACTTAAGTATCAAACTTGGTGCAAACATGATGAGCCGTGGGGTAAATGGCCGTGTACATAGACGAAAGAGAAGAAATGAAGCCTTCTGAAGTCCAGAACAAGCGGCGGGTGATGAGGAACAGTGCAATCTCTAGTGCTGGCAGAGGTATCCACTCCCCTTCTGTTCTCCTATGACTATCTCAAGAACAGCGCAAATGCATTAGTCTCATTCCAAAATCAACAAATAAAGGGTACCTCCCCTTCTTAGAGGAGGCCAGAAAAAACTCAGCATTCAAGCACTTCAAGATGTTTACTTGAAAACTTCACAAGCTAATTTAAGCTCATGCGCACAGGATTCCAGGACTCTTGGATTCTGGTCTTTAGGTTTGCATAGGAAGAAACTCAGAGTTATTCTCGCGTGTTTGTTTTAAGCTGCGCTTTCATCCCTGTAATTGTTACGTTCCATCCCGAGTTAATCAGGATTAAGCAACTTGATAGTGATTAGCGACTAAAATGGATCAAATTAGTCTTGACTAAAGGAATTAAGCATAACGAATGAAGTTGGAAGAGATTGGCTTAATTGAGTTGAATGTAGACTCAAAGTGAAGAAAGTAAGGACTTTTTCGTAAATATGACTTTGTGCGTATTTCATCGAATACGGTAAAACTTGATACCATCATGTGTATCTCGATGAGTGCAACTACTTGCATAATACACACATAGTTATTTGTCTTAATATGAATCAAATGGGTCTTGAAGTGACTTAAGTAAGAAATATGCATTATATGTGGGGGTTTATATGCAAAAGTGCATGTATAAGTGTCAAAGACTTGTGTTGCATGTAGTGAAGTGTCTTCATCCCAGCAAATTGTGCGAAAAAGGGAAAAACAATAGCCTAAGTTTTCTTCTTCGTTTCTTGCTATCAAGTGTTGACTCAAGGAGTTTCAAGTGAATTTGATAAGGAAAAGTGGAATTCATCTTCCACATCACCTTCTCCATCAAGTGGGTTGTTGGTTTTCTTAGAAGTTGGTGTTTTTGAAGCAATTAGAGCTTGGAACAAAAGGATTTTGTGTTGACTCACAGCAACAAGGCAAGTATAATCAATTATTAATGATTGAGTGTGAATTGATGTAGTTCTCATCTGAGTTAAGAAAGTTAGATGTAGAAACCATACGGTATATTGATATGGAATTGATTCAAATGAAGGGATTGATTATATGGTGTTTGAATATTTTGTATGAAGTGTTGTATATTTTGTATGAAGTAAGGAAGTGTTGTATATTTTGTATGAAGTAAGGATTGAGGTGGGAACAGGAGGTTCCAAAGTTGTTATAGGTGTTGGGCTGAAAAACAGAATTCTGAATTCTGTAGCAGTTCTGGGAGTAGCTCGGTCGACCGGCTAGCAGCTCGGTCGACATGCCAAACAGAGTTTTGCTCTCTGAAAGCCTGATGAAATCCAAATTTCGATTTTTCAGTTACAACTGCCGGTCGACCGGTTGATGTCGCGGTCGACCGGGCACACATGGAGTAGATCGACCTGGCCATCGCAGGTCGACCGAGCTCCCAATTGGCGGGGTCGACCGACCAAGGTCTCGGTCGACTGGGCCTTCTGAGAATTTGTTGAGTCTTTTAAAGATTCTACATTTCTTAAATGTAGTTTGAAGACTATTATACGATGTTCAACGAATAATGGATTTGTTCTTATTTCCATAAAAGGTTATCGTTGAATATTATTTCAAAGTGAACTATACGGTAACCAAGGATTAACTACAGTTAATTGTAAAGCAATGATAACTTACACAACTAATTGCGAATGCATTATTAGATTATACGAATTTAACAGTATTTCAGAATTTAATTCTGAGTTGTAAAGGAGAAAGCCTAGTGAGTATTTCAAGGCTATTTATGTTCTTTATACCTCCATTGGTGTGGATTTAGGGAATTTCAATGTACAACATCCACATATCTTATAATGTTCATCGAGAATAACACGTACATTGAACAATTGAGATTACACTTGAATGGATGATATTAGTCACTTATGTAATTATTTATTGAATTGTATCCGTTAAATGAAATGAAATGAATCCTTTTTGAGGCATGGGTCATGAATGGTGCGCATTTATGCCCTGTGCCAAATAGGACAATGATACCGAATGATTCTTTCGTCCTTAAGAGGATGTGAAATGAATTGATAATTGAATTGATCAGTGAGTCTGACACTACATGGTGATTTCTATAAGCTCATTGAGCTGAATCTGCTGCAGCAGATTATTTGGGGGGTGTTCCGGAGCTCCATGGTGATATCAGTTGCCCTTGGCCCGGACTCTGATAAGTCCCACAATAATAAATCATTCCATATGGAAGAGAGAATCCTCTCCTTTGAGGGAGATGAAAATGGAATTGAATTGAAATGGAAATACTATTGTAGTTTGCCAGGTACAAGGATTTTATTGATTAATTATGAGTTGGAATTGGAAATAACCAATTTAGCAATAAATGAAATGAATTAAATGGATCATTAGCATGTTTAATCATGTAATTGTTTATACATTGTTGAATTGTGAAATTCATAGTGTTATTGATGGCATTACAGGTACAGCTGCCCTTGCCGGTCTTTCTTAGACCACAGCGCCACCGGAGATGTCCGGTACGGTTCCTCCAGGAGGACTAGTAGAATGGAAATGAGAGAAAAACAATGAGAATGGAACTTTAGATATCCTTGCATTGTATCTAAATATGCAAGCGATTGGTTTTGTATATAGAGTAAATCAATTTTGAGTTGATACAAGCAATGTATATTTGTGAAGATTTCCGCATAATGTATATTTGATATCCCTTGTGAATTTTAATGCGTTGAGATTCACGGGAGTAAGTATGCGACGTGACTCGAGAATATCTCGGATTAGTCCTAATCTTGGGCTCAGGTCGTGTCAGTAATTGAGATTGTAAAAGTGGTAGTGCAGGTTGCTAAAACTTCATCCTAGTCTTCAAAATTGTACCCAATTATACAGCGGCAGCTCCAGGAACTCAAGTTAGCGGGGTCTACAAAAGACTTATCTTCTGCAAATCGAATAATTTATTTTTCTCTTTATCAACATCTGTCATTTACTTTCTACAATTCGATAAATATAATATAAAATTCTCAAATAATTTATTTTCGATAATCCGACAGAGATAATATTGAATTCTAAAAAAAAAAGAAACATAAATTTTAATAAATTGTTACTAATAGTTCTTAATCCAAAAAGAAAATTCAAATACATAAACTCTTATATCTACCATCAATAGGTTTTCATGTGTTGATATCGTTGCATAATAATTTCATTATCAATACTAGCAACCACATCATTTTCAATATATGTGACCAGACGGTCATTCATCTATTGATATTTCATTCAGTTACGTAACTTGTTATTTACATACTTCATTGTCGGAAAAGATTTTTCTACTGTCGCAGTCGCTACTGGTAAAATCAACACCAATTTTAAAAACAAGTAAACTAATTGGTTTACGATATCCTTCTTTGTCTCCACTAATTTTATAGCAAAGTCACCAATTCCTTTAAATTCTAAAAACTTATTGCTAGAGCACATATCAGCAATGTGGGTCCATTAATTTTTTATTTATTTTGGTAGACATTTTAACTTAGGCGGTGGGTATTTTATGGTGACTTTTATTTACTACCACAGCAACAAAGAAAATGTATAAAGTTAGCTAATGTAGGGGTGAAACTCTTAAATTGAGTGAGGTCAAACTCAAATTTTCAATTCATGACATAAATTTTTTTATTTTTAAATATTTTTTCAGATCTCAGTGGGGTCAATTGACCCACTGTGATCAATGTGGAGCTGCCCATGTAGTTATATTGTTCCAATTTTATCGGAAGTCTTCAAAGAGACGCACCCAGTTATATTGAAATAAGAACAAGATGCAGTCATGATTTGTGACCTTCCTTTGTGTTTACACTCCATAATGGGGGTATATAAACCTATATAAACATGAATGGTTAGTTAGTATATTATCATTTGAAAGTTTCCATAAAGAATTTGCATGTCTATATAGTACTTTCTGTTATCTTTTCAATATCTATAATACATTCTTAAATTAGCATGAAAGTAAATTGAGGTAAGAAGATTATTCTTGGAAGAAAGGCATTTAGAGTAGGGTTGTAAATGGTCGGTTCCGGTTCTGATACCGTTCAGGAGAAGGTGGAATCGGATCCGGACCCAGAACTGTTTCGGAACCGGTTTCTTGGCTTTGGAACCGGAACCAGAATCATATATGAGACGGGTCTGGATTTGTGTCTGGGTCTATATAGAGAATGATATTTGAAAAATATGATTTTTAGGAGATATTTTCGAAAATTGAGGTAATATGTTGGGTCTTGGGTCCACGGGTCCGAACCGAGGTGGAACCGTTATTGAGGCCTAAATTAGGACCCAGACCCGGTTTTTAATGGGTCGGAACCTCCGGATAATAGGTGAATCGGGACCCATTTACATCCCTAATTTAGAGGTTAAGGTAAATGATATAGAAGTTTATAGTATATACACATTAGTTATGATCTCCACATTATTTTCTATGCAAGATTTAAATGGTTACACACAATTTCCTCCATTGTCGCTTTCATTTAGGAATCATTAAAGCAATAATACATAAGCAAGTCTCATTTCTATTTTTATTTTGGTCTATTTGATTTATACTTGGAATCAAAGAATATAAAAAGGAAACGTAATTTTAAGGAAACTGATTAACAACAAATACTCTCTATTTACTTATCTGCTTCTATTATATTTTATGAGAACTATTTTTTTTTTTGGGGGGTGGATGCCAACCATAAATCACATAGCCTATAATATCAAAATAGGATGATGATAGCCCATTTGATGAGAGGGCTTGCACAATGGATGGGAAAAACAAATTTTGCAGGCCCTTGACATCATGGTTTCTAATGATGCATGATTGGGGAAATTTTGGAGTGATGGATAATGCACTTGACTGGATAATGGATAGTTTTTGCTGCTGACTAGTTGAGATCATCTAAATCAGGATGTAGATATGGGGACCTTGTGCAAGGCATTAGTCTGATTCACGATACATTTGTGCGACAAGAGAATTTCGGAGGAGAGCTGTCCTATTTTTTGTCCAACATAATCTTTTATTGTCTTGTGTGCCTCTTTTTTTTTGAAAGGAATAAATCAATAAATAATATTTCAATTTCCTATAAGAGAGGGTAAGAATTCACAATTCCACTACCATAGAAGCAAATCCGTGGAATGCAGAGTCCTCTCATCAAGCAAACACACCCTTAGGTCACATTTGGCAAACAAATCTTCAAGAAAAAGATCTCGGTTTCCACAAAGTCATGGAGAATTTATGTTTGAAAATTTTAAATCCATAAGGACTTGGACCTATTGAAGTCCTCATTTTTTTAGGATTTTCAAATCTGACCTACCCCCATAGATTTGGAAATCCTCACTTTTACGGGTTTACGCAATTATAAACCAATTTCTTAGCCATATCATTGACATCAATCGATAATATTGATGCGAAATCCTTAAGTACACAAGTCCTTAACGAGGAATGATTACTCCAGGGGTGGTGAGGAATTGTTAGATTTGTGAATTCCACACCTAGTGCCAAATGTGCTCCCTGGTATGAAGTACTTTTCTATGCACATCTCGTTGCTTCATTTTCTTTTTCTTTCTCATGGACAAAATGACTTGTGCCAAAAGGTCTTGTTAACTACTGAATTCTTCAATGGCAGTCATTTATCTTTTGCATTTTAAAAGAATATGCTTGTGAAAGTGATTCTTGGGTAGCATAGATGTTGGTGAATCCAAGACATGGGGGTTGAACTCATGATTTTAGTACATTTTCATGTTTCTAGAAAGGATCTGGATCCTCTGTTTGGTCAAAACAGGTGGGGTGCCACATGGGATTTTTTTTTTTTTTTTAAAGGAGATGGGATTTTTTTAAGAGATGAGATGTGACATCTCAAACCCATGTGGTATCGCCTGATTGGTCCAAACAGGGCTTTCCAGTTTGGACCAAACAGGGAATCCATTTCCTTTTAGAAAATGAACCGGATAGGTTGACATTCTAAAGAGTTCAAGTTCGTATAATTATAACTAGCTTGAACAACTGATAATATAGTGGTCACATGGATGAGTTTCGTGCTGCTTGTAAAAGCTAGTCGTCATTCATGTGAGCACTAATATAGTTCAAGCTTGTAGAAGGTATTTCAGTTTGTCAAACTTTTGTCAGTTAAGTCAAGGGTAGCTCAGTTGGTCTAGGACCACAGTTTACATGGAGAAATTGTAGGTTTGAAACTATACTGTCACACTGGGACTACATGTGAGTTTACCCGACTTTCCTCTCGGTCCGGAAGGATTAGTCCAGTCAGAAGGATTGGAAACTCTCCATAGTAAAAAAAAAAAAAAAAAAATTCTCTTTTACTGGCTTGTCCGCTGGTTGTTGTGCTCATCAAGTGACCACCACTAATGGGGTTCAATTGAGACAACTCTTATTTAAATAGGTCGAATTGAAACACTTATACGATTGGTTGGATGGATATGTTCGATACATGTCTCATGTAAGGCAGGCAGGACGCATAAATTATTCTTGTGGTCGATTCAACCTACAATGGTATAATCCAGATGGTCTGCGATCAGATCATCTAATGGATCCAATGAATAATAGTGCGTAGGTTGATTACTGGTAGGTCTCTTGTGGGCCGCTTGTCATGTGCGACTCGGTGAGATTCATCCATTCATTGATGATGAAGATGGTCCGGAAGTGCTCTTCCGCTCTATCTTCACAAGAAAATGGTCATACCAAAGGTATACTAATTCATAATTCTTTCTTTCTAAAAAAAAAGGCATTTTACAAAAAAAAAAAAAAAAAAAAAAAAAAAAGAAAGAAGAAGAACCACTGTATGTGCCCATCATACCAAAAACGTCACTTTGTGACCTCACCAAAAAATTCATCTCTCCACTAGATAATAAAAAATATTATCATTTTATACAAAAAAGCTAAATCTTTTATCTTATTAAGCCACTAAAAATAAAAAATCATTATAACATGCTTCATCACATTTTATATCAATTCACCGTCCATCGGATGGACCCTAAGCACAGAGCCGGAGAATCCAATTGCATATTATATACATGCATCCCAGCTTGTAGAGTCCACTTAGATGCATTCTATCATTAAAGGTGAAATGGATAGAAACGTCTCTTTTTGGATAAGAGCTGAGCTAAAAAATTAGCTCTATCATATTATTCTAACCCTGGATTAAAACAGGCTAAAACTTGAGCATCTTTTAACCATAAATAGTTTTCTTTTCTCTTCTTGCTTTTTAAAGATTCAATCAAAATATAAGTAGTAGTTTGATGAACATAAAATTGGGCATGATGCGCCTCACACAGAACACGAGCGTGAAAGATATTACAGTAATAAAAAGTGGCCCCGGGGGCGAGACTACATGTAGTCCCTGTCACAGGAGAAAATTCTCACTGATTTAGATAACTTACATTCAATTAATCAGGTGGGCCCACACAAACTGGATTCACACACCACTAGCCGAAACCTTTTTGCCCATCCAATCTACGGAGAGACATCTGGTCCATTGCTCCATGAACAGAAGAGGAATCCTATAAAAGAAGTGGGTAATCGAGTTTTGACGGTCCAGATCAACTAAGTGAAGGAAGGAATCGTTTGGTGTTTGATGGTTGATGGAGGAAGAAGAAGAAAAAGAAGAAAGGGAAGTGGAAGAGGTGTGGAGCTGGGGTGCCGGCTCGGACGGGCAGCTGGGGACGGGCAGCTTCGACGACCAACACCTGCCTCAGCTCCTCTCCTTTCCTCCTCGTGCCGCTGCTTCTGCCGCCCTACGCATCTCTCAGATCGCCTGCGGCGGTGCCCATTCCATTGCCCTAACCGCTGGTAGTCCTCTTTCCTACTCTCTCTCCTTTCATTGGAAAATTTCAAATCCACGCTTCACTATTTCTGATTTTTCAAGAAAGGGACATTATAAGTGAATTAAGCGGGTGGACTGCGAAGAAACAAGAAAAGAAGAGTGTTTTATGATCATAAAAATATATATACAAAATTTCAAAAATCACCTCATATTCTTTTTTTTTTTTTTTTTTTTTTTTTAAGGACAGAAATTTCTCCCAGTGGGGGAAAAGAGGAAATGAGAACATTCATCACTAATATTTGATACAATAAGATGTATGAATGATAGTGTAGAATAATTGGACGCAATAAAAACCTCTCTCCTCTGTGGAATTGTATTAGAGGTTAATTTTGACTATGTACCAAATGGTATTGGAGTAAAATTTCTCCGAGAATTTATAATCCCTTTATGTAAGTAGGCTCGCTCAAGAGCATAATAAGTTTCTCATGAATGAATGAGGGGGACTCTTATTAGAGGATATGGACAAATGGATCACAGTCATCTACGGAGGAAGTTGTTGAAAACAACACTTTGATCAACGGACTGTTGCCGCTGAGAGTTGGATTAGGTTGTTCGTGGTCAGTGGGACCCAGGATTTTTGTTTGGGTTTGCTATACAGTTTTCACCTAATTTATCTTGCTTGCATAGGTTATAATCTATCTTTTTTGCATATATAAATTTATTAATTTGAACTAATTATCATGAATGTAGGTAAATAAATTTATATTTATATTTTATAAGTAATTGATTTTTTTTAAAATATTTTTAATTTATTTATGAAAAACATGACTCTCTCGGGTCTCCGCGTCGACTCTACCTGAGTCAATTTTTATTTTTTTGCATTGGATGAGTTGAGTCCAAGTCACGGGCTTTCCAACCTTGGGTAAGATTGGACCAGATACCCAACAACTTTATTATACCCAGACCATGAAGGAATCAAGAGGCAGCACTCAAATATAGAATTCACAATAGAAACTCATAGTACATCTCATGTAGTGATCACACCAGAAACAGAGAGAGAGAGAGAGAGAGAGAGAGAGAGAGAGAGAGAGAGGCTTTTGCATTGTAGGATGTAGATTTGGGAATTTCTATTGCAAAGAGAGATGAGAGAGATAGTTGGATAGGAAGAGGTAGTCAACGACGTTGTTGCTATCTTTACGAAGACGAAGCCTTAGTGCATTTGGTATGGAGAGCTTTTGTGGATTTGAGATGGGGTTTTGAATGAAACCGAATGGAGTTCTCAATATTACGCTGGGGCGACATAGGTCATGGGCTGGTGTGGATTTGGATTTCAACCGGTGCATGGCCCATATGGCCATGGCCCTTTAAGGAAGTTCAAGAAGTTACCTGGGCGGCCGCACCCACATCGCATAACATGGGTCTGCCCCTGTTCGTGGTGTATGTTTAGATGTTCTATGTATAATAATAGTAATGTATTTAGGCCCAACTTAAACTCGACTCATTTACTTTTCAAATTGAAACTATTGCCTCAAACCCAACATAGGAGAGTCAATACAACCATTTAGGCTAGCTTGTAAGGCCAATAATAACATGGCCTCAATTTGTTCGGTTGGTTTTGGGTTTAGGCTTGGTTGGTGGGTTAGTCAGGTTCTACTTTAGGCTATGAAAGGGTTAAAATGGGTTGGCCTAGGCTAATATTGTGTTGACATTTTACAGCATCGTGCAACTCCACCCCAAATTCAGGTGTGGGGGAGTGGGTACCCGTACAGTCAACAGTGTACTCAAGAGAAATGATTTAAAAAACATTTAAAAAAAAGAAAAGAAAAAAGAGAGGAGTTAGAAGAGCACCACCGCATGCGGGATATGGGACGTCTGGACTGGATTTTCAAAATGACACTTTTTTCCTCTTTTGTCATTCCATTCCCTTGTTCCCTTGTTATTTCAAAAATTGAGGGGCAAAAATAAGAAAAACACAATATTATTCATTAAAAAAAATATAAAAGCCATCCTCATCTGTAGTTTTCAAATCAATCATATGCCACAGAATGACAAAAACCCAAGAAGGTGGATTTTGGAATTTTGTACCTTTGAGAAGACCCCTTTTATTTTCTTCTCTTAAAGTGACCTTCAGTTGAATTCACTTTACAAGTGAATTACCCAAATGGGGCCAAGTGAATTATTTGAAACCGTGTATAAGTTTTCTGTGCTGCTAATGCATTCATGGTTGAGTGGTGTTGGCACCCTAGTTTCACACACATGCCATGGATTGCTCATCAAGTTAAAAGCATCACTCTTTGACCAATTTGAAAGTCGTATGGAAAACTTTTACACTATGTTGAAATAAGATAATGTCCTACTCAGAAAAAATTGATGGATCTATCTGAAAATTTCCCTATACATACATACATGTATGTTGTACTTTTGAGTGGAATTGTAGTGGTTTTCCATCATTGGGTGGGTTAAGGGATTGCTAAAATTGTTTGGAAATCTTGTGGTCTTGGAAAGCATCTTTGGAGAAAATCTACACCTATCCTATTTGCGGTCTTGAGAATTGTTTGGAAATGTAGTAGTATAATGTCTTTTAAAACTGAGCTATGCTGAAACCACTCATCAAAAGTACCTTACACCTAACTACAAAAACAAATTGTAAAGGTCATATTAGCTTGTCTTGTTTTGGATCCTTGGTGCTAGGATCCTGACCTTATGGTTGTTGAAGCCATCTTGCTTACCTAATTGATAAGGGTGAGCTATGTGTAATTTCATATTCTTCACTTCTGTGTTAATTGTATCTGTGAAGCGCAGAAATCGATTACTGTTCTATTTTTAGAGAGGAAATCATTTCTTAACTCCCAGTCGTTCAACTGTAAAGAGCTCCCTGGATTTTTGGGAAGTAGGCTAGGGTATCTATCTTGGCAAGGATAATCATCCTCCTTAATAAAGCTCAGCAGATGATGGCAGTTTACTAATTAAAATCAATAAGCTCTTATCAGGGTGATTGCATTATGGTCATTTATCTTAATTTATTGAACCTTAAGTTTAAAAGCTATAACCAGCTTATGAACATCTGTAACTTATTGTGCGTCATCATTTGCGGACATGAGTTCAAGGTTTCCTTCTTTTTTTTCACTGGTTTATATATATGACTTCATTCTTTTTCTTCAGAGATTATTTTTCTTGAAACATTGCTTTTCTAAGTTGCTCATTGAAATCTTCAACTGATAACGTGTCTCCTTTTCTCCTTGGTTTTGGCAGGTGGTAGTGTATTGACATGGGGGAGAGGCACCTGTGGCCAACTTGGTCATGGGGATGTTGAAAAATGCTTGAAACCAAAGCCTGTTGAGTTTTTCGAACAGATTGTTATTTCTTATATTTCTGCTGGATGGAATCACTCTGGATTTGTTTCAGGTTTTCTTCAGGCCCAGGGAAAATGCTCCTTATGTTCACAAATCAAGTGTTTATCCTGTTTTATTTGTAATGAGCTCAAATTTTCACTTTGGGAGTGGTAGCGGTCTTGTCTGGGATTTTCAATAAATTTTGTTCAACTTTTTTTAAAATATTGCTAGTAGTAATAACCTTGATACTTGGTACACTAAATCCAGACTATCCATTAGCCTGTTTGTTCTCCTTTTACACTAATTATCACATCTGCCACATCTGATGCCAGTGACATTGTTCCATTACCCATGCCCTTTACTAGGTGCAATTTTTAAACTAATGTGTTTATTCTTAATGGGTGAATTATGTGTATGTTGCAATTGGATACGAGCACCTGAAGGGCTCTGACATGACTCTTAGGATACTTTTAATCGGTTTCGTCAAGATTTTTGTATGGCATAAATTCAAATTTGCTAGAAGTTCTATGTTCCCCTTTCTATATAAATGTTTTAAATGGAAAAATATGGTGTTGCACTCATATGACTCATCATAGCTCCTGTTGGACCTGTTATAATCTCTTTATTATAAAAATTTATCAGCTTTCTTAATTCAATTACTATATACTGCCCAATTCTGGATTTTTGGTTTGGTGGAACTCTTTACCAATCCCAGATTCTGACACTTTAATGAGGTTAGTGATAGTTAGTGACCGTGGTTCAGTTTGGCCTGCTCAAACAACCCCTAGGGAAATCTCGGGGTAATGGGTCACCACTTTGAACTGGTATGCAATTACACATGTTGTATAGGACAAGCATGAGCAAGATGCTCTCAAAACTAACTTTGCCCCTGGGATTTTGGGTATTGTCATTTGTTTGTCAAAGATAATGAGATTGTTTCCTTTATGTCTGGTAGCATTGATGGCCCCATTGCGTCGCTTATGTGCTTGTTCATGATCCATAATACATAACATATTGGTGTTTTACTTTTTATTTAGTATGGGAAAATTATATAATACAGTGGCAGAATGTAGTAGATTATGTTGACTCACAGTGCTTCTGTAATTATGCACATGGCCTCAATGTGAATAATGCTTAACTTGCCAATCAAGAAAAAGGGGACAAGTTGTCACCATTCAACCATCAACTATCTAAGGGACAGTTGAGATTGGCAATTTAATTTAACCAGCATGCGCCCATTTTGTATGATGGTTGTGATATTTCAATTTGTATGATCTATGGGTTACTGTAACGCTTCTGTTTTAAGAACTATTATTTGTGTAAAGAGTCATGCATAGCATTTAACATTTATTATCTTTATGAACATTGTGTTTGCACCTACTCGTTTTATGAACCTGAATGTTGGGCGACAAAGAAATGACTAGCTAAAGTATTCGTGGCTAAGAATAATGTGGAGTTGCAAGAAAGTTTAAAATTAGGTATGTCTACGTAAGATGAAACCTATGGGTATCTCTGTCATAAGGAAAAGCAAAATTTAGAAATGTCATTTAAGACGGTTTGGTCATGTAACACAAGATTAAAGAACAGCCCCATGGTGCGAAGTACTGAAATGTTGCAAGTTAAAAGAGCCAGGGAAAGGGGGAGACCAATAAAGACCTATGGTGAAGTAATGTGGAAGGACATGATCGATAGTAGGGTTACCGTGCACATGCCTTTCTAATAAGGTTGCGTAAAAAAGTAGCATTCACAAAGCTCACCCCAGATAGATAATGATTTAATGATTATATTGATGGACATGGCGGAAGGTGTTTAGTGTCGCAACCACAAGGTTGTGAGTTTGAGTCATGTTACCATAAAAATAAAAAATAAAAATAAAAAAGGCAGATGCATGGACATGACAGTAAATCAAGTTTCTAGGAGTTGTTTAGTTCTGCACCATGCATTATTTTTAAAAGATTTAAACCAGTACTTACTTTATAGGAAAGTTTTTCATAAATGTTCATAAATTTGTCACATGCCATTATCTTTGTAGCTATGGTCTCGATCTTAGCATTGGAGGTTTGTTATTCTCCTTACATTCTTGGTTGGCATTTCCAGTTTTAATGCATGACTCATTGTTGGCATACTTTTTTTTTAAGATTCAGGTTCTCTTTTTACTTGTGGAGATGGCTCATTTGGGCAGCTTGGACATGGTGATTATCAGTCTCGTTCATCCCCCACCAAGGTCTTATTTTTTGCTTCTAAGCATGTTAAAAAAATAGCTTGCGGGATGCGTCATTCTCTTGTCCTATCAAAAGGTATACACATCTGATGTTGCTTACTGATAACTTCAGCACTTCACAATAATAATCTATGATTCTCTTGACTTCAACCCAAACTTGTTTTGTTAGTGTTGGACATGGACACAAGCTGTTATGCAAGGGGCTTCCTAGGAAATCTGTCAATGGCACGTCCATTTGTTTCTGTTGGAGCCCAGTGGCAGTGGGGCATTGCTGATGTTAGAATGCTGACCTGTTGGCATGATCATGATCTCTGAAGTAACTGGAGTCCTGATCCTCTTGTGCAAAGTTGTTCTTGGAATCTTGGTTTGGCTCTCTAGGCCTGGGCCAATATAGACTGCTCTTGCATCACATAATATTCATGTTCTACTGAATTAATATGGCATTGAGTTCGTTGTCATTTCAATAACTGCATGCTTCACGTTATGAAAATTAATAGCAAAGCAGTGCATTCAGCAGTATACTTATTGCTTATTTTTGTGACTAGAATGACACAGAATTAAGTGGTTTATTAAATATTAGTGAACTTTAATGCAGGTCCATCAGGGTTGGGGGATTTACTTTATGCATTTGGTTCAGGAAGACGTGGGCAACTAGGTACTTCATTGGACAGTTCTAGGAAATCCATTGCTGTTCCTCAAGCTATTCATGGGTTTAAAGATGATGAGATGATTGCTGTTAGTGCAAATGGAGATCATAGTGCTTTATTGTCTGGTAACTTCTGTCTACCCATTTTTGTTTTATGCGGCCATAATGCTGTGATATACTGCTCACAATCAACTTCTGCTGATCTGTTTATACTTCTGCATCAGCTAATGGCCATTTGTACATTTGGGGCAGAGGATTCAGTGGCACTTCAGATAGTCATCTCCCTCAGCTCTTACCTTCACCATTGAAGTTCTCTCAAGTCACTCTTGGATGGAATCATGCTTTATTATTAACAGGTCACTGTGCTAGTCAAAGCTACTTCATTCCCGTTTCCTTGAGCTTTCAACTTAATCAATGGTAACTTGGATTCTTACAGCCTTTTGGATTACATCACAGATTCTGGAGAAGTGTTTATGCTCGGTAGAATGCTTGGTGGTCGGCAAGAAAGCCTGGAGATGCAGGTGCCTCTTTGCAGTACTCCATCTATTACCCCTGACGGTATGATGCCCTGTTTGTTTTGTAATGGTTAAAAGTACCATATAAATAATCCATATAGTGCAAACGTAGATATATTAGTTGATTCAGGAGAGATCCTAGGAATCAACACATAGGCTCATTTTGAAGTTTTCACCAAAAACCAAAAGGAATCATCACCTTCTGAAGTCTGGACTCTGGAGTCATCACCAAACAAGAGAGTGCAGAAAATTCCAGAGTGTCGCGAGTCAGAAAATATAAACCCTCTTAACCATGTACATCGGATAAGAATTCAGTTTCGTGCTTGGAAAACAAAGAGCACTTTCCTACTTGGGCTTTGTAGTTTAGACTGACTTAACAGTGACTGACCTCTGCTTCTCATACTAGCCTTCTGTTGAGTGGCGTGTCTCGATAAAATGCTTAACAATTGACCATAACTGGAGCTGCTAGCTTATAATTCTTAATGTGTGCATTTTATGTCTGAGGTAGTTGGAGAGTTTGTGTCATTACTTATCTGTTGCCATTTTACTTTGATATTTTGGACTGTCTTTATATATTTTTGGAGTGCAATGAATAATTCACGAGGACATTGAGTGAATCATTGGAGGCTTGGCAGTTTGGTTGTCAAACTCAGTGCTGTGGCCTTTTAGGTGGAATTCGTTTTGCCGCCATCATTCGAATGGAATAATTGAACATTGCAGAATAAATCACGTTTTCTTGATGAACCTTTGCATTGCACGACCAGGATTTTAGGTTTCGTACTTGGAAACAAAGACTTCTTTCCAACTTGAACAGGAAGAGAAGAAGACAAGACTCTTAACATAACATGACTAAGGTAGTAACTGCAAATATCTATTAAAAGCTGTAGCTATGCTATGCTCTGTTAGACAATAGGCCATAACTTTAATAATACTTTTCAAAATTACATGAACTTGGGCACATAATTCAACAACCCATCTAATACACTTTACTGTGATTTGGACAACATTTGACAGATGTATGAAAAAAATGGAACTTGAATCTAATGTAGTGATTTCCGTCGCACATGTGGCCCTTAGACACTTTGGCAAGCATTGGCTTGCATCATTACTCTTCAATGAAACATTGCAAATGGTAATGCATGTCCTGTCAGATCGTTCCAATATCATGAAATTGTGCTACTTTATCAATAATAGCCTACAATTTTTTTTTCAACCAGTAGCTTACTTCATGTGGGCCCGGAAGAATGATATGCTCCAATTTGATGTTTCCAGAAGTCTGCAGGGCAATGATCCCAACTAGAGTACCTGGACTTGATGGGGTTAAGGTCATCAACATTGGAGCTGGGGCCGAGCATTCTGCTCTGGTAACAGGTGAGCTATACTAGGTTCCAATATATTTTCTTTCTTGGGAGACGGGCAGTTGCAGATTCATTTTTCTGAACTTTTGTACCATGGCTCAGAGAATGGAACAATAATGGCATGGGGCTGGGGCGAACATGGACAGCTGGGTTTGGGGGATACATGTGATCATATGATTCCTCAGACAGTAACAATGGAAAATGGACGACTAGATGCTTCTGCTTGGTTCAGGGTTTACTGTGGAAGTGGGTTTACTATTGCTCTTGGAAGTACCAGCTTACATTCTCAAAGTTGAGGTATCTCTATGAGAAGCCTAATGCTGCTCTTTACCGTCCAGTTGTAAAAGCTAAAGGCTCTGATCTTAGACCTCCATTCACCCTATGCTGGATCAGGGGCCTCTGCCACAGGTAATGGAAGGTCAGAGGATACTTGTTCCGGACCTGTAGGTCTTTTAACAAAATTTTGATGTGCTCCGACTGTCATGTATATCTAAAATGCATCATTTTCCCCATATCCATCTGTAGGTTCCGAAAGTCGAATATTCCATTTCGTTTACATGTAAAATGGCAGACCATACTATTATATTTCAAAGTTCTTCTCAAATGCCCTTACATTGTTGGAAATTTGTGATGTATGATAATGCTGAGTATGATTTGCAGATCCCATTTACAACTTTTTTTTGAAGTGTTGTTTTGTCCGAGTGGATACCATGCGTGCTTTGAGATCATAAACATTTTTTTTCCTCTGTATCAGTAATCTCGTATGTCAATGATCAGAACTGTATCACTCCATTTTACGTTGACCTTGAATGGTAGCTGAATTCAGAGTTCCATGCCAAAAGGCTACTGGCCTCTCTTTAGATTTTGAGGGCTTACTGGGCCATACTTTTCAATGATTGCAACATTTTTTAATCACAAAACCCTTTTTTGCTGGCATCAATCCTTTGCTTTTGATTAAGTGGACCGTGGATTACTTGTTTGGACCATGATTAAGGTGTCATATCAACACCTACTGCCTTGTAAGTCCATAGTTTTTTTTTCCCTATTGGCCCTCAATTTTAATATTTGATATGCATGAGTTGATACTTTTCTTTTAATTACGTCATGGGTGACGTAATTAAAAAAATCTCCAAGCATGACGTGATTAAAAAAATATCTGGTCCCATTTGCAGGTTCCATCAGACCAAGTTGAACCCACACGTTGGGCGGCCAAGAAAAGCCTACACATTTGGACTAGTTTTTAACTCTCATTACTTTATTAGTCCATTCACCTCTAAAACTGACTTAAGACTTTTCTCCTTTTGCCGGCCTATACATATGATGCATATGTATCCATTGAATCATTGCTACTGCAACAAAAAAGAAAGAAACAGAAGAAACAACACCATTCCAATTCCAGCCGCCCCACTTCAATGGACGACAAAATCAAGAGCGAAGGGTGCGATCCGTATGCCAAACTCCAGATCGTCCGAAACCCGGACGGGTCTCTTACCCGACCCGAGATTTACCCTATCTCTCCACCAAATCTGTCCCCTTCTTCACCTGTCTCCGTACTCTCCAAAGACGTACCCCTCAACCCGGCCCACAAAACCTGGATCCGCATCTACCGACCCCCAAATCCGAGCCCGACCCGGATCCTGCCCGTCATCATCAACTACCACGGAAGCGGATTCATCCTCCTCAGCCCTGCCTCCGAGCCCAACCACAAGGCCTGTGAGGACTTGGCCCTCCAAATTCCCGCCCTCGTCGTCTCGGTCGGGTACCGCCTCGCACCCGAGCACCGTCTTCCGGCAGCCTACGATGACGCCATCGACGCCATCCGTTGGATCCGAGACGAGTCCGACAACGACCCGTGGTTCGGATCCGCGGACCTCTCCCGCTGCTTCCTCATGGGCAACAGCGCTGGCGGCAATATCGCCTACCACGCCGCGCTGAGGGCCGTCGATCTGCAGGCCCCTCCTCGGTTCAAGATCGACGGTCTGATCTTAAACGAGCCGTTCTTCGGTGGGGTCGAGAGGTCGGGGTCGGAGCTCAGGCTGGCGGAGGACCGGGTCCTGCCTCTCCCTGTCGTCGATCTGCTTTGGCAGTTGGCTCTACCCGAAGGATCCGACAGGGACCATGAGTTCTCCAACCCGATGGTTGGCGGGTCGGATGGAGATCGGGTCGGGCAGCTGCCCAGGTGCCTGGTGACGGGTCACGGGCAGGATCCGCTTATAGATCGGTGCCAGGAGCTTGTGAGGATGTTGCAAGGGCGTGGGGTCCACGTCGTGTGTAAGTTCGACGAGGACGGATATCATGGCATAGAGCTCTTCGATGAGGGAAAGGGCCAGGAGCTCGTGATGTACGTCAAGGATTTCATTTCAGCATCTCTGGAATGATAGATAGATATATCACATGAGCCTGTTTGAACTTTGAAGGTAATGCTTTCTATCTAGTGTGTTTATTGACAAATGTTTGAGTGATTTGATTTGGACTGCTCATCTCTTTTGACACCCACCTTGAATGGATGGGGGATGGGAAGAATCTTACAAATCCATATAGACGGTGGAGATGTGTTCATACAATAAAATAGGGATTTTAATCTCCTGGCTTCTGTCAGTGGTCGTGGTTTGTGTTAATGTGGGTAAGTTGTTTGTTCCCAAATTACAATTTTAGTCATCATTTTTTAATTTCTTACTCCAAACCTCATAAATAGTTAATTAAAAATTCATATTAATTATTTAAAATTAAATCTACCTATTATTTGTTTAGAATGCAAAAACAACTTATTAAAATGAGATGGTCTGGCTTGAGTCTCACTGGTAGTTAACTAGGGAGAGTTGACCCCCTCTCCTCACCAAACCTCCACCACCACTTAACTTAGCTAATGAAGTCCCATTTTTATAACCCAAGTTATGAGACCCAGACCCCCACTCTATTTTGATTTAACAACCCCGCTCCACCTCATTAGTGTACTGTCTTTCTATAATATAATGAAGCTTCTTCCTTTGGCATAAAAATATAAAATATTAAAAATATATATATATATACAATAGAATAACCAGCTAGTAAAGGGAACTACCACTGGAGTCTAGAGATACAAGATTTATCTTGGTAGTGCTCAGGGATCATGCCTCCGTCATATGGTGGATGCTACTCAGTTCTGCCGTGTGGATGAAATAGTGGCCCTATCTTCCCTGCATGCTGCTGACATGGTAGAAGGAAGAGAGCTACGAAATATAGTAAGTAGACCGTAGTGGGAAGAGAAGCCGAGCAAGAGAATATGCCACTGTGTTGGCCTGTGAGGTGGAAGTTTATTTTCCTCTTGGTATTCATCAATCGCCAGTGAGGCTGTCCATTATAAGAAAGCGATCTCAGGGATGTTGGCTGGGTTTACATATATAGTAGCTAGGTACGCATACCGCAGTCTGTGGTTGATATTTTTCAAAAAAGTTGAGTGTCAACTGTTATTACTTTTCCGGAAAAACTGAAAATCTTATCATTAATTAGCAATAAGTGTGTTTTTTTTTTATAACTTTTGATAAATACCCCTCAAATCTATATACATTTTTATTGTGTAAATGTAATTGCCCTTTATTCGGTTACTCAGCCCAAACATACAAGGATATGATTCCGAGCTCAAATGTTCTAGATTCTATATGCATGGATTTGGATTAGGTCCTAATTTAATCATGATCTAGAAAGAAAGGAAAAAAAAAATTCCATGCTCACTTATTACAAAACTGAGGACATTTAGAATGAGAGATGCTAAATGCACATACTGCACTTTTTCTTATGACCAATATACCCCTTTGTTAAATTACCTAAAAGGACATCTCTCCCTCTCCAACTTCTTTCTACACTCACCCACCCACAGCACTGCTAGAGGGGGAGGGAGAGGGAGAGCAGGCGGCGGCGGGTGGAGACAGGCAAGGAGGGAGAGGGAGAGAGATGGGGAGAGCGAGAGGGAGGGCGGGTGACAAGGAGAGGGAGAGAGAGGTAAAAGGGGAGAGGGTAGTTTAGGAAAAGGAGGTGTGAGACTAATTTTGGTAATTTGTTGTGGGTATAGAAAGAAGTAGTGTGTGGAGAGCAAAAACCAGTGTGCGTTTAACATCTCTCATTCGGAATTCGGGATCATGTGATGGGAACCTAAAATGGGGACGGTGTCACAGACAAGTTGGCGTAGTCCGCCTAATGCCTCTAAAACCCTCGGTTCCTCACCTCCCTACTTAGCCGGTTTACTTTAGAATTCCAAATGACAAAGAAATCTTATTTGTTAATTGATCTTGCAGCTGCAATGGAGCTTCCAACCAAACACTTGTCACTATTGTACATGAGTAGGATGACACACGTGTATAGGTGTAAATTGGGATAGGCCGCCCAGGCCTTGCATGGCTCCGCACGCTTGTCAACGTGATGTGGCCTGGCCTGGGATGTTGACTGGGCCAGCCTGGCCTGACACGGCCAATGGGTGGGATGTGCTGGGCCATGGTGCCCTGGCCATAGCACGGCATGGCACGCCCCAGAGCATGTGTCGTGCCGTGCTCGGTCAGGGCACCTAGGCCGCTGCACGATCTGGCACGGGCCCAATCGTATAAAACCCTTAATTATTTTAAAAGAATTAAGGTTTTATTTTTCATTTGTAAATTAGCACTAATATCTGTACATTTCTTTTAGTAATTTTAATTTTATTTTAAATTGAGAACCCTAAAATTAAGGATGTAAATTTAGGAGGGGGCATGTGCGCACTACGACCCTACCTGCCTTGGACACCGCAAGACATAAGTCATGCTATGTGTTGTGCTGGGCCGACACCAATCAGCTTGTGCTCGGCAGCTGACCAACTGGAAGGTACAATAAATATTTATTTATTTTTAATAACGGAGGGTTCCCAATCCTTTGAACAGGACTATTCCCTCTAGACCCAGAGAGAAGCCAGGTAAAATGCCTGTGGCCACTAGGTGGTAGCACAAGTGGACTCAACATTCAGATTCTGAAGAAGGGGGGAACCGAGAGTCGATACCAGGACCTCTAGCTCCGGCAGAGAGAAGAACCGTGATTCTAACCACTCGGCCAACCCCTTGAGGTTAAGGTACAAAGAACATAGGAGTCGAAGAATCATGACATGTAACTTTGTTTTCTTATGTATTTCCATTTTCCAGTGAAGATAGATGGGTCCCTATAGTTTTCCAAATTCTAAATTAGATAGTAAATCCCTATAAATCTATTCTATCACATCAACTTTTTGATAATTTCTAACAAAAAAAAAGACTTTTTGATAATCCAAATGTGTTATTTGTGTGGGGCAATTCTTAATGCACAAGTTGTGCTAAGGCCAGCAATAACGCCAACTCTTGTGCTCCATTTCGGCTACACGCGTCTCGGCACGAACGTTAGTGCGCTTGCTGAGACCAGCACTGATAGCCACGGTCTCGGCCACATGCCTCGTCAAACAAGTTACGCATCCCGGCTACAGCCGAGGTGACAGACTGCTTACCGAGACAGGCACTAACGACCACGTCTCACCTAAGGACACGTGGCAGGACGCAAGGTCGCGCTGATGGGACAGATACACCATCCCAGCCGTCCACCCTCATCAAATCTCTGACATAGCCACATCTAGTGGCAGCAGCCATATCAGGACAGGGCCTAAGAAGGGATCCGATGGGACCTTAGCCGCCAACAGGTCAAGGCGAGATCAGGCCTAATGTGACTAGCATTCAATGCAATATGGACTGATCGGACCCTCATTTAATGCAATGTGGGCTATGATGGATCCTCATTAATTACTCTATGGGCTAATGAGACCCTAACAATCAAATCATTAGGCCCACTAATAGGCATCTAGGATTTTTCTCATATAAGGTGATTTACCACCCAAAACCCAGGTACGCATACATGCATGCAATTTCCTAGTCGTTACTCTGCCTTTCTTTTTCTCCGACCTTTGTCCCTGCACTAACTTAGGCATCGGAAAGCCCTGTGTTGCCCACAGCCAGGGTCCTTTGACCGTTCTTTCTTCCCTTTCAGGTCCCTGAAGCGGTTAACTCTCCATAGTCGATTGGATAAGTCCTCAAAGGGTCCCCCTAATCTTCTGAGTTATATTTTCTGCACTTATATTATTGAATGGGCCTACGTTTGAAAAAGAGGGCCGGACGTGACTCTGACTCCCCTTATCTTCAATCTTTGACCTTTACATTCATCATCGCCCACCCAAATTTGGCACTCTGGATATTTCAATTGATGATGGAAATCTTGTCATTAGACATTAATAAAATACCAATTTTGATATGATGGTTCTCTTTCTTCCATACTAGCTGTTTAGAGGAAGACTTTTCAGAACCAACCCTAGTGATCATCCTCCATGTGGAAGGCGGGCTGCAAGAAGCAACCCCAGGGATGATCTCTAGGTTGTTAGATTAGACAGTTTACCATTGTATTTGGGCTGATGAATCAGAATAGTTTACATTTTCATCCGACAATAAAATTGTTTTTTTTTTTTTACTCAAACTAGTATTTTCCATTGTGTTTTCTATATTTCAGGGCTCACTATTGGTAAGAAAGTATTTTGATAGTGCAAAAAGTAGCAATTTGGTGAATGTGTGGAAATTTTTTTCAACTTTCCCCACCAAATATGAATTTCCATAGCTGATGGTGATAGGACATGAATTTTCATGGCTAATGCAATCAAACTGCCAATATAGTCGTGTCTGAGCTGCTAGTTTGAGAAAAGTGAGATAATCACGTGGCAACACTCAAATCAACATCTCAAATGTTATTTTTTTCCCTCTTTTTTTTTCAAGAAAAGTGTTGTACTTTTTCACTACACACATGCCCAATCAAATGCAAGATGTGGGCCCCACTTAGTATTATAATATATATATATAGATAAAGGTGGATAAAGATGGGGACATAATGGGAATTTTCCAATTTGTTTAAAATATACCGTGGGTCAGGCTTGTATTTAGAGGTGTTTTGAGGATCCGAATCAAGATGAACTAGCAGACTAAAGTTTAGGAATTAAAAATATCTAACCAACGGTACCATAATGTCAAAAATCTAAAATTACGAAGAAGCCCCATAAATTCTTTGGAAAATTGCTAACTACCCGCTACCATACCCAAATGAACCCGAATATAGACCAAACTTGGCACAGACGATCCTAATAATTTTTTTAATCTCTTCTATTAAGTAGATGTTGATATTTTAAACGTAATAAAATTTATTTCTAATACATTCCAATAAATCGAGTAATTTTTTTTCGGTTTCTTTGTTTTTTTTTTAAGGTGGTGAAGAAAAGAAAAGGAAAATGTGGATAAGATTTGAATCTATCTCAAATCATTATTTCAAATGTTGTTTTTTTTTCCCTTTTCTTTTTTTAAGGAAAGTGTTGTACTTTTTCACTACACACCTACCCAATTAAATGCAAGATGTGGGCCCCACTTAGTATTATAATAAATATAGTATATATATATTTTTAGATAAAGATGGATAAACATGGGGACATAATGGGAATTTTCCAATTTATTTAAAATAGACTTTGGGTCAGGCTTGGATTTAGAGAGGTTTTGAGGATCTGGATCAAGATGAGCTAGAAGACTAAAGTTTAGGAATTAAAAATATCTACCAAATGGTACCATAACGTCAAAAATCTAAAATTACGGAAAAACCCCCTAAATTCTTTGGAAATTTGCTAACTACCCCACTACTATACCCAAATGAACTCAGATTTAGACCAACTTGGCACACACGATCCTAATAATTTTTTAATCTCTTTTATTGAGTAGACGCTGATATTTTAAACGTAATTAAATTTCGTTTTAATACATTCCAATACATCAAGTAATTTTTTTTTGGTTTATTTGTTTTGTTTTTTTTTAAGCTAGTGGAGAAAAGAAAAGGAAAATATGGATAAGATTTGAATCTATCTCAAATCAATATCTCAAATGTTTTTTTTTTTTCCAAAGAAAGTGTTGTACTTTTTCACTACACACCTGCCCAATCAAATGCAAGATGTGGGCCCCACTTAGTATTATAATAAATATAGTATATATATATATATATATATTTATAGATAAAGATGGATAAAGATGGGGACATAATGAGAATTTTTCAATTTGTTTAAAATAGACTTTGGGTCAGGCTTGGATTTAGAGGGGTTTTGAGGATCCGGATCAAGATGAGCTAGAAGACTAAAGTTTATGTATTAAAAATATCTACCAAATGGTACCATAACGTCAAAAATCTAAAATTATGGAAAAACCCCCTAAATTCTCTAGAAAATTGCTAACTACCCCGCTACTATACCCAAATGAACCCAGATTTAGACCAACTTGACACACACGATCCTAATAATTTTTTTAATCTCTTTTATTGTGTAGATGCTGATATTTTAAACGTAATTAAATTTCGTTTTAATACATTCCAATACATCAAGTAATTTTTTTTCGGTTTATTTGTTTTTTTTTTAAGCTAGTGGAGAAAATAAAAGGAAAATATGGATAAGATTTGAATCTATCTCAAATCAATATCTCAAATGTTGTTTTTTTCCAAGGAAAGTGTTGTACTTTTTCACTACACACCTACCCAATCAAATGCAAGATGTGGGCCCCACTTAGTATTATAATAAATATAGTATATATATATTTATAGATAAAGATGGATAAAGATGGGGACATAATGGGAATTTTCCAATTTATTTAAAATAGACTTTGGGTCAGACTTGGATTTAGAGGGGTTTAGAGGATCCAGATCAAGATGAGCTAGAAGACTAAAGTTTAGGAATTAAAAATATCTACCCAGCAGTACCATAATGTCAAAAATCTAAAATTACGAAAAAACCTCATAAATTCTCTGGAAAATTGCTAAGTACCCCTACTATACCCAAATGAACCTGGATCTAGACTAAATTTGGCACACGATCCTAATAATTGTTTTAATCTCTTCTATTGAGTAGATGCTGATATTTTAAACGTAATTATATTTCATTTTAATACATTCCAATACATCAAGTAATTTCTTTTCGGTTTATTTTTTTTTTTAAGCTAGTGGAGAAAAGAAAAAGGCAACTATGGATAAGATTTGAATCTATCTCAAATCAATATCTCAAATGTTTTTTTTTCCAAGGAAAGTGTTGTACTTTTTCACTACATACCTGCCCAATCAAATGCAAGATGTGGGCCCCACTTAGTATTATAATAGCTATATATACATATAGTGTATATATATTTACAGATAAAGATGGATTAAGATGGGGACATAATGGGTATTTTCATATTTGTTTAAAATAGACTTTGGGTCAGGCTTGGATTTGGAGGGGTTTAGAGGATCCGGATCAAGATGAGCTAGAAGACTAAAGTTTAGGAATTAAAAATAACTACCCAACAGTACCATAATGTCAAAAATCTAAAGTTACGAAAAAGCCCCATAAATTCTCTGGAAAATTGCTAAGTACCCCTACTATACCCAAATGAACCCGGATCTAGACCAAACTTGGCACACACGATCCTAATAATTTTTTTAATATCTTCTATTGAGTAGATGCTGATATTTTAAACGTAACAAAATTTCATTTTAATACATTCCAATAAATCGAGTAAATTTTTTCGGTTTCTTTGTTTTTTTTAAGGTGGTGGAGAAAAGAAAAGGAAAATGTGAATAAGATTTGAATCTATCTCAAATCATTATTTGAAATGTTTTTTTTTCCCTTTTCTTTTTTCAAGGAAAGTGTTGTACTTTTTCACTACACACCTGCTCAATCAAATGCAAGATTTGGGCCCCATTTAGTATTATAATAAATATAGTATATATATTTGTAGATAAAGATGGATAAAGATGGGGACATAATAGGAATTTTCAATTTTTTAAAAATAAACTTTGGGCCAGGGTTGGATTTAGAGGGGTTTTGAGGATCCAGATCAAAATGAGTTAGAAGACTAAAGTTTAGGAAATAAAAATATCTACCCAATGGTATCATAACGTCAAAAATCTAAAATTATGGAAAAATCCCTAAATTCTCTGGAAATTTGCTAACTACCCCCATACTATGCGCAAATGAACCCGGACTTAGACCAACTTAGCACACACGATCTTAATAATTTTTTTAATCTCTTCTATTGAGTAGATGCTGATATTTTAAACGTAATTAAATTTCGTTTTAATACATTCCAATTCATCAAGTAATTCTTTTTCGGTTTATTTGCTTTTTTTTAAGCTAGTGGAGAGAAGAAAAGGAAAATATGGATAAGATTTGAATCTATCTCAGATCAATATCTCAAATGTAGTTTTTTTCCAAAGAAAATGTTGTACTTTTTCACTACACACCTGCCCAATCAAATATAAGATGTGGGCCCCACATAGTATTATAATAGATATATATATATATACATATAGTGTATATATATATTTACAGATAAAGATGGATAAAGATGGGGACATAATGGGTATTTTCAAATTTGTTTAAAATATACTTTGGGTCAGGCTTGGATTTAAAGGAGTTTTGAGGATCCAGATCAAGATTAGCTAGAAGACTAAAGTTTAGGAATTAAAAATATCTACCCAACAGTTCCATAATGTCAAAAATCTAAAATTACGAAAAAGCCCCCTAAATTCTCTGGAAAATTGCTAAGTACCCCTACTATTACCCAAATGAACCCGGATCTAGACCAAACTTGGCATACACGATCCTAATAATTTTTTTAATCTCTTCTATTGAGTAGATGCTGATATTTTAAACGTAACAAAATTTCATTTTAATACATTCTAATAAATCGAGTAATTATTTTTTTGGTTTCTTTGTTTTGTTTTGTTTTTTTAAGGTGGTGGAGAAAAGAAAAGGAAAATGTGGATAAGATTTGAATCTATCTCAAATCAAAATCTCAAATATTTTTTTCCCTCTTCTTTTTTCAATCTTCTTTTAACATTCTTTTTATCCAGATACTACAAGATTTTCCCAAAATAGACGGGTTAGGCTTGGATTTAGAGGGGTTTTGAGGATCCGGATCAAGATAAGCTAGAAGACTAAAGTTTAGAAATTAAAAATATCTACCCAACGGTACCATAATGTCAAAAATCTAAAATTACGAAACAAACCCCTAAATTCTCTGGAAAATTGCCAACTATTCCCTATTATACCCAAATGACCCCGAATCTAGACCAAACTTGGCACACACGATCCTAATAATTTTTTTGATCTCTTATATTAAGTAGATGCTGATATTTTAAACATAATAAAATTTCGTTTTAATACATTCCAATAAATCGAATAATTTTTTTCCAGTTTCTTTTTTTTAAGGTGGTGGAGAAAAGAAAAGGAAAATGTAGATAAGATTTGAATCTATCTCAAATCAATATCTCAAATGTTGTTTTTTTTTTCCTCTTCTCTTTTCAATTTTCTTTTAACATTCTTCTTATTCAAATACTACAAGATTTTCCCAAAATATGCTTTGGGTCAGGCTTGGATTTAGAGGGGTTTTGAGGATCCGGATCAAGATGAGTTAGCAGACTAAAGTTTAGGAATTAAAAATATCTACCCAACGGTACCATATTGTCAAAAATCTAAAATTATGAAAAACCCTCTAAATTCTCTAGAAAATTGCTAATGACCCCCCACTATATATACCCAAATGAACCTGGATCTAGACCAAACTTGGCACACACGATCCTAATAATTTTTTTAATATCTTCTATTGAGTAGATGCTGATTTTTTAAATGTAATAAAATTTCATTTTAATACATTCCAATAAATTGTGTAATTTTTTTTCGGATTCTTTGGTATTTTTTTTTAAGGTGGTGGAGAAAAGAAAAGGAAAATGTGGATGAGATTTGAATCTATCTCAAATCAATATCTCAAATGTTGTTTTCTTTCCCTCTTCTTTTTTCAATTTTCTTTTAACATTCTTTTTATTCATATACTATAGGATTTTTAATGGAGGGAATTTTGTGGATATGAGGCTTTCCCGCTGTGAGTAATTGTGTAAGGAAGAACATGACATTTGAACAGATTCTTCATTGACTCTAAGCTTCTTTTGGAATGGAGGGAGTTTGCATAAATGTAAGTGAGTATTGTCTACTGAAATTATTATCGTTTGATTGTGTCTTCTTCTTTAATTTTTTTAATATTGCAATAAAATCTTGATGCTAAGAAAAATTAGTGCAACCAGAGTTAAGAAAATGATGATAAAGAGTTGGTGTTTTCTTTCTCATTCCTGTTTGGGCCAAAGTTAAGCCCATTGATAGCCTTTGTGCTCTGATAATTTTAATTATATATTTGTTTTATTTCTTGAATCTTAACTGCAGGCTTTCAAATTGTGCGTGTTTCGTATTTTTTTATGGTAAAACTTTGTATTTAGTTCTCACTCTATGTTTGGAATATGAATTTGTGCATATCATTTAAAATGTATAATGGATATTGTTTTGTTATGTGAAATAGGAAAATGGAAAACTTAAACAGAAAGTGTCCTGATTGAGAAAAGCAAAGTAGACAATAACTAAAAGGACGATGCAATGAGGCATAGAAAAACTTTCCATCATCTGTCAGAATCTGTTTTCCAAGTGCTTCGTTTGCATTATTACATTATATTTAGTTTTTTCTTTTTCTTTTTTAGAAAAAAGCAACAATTGACAAAATATTATAAATAAGAAAGTGAAATGTGCAAATTTAAACTCATTTTATGTCCGCCCTGTTTTTTTCTCTCTTTTAATGAAAGTAACCACGAAAAAATTAAATATTCTTTTCCCTTTTGCTTCATGTGTTTGTATTTTATTTAGTTATAATAATTGAGTTTTCAATCTGACATAATAGTTGTATTGATCTTAATTTATACCCTCGTTTGAAGAATAATCACAAGTTGGATAATGTGATAACTATGACTAAATATTGGTTCTCTTCTGATATTAGTGATTACTAAAGATAATTCCATAAATGCAATTTAGTGGCAGGTCTTATAGATTGCTATTGTAAAATTATTCTTGTTTTGTACAATTTTTAGTTTCTTAATATACAACTTTTGTGAATATTTTTATTATAAAAGGGCATTTCAAGGGCATGAATATATTTACTTATTATTGCTCTTACTTATGAGGTTTAAATTGAAAAACTTAAATAATTTTCTAACACATTTATTTCTTTTATCATTGCAAGCTTCTTCTTATTGTTGTTGTTGTTCTTCTTTTCATATATTTCAATGAAGCGTCATGCCTTTCTTTTAAAGGGAAAACGAGAATCTCATAGAAACTGCTTGTTATGCTAACGTTACTACTAACTTCAGAGTCAGAGAATGAAGTGATCGTTTTAAGTGTAAACAACTAAAATAAGTATTTGATGCTGAGCTGCAACAAATTCAATTTGTCTTTGTTCGTTTCAAATTTTTCTTATTTTGATCAGCACTCTCATCCTTTATATAGAATAGAGCAGAAGAGTTGATCTATAATACCTCGGTTATATTCTTATGTATTTCTTAAGATGAATGTCCAATTCTTTTAACAGATCTATATTTCTAGTGTTTTGTTTTTGGGTACTTTTTCTCTATGGATATCTCTATTTGTGAGCTTACATTTAACTGAACTTCTATGATTACTTTGTATTATCATTTTCTTACAGGGTATAAAATATAGCACTTTGTATAAAGCAAAAGAAGATGCTGACTCTTGGAGAGGTATTGCTTATTTTTACTTGATAGTGGTCCGTCTTATAAAGTAAAACAAAGCACATGTTAAATACTAATATTGATCAACAAATACTTTGCAAATCTTACCCGTCAGAGTTCATATCATATTTCCATCATTGTTGATCCATGTCGCTTAAGAACAAGTCGGATTACTTCATTATTCTTGACGGTCGATATGAGATGCTATTCTTCTTTGTAAGTTAAGACTAAAACCACCATCTCAATTTTTTTATTCTGATGTCCTTAGGTAGGATATAATTAAAAAAAATTCCTTAATAGAATCTGATTTTGTAGTGAACATAAAATGTTAATGGTAATTGGTTAGAACAGTAATCTCATCTGATTCTTATTTTTTATAAAACTGCACGTTATCAATTTGCCTATGCCTTCGACTAGACTCCAACTTTAGTATGTCAAGTCTAGCGGGAAACTGATAAGTCGACCTAACAGGTTAAATAAAGTAAATTTAAATTTCTTTGTACGCATTCATGATAAAATATCTAGAAATATATATGTGATTTATATACTCAAAAAGTTATATAAATTCCATATCGATTATCTTTTGAGATCTCATTTTTCTTACTATATTATTGTTTTAATATTTTCAAATGCATAGGAAAAAAGTAGTGTCAGCTGTATTTGGTCATTGCACGGGCCTTGCAATTTACAATTACTAATTTTTTGTCAAAATTTTATTTTTAAATATATTGAAGCTTCTACTGAAGTTTTTAAAAACTTTATTATTTTTTAAAAAAAATTTAGTAAAATTATGTGTTCAGTGCACGTGCAAGGTTCCGGTAGTTAATAGTAATGATAGTTTTCAGCTTAGAGCAAACCATAAATGTTCACATGTGGTTCAGCTCAAGGGGCCAATTTAGATGCGTGCCTATGAGCAGGGGAATAGTGGATAGAAAGGTCTATACGTCTATTCTTTCTGGTATTGTTAATATTCATGTCATAGTTAAGTACAATCTGGCATTTTTAAGGTTATTTCTGGTATTGTTAATATCCATGTCATAGTTAAGTACAATCTGGCATTTTTATGGTTATCCACTCCGAAAAACGGTGGCGCAATTCTCACAGGGAGGTCCAAGGTTTGACAACCCCGACCCCGAAACCCACTTGTGCCAGTTCACTCTCCCTGTTTGGGTGTTTGGGGTTCTCCCCTCACGTCCGCGAGTCTCAAGTGTCATGGGTGACGTAAGTAAAAAAATATCCAGCCCCAGTTGCAGGTTCCATCCGACCAAATTGAACCCAAATGTTGGGCGGCCAAGAAAAGCCCACACATTTGGACTAATCTTTTATTCTCATTACTTTATTAGACCATTCAGCTTTGCCGGCCCCATATGATGCATATGTATCCATTGAATCATTGCTACTGCAACTAAAAAGAAAGAAAGAGAAGAAACAACACCATTCCAATTCCAGCCCCCTACTTCAATGGACGACGAAATCAAGAGCGAAGGGTGCGATCCGTATGCCAAACTCCAGATCGTTCTAAACCCGGACGGGTCGCTTACCCGACCCGAGACTTACCCTCTATGTCCACCAAACCCGTCTCCTTCTTCACCTGGCTCCGTCCTCTCCAAAGACGTACCCCTCAACCCGGTCCACAAAACCTGGATCCGCATCTACCGACCCCCGAATCCGAGCCCGACCCGGACCCTGCCCGTCATCATCAACTTCCGCGGAAGCGCATTCATCTGCCACAGCGTTGCCACCGAGCCCATCCACAAGGGCTGTGAGGACTTGGCCCTCCATATCCCCGCCCTCGTCGTCTCGGTCGAGTACCGCCTCGCACCCGAGCACCGTCTTCCGGCAGCCTACGATGACGCCATCGACGCCATCCGTTGGATCCGAGACGAGTCCGACAACGACCCGTGGTTCGGATCCGCGGACCTCTCCCGCTGCTTCCTCATGGGCAACAGCGCTGGCGGCAATATCGCCTACCACGCCGCGCTGAGGGCCCTCGATCTGCAGGCCCCTCCTCGGTTCAAGATCGACGGTCTGATCTTAAACGAGCCGTTCTTCGGTGGGGTCGAGAGGTCGGGGTCGGAGCTCAGGCTGGCGGAGGACCGGGTCCTGCCTCTCCCTGTCCTCGATCTGCTTTGGCAGTTGGCTCTACCCGAAGGATCCGACAGGGACCATGAGTTCTCCAACCCGATGGTTGGCGGGTCGAATGGAGATCGGGTCGGGCAGCTGCCCAGGTGCCTGGTGACGGGTCACGGGCAGGATCCGCTTATAGATCGGCAGCAGGAGCTGGTGAGGATGTTGGAAGGGCGTGGGGTCAAAGTCGTGTGTAGATTCGACGAGGACGGATATCATGGCATAGAGGTATTCGATGAGGGAAAGGGCCAGGAGCTCGTGATGTACGTCAAGGATTTCATTTCAGCATCTCTGGAATAATAGATAGATATATCACATGAGCCTGTTTGAACTTTGAAGGTAATGCTTTTCTATCTAGTGTGTTTATTGAGAAAAGTTTGGGTGATTTGGACTGCTCATCTCTTTTGACACCCACCTTGGATGGATGGGGGAAGGGAAGAAGCTTACAAATCCATATATAGACGGTGGAGATGTGTTCATACAATAATATAGGGATTTTAATCTCTTGGCTTCTGTCAGTGGTCGTGGTTTGTGTTTATATGGGTAAGATGTTTGTTCCCAAATAACAATTTTAGTCATTATTTTTTTATTGCTTATTTTTTACTTAAAACTTCATGCATAATTAATTAGAAATTTATATTAATTATTTAAAATTAAATCTATCTATCACATTGTTTGTAATGCTAAAACAATTTATTAAAATGAAATGATTCAGCTGAGTCTCGCATCTAGTTTACTCGGGAGAGTCACCATTTCTTGTTAAATGTCGTTCTCTTTATTATATTTTTATGTATGCTTAGAGGTTTGTCTCAAAATTCAAGATATTGCATAAAAAGTGTGTTAAAAATTATATTAATATTTAGATAATAATGTTGCAAGAAAATATAATAGCATCAATTAAGAAACTTCACAGCAAGAGCGAGAGGCAATGAAATGACCTACGAATGTAGTAGCTGGGCTGGACCGGGTCTTGCATTGATGTCTTACACCTAAATTGCAAATCAATAAATATACAAAAATGAAAAAAGTTATCTTACATTGTCGAGGGCCAATGCCGAGTCTCCACAGCCAATGCCATGACCAGAGACTCGTCCGTCACCACAAAGCACTAGTGGTAAAGTGGTAGGGCTGTCGATTGGGCCCTCCAACGGGGGGTATTTGGCCTATAAGGCTTGCAAAATGAGGGCTTTATTTTTCTTAAAAAGCCCATGGATCGAGCTTAAACAATCCTTCCTAATCACTCAATACCTAAACCTAAATGCTTAATCTCCAATTCCTTATTCCAAAAATTGAATCCCTAAATCCTAATCCATACCATAACCCATAAACCACCAAATCTGAGTGTATTTACAAAAACCCGAAGATAACAAAATTCATTTCTTCTATCATATCTTCTTACCCCCATTATAATACAAAGATGGAATTCTACTCTGATTATCCAAAGGTTAGTGGCTTTGAGGACGTGAAAAGGGAAATGATGTGTATTCTCAAAATGTTCTTGTATTCAGTTTTTCTCACACTTCCGCTTACGTTGAATTTATAGTGACCCCCATTGGGCATTGATTTTGACATATAAATATAGTGAAACATGATCATGTGAGTTTGAGTATCTAAAATCAAGGTTGGAATCATTTTTTATCCATCTAATTATTTTTGGTACTTCGATTAACACCCTAACCTCTTCATTGCCCAGTCTTCAATAACTTGATGCATCTATTTGAGTTCCCTGAGTTGGATATTTTTTTAAAGAAAAACGTGTATGTGCCCATTGGTAATGTAAAAAAGTCCAGCAAAATCATGTAAGAATTTTTTTTTTTTCAAATGTCAAGTCTAACAAAATTTTGGCCCCACCCAATCAAAAATCTTGGATCCACCACGGGATGTGAGCTTGTTTCATGAGCAAGTGATTCTTATATGGGTTCTTAATAGCATGGGAACACAGTTCCTTAGTTATCAGGTGTAATATTTAGCTTCTTATATATTCAAAATCAACTCTCATGGCATTAGAGGTGTGATAGCCTCTAATGGACAACATCTCCTATTTCCCTTCTTTGATTAGGAGCAATTATGTGAACAAGGCTTACCCAAACGAAGAAAGAAAAAAAAAATCTAACGGCCCATCTAAGCTAAAAATTAAAGTGTTATAAAATCCTAATGGATGTTGTAGAGGACATTATGAGTTTGTTTTTTTTTTTTTCTTTAATAGAATATCCACTTGTTTATTTAGAATTCAATTCAAGATCACTCAATGCAATACATTTTATCAAGTTCTTAAAGTTAATGAGTTAAAATACAAGGTCCACCGTCCACCAATACCATCAAATTATCTTCTTTTGTTTCAGCTTTTTGATAATTTAACTTGTTACGAAAGGGCTCACACTTGGAAAAAGGGCCCACATGGCTCTGCATTCTAAACCAACCCTACTTCTCTAGTGATCATTATGCTTCCAAGTGGGGCAAACATCATGAAGAAATTAGTTTGAGAATTTAAAATAATAAAATATATAAATTTGAATTATACATAAATTTGAATCACCCATTGCGAACACCTTATCACAACTCTAAAGATCGTAGGAAACAAACAATAACAAAGGACCCACCCCGAACCACTCATCTAACCAAAACCACATAACCCTCCCTTCTCCTATCACAAAATCCACCTCTATAGACAAGACTTTTCCCTTCTCAGTTGAAGCATTTCCAACTGAGCGAATGCCACCCCACTAACCCGATCTATGGGACTTCGGGCCAGGACTATACCACCACCCCCACTTAGCGACACCATACTTTGCTACAGTAAGTCAATAACCCTCCTCCAAAGAGTTTCCCTAAATCTCCACCACCACTTAGTTAATAAAGTATCATTTTTATAATCCAAGTTACCATGACCCAGACCCCCACTCTATTTTGGTTTAATAACCCCGCTCCACCTCATTAGTGTACTGTCTTTCTATAATCTAATGGAGCTTTCTTTGGCATAAAAATAAAAAATATTAAAAAAACAAAAAATAAAAAAATAAAACACAATAACCAGCTAGTATAAGGAGCTAGAGATACAAGATTTATCTTGGTAGTGCTCAGGGATCATGCCTTCGTCTTATAGTGGATGATACTCAGTTCTGCGGTGGGATGAAATAGTGGCCCAATCTTCCCCACATGCTGCAGAGATGGTAGAAGGAAGAGAGCTATGAAATATAGTAAGTAGACCGTAGTGGGAAGAGAAGCCGAGCAAGAGAATATGCCACTGTGTTGGCCTGTGAGGTGAAAATTTATTTTCCTCTGGGTATTATAAGAAAGCAATCTCTGGGATGTCCGGAGGGTTTACATCGGTACGCATACCGCACCCTGTAGTTGATTTTTTTCATAAAAATTGAGTGTCAACTGTTATTATTTTTCTTGAAAAAACTGAAAATCTTATCATTAATTAGCAATAAGTGTGTTTTTGTTTTTAACTTTTTGATAAATATCCATCAAATCTATATATTATTGTGTAAATGCAATTGCCCTCTATTCAGTTACTCAGCCCAAACATATGAGGATATGATTCCGAGTTTAAATGTCCTGGATCCTATATGCATGAATTTGGATTCAGGTCCAAATTTCTTCATAAGCTAGGAAAATGGAAAAAAAAAGGTTTCCATGCTCACTTTTTACGAAACTGAGGACATTCAGAATGAGTGCTGCTAAATGCACACACTGCACTTTTTTTATGACCAATATACCCTTTTGTTAAATTACCTAAATGGACATCTCTCCCTCTCCACCTTCTTTCCACACCCACCACTGCCCCCTCCGACAGTACAGCCAGAGGGGGCGGGAGCAAGAGAGAGGGAGGGCAGGCGGCTGCGGGTGGAGGCAGCAGGGAGGGGGAGGGTAGTTTAGGAAAAGGGGGTGTAGAGACTAATTTTGGTAATTTGTTGTGGGTGCAGAGAAAAGTAGTGTATGGAGAGCAAAACTAGTGTGCATTTAACCTCTCTCATTCGGAATTCCGGATTATGTGATGAAACCTAAAATGGGGACGTTGTCACAGACAAGTTGGCGTAGTCCCATTTACATCTATGTTCCTCACCTCCCTACTTAGCCGGTTTTCTTTAGAATTCCAAATGACCAAAAAACTCTTCTTTGTTAATTGATCTTGCAGCTGCAATGGAGCTTCCAACCAAACACTCGTCACCATTGTACATGAGTACGAATACGATGACTCGCATGTATGGGTGTAAATTGGGCTAGGCCGCCGAGGCCTTGCATGGCTCGGCACGCTAGTCAACGTGCCATTTCTTGACCTGGCATGTTGACTGGGCCAGCCTGGCTGACATGGCCAACGGGTGGGATGTGCTAGGCCACGTGCCCTGGGCCATGCCGTGCAGCCCAAAGCATTAGTCATGCCTTGCTAGGTCAGGGCACTTAGGCCGCTGCACGATCTGGCTCGGGCCCAATCGTCAAAAACCCTTAATTATTTTAAAAGAATTGAGGTTTTATTTTTCATTCGTAAATGAGCACTAAAATTTATACATTTATTTTAATAATTTTAATTTTATTTTAAATTGAAAACCTTAAAATTAAGGACCTAAATTTAGGAGGGGCCAGTGGGCAGCAAGCGACCCTGCCCGCCTTGGACACTGCACGACATAAGTCATGAAATGTGTTGTGCTGGGCCGACCCAATCGGCTTGTACTTGCCTGCTGACCAACTAAAAAGGTACAACGTACATAGGAGTCGAAGAATCATGAGTCATGACATATGACTTTTTTTCTTATCTATTTCCATTTTCCAGTGAAGATAGATGGGTCCCTTTAGTTTTCCAAATTCTAAATTAGATAGTAAATCCCTATAAATCTATTCTGTCACATCAACTTTTTGATAATCCAAACGTGTTATTGAATGGGCCTGCGTTTGAAAAAGAGGGCCGGACGTGACTGTGACTCTCCTTATCTTCAATCTTTGACCTTTACATTCATTATCGCCCACCCAAATTTGGCACTCTGGATATTTCAATTGATTGATGATGGAAATTTTGTCATCAGACCTTAATAAAATACCAATTTTGATTTGATGGTTCCCTGTTTTTCCATACTAGCTGTTAAGAGGAAGACTTTTCAGAACCAACCCTAGTGATCATCCTCCAAGTGGGGCCCACACGATGAAGTGAATTCTGATAAGAATAAGAATTGATAAATTCACAAGTGTCATGTTAAAAGTATATAATTTTAATATTTTCTTTATTTTAAAAAATATATAAAATAAAAAAAGTAATCTCTTTTTTCCACCAAAAGATAAAGAAAAAACTTCACTTTTTCATATAAAAAGTAAAAAAAAATCTTATACAAAACAACTAAAAACAAAATATCATCATAACACTTTATATTTTATTCTTTCTTGATTTGATGCTTCACCTCACCATACTTCAATTCACCGTACATCTAAACAGGCCCTAATGGAGACATGAGAGGCACTCAATAGATAGAAATTTAATAAAAATTTATGATCAATCGACTTTGGTGAAAGGTGAAGATTCTAAAGTAGAGATTTGGAAGAGATTTTAACTTTCTTAGAATTTGAATTACTAGGTTGATGGGTGAGTATTTATTTTCATTCTCCTCTTAATTTATTTTTTTATTAGAAATATTATTTTAAGGTTATTTTTGAAAAATCACTTTTTTCTACTTTTTTAACTACTTTAAAATCTACAAGCTTAAGAATTGCAAGGAATACCAAGCTTGCATTTCAATAAATGAAGAATTATTAAGGAGGTGAAAGGTGAAAGATATAGAAAGGAGATAAAGATATAACCTTGATTTGCATGGGGCTTGACTTACACTAAGGTAATAAATAGAACTTTACCTTTGTTAATTTATTCAATGTTAGCCACTTTAAGGTAATTAAGAAATTATTAGGCATTCAATTCCATGCACACAAATGATCCCTTGACATTATGTATTTTAAGCATTATCAATCTAACGGCGGGCCTTATTCTTGCTGGAGCAGAGGCCCCACTTGTAGGGAAGTTTTTATTATTTTGAGTGGTATAAACTTTTACAGGTCGAAATCTCTATTGATGGATTCAAGGGCTTTCTCTTGAAAATTTTTTTTTTTTTCGTTTTCATCTCCCTGAAAGATTCCATATATACTCAGTATTGTTATATAACACCTTTTCTTTTTTCTGAAATAATTCAAACTCAGTTTCTTTATATTAATATAAAGAGAAAGTTGCTGATCGAATATTCCATGCAAAATTCGCTGGTGAGGTTTATTTTCTCTATTCAGGTTCTTGTTACACTCTAATAATGGGTATCTTATCGAATATCCAGTCTTTCCTATTGACATTGGTTGCTGGATCAACTTATCCAATCATCTTCATCTAAACAGGCCATTTCAATCAAACCGTGAATATCACTTTGAAGTCAAAGTGATATTTAAATATCTGAAGAAGATTCCATATAGTGGTTTCCATTGACCAAAGTGGATCCAACGGTGGAGATCTTAGGGATACACCCCAACCTTTATGGGGGTATCAGACAGGATCACTCTCGTTTGTTGGTGCTGAGTGGACACTTGTAGATGTCATTAAATTGATACTATTGTAGTGCTAATGTTTTTTGTTTTGTGTTCAGGTGGATGGGGCGCTTGGATGCCTTGATGCTTATTTTTATATGATGTCGGTTTTAATTTGTTATGGTGCTGATGGTACATGTAAATATGTAATGTAGAACACGCGCGTATTTAATTTATCAGGCTGTCTAAACCATCTATCTTGACTACGAATGAATAACTACTAATAATATTTGGCATGGTCGATTCTAGCCGTTGAATTTGTTTCTTTCAAATCTGTAATGATTCCAAAGAAATCATTTTCAGATAATTTGTAATTATTCAAAAGCTGTTTTTTGAGGTGAAATTCCTGCATCCTCTTCTTGGTTGGAGCTTTAGAAATGCTAGGGGGGTTGTGTTATATCCCGGGCCTCGATTATGTAATTAGCCTAATTAATTATGCTAATTACATCCTCGAGGTAGAGGATATCATAGGTTGAGATTTGGGAATTCTATAGGATAAATCTACTTTTTAAGTGGTTGAAATTCAAAATTCTAAAATATATATATATATATGAAGTTTGGAAACGGGAGACATCTATCTCGCATCATTGTGCAAAAATCACCTGATCCACAAATTTCTATTAAGGAATTTTGCTGAGGAAACTGTAGGGTTGTAAACGGGACGGTTCCGGTTCGGGTCCAGGGTGGAACCGGAACCGGAACCGTTTTCTAAGAGGAGGACCCAGAATCGGACCCGGTTCGGAACCAGAAAACTGGTTCCGGAACCGATAAATATTAATGGGAACCAGAACCGGAACCATTTGTGAGGCGGGTCTGGTTCCGGTTCCGGATATGGTTTCGAGTCTGGACTAATACATGTGTTTTTCTTTTTTAAAAAATTATGCTTTTTCCATATTTCAATTGGATTTGGATAACCTGCAAACACTAATGTGATTTTTGTCTATCAATAACATGCACTTTTAGCGAAAAAACTCAGAAAGTAGAAAAGTAAAAAGGGTTCTGCTTTCATATACGAAAGTTACCTTATGTTAGTGTATATTAGGTCGGGTCTCAGGTCCACGGGTCTGAGCCACTGTGGATCCGGAACCGGACCCGTTTAGGTATCCGTTCCAAAAAAAGGATCCGGAACCGGAATCATTTGCTTATCGGGACCAAAATAAGGACCCAGACCCGGAACCTAACGGGTCGGAACCTTCGGATAATTAGATAATCGGGGACCCATTTACAACCCTAGGAAACTGGCTTAGATAATTAACTTACATTATTATGTTACGAATTCCATCCATCAGATTGAGTAGAAAATAATGAAGGGGATTCAAAAGTAAATGGTTGGGCTGGCCAGCAAATGAACTGCATTCTTAGTGGAAGATTACTCGGCCATCAATCTAATTAATATTAAACAATTCCCTGGAAAGTCATCCGGATCTACTTCTCTTCCCATATTTCCAGGGCCGTCTCAAGACAATATGTGGCCCCAGGCGAAAGTATAAATGAGGCCCCAAAATTTGTGGCTCCAGGCAAAAGTACAAAAAATTTGTTTTTTCTTTTTTAGTTTTTTTCTTTTTGGAACTTGTTAAGGGATTCATTTTTTTAAGTGAATTTAACCTTTCTTGCCTTTTGTGATGCAAATTTATTGATCAAGTTTTTGTATTCAAGGTTTTCCAAAATTTTCTTCTCAATAGATAAAATGGCTAACCCGCTTAATCTCTCTTGTGACATAGTTGATCGCAGATAAGATTTTATTAACTTTAATTTCGAGAAACTTCTTTCGGCGGAAGCAACCGTAACAGGTACTGTTAATAGTATTCTATAAGAAATATATGAATTTGGAAAAGACTCAATTTTATTTAAATAATCTAATACTTGAAGTGCACTTTGAGTTCCTGTTGGCAAAGCTTCTCTTAATACTTTTAGTTCTCCAAACAAGTCTATACCTTCAATGTCAGAATGCTCCCCATGTTTTAGGAATTGCTCAAGATTAAGACAACTCTGTTTCAAATCATCATCATCTAATAACTTCAACCTTTTGATATCAAATAAAAATCCAAACATTTCTTCGTAGCTCTTAAGTTGTTCAAACCTATTTCTAATAGATGAAAGTGCTTGATCCACAATACATAAAAAATAAGTAGTTCTAAAAGACTCTTCTGGGGATTGAGTCACCTCGTTATCGGCACTCTCATCAAATTGTTTTTTCCTTCGGATTATACGTCTTTCATGAAATATTGGTTCAACATTCATTTCACGTGCTATACATTTTGCAATATCTATAGATTTCTCAAATCCATTTTCTCTAAACTTTTCAAAGAATGTAACAAGACCTTTTAATTCACTAATGGCACCATCAATATGCATTTTTTTAGATTGTAAACTTTTACTAACCAAATTAACAGAAAATAATATTTCATACCAAATAACCATACCTAATAAAAACTCATAATTTCCTATATCATGTATAGCTAAACTTTCAGCTTCACTTTTTACTTTTGGATCGTCACTACTATTTGCTAACTCAAGTAATGCATCTCTTATTTCTGGAGCTTGATACCTTATTGCTCTAACACTTTCTTCTCGACTCTCCCAACGTGTTATTGATAATGTCTTAACAGTAAGCTTTTTCACATTGTCTGTAAAGATTTTCCACCGCTTAGTTGATGAAGAAAATAAACAATAGATACGTTGGACTACTCCAAAAAAAGACACCGCTTTTATACAAGAGCTTGCCATATCACTAATAACTAAGTTAAGACTATGACATCCACAAGGTGTATAAAATGCTCTAGGATTCAAATCTAACAATCGTTTTTGTACACCTTGTTGCTTACCTTTCATATTCGATCCATTGTCATATCCCTGCCCTCTTACATCATTAATATCTAGATTAAATAGTTCTAAAACTTTGATGAGTTCCTCAAAAAGTCCTTTTCCTGATGTATCATCAACTTTTATAAAATCCAAAAAATATTCTTCAATTTGTACTGGGCTTATTGAAACATTTACAAATCGTAAAACGAGGGTCATTTGTTCATGATGACTTATATCCGGAGTGCAATCAAGGATAACAGAAAAGTATTTTGCTTCTCGAAGTTTTGTAATTATGAAATTTCTTACTTCAGTTGCCAACAATTGTATCAATTCATTTTGGATTATGTGCCCAAGATAGTGATTATTAATTACACATTGTTTGATACGCCGAACATGTTCTTGCATTACTAGATCGAATTCAGCAATCATTTCAATAATACTTAATAAAATCCCATTATTCTCTTCATAAAGCTTCTCATTGCTTCCACGAAATGCCATGTTATTCTTAGAAATGGTTTTAATCACAGCAATAATTCTTACTAGTACATTTTTCCAATGTTTTTTTTCCTTATCAATTTGTTCTTGGATATCTTTATCAATTGTCTTATTATTTAATAACCTTTGTTTTAAATCAATCCACAAAAGCATGTTTTTAGCATGTCCAGTTGAGTTCTCATGACGTTTTAGTTTAAGACTAATATTTCTCCAATCTTTGCATCCTTCATTACTCAATTGACTTTTCTTAGACTTTGAAAATAACTTGCAGCAGAAACAAAAAACCTTATCACAATGTTTTGAATATACCAACCATTTTCTATCAAACTTTTCTCCATTTGGCGCTATTTGAGTATAATGTCTAATTGAAAATCTCCTTGACTTTTCACCGACTGGATATTTTAAACCGATTTCCCTAACTGGACCTTTTTCTACTAATAAATCTCTTAGTTTTATATCAACATTATTCCATTGTCCCGGGTCATATATATCTGCAAGTAGAGTGTTAGATGGTTCACCGGGGTTCTCCTCAAATGACGAAACTTCCGCTGAGTTTAAGTTTATTTTCCTATTCTCATTCAGCTCAGCACTTTCATTAGGTTCTATGCTAGGAAGAACATGTTCAATTTTATCATTTTGTCTAATTCTTTCATTATCATCGAGTTCATGTTCAATTTCATCGTTTTCTCTAATGGTTTCAATATCATCTAATTTATGTTCGTCATTACCCTCTAGCTGTTCATTCTCTATAGGTGGGTTCACTATCTCATCTTCTTTATTTCTTTTAATAAATTTATACATCGCATCTTTTTGAGATTGAATCAACTCTTGTTCTTTTTTTTTCCGTTGACGTTTTTTAGCACCAGATTCAAACTTACGTTTCATAGTAATAACAAATAGATAAATATCACCTATATTGTAACAGTATATTAGATGCAGATTTGATTAAAAAAAAAGAAGAACAAAAAAAGCCAAGAACCTGTTCCAAGAGAGCAAGCGCAGTCCAAGTCGGCAAGTCCGGATCTACAAACCAGGCCCTCGTGATGTTTGTTACTGTCTTACTGATGTAAGCCCACTCCAATGAAGTGAATAAGTGATGATGATGCTAAGATGCAGCTGCCAGCCTGCCACTCGCCCACAGCCCACTCCACCACTCGGCCCACAGCCCACTCGTGTAAACAGTAAACGTGTTCTGTACTGTGCATAGAATGAGGTCAAAGCTTAAAAGTTAAAACCCTTATTAAAGGGTTCTGCTCTTCTGATGCTCTATGTCAAATGGATGGAACTCCCAGGCGGTGCTTCTTCTTCTTCTTTCCTTTCTTTTTTTTTTTTTTTTTCAGTTTGATTCAATGAATCAATCAGAGAAGAGGGACTGACTGCTACCTGCTGTCTGGAGGGGCTGAGTCTGAGATCGGGGAGATGATGAGAAGAGAAGAAAAGAGGGCCTGAGATTGGCTGAGATCGGCTGAGAAGAGAAGAGGGGCTGATGCGATGATGGTCCAGTGCCAGGTACCTTCTCCACCTCGGTGCCTCGCTGCTGCTTCTTCTTCTTTGCTTTTTTTTTTTCTTTTTTTCTGCTTGATTCAATCAGAGAAGAGGGGCTGAGATCGGATTTGGTATGGATGGAAGAGCTCGATTGGGGGGCGGCTGGAATTGGGGGACACAAATTTTTTTTTTTTTTTTGTTGTTGTTTGCTAGATTATGGAGAATAAAACAATGGGTTTTGGGTTTGGGTGGAGGAGATAAATAGAGCAGAGTGGGTTGGGGAGTCTGTGGAAAACGAAGAGTTGCAGTTGCACCGTGGGTTGGGCAGTCCGTGGAAAACGAAGAGCTGGGGGTTAATGCTTTCTTTCGATTGGGCGTTGGTTGGTTAATGGTTAATGTATTTACCGTTGGTAGAGAATGATGAATTAGGCTTTTGGTTGGTTAACTTATTTACCGTTAAGTGGTAGATAATGATGAATGAGGCTTGAAAATTGGGATTTGCCTTAGCCTGATTTACAAAATTTTGAGGCCCCCCTCATGGTGAGGCCCCCACCACCTGCTTCAGCAGCTTATGGGGTGAGCCGGCCCTGCATATTTCTTCGTTGGGAACATTTTATCATGAATTTCTTGTTCAATACCTAGCAAACAAAGGGGCCCTTAAAAACTTTGGTAGATGCAGCCTCCTAAAAACCAAGCTATAACCACATCATATCCAGATCGAAGAAATCATCAGACCAACCAAGATTTAGGGTGGCTTGGATTCCCTGTCGATGATCTTATAACACAAAGGAGCGAGCTAGGTTGCCAAACAATAACCCAAATGGTATTCTTTGTTAATTGATTATGCAGCTGCTTTCACCAGCAAAGGAGATTCCCAACCCAACATTTGTTATCATTGTACATGATATGAGTACGATGGCATGCAAGGTGACACAGAATATTAATCAAAACGTGTTATTGGAAGGGCCTACATTTTAATAAAAGGGGCAATGTGACTCTTCTTATCATCAATCTACGACCTTTACATTCATTATTGCCTGGCCACCCAAATTTGACACTCTTGGATATTTCAATTAATGATGAAAATTTTGTCATCCGAACCTTTAAGAAAATACCAATTTTGATTTGATTGTTCTCCGTCTCTCTTTTTTTTTCTTTTTTTCGTGCTAGTGGATTAGAGGGAGACTTTTCAGAACAATCCCTACTACTACCCTTGTGGTCATCATTATGCTTCCAAGTGGGCCTCACACAAGGAAGAAATTTGAGATTTTAATATAATAAAAAAATACATAAATTTTAATACTATAGAAAAGCATGAAACGCGGAAGGAACCCCTGGTCTAATAGATTAGATAATTTATCATTCTCTCTAGGCTAATGGATTAGGATAGTTTACCATTCCCTTCTGGCAAAAAAAAAATTGCATTTTTTTTTCTTCTATTTAGGCTGTGTTTTTCATTGTGTTTTGTATAATGCAGGACTTACTTTTGACATATCCAAGACATTCACAATTATCCTTAATACTCTCCTTAAATAGACGTTGATCCAACTAACAACTAGCACTGCTTCAAATCTCACAAAATAAACTACGTTTGGAAAACCATTACTGAAGTTTGAAAATTAAAGTTTAAGATTATCTAATCAAAGTGACACTAAGCTGCAACTCCATCTTCACATCTTCATTGACCCTTGCACATGCAATCTATTCATTTGAATTTCATGCATTAAGGAGACCCCAACAAGACGGATGCATTTTCTCTTCCTTTTACTTTTTCCTTTTTCCAATATGTGTACCTACTTATTCGGAAGACAGCCTAACACTATAAGAAAAGTGACAATTAGCGACGGTTTATTTATCTGTCACTATAGATAAGTATTACTCAACTTACAGCGGCGGAAATTGTATTTTGCTTCTATAAACGTACGTATAGCAGCGGAAAATATATTTTGTCACTATAAACACTTAATTCATAACTTTCTATATCACACGTATAGCAGCGGAACGCATATTCCGTCACTACATCATATTACAATACATACATATAGTAGCGGCAAATGTAATATGCCATTATTTACGTATAGCAGCGGAACGTATATTCTATCACTACATCACATACACATTACATGAAGCAGCGGAATGTATATTCAGTCACTACATCACATACACATTACATTTAGTAGCGGAATGTATATTCTGACACTACATCAAATACACACTATGTATAGCAGCGGAACTGTATTGTGCCACTACATCACATTATAATACATACATATAACAACGGCAAATGTAATATGCCACTATTTACATATAGCAGCGGAACGTATATTTCGCCACTACACATTATACATACATGCGTATAGTAGCAGAACGTATATTCCGTCACCACATCACATGCACATTACATGTAATAACGGAATGTATATTCAGTCACTATATCACATACACATTATATTTAGCAGCGGAATATATATTCCGCCACTACATCAAATACACACTATGTATAGCAACGGAATGAACAAAGCAGCAATCATTTGTTGGTTTCGATCTTTTTCTTTCTTCTCCAACTATAATGCTTTGATCTATTTTATTCTATTTACTGAACATGGGTTTTTAAGGAAATCTTAAGTGCATGCATTGAGTAATGGGAGGTATAAAAGTGTGTGGCATCGGGCCATTGTTAACTCTAGTAAGGAGAGAATTTCAATGAGGTCGTTCCTTTGTCCTGCAAATGATGCAGTAATTGCTCCCGCAAAGGAGTTGACTAGCGAAGAATCTCCAACAATCTACAGGAAATCCTGTTAATGCGGGATTTTCCTTGGTGCCAATATATGAATAACCTGTGTTACATTAAGTAGTTTGGTTTTATTAAGTGAGTGCCATCTGCAGGCCTTAAAAAAAATAACCCTCAATGCAAGCATATAGCAAGAGACTCCAAGTCAGTTATTAGACACAGTATTTATGCCCGGATCCCTCTCTTACTCAGGCGCATGAAAGTAGGTTTGTTCCCACATTCCTAAGTCTTTAGCCATGTTCAGACAAATGGGAGATAAATGCGTCTTTATGTTTTCAACAGCAGTTTGTGAAGTGTGCTACTATCAGTTGCGGCAGAAGTTTGTGATGTGTGCTGCTACAAGATATAGCAACGGTTTGTGATGTGTGCTGCTACAAGATACTGCAACAGTTTGTAATGTCCGCTGCTAACTTGTAGCAGCAGTTTGTGATGTTTGCTGCTATAAGTTACAGTAATAATTAGTGGCGGTTTATAACTGCTGCCATTGATTATTTTTTTGCGGCAGTCTCTATTCCGCTGCAAATACAATCAGCGATGAGATTTTCTACGACAAAAGTGGCGGCGGACATTTTTCCGCCGCAAAAAGGTATTAGCGACAGTTTTCACACATATAGCGGCGGTTTTTATCCGCCGCTAAATGTAATTTTTCTTGTAGTGTCATTAAGGAATTGTTCTCCATTTGAAAAACTATCTTTTACTTAATTAAGAGGTTCTTTGAATAAAATTAGAACACAAGTGGCATGGATTTTACATCACCCAGATCACTAAATGATCAATGGTCGTGATAGCTCACACTCAATCCTTTAGCTTATTGTGCAAAGCTACATGATCTAAGATCTATAATTTCTTTAAGGAATTATTGTACTTTGTTTCTTTCAAGCATTCTACCTTGAAAAAAAGAAATTGACTACATTATTGGGGACCATGCCTTGAAAATAACTCGTGTACTCTAAAATGCCTATAGAGTGCCTACTTTTTGCATATTGTCTGGAGAGGGACTTGTCATGTTACTTTCTCACATTACTTTAGTGGTAAGATGCATTAGCCCTGAGAGTTCCTATCACTTCACACGTGCAGGTCTTATCGGCTGAGAATACCGAAAAGGAGAACTTTCTATTTTATATGTGAAAGGGCTCCCATATGAAAATCTCAACATCCTTATTAAATTATACAAAAAAAAAAACTCCTTTAAATGCAATTGAACCACTAGCGTGGACTGATATTATGGGACTTCTTTATGCATCGAGCAACTAGTTTGAAAGAAGTGAGGTACTCATGTAGGACCATGGGACACATTTATTAGTAGTTGAGGAATTTGAAAATTAAACTTTTTCACTATTGCTTATTTGAGATTTCTCATTGAGACTTTATATAGTTTAGGATCTCACATCATTATTTGCCTGTATTGGTGTGTATGGTTAAGAGAAATTGATGTCAGTGCATATGTTTATGAAACTGAGAATTTCTAAGTCCAATGAGTCGTTCGGACCTGAAAATCATCCATAGTTGAGTATTTTCTCTGACCCAAAAACACAAAGATACACAATTGCAAACATAGATTTTTCATATTTATAGTAAAGACCGCAGGGGAATCCATGAGGATTTGTTTTGCCGAACTTGACCAAAATCTACAATATGGAAAATCTTTTTAGCCTCTTCCCATATCTACTTGGTTGGACAATTTAGGGGCTTTTAGCAGCAGGTCCCTCGTCATTTGATTTTAAAGGCTAAGGTCCACGATATCTTTTCGTAACGGCCGCAATCCTCTCATGAAAATGACGCACTAAAAAAGACCGAAATGCCCCTACACACATCAATAAAAAGGCTCTACTTTAAATCAAAGTGCAACCAAAGCAAGCGAAAGTACAACCAAAGCAAGAGCAAGGTCAATCAAGAAACTGATGGGGTTTTTCTCAGTTTTAAAGCATTTTATCTGACTTTCAAATCTATTAAATAAAAAGCACTTTAAATCCTTTTATTTCTTTCAAACTCAGATAAATTTGTTCGCAACTCAGAAAAGTTGTTCAAAACTCAGATAAATTTGTCTAAGTTTTGTTAGATGTTAAGATAAGTTTTCAAAGAACTCAGATAAAGTGACTATTTTTCTAAGTTTGCTAATATTTTATCTACTCGGATAAATTTCTGTTGGTCCAGACTCAGATAAATTTTTTCACAACTCAGAAAAGTTGTTTAAAACTCAGATAAATTTGTCTGGGTTTTGCCAGAAGTTAAGATAAGTTTTCAGAAAACTCAGATAAATGTAATATTTTTCTGAGGTTGCTGTTAATTTATCTGCTCAGATAAATTTGTGTTAGTCCAGATTCAGATAAATTTGTTCACAACTCAGAAAAGTTATTCAAAATTCAAATAAATTTGTTTGAGTTTTGCCATAGGTTAAAGTTTCAGAAAACTCAGATAAATTTGTTGTTTTTCAGACTATACTGTTAATTTATCTGAGTTTTTGTATATGTTATCTAATTTTGGCATGAAGTTATCTGACTTTAAATCAAAGTTATCTCTGTATTTATATGAATTTATTTGTCTTTTGTGTTAATTAATCTCTGTATGCTGTCAATTAATCTGGGTATGACTTAAATTTATTTGAATTTGAAAGTAATTTATCTAAACTTGCTGTGCATTTATATTAATTTGATCTGCACCTTTTTTTAACTTTGATGTGGATTTATATGAATTTATCTGTGTTTGAAATTATAATTAATTTTTAAAAAAAAGTTATGTACCATCTATATGAATTATTTCTGCATTTGATGTAAAATTATCTGACTACATTAGGTTTTATTTGAATAAATTTGGCTTGGTTTATATAAATCTGGTATGAGATTATCTGTGTATGGTGTGAATTTATCTAACTTTGTTATGGTTTTATTTAACTCTAGTTCTGGACTGGGATGAGTTACATATAATTTTATCTGAGTTGTACATGTACCCCGACAGCTAAAAGCAAACAAATTACAAGGAAGGACACAAAAAAGAGGAATCAGGCAAAGACGATGAGTTCAAGCTATAAACCAGAATTAGATTACATGACAACTATACAAACAGTTAGAAAGGCAAATCAGTCATAAAAAAAGAATGACATGTCACGCAAGGGATCACTGCCCAAATTAATCTCATGCATAAGGGACCTTAAGCATTAAACAATTATACTCTGGACTTAAGATTTTATAGCGCAATAATCAGGATCTATCGCTAATTTACCCTGCAATTTACGTACCCACCAACTACCCACATTTTTCCGGTATCTATTATGTGTATATAAGTGTAACATCCCGCCCCCTAATAGCCTATTAATTATTATAAATTGTGTGTTTAGTTAGTAAGTTGGATTAGAGTCTAGAGAGTCAGGGTTAACGACGAATCATGTGTGCGAAGTTTCGCACGATTCGGAGCACGTTCGGGTAGATTAGAGGTCGTTGTATTAACTGGGTAAGGTTTCAGAGGTATTTATGAGAGTATGAGCTTTTGGTGAGTTTGGGTGCATTGGGTAGGTCTCATTGTTCCATGAACCTTAGTCTTCAGACGCGTTTCGATTCGACGCGTCGAAGGGATCCAAAACTCGTTAAATGTCAATTTAGGCCGACCCGGAACTTGACCCAAGCCCAAGCCCACAGCTCAAGACCCAAGCCCACAGCCCATGACTTAAATTAGGTCACTTACCCATATTCTTTCCCTCCTTCATTTCACTCATCTCACTCCAACAACACACAGCAACACAGCAGCCGGCCTCCTCTTCCTTTTCTTCCATTCCTTCTTCTCCGTCAACGGGTGTCGGAGCTCCGGCGAAGACATTCAACCTACTAATCTTCTTCCTCAAGCTTCCAAGATCTCAACCATACACTTTTCTAAGTGTTTCCTTCACAACCCATTTAGAGGTATGCTCTTCAAGCTCTTAGACCTAAGTAGCTTACTTCCTTTGGATTAGAAATGGTGTAGATGAGCTTACCTTCCCCCTTGCATTTCATTTGTAGAGAGGTTTTGAGTGTGGAACCCATTTGTGCAAGTTGAGCTTAAGGAGGACCTTTCTCTTCATTTCTTTTGAGTTTTGAGTCAAGCTCTTCATCTAAGGCAAGTGAATAGCTATGTTATTGTTTGATATGCTTGTTTCCTTGATTGGTATGCTAAAATCATATGTTAGATGATCTTTGCTCATTTGATCCTTTTAATGTTTGAAAACATGATAAATGACTCTTAGATTTGGAAAGAATGGATGTAGAGATTAAGGGCTTGATTTGTTAGTTTTATACTCTCCTAGTAGTGTGTTTTTATCCATACATGTGCTGCAAATCAGGTCCCAGAAGATGGAAATGGGAAAAGTCCCATTCCAGCCCAGAAACAGGGGCTGTGCCCTGTTTCTGCAGGCTGGCCGGTCAACCGGCCAAAGACAGGTCGGTCAACCGGCCAACCTTAACTGGGAGGGCCATTTCAACCTGTAACAGGCCGGTCAACCGGCCAAGACAGGCCGGTCAACCGGCCAAGAGGGCAGGTTAACCGGCCCAGAGGGACCGGTCAACCGGCCCCTGTGCAGTTTTCCTGCAGAATTTCTCCTGTGGAGCAATTTTCACCCCTTTTTAGAGGGACTTTGATGAAACCTTGGTTACCCCTTTTTGGACTCATTTGACTATATACGAGGAACGTTTTGAGCAGATGATTTCTCGTAGTTATTTCCGTTTCTTGGGTTTCAATTCATTTCAATCTTGAACGGAATAGGGCAAAGGGATACCCTCTTATATCTATGCACGAAGAGGTTCCGTTTTGGGTATCTTGAACCCTAGATCCTTTCGTTGACTGATTAGGATTGTACGAGATTCCGGAAATAACAATGACTTAGGAATGGATTGTCTATCGTTTATGATTCCGAATTGTACTGTTTGGTACTCTCTACATGAAATGTCCATGTCCTTTAGCTTCGGTTATTGTGTCTTGGTTGGGATTACATTATGAACTTAGAAGATGAACTTAGGATCCCTTTTGATGTTCCGTTTGTTCGAAATAAGATGGGAGTGTTGTGGCTAGACAGCTTTGATTAAGAAAGCATGTTGAGGACTACCTATGAAGATAAGTGTGAAGTATGAAGAAGTTCGATTATGTTTGTATAATTTGATAATGACAAGGTAGTTCCTCTTTGGTTAACGAATCCTGTTCGCGCAGGAAAGTCTAGCCCTTCACTATTGTATGTTTAGGACTCTTGTGTCAGGCATCACTCAGCTGTTAACGCCCAGCACTTTTGGGGCACCAATTGTGTGAGGACTTTGAAATGAACGTCTGCGCAGTACGACTTTTTATATTTTAGATGGATGTACACCATCAAATACCCGTTCTGAAAGAAGTATGAATGTTCGTTTTGTTTATTTTGTTTTAAGGGTATATATGTGTGTTTGCCGGGTTTTTATCCCGAGCCTATTGCTTTACTCTACCACAGCTCTCATGTTGAGCCAGGAGGGTCAAGTGGAACTATCCCGTGGTGATTAGCTATGTGATTTGCCTATTTGTTAGCAGTGTGATAGTTGATTTTATGATTCCTATGCTACACGTTTATTACAGTCAGAACGTTATGGATCTCTTATGATATGTCCCCTTTCGCTTATTCCTTAGTCTGTGTATCTTTAATGATGATATATCTATTCTCTGGCCGACCTTTGTGTCTGATGATGCTACTCTTGGTGCATAGGTACCGAGCCTTACTATGGGGAGGAAGAAGCGACGGAAGAAATTCAGGCAGATCAGCCTGATGACTTCCTCGAGTACAGTACGGACGGCATAGTATAGCCGTACTGACCCCGTACGAGACAGAGCCTTCACTTTTGGACTAGTTTATATGTTGGTTCTTTCTTTTTGATTAGGCCCGAGTTTGGTGTGGCCTGATGTTGTAATTGATATAGTCTTAAACTTGAATCTTAAGTATGATATTCAGTATTACTCTTTAACTATACATCTATGAGATACCACTTGTGTTTGAAGCTTCCGCTATTTATTTTATATGATTGAGAAAATGTTTACACCTCACTGCGGTCTTCGATCCAGATGTGACACGATTGGGGTCAGGTTACATTTGATTAATGTTGGGAAAAGTTTTAAATTGGCCCTAATCTCACGCATAACCCCGGTTTCACTTTTGGGGGCGTGACAATAAGTGCCACTACCTACCATACCTACCATTTTCATGAGGTATTTATTACATGTACAAGTGTGTCGCTTGCCCACTGCTCACTTTTATTGCTCTTCTTCCGTTAAACAAAACCAGCCCACTTGCGTTCTGTGTGAATGATATGGAGATCCCAAAAATTTCAATCGAAGAAATGACCAGCTCTTCCAAGAACGAGTTCAATCCCTACACCTTCCTGAGAATCATCAGAAACCCCGACGGGTCCCTTACCAGATCCGAAACCTTCCCTCCCTCTCCTCCAAACTCCTCTCCAACCGCTCCCGTTATCTCCAAAGACGTCCCCCTCAACCCGACTCACAACACCTGGGTCCGAATCTTCCGTCCCCAAAACCCTAACCCTAGCAGCAGCACCACCCTCCCCATCATCATCTACTTCCATGGCGGCGGCTTTGTCCTCTTCAGCGCAGCGTCTCAGCCCTTCCACGCCTCCTGCGAGCACATGGCTCGCGAGATCCCCGCCATCATCGTCTCCGTGGAGTACCGCCTCGCCCCCGAGCACCGCCTCCCCGCCGCCTACGATGACGCCGCCGATGCGATTCGATGGGTCCTCGTCGACTCGCGCCGCGACCCCTGGTTCGACTCGGCCGACCCCTCCCGCTGTTTCCTCATGGGCAGCAGCGCCGGCGGCAACATCGTTTACCATGCGGCGCTGCGAGCCGCCGATCTCCAGATCGCCGGGCTGATATTGAGCCAGGCGTATTTCGGAGGGGAGGAGAGGACGGAGTCGGAGCTGAGGCTGGTTCGAGATCGGATCCTGCCGCAGCCCGCGAACGATTTGATGTGGAGTCTGTCGCTGCCGGACGGGGCGGATCGGGATCATGAGTTCTGCAACCCGATGGTTGGCGGGGAGCATGAAGATCGGGTCGGGCAACTGCCCAGGTGCCTGGTGACGGGTCACGGGCAGGATCCGCTTGTGGACCGGCAGCGGAAGCTGATGAGGATGTTGGAAGGGCGTGGGGTCCAGGTGGCTAGCCATTTCGATGAGGATGGGTTCCATGGGGTCGAGCTGTTTGACCCTCGTAAGTTAAAAGAGCTCGTGTCCTGCATCAGGGACTTTGTTTCGCCGCCGCACAAGGTCACGAGTCAGCTGTGAAGGTAACCGTCACTAGCTGGTTTGTTGGTTGGTTGTTCATGGTGGTGAGAGTACGTACTTCTTTTTTATGTGTTACTTTTTCTCTTCTTGGGATGATATCCTTTTAATTGTGTCTGAATATATGCTCATGAATGCATTACTGGGGCCCATAAGCTCTCAAATGAAATTCCATTCTCTCAAGTTTAAAAGGGCATAGAAATTTATGGTCAAAAGGCTTGGAAGAGAGGATTATAAGAGAGGTGAAAGGTGGAGATTTAAAAGAAAATTAAAATGAGGGTGAAATCTTAAATTTACTAAGATTTGAATTAGTAGAGTGATGGGTTAATATATTTATTTTCATTCTCTCCTTGATTTATTTTTTTGTTGGGGTATTATTTGATGGTTACTATTGCAAATTCAATATTGTTTTTTTCATTTTGAACTACTTTAGGAAAAATAAGCTTTCAAATTGCCAAGAATTCAAGGTAAAATGGGTTCAAATAGAAATCATTAAAGAGGTAAAAGATGATAAGTAGATATTCAGTTTTTGCTTGCAGCTCATGGAATTCTACCTTAATTTCTTTCTTCAATATTAGCCACTTTTATGTATACCGGTCATTTCTTCTAAGTTTTAGGAATTCAATTCCATGCACACAAATGGACCCTTGAAATTATGTTTTCCACGCACTATCAATCTAAAAGTGGGCTTAAATTCTGTTGGAGTAAAGTGCCTATTGGAGTGAAGGGAGGCTTCTATTATTTTGAGTATGAATTTTCAACGGTTAACGCTCTATTGATGGATTTATGGAATTTTCTAGAATTTCTCTTTTTGGTTTTCTTTTTTGTGATAGAGTCCAAAGTCAGTTTTCTTATTATTATACAAAGTTGCAGTAAATTCCATGAAATATTCTCTGGTGGGCTTACTTTTCTCAAATAAAGCTCTTATTAGACATGTGGGTATCTCCTCCTACCGACATTGATTGCTGGATAAAAACTTATCTAATCATGTCTATAACCACAGCTACAACCTGTGGGAGAGTCATCTAAGTATATATTGGTTTTCCTTGTTTCAAAAGGCCTAAAAGAATGGCCACTTACCCCAATGGGTAAGATGTGCAGTTCTTACAGGCAGTGGCGGATCCAATTGAAAAGGTTAACCATTCTTTTGCTAGACTTTTTTTTTATTATTATTAACAATAGCAAAAGAAAATTCCAGTTATAACAATTGAACAAATTGGTTTTCTACATTAATATTTGTTATAGTGGCAAACTAGATCCCCGTAGAGACTCATGGAGAATCAAGCTTACCCTCCGGCACAGATTTTATAGAGTGAAGAATCAATGTTATAATAGAAGGAAGGAGATGATCATTCCTGCAGTTCCAAAATTTCCTGACCAGAAAAGGACTTCATAGAATCCTCATTATTAGTGCAATGGCAAGCCTAGAGGAGTTTCTCATTCAAGTATTACATGGATTATGATGGGTTCATCATCCATGGGGCTGGAGCAGTTTTTGTGTATTTCTAGCTAAATTTGACAAGTTCTGCTATTTAACAAATAAACATTAGCTTTGAATGAATTTGTAAAGTAGTTGTAATTGCTAGTACCATTATATATATTAAAGCAAACGGGGAGAAGGGCTGTGAGGGGTGCCACGTCGTCATCAGTGGGTGAGTTCTCATTTTAAATAAATATTTGAAAAAACAAAAAGAGATTTCACATGGGTATCCCTATCCAACTCATTCGGGATGTTTTCAACATAATCTCACCCATAATTTTAGCAATCATCCTAATCAATATCTATATTTTCTATTTTGAATTCAAGATTATAGAAATATTAGGATTAGTTATAATCTGACAATCAAATTCTTCAAATCCTCTTCTATCCCACTATCCCAACACACTAGCCCATTTATTTTACAGAATCAGATCAATTCTTCACCTCATTAACCTCTGCATTAGAGAGTGACATTGGCATCTACTGCTGCCCAGTTGTCAAGAAGCACCGCCACAGCACTGCAACAGAAGTCTTCCCAGTTACTGATAAAAAAAAAAAAAAAAAAAAAAGGTCTTCCCTGCTTCAACATCAGATCCAATTTCCCATCGGAGACTCTTGATAAGCGATTACAAGATTTGACCTCCTCCTTGAAGTAGGCAACAACATCAAAGTTGAGGCGAAGGAACTCGGTCACTCTTGCAACCATGCGGCCAATTAAATAAGGTGACTGTGGCAATCTCAGAGATAGAGACAGAGATAGGGAGGCATGCAGTTCATGCAGCAATGAGGATGGTTCTTTTATTACATATATGGTTCTTTTAGTTTTTTTTTTATATACATGCCTCTAGCTTGAGGAGACGCCACATTCAGTTAGTTTCTTCTGCACATTATGGGTGTTAAAAGTCATACGAGTTGCTGATTCCAAATGCACAGTCCAATGCAAATGCAAATGCGATCACTCATCTAGGGTGATAAACGGGTCGGTTCCGATCCAGGTCCATGGTGGACCCGGAACCAAAACTGTTAAAGAGAAGGCGGAACCGGATCCGGACCCTGAACCAGTTTCTTGGCTCCGGAACCGGAACCAAAACCATATGTGGGACGGGTTTGGATCCGGGTCCGGGTTTAGATAGGGAATGATATTTAAAAAATATGATTTTTAGGAGAGATTTTTAAAATTTTAAGTAATATATCGGGTCTTAGGTTCACGGGTCCGAACCAAGGTGGAATCGGACCCGGATCCATTTACTTATCGGGGCCTAAATAAGGACCCAGACCCGGTTTTTAACGGGTCGGAACCTCCAGGTAATCAGAGAATCGGGTACCCATTTAAATCCTTATGAGTCTTCACAGCTGAAGGAATAGAACGACCCATACAATGAGCGAAAGAAAGAGGAAAAACAAAAACAAAAGGACCTGTACATGTATGATCTGGATTGTTGGTTGTTTTTTTCATGAGACTTGGGTGGGCCATGGCCAAAAGATGAGTAGCTTTGGGCTATCATAGCAATTTAATGAGCGGCTCCAACTTGAACGTCAATGCATTTGGGTCATGCATTTCTTTTTTATTTTATTTTCTAGCATCAGTTAAGTAGTTGGTCATAAAAAAAAATAAAAAAATAGTAAAAGTTAAAATTTGATGAGAGGCCCATATAGACCACTATCAATTAGTACTGGTCCCTTAGACGATGCTTAAAGTAGCAGTTTCTTGCGTTTGGGCCCACTTGAGTGAGACCATCTTCCGATCAAGTCCAGATTCGATTCCACTTTAAAGCAAGACCCACCATCCATCCATGCATTACCTCACCAAGAAATTTAAATATCTCAATTTTTTGGTAATGTAAATGGATTTGAAAACTCAAATTTAAATTACATTCTAAATCCCTTAAACCACTCTCCAACTTCTTCAACAAAAAAATCAATTTCATGAAAGCTAGAAATTTGGATCTCAACTCCTAACTCTCTTTTCATTTCGTACTTCGCTGTAAGTAATCTGTTCAATAACTCTCAATCCGGATACATATATATTATTTGTTTTTCTATTATTTTTCTAATGATTGTTTAGATTTGTTCATTCTAAAGTCTCGATTTTAAAGTAAACATTATCTCATGTTCCTTACAAAATTAGAATCAACTCCATTTAATAGAGGTCAGTGGGGCCCAATCCCATGGTGTTGGCGGTCAGAGAGAGTGGGCAGGACTAAATTATCATATGGGAAGAGATCAATCATCCACATAAAGTAGAAACAACAGATGGATTTGTAGGGACCACTTTGATCTCCCGATTGATAGACAGCTTCATTTTATATTCATTACATGCTAAAAGATTCCAATATTCAAAGATAATAAATTTCTTTCTTTTAGACTTATTTTATCTTAATAATATTTTAAAATAATTCTTAAAATTTTAATATATTTTTATTTTTGGCCTGGGATTAGCACGGGCCTTTGTAGCTAGTCATTGAAAAAAAGGAACATGTATGACTACTTAGAGAGAGAGAGGAATGTCAATCTAATATATATATATGGGAGATGTTTTTATGAGATAAATCTCTCACCTTATATGAGAGATAGAAGTAGGGCCCTCAAACTACTGATTCATACAAGTACACAGGTGCCACCGGGTTTTGATATATCTAATTAAAGTGAATCGTTTGATGAATTAATGGTCGATTTTATTATTTTATATAAAGTCATTAAACAAGTGGACCACAGATGAATGAGCTAGAGGTGTTGTATTGACTTTAAATTTGATATCTAAGTTGAACCCACTTGGATCTTTTGATCGCCCCTTGTTTCATAATTTATCGGATCTTTAGTGGGTCCTATTAGGATGCTTGTAACGTAAGATCGTAAAGAAAGTTTGTATAAGAGAGATATATATATATATATTCTTTACTTCACTTCACTTTAATTATTAGGCTTGTTTAGCAACTTTTACCTATAAAATGAAGTGAAGTAAAGGATAAAATCAATAAAGAAGAAAGTATAAATGAATTACGATGACTCTGTTTCTGGGAACTCTACAAAGTAAGCGAAGTTCCCAAACACGAAAGTGATTTTACCAAATAGGCCGGGTGGAAATCCGGATGACTTTGTTTTTGCTGAACTCGTGCAAAATGACGTTGAAAGTTGGTGCATGCCTTTTGGATCATCCACACACATGGATCATGCATGTTTACGTGCCACTAGCTCACTCCTCTCTTTTATTGCTCTTCTTTCTTCAAAACACCGCTCTTCTTCACTAAAAAATCCAAGCCACTGCTGTGATGGAGATTCCAAAAGCTTCAATCGAAGATTTGTGGAACTCGAACGAGGACGATCCCTACACCTTAATGAAGATCGTCAGAAACTCCGACGGGTCTCTCATGAGATCCGAAATCTTTCCTCTCTCTCCCCCAAACTCCTCCTCTCCAACTGCTCCTGTTCTCTCCAAAAACATTCCCCTCAACCCAACCCACAAAACCTGGATCCGGATCTTCCGTCCCCAAAACCCTAGCACTAGCACCTCCCTCCCCATCATCATCTACTTCCACGCAGGCGGTTTCATCCTCTTCAGCGCGGCGTCTCAGCCCTTCCACGCCTCCTGCGAGCACTTTGCTCGCGAGATCCCCGCCATCATCGTCTCCGTGGAGTACCGCCTCGCACCCGAGCACCGCCTCCCCGCCGCTTACGAAGATGCCGCCGACGCTATCCGATGGGTCAGTGTTGACTCGCGCCGCGACCCCTGGTTCGACTCCGCCGACCGCTCCCGCTGCTTCCTCATGGGCAGCAGCGCCGGCGGCAACATCGCCTACCACGCTGCTCTGCGAGCTGTAGCCAGCGGCGGCGGAGATCTCCAGATCGCCGGGGTGATATTGAGCCAGCCGTACTTCGGAGGGGAGGAGAGGACGGGGTCTGAGCTGAGGCTGGTCCGAGATCGGATGCTGCCGCTGCCCGCGAACGATCTGATGTGGAGTCTGTCGCTGCCCGACGGGGCGGATCGGGACCACGAGTTCAGCAACCCGATGGTTGGCGTTGGCGGGGAGTACGAAGATCGGGTCGGGCAGCTGCCCAGGTGCCTGATGGCGGGTCACGAGCAGGATCCGCTTGTGGACCGGCAGCGGGAGCTGGTGAGGATGTTGGAAGGGCGTGGGGTCCAGGTGGTTAGCCATTTCGATGAGGATGGGTTCCATGTGGTCGAGCTGTTTGACCCTAGTAAGTTACAAGACCTCACGTCCTGGGTCAGGGATTTTGTTTCGCCGCACAAGGTCACGAGTCAGCTGCCAACCTAACACATGTATTTCATGCGATATCATAAAAAATTTTTTTAATAATAATAAATATATATAGGGGCAACTCTCTTAAGATGAAGCTCATTTTATTCTAAAGTAAAATATTACTGATCCCATAAATCAATGTCGATTATTGTTATTTTTTATATGATAATTAATCGTTTCCAAAATTAAAATAAATCCAATTAAAACTGAACTTTTCAGTTCTATTATGCAAAAAACAGATATAATCAATTTTGATTTATGAGACTAACACTATTCTAATTTAGGATAAGATAAGCTTCAACTTAGAAGAGCACTGTAAATATATATATATATATATATATATAAAGATGTTAGTACAATTATATTATTAAAATGCTATTTTATTATTATTTTGTGTTCAAATGCATGGATGCCAAGATTGAATTTTTTTTTTTTTATTTTTGGATTGGGCTGCTATTCCAGAGGTGGTAGATTAATTTGAGAAACCAAGGTGCATGTATGTGCCAATACCAATCAACTATGTGAATGTGTTGGCATGGATGAGGTGAGGGAATCCCTCACTTGAATATTTTCCTATATATATATATATTTATGATCTGATAGATCTAGGCCTTTTAATTTGTTATGTGGGGGATGGTGCATGTATGGTTGGTAGAACGTCTATTTAATTTAGCTGGCCATGTGCCATAGCAAACCTGTAATAAGTAAAAATATTTGTCATGGTCAATTCTGGCCATTGAAAAGTGAATTCATGTAATGTATGCTAGGAATTCTATATCCATCATTTCCAGCAAAAAACAGATCCGGGATTTGATTTAATGGTTGAGATCGTTTATTATGGATTTCAACATCATCCTCCCTTTTTTTATTGATTTTTTTTTTTTTTTTTTTTTTTTTTTTGTGGATAGAGTAGAACAGAAAACAATCCATTAATCCCCATGGTTGGGTCAGAGTCTCTTGAGTCTTGACTCTCTAAAAAAGAGAAAAAATAAATCATACTGGTGAAAATAGAATTGTTTTATGCTTTAGATATTCTGACTGAAATGTAACTTGAATTAGTGATGAATGGATTGTTATTGGCAATATTACACTGTTTCATTAGAGAGCAGAAACGAAGCCAAAAAAGAGAGATAGTGAGAGATAGTTAGAGAAGGTTTCTCAACAAGCTAATCAAAAGCGGTTCGTCTTCTCCATCTTTCTCCTTTGCCTTTATTTCAGCCAAGTGGCTTCTGTAGATCACCCAGTGGTGCTGTCTCTCCCTTTGAGAGCTTTTATTATCCTTTGCCTAACGGCATTATTTCAGGCTAGCAGCTTCTATAAATCACCTGACAGTGCTGTCTCTCCCTTTGGAAGCTTTTATTTTCCTTTACTATAAACAGTATTATTTCATCCTAGTGGCTCTTCTTCTCCATCTTTCTCCTTTGCCTAGGGGCATTGTTCAGCCTAGCGGCTTCTGTAGATCACCTAACGGTGTTGGTGTTTGTCATCTAAGGCATATGTTGGTTTTCCTTATTTCTAAAAGCCCAAGCCCGAGCTCATAGTTTGAATGAAGACTGAAACAGAAACACCAAGGTTGAGCCCAAGCCTGAATTGGACATTGCATTTGGACTCAGTTGCACCTGTGTTTTGGGAATGCAAACTGTTAAAGGCAGCCCAGTTCTGAAAAAGTTTTGCATGTATTTTATACTGCATGACCCATCACATTCATCGCTTATGTTAGGGCAAGTTTGTGCACCAAATAATTGGTTTTAGCAGAAAATTGGTTTTATTAACAATTTTTCTGCGTTCTATGGAAAATCCATTCCAACCTCCATCAAAAATAATTACTTTAATGCATAATTGCAAATAATTGAGGTCCTTAATTTCTCCCCCCCTCCCCCCCCACAAAAAAAAATTAAAAGGTTTATCCTCAACGTGAAAACTTTTGTCAATGGAAAAAAGCAGTTTCACTTTCTTACCTTTTTTAATATATTTTTAATTTTATTAAGAAGCGGTTGTACAAATGAGTCCCTTGTGATCTATTTCTTTGCAAGCATTTCTAATAGGAATTTAGGATGTCTAGTGAATTTCTAACAGGAATTTAGGATGTCTGGTGAATTTCAGAATTCAAATCAAAATTTTCATATTCATTTACAGGAATTTCTAGCACTTGAGGCAAGCGGCATTTATAAATTTCAAAAAAGTGGAATTCCCGGATGCTGGCCATTTCTCTAACATTTTAGAATCCACGCATTTCATGAGGACTAGCAAGAAATGCCCGTTCTAAGCCCAGGCCCAAAAATAGAAATTTATTAAAACTTACGAGTTGTATGTAAAATATTATTGAAAAGAAAATGATCAATAGTAAAAAACTACACTCTTTATCATCTTCAAAATTTATTAAGAAAAAAGTGAGTTGGTTCAAAAAATGAATGAAGATTATTTAAAATCTATTATAAATTCTTATGGAAAAAGCAAATTTTTTGGTAAATTTTTATCAATCACAAAATACATTTAATTGAAGTTTATAGTTCATGCATAAAAAAGATTCTAATTTGTTTAAAGTAAATATCTATTAGTCCATTAAACTTTATTTCACGTAAAGAATTAAACTTTAAGAAATAAAAGAACTTTCTTCAAGAATCAATAATTCTTCCTAAAGCCAAAATAAAGAAAGACAACTACAAAGTAAAATAAAGATAAGTTCACCTAAATGGTGAAAAATAATTGTAGAAAAGAACTTGAGCTTAAAAATTCAAAAACTTTTTCACAAATAAAATAATTTCTCTAAATAAATTTTAAAACCTACTATAAAATAAAAATGATTAAGCATGAAAAGCAGTTAAAAGAATAGATTAATCTATTCAAACAGTTAAAAGAATAGTTTAATCTACACATATCAAAGCAAATTCTAGAATGATGAGATTGCTGAGAATCCACCAAAATCATGGATAGGACAATGATTAACTTCTTTTAATTAGTATTAGGTGTAATACCCTTTGGAGATTGGTATGAGGCTAATACGTGGAGAAAAAAATATTCATACGAGCAAATGGCTTATTTTACACATTTTTGTCCCATCACGCCTAAAATTGATTAAGCAAGCAAAGCAGTTAAAAGAATAGATTAATCTATTCAAACAATTAAAAGAATAGTTTAATCTACACATATCAAAGCAAATTCTAGAATGATGAGATTGGTGAGAATCCACCAAAATCATGGATAGGACAATGATTAACTTCTTTTAATTAGTATTAGGTGTAATACCCTTTGGAGATTGGTATGAGGCCAATACGTGGAGAAAAAATATTCATACGAGCAAATGGCTTATTTTACACATTTTTGTCCCATCACGCCTAAAAATGATTAAGCAAGCAAAGCAGTTAAAAAAATAGATTAATCTATTCAAACAGTTAAAAGAATAGTTTAATCTACACATATCAAAGCAAATTCTAGAATGATGAGATTGGTGAGAATCCACCAAAATCATGGATAGGACAATGATTAACTTCTTTTAATTAGTATTAGGTGTAATACCCTTTGGAGATTGGTATGAGGCCAATACGTGGAGAAAAAAATATTCATACGAGCAAATGACTTATTTTACACATTTTTTGAAAGAACTTGCTGGTCCCAGATGGGTGTCGGAACCGAACTCGCCGAGAACCTTGTGCGTTTCGGTGTGAGGTAGACCTGCGAACTCGCTGCGAATACTCTCAGATCTCTGGATGATCACAAGCAACCCTAGGAGTTACTGCTCTATTAGGATACAACCTCTCCTGGAATCCCACGTCTCCTAACCAGCGTGGGGAATCTGCCAAACCGGGAGTCTGAACTCGATCCAAACTCTACCACCAAGAGTTTGATCCTTATCTGACTCAACCAGATCAAGACTTGTTGGGAGTTCATCCGCGGCACACCGCCTGGCTCGATCTGGCGTGGGCCCCATGGCAGTCGGGCCACACAATTTTCCAACAATCTCCCACTTGGCACGAATGTCATGGTTGACAAACATGTCAATGTACATCAAATGTATTTGAATCCCATGCTCATCACATGCTTCGCAAATTCTTCTACGGGCAACGGCTTGGTGAGAGCGTCAGCCATAAAATCCTTAGAAGGCAAATAAGAAATTCCAATTTCTCCATTTTCAGCCTTCTCCCGGACAAAATGATATTTTATCTCAACATGCTTTGATCGGCTGTTAAATATTGGCTCAGTCACCATTGAGATGGCAGACGTACTATCTACGTTCATCGGGACAGGCTGATCCTCACTGATTAAATTAATACCACATAAAAAGTTTCTTAACCAGACAGCCTCCTGAACTGCGGTACTACAAGCTATATACTCTGCCTCAGCCGTAGACATGGCCGTTGAGGTCTGTTTCTTGCTACCCCAAGAGATCGCACCTCCCCCCAGAGTATACACAGAGCCTGTGGTTGACTTTCTTTTGTCTAAGTCACCGCCCCAATCCGTATCGGAATAGCCACGCAATTTCAGGTCATCACCTTGATAACATAGTTGCAACTTCAAGGTGCCTTTGATGTACCGTAGAATCCTCTTAACCGCATATCAATGAGGTAATCCAGGGTTACTTAGGAATCTACTCATAAGACCCACGGCGAATGCAACATCCGATCTCGTACACAGCATCGCATACATGATGCTTCCCACAACCTGAGCATAAGGCTTGCCCCGCATTATTGCCTTATCTTCCTCAATCGTGGGCCCCTGTTTGCTGTACAATTTTTCACTTTTGCTAATGGGAGTATCGACTAGCTTGCACATCATCATATCAAACCGTTTTAACACAGTTTCCAAATAGGATTCTTGTGACAAAGTCAATAACCGATTCGGCCGGTCACGGGTGATCTTTATGCCCAATACATATTTAGCCTCACCCATGTCCTTCATCTCGAATCTTGACTCCAACCACTGTTTGATTCCATTGACGGCATCCAAATCGTCGCCAGCAATCAGGATGTCATCCACATACAATGACAAATATAAATAATTACTCCCACTACGTTTAACATAGAAACATATATCAACAACATTGGGGACAAAACCAATTTCACTTATGGCCTGGTGAAATTTCTTGTACCATTGCCTCGATGACTGTTTAAGTCCATAGAGTGCCTTTTGTAATTTGTACACATTGTCCTCATGACCTTGCACAAAAAAACCTTCAGGTTGTTTCATGTAAATCTCTTCATCCAATTCGCCATTCAGGAAAGTAGTTTTTACATCCATTTGGTGCAATTCCAAGTCATGATAAGCCATGCACAACCGCCATAAGGGTCCTAATGGATTGGAATTTTACGACCGGGGAGAAAGTTTCATCGTAATCAATTCCTTCCACTTGCGTGAAACCCTTGGCCACCAACCGTGCTTTATATTTATCCAAGGAACCATCCGAATTGAATTTCTTCTTAAGAACCCATTTACAACCGATGGCCTTTCGACCTTTGGGTAGATCGACTAACTACCACACCTGGTTCTTATGAATTGATTCAATTTCCTCTCTCATAGCATTCATCCAATTTTTTTCTCTTGTTCCAGCGCCAGACACAATAAGTCGGGCCAGGCCAATCACGTCTTTGGCCCAATCACGTCCCTGTACAGAATTGTTGAGCGCTGGTACTGTGACTTCAGCGCGCGGGCCCTGGTCTCATCAGTCAACAAAAGGTTTGACCGACCATAACTCCTTCATCTGACCTCCGATCGACGAGCGGTTTGTTTTTGCGGAATCGTGGCGACGAGCACTATTTGGTAGACGTGATAGATTGGCATTCCAACCGTTAGAAATTTTTGGACTGCGATCACGGTCAGTGGTAGTTAGAAAATTTTATATTTTTAAAATATGTCTATTGCTAAATCTGCTCTGCACGATCTTGCTAAGGTCGATATTTTCAATGGGAGAAACTTGCCCATTTGGAAACGTCGGATGGATGCCTTGTTGCACTTTGAGGGTCTTTCCTATGTTATTAAAGAAAAGACACCTGAGAAGCCTGCTGATGATGCTTACAAGGAAGATAAAGATCTCTATGCTACTTGGGAATATGATAATGAATCAGCAAGGCATCTGTTACTTGGATTTATTTCCAATGATTTGGTCAAGCAATTTGAGCAACTGCCTTCAGCAAAAGAAATTTATGATCAAATAATTGCGAAATACGATGCATCCACTGTATCCCACTTTATGGAGGCATTCTCAAATTATGTTAATTATAAAATGCCTGAAGGAACCCCGATCAATGACCACATTGACCAGATGAATATAAGATTGAGGAATTTGATTGCTTTGGGAAGGGATATAGACCAGGAGTTGCAACGATTGTATCTGTTGCAAAGTCTCCCACCTTCATGGGAGAATGTTTCTCAAACCCTGAGCCTCCAGAAAACACTGACCGTTAAAGATATTGAGGTTGAATTGATTGCTGAAGGACAAAGGCAGGCTGCCCGTGGTGTTGTGCCTACCGCTTTGCTTGCCCAGACCAATTTTGCTAGTGGCTCGATGGCTATTATGGGGAAAAGGAAGCAAAAGGGCAAAGGGAAAGTAAAGGTGCAACAAAAGAAAAAGGGGCGTTGCTTTATTTGCGGGAAGCCTGGGCACTTTCGTGCGGACTGTCCGGATGAAAATAAAAAGAAAAAGGGTGAGAATGGGCAACAGAACATGGTACCACATGGAAATAAAGATTATATTGATATGATCACGGAATCCATGATGGTGGATACCAATGAAAGCAACTGGTAGATTGATTACGGCGCTACTCGACACATCTCGAAGACCAAAGCAGGCTTTATTGAATTCCAAGAACTTAAAGCTAGAGAACATAATATATACATGGGGAACGAGACATTCAGCGATGTGTTGGGGGTGGGGAAAGTCAAAATTCCCCTGCCAACTAGAAAATCGCTGTATTTGTCAGATGTCTTCTTCGCTCCCAGCATGAGGAGGAGCGTGATTTCTGTTAGCCAGCTTGCATCTAGTGGTTTTGATATTAGGTTCACTACTGATAAGATTACTATTGGGCTCAATGGGAAAATTTGTATTTCTGGTTTGCTTCATGATAAATTGTATTTGCTGGATACTTCTAAAGTTGCAATGAAATCTAGTTCAAATTATTCTGTGTATGTGAATGAATGTGTTAATGGTTTGGCATTATTATGGCACTACAGATTAAGACACATTAACAAGAACAGAATAATTAGAATGGTTAGGGATGGACTTTTACTTGATATTGGAAAAGTGGAATACCCTACATGTGAACCATGTCTAAGTGGGAAAATGGTCAAGAAACCATTCCCAAAGGGAACTAGAAATTCAGAATTGCTAGACCTGATTTACACAGATATATGTGGACCCTTAAATGTTCATACTAGGACAGGGGAAGTGTATTTTATTACCTTCATTGATGACTTCAGCAGATATGGTTATATCTACTTGATTAAACATAAACACGAGGCATTAAAAATTTTTCAAATATATGCTGCTGAAGTTCAGAATCAAAAGGGCAAGAAAATTAAACGGATTCGATCCGATAGAGGGGGGGAGTACACTTCTGAGTTGTTCAAAGAATATTGTGCAAAAGAGGGAATCATCCATGAGTATGCGATCCCTTACACCCCACAACAAAATGGCGTGGCTGAACGTCGAAATCGAACACTTAGGGACATGGTTGGGTCTATGATGAGCCACGCGGAACTTCCGTTGTATTTGTGGGGAGAGACAATTAATACTGCACAATATATATTGAACAGGGTGCCTTCTAAATCTGTGCCCAAGACCCCGTGTGAGTTATGGACTGGAGCCAAACCTAAAATGGAACATATAAAAGTTTGGGGCTGCTCCGTACATGTCCTGTTACCACCACAAGAAAGACACAAACTGCAGGCAAAAACGAGAAAGAATTGCTCGTTTGTTGGCTACCCATCACTCCTATATATTTGAACAATATAGAGACTTGAGAAGTTTCAACTATCAAATGCCAAGAATCTTGATCCAAACAAAACCCCAATTCAATTAACCACATCTATTGGCAATTTTTCTTTAAAAAAAAAAAAAGAAAAAGAAAAACACTTCATCAACAAATATAAAAACACAATAAGATATATCCAAAAATTTAACTAAAGAATAAAAAATTAGAAACTACTCAAACCTAAAGAACAAATTACTCAATATCAAATCCAACATCTCACGAGAACCAATACCTGATAAAAAACATATGCATTGACAAAATAGATGAAATGCAAATCTGATTAGGAACGATAGTTTTGCATACTTTCTTCTTTGTTGAGATCAGAGGTAAGGGAATCGAGCATCATGGCTTCAACAGTTAGATCTATAGAGTGTTCGACTTAGTTATCTTCTCATTTTCTTTTTCTACCTTTCAAGTCTTCCATGTGATTGTGATTTGGGAGTTTCGTCTATTGCAAACAGTAGGTAAGAAAGATTTTAGGGGATTTTGGCACGTATTGATGGAGTGTGCTTAAATGCAACAATGAGTTAGGGAAAGAAACTGTGTGATGTTTTGATTTTAGTGGAAATCGTACGCGAAGTTTTAATTAAAAAAACTTGGAACATTTTGATAGACTTTTGGGAAGAGATGGGAACCGTGTGGCCGTTAAGTGGATGATTATTAGGAGAGAGGTTTTACTGTTTTAGGGAGAGATTATGAATGAAAAGGAAAATGAAAGGGCTAATACAACTCCACACGGAATTGTTGTGGATTTAAATAGGATTTAATTGGACATTAATTTAGAGAGAAATGCATAAGTTACAAAATAAATTGGAAAGTCAAAATCAATTTGGCCGGTCAAAATTAATTAAGGCTGATTTCTCAATTGAAATCAGTCTCTTTCATATATATAAATTGGGAGAACTCTAGCTCTCTTAATGGTAGAAGGCTATCGAGACCTCCAGGCCATGGCAAGAAAATCAGATCCAATCATTTTATTCCACTGCACTCCTTTCATCTATATACCTTCTTCTTATTATTTTTTCTTCTAATATATTCCATCCATTTTTTTAGGGGTTTTGATGGAATGGGAAAAAGAAATGGGTTCTGCTCACAACTCAAAGAAAAATCTGGATGGGGTTCAGGTGTTTGCACTGTCTTCGTGGATGGGTCCTGAGAGTTACAGTAAAATCCGATCATGTCTCCTTATCGTTGGATGAGATTTGGGCACAAAGAGTGGTGAAGAGAAATGATAAGATCTGAGCCCTTGTGGCGAAGAGAACTATTGTAAACATAGTGGAAAACAGATCTAGTCACTGATAAGAAGAAAATCAGAGAAAAAAATGGGTATGGATTTGACGATTTTAGTTGCTAATGTTCATCTGATAATAGGTGATATGGATTGTGATTGGATATGGATTTAATCTAATAAAGGGTGTTATATGGATTGTAAAATGCGTATGGATTGGACGATTGTAGTTGCTATGGATTGTAAAATCGGCATGGAACTGATGACTGGATTGTTGTTACATTGATTATGCAGGACTAGCGTACATCTTTTACCATGGATCATGGTGTGTACATGAGATTATGGTTTTCAAGATTTATGCACCAAGATTTTATTTTGTTTTTCTTTTTCCTTTTGGTGCAAGTGCAAATCCTTGTTGGGTGTTGTTGCAGATCAATGACCTTAATCGTTTGATCAGTGTGATTTCCTAGAATTCCATTGAACAAAAGAATATTGTAGATCATTGATATGAAGATAGTGGTGTTGGGTTGAACACGAAGATAGTGGCCTGTTTTCAAGTGGTGTGGAATAGACCCAGCTGATTAATTTTTTCTTTGATTTCTCACATTTATTTTATGTAGAAGTCCCATTTTCTTCATTTCTAAGTTTCACCACACATTTGAGTGATGCAATTTGCCATTGAGTGTGCAAAATAATATTTTCTTGCCCATTTTAGCCTTGAATATGTAAACAAAATAATGCATAAATATATAAAATTTCACTTGTAAATTCAAAGAGGTATGAAACATGGGATTTGTAGAATCTATGTTACTTGAAATTCTTAAACAGGGCTTTTGACACGAAAGAAATAGAGAATTTAGAAAGGCCAAAATTCAACTACATTTCAAAATTTTAACATCTCAAATTCCACAAATTCCAGCCGATGTGAATTTCAAAAATTCTTGCAAAGAAACATGCACTTGACTAAAGAGTCGGAATAGTTTTATATATATATATATATTTAAATAAGGGATTCCCTCACTATATGTGGTGAGTGACTTTCTTTTTGGGGAAGTTAACCTCCAAAAAAAAAAAGAGTCCCTTACCACACATTGTGAGAGAATTCCTCACTTAAATATTTATATATATATATATATATATATATATTTATGGTATCCACTACAAATAAGCAGCATGCCCCAAACTTTTTTTTGCCCCAGAAAAGATATTCTAAATCATTAAAAGTGAATCTCATCCCTTTCAATGATGTATCCTCAAGTCTCATTTCAAAGGGACATTGGGTCCCACCATCTAATGAGTGTCAGTGATAACGTCTTACTAATTACATTTCCATCATGCTGTTGAACAAAAGGTTGAGACCCAGTATTTTTTATATGAAACGTGGGAATGAGATTCATTTTGAACCGTTCATATTTTCTCTGATTGGGCCCAAGGGTGCATGCACGCATGCGTGGTGCCAACGCAAGGATCGAGCGAGCACCCCCACAATCTCCGGACCGACCGTATTCGGGTTCCAAGTCGTAGGCTTCGGCCCCTCCTCTCTCTCTCTCTCTCTCTCTCTCTCTCGATGTCGTTTGAGGCTGCGAGAGGAGCTCCCCCCTAATCATTCAAAATCAAAATCTTCGTTCGGCCTCTCATTCTTCTCTGCGTCAAATCCAATCGAATAGAGGAAGAAAAAAAAGAAGAAACCTCTTTCATTTCATTTCATGTATTCGAGCACTCTCGATCAACTTCACATCAATGGCTTCTTATTTTCTTCGTCGGAACCTTCCTTTCTTTCAGACCAGTACGTACGCTTCTTCGGAGCCCTAATAATTTCTCATTCAACTTGCTTTCTATTATTTCTCTGTTTTTCTATCTTCTTCTAATTTTCCCTAAACCTTCTGGATTGGCCTATGTTTACTTGAATTGGTTGATTCTAAACCTTTTAACAGTTGAATCTTTCTTAGCTTTTGTTGTTGCTGTTGTTGTACAATCCATTGTGTTATCATTGTCTTTTGAGAGCGGATTTTGAACCTACGTCTATCCCATGGAAGAGCCCACGAGGTTGACGGTTCTCATTCATCCTCTAGGTGTTCGATGGAATGACTGGTTCATCTGTATCCCATGTGTAATTTTTTCCTGTTTTGGAAAGATTCAGTGGAGAATTCCCGTTATCTGGGAGACATGATCTTTATATGACTAGTGATTCTATGACTGGATTTTGGTTTTGGTTTTTCTTTATTGTGGAAGCGAGAGAGAGAGAGAGAGAGACTACAGTGGAAAGATCATAGCAAATCTAGTAACGGAATTGTGTTTGCTGCCTGTGCAAAAAATCATAAAGATAGGCTGGACATGACATGCCATTCATTGCATTTTAGAGCTTCCATTTAAGAATGTTTAGGGTGCATTTGATTGAGGATCGAGAGATTGAGGTGGATATGAGCTGGATAGTTGAAGTGGAGACTTGCTCTTGGAGTGCAAGAAAAATTTACAAGATAACGATTAGAACAACCCTAGCATAGGGAGCAGAATGTTAACTGATTAGGAAAGAGAACATGCAAAAAAATATTGTAGCAAAAAATGAGAATATTAAGATTGATGTGTAGTAAAACTAGGAAAGATGGAATTATAAATGAGCGCTTTAGGAGCATTTAGAGGTAGCATAAATGGGTGATAAATTAAGAGTGACTCATTTGAGATGCTTTGAGCATGTCCAACATAGGCCAGCAGTAATGCCGGTGAGGGAAAAAAAATTCTATGTAGGTTGATGGGCCCCTCAAGGAAAAGGGGCACCGCTGAAAAGGATAAGGATGAAAATAGTAAGGATAGATCTAAAGAAGTGCAATCTATTAGAGGATTTGGACCAAGCAGATTGGAAGGGAGAAACATAGTTCATGGACCTCACCTTACCATAGCTAACACAAGGTTTTGATGATGATAATGAGGGTGCATTTGATTGTACCTAAATGGCAAGTGAGTTATCAGCTTTATAGTACTGCAGAACATGGTTTGGGGGGGATTGAAATTGGAAATTTCTTGCTCTTAATGGAAAAATAAAATAAAAATGTCGTTCCTTTTCTTGTCTACAATGCGAACATGCACATGTTCTTCCCTTGTCAGTGATATATTTTTTGTTAAGTAGCTTGGCTTCCGCTTCCTAACTTAAGCTTTTGGGATGTATTGGATACTCAGACTTGGTATGGTATCAGAGCCATGTAAGTCTCGTGTTCAAACTCCGGGGAGGCGTTGTTTCTCTAGGTTGCGTGGGTAGGCACGTATCACGTGGGTTGCGAATTCTAACGGCGTCCCATTCGAGGGTGGGTGTTAAGTAGATTGGTCTTCTGCTTCCTAATCGCTTGAGCTTTTGGGATGCATTGGCCAATCGGACTTGGCAATTTTTACCCAACCCCACCTTGTCTGATAAAAAAGTTATCAAAAGCTTTATGTAATCAAGCAATTTGACATATTAGTAACTATCCCAAGTTTTTTTCCCCGGTTGATTTGCTTCTGATTTTTGTTTTTGCAGATACTATGAGGCCCTTTCCAAAGCAACTGAATTTTGATTCGCTATTCAGCACTTGGTGTAGTTTAAGGGGTTTTACAAGCTCATGCGGCACATCAAAAAAGTTCGACTTGACTGACTTAACGTAAGGAGATCGTAGCCGATAATTTGGACACCGGTTTAAATAGTTCTTTTGATTACTTAATTACTTCTTTTTTTTTCCACACATGTCCCTAACCAGCTGAGCAACAGCTACGTAATAGTAGTTTTAGGTGATAATAATAAAAAATTATCATTATTGACTTCATCAATTTGAAAGTCGCACCTGCTTATTTCAGGTTCTTTCTTGGTTTTCTTTATTGGGTACTCAATTCTGAGACTTCTTTTATAGTGTTGAAATCTATTTGTGCTAAATTCTGCCCTCAGTTTTTGGATACTGTCCTCGTGTATTTTTGCTATAGAGAACTTCTTGGGGCTCTTGGTTCATTGGAATTATATTGTATCAATCATTATCATCATCACCATCAAAGCCTTACCCGTCTATTAAACTATATCTATGCTTCTACAAATAGGAAAGAACTACTGTATTGCATTGTGTGAAAATCTTTCCTGCACTGAAACTGTGTATAATTACAGTTGTCCTCATACATGGTATCCAAATGCTCGGAGAAAGAAAAGGAATGTCTTTTTGCATGTGGGCCCTACAAACAGCGGTAAAACATACCATGCACTAAAACAACTGGAATCGAGTTCTTCAGGTATTTCTTCAGTAGTATCACTTGTTCTTGGTTTAGTACCATGCAGGAAACCCATATGCATGAAAAAATCAACACAGAGAAGGTGGTTTGGGTTCTGTAATGAAAAGCCTTAAACTGGTTAACACTAAATCTTTGCATTTTTTCAGGAGTATATTGTGGCCCTCTAAGACTGCTGGCATGGGAGGTGTCAAAGAGGTTAAACAAAGCAAATATTCCTTGCAACCTGATTACGGGACAGGAGAGAGAGGAGATTGATGGTGCGAAACACACTGCAATAACTGTTGAAATGGCTGATGTAACCTGTGAATACCAATGTGCTATTGTTGATGAAATTCAGGCATGTCAAGGATTCATCAAGAAAACCATAATTTATATGATTGAGCTACATTGAGAGCTGCTGCTATAGTTATTTAATTAATTCTTTTTTGTGAGCCATTATTATAAATGAATGAAATTATTGCTTGTAAGTCATCTATCAGATTGCTTCTTTTCAAAATATAGTCCTTCCTAACTTCTGTTCTCAATCATATGGTTTTGTCTGAGTGATGGATTGACCTGATGCCTTTGCGCCTTTAGCATTTTCACAGTGTACTTTCACTATTTTCATACCATCTTCACTTTCAATTTTGGATTTGATTGGTTTCTTCGCTCTCCATCATTAGGAACATTCATTCCTCATATCGATGCTCTGCTATATCACTATCGTTCATTCTTGAACTTGTTTTGAGTTATCCCATTCCATTTCTTTTACCCTATTTTTATATGCTTATATTTTTACCATCTGGTAGTGCTATCAACATGATTAAAAATGACGTTACTTTCATGGTAGGTTTGTATTTAATTGTTCTGAATATCATATATTTAAAAGGAGGATGGCTGAAAATATTAGTATTGATGGCCATAATGGCCTAGGAACACCAATATGTATCAATAATAAGTATCAGTTATTGGTCATATATTCTCTATTGGAGGTTTTCTTTTCTAATTCCCAAGAAAATATGAACACCACCCAAAAGTCCAAAATATTGAATAATGATAGATTTCTATTTTTTTTATTTAATGGGAGTCCTAAATGTCAATTAGATCTTTTATCATTGCCTGAGTTAAAATTATTGAATCTGTTAGAGGTTTTCTCATTCTATCCACTCTATTGGCTCGCATTATAAATAATAATAATAATAGAAGTTACAGCACATGTAATCAATGTGTTATTTCATACTACTAATGAACCAAGGAATAGAGCTCAATGCCATAAGAATTTAAAGTATGAAACTATTTGACATATGATGCAGCCTAGGAGTAGCTGTGACATAATGAACTTTCGGATAATTGGGTCCATAGGCCCAGCCCATGGGCCAAAATCCCTCTCAGGACATTAGGAGCCCATTCACTTAAAATGTGCAATTACACACATGTTAAAATGCAACCTAAGTGATATTGGTTGGACCCATTCAACTTGTGTGGTAGACATGTGGGACCACCTACATATCTATGAGGAATGAATCTCAATAGATCTAGATTTATTTAAATTTATCTTATTAGCATTTTATTAGATTTGGGTTCTTGTTTTGTTTACGAAGTCCAGAAAAAAAGAAGATGATTTTGGTTGGGCATGTATAGAATGTTTTTTTTTTTTTTCCAATGGTGTGCATTTGTTTGTAACCAGAATTGCGAGTGAATCTGCAGCTTTTCAGTGGTACTGAACATTTTTTTCTTGTTTGTTTGGGGAGGGGAACTAAAAATGATAGTTCTTGCTTTTGCTGCTATTGAATGGTGACCTCTTTTTTTTTTTTTTTAATGCTATTCTATTGCATTTTAGCACTTTTCTTTTCAGCAAAGGGAGCAGGAATTTTTCTTTTCTTGTTAACGATACGTGTCTGTTTATGGCAATTCCTTTTATTTTTTTGGTTTGGTTGTGTGAGTAATAGGGAGGGAATGCATGGTTGATTGACTGAGTCATTGCATAAAAGAGGAGATGCATGGCCCCAGAATTACACACTACTAGTTTCTTTTTTGGACAAATTGTTTATCAAGTTTCCATTTGAAATCAAGTTACATTTTTAATTTCCTTCCATTTTATATTACTTACCGCTATTTTTATGTGAACCCCATGCATCCATACTCTTTTTTTTTTTCTCTCTGAAATGTGTGGGGCATTTGCAGAGGGCTCTCTGTGCACTTTCCTCATCATACTTTAACCCTGTTTGTGAGGTTTAGAAATTTAAGTGTCACCAGAGTAGGTTGATTATTTATATTTACTGAAATTCATGTTTATTTATTTTATGTCATTTTCAGATGGTTGGATGTAGATCAAGAGGTTTTTCCTTCACACGTGCATTATTAGGGATTTGTGCAGATGAGCTTCACCTTTGTGGGGATGCAGCTGCTGTTCCACTTATTCAGGAAATACTCCAAGAAACAGGCGATACCATCCAGGTATTAACTTGTCATGGGTGTGATAGTTTCTTTCTTCATATCTGTCTCAATTTTGTAGTTTGTTGTCTGTTTAAGCAGAATATGGACTTTTTGTGCTAAACTAGATTCTGGGGACACTTAAAAATCCAATTAGAATTGATGGTCCTGTAGGATTACATGGACTGTTATTGAGATGGATCTCTCTTATATGTATACTAAAGCAAACTGATGTTGGTTCTGTTCCTTTCTTTTTTATTATTATTTTGGTAAAAGTTGGTTCTTTGCTTATTGTCTATTAGTGTGCCTTGCATATAATAGGTAGATTCATAATGGTTGTTCTTTGTTGAAATTCAATGCTATGGTGGCATCTGCAATGTTCTGGTTAAGCCAGTTTATGTTACTATTCCCTTCCTTTCCTTCCTAATCAGATTATTTCTTGTTTTTATGCCTTTCCCCCCAGATCCAATACTATGAGAGGCTCTCTCCTCTTATTCCTTCGAAGATTCCACTTGGGTCGTTTTCCAACATACAAACAGGCGATTGCATTGTAACCTTTTCGCGACATGAGATATACAAATTAAAGGTCAGGATAAAACAATCTTGCTATTTGTTACGTTAGCTTAACCATGCATCAATTAAGGAAGCTTAGGTCTTTCTCTGTCCCAAACTTTCCCATGCTGCTTTTTCATAAAATTTGCTGCAAGAATTGCTACGTGCATCCATCTGTATTAAAACTTTACTTATTACCAACCAAAACAAACCGCAAGGCGAAGAGTAATCAATTATTACTCTCCAAGCCAAAGAATATGCTAATCATTTATTACTCTCCAACAGTGAGAGCTAATTTGTAATCAATGAGAGCAAGGTCATTTCTTGATTATAGCATATATCACAACCAATTTCTAGATTTGTATATTGACTTTTCTATCTTCTGCCATATTATTAGAGAAATATTGAGAATCGAGGAAAGCATCTCTGTTCTGTTGTCTATGGTTCACTTCCGCCAGAGACTCGAACGAGACAGGTACTTGTACTCCATTCCATTTAATGTTTGTCCGCATATCAGGTGGTGAAGAGTGAAGGCTTATGGTAGCTGAAATTAATGGAAACTGATTTATCTTCTCCTATTTAAGTTTGATTGTTCATATGTTTCTTCTGGTTTTTTATATATGGCACCAATAAAAAAGAAAAAGAAAAAAGAAAGATTTCTTTGTATATTGTTCCAAGAAATTCCAATGCAAGGAGAAAAAAGGAATATATTTTGTAGGGTTTTGAACTTCTGAAAAATATTTGTCAATATCATATCTTAAATTGATTGAAAGCCTTTCTGATATAACAACAATCGAACAAGAGGGATGACAATAGAAAGAAAAGTATCCTCAGTGGCATCCAGTGACTCTCAACTTCCACTTTTCTTGCCTTAAATTGGATACCTGCTCTCTAAAATTTGAAGTCCTTCTGCTAGTGGCCTTTGCTAGAAAATCAGCTACATTGGTATCAGCTCAGATGCAAGGAGGCTTTATGACATCGGTATGAATCAGTATGTTTGTAGTACACCATATTAGCTGCTTTGTCCACTGTAACAGTTATGCTTGGCCAAATTCTTGACCCACTCTGTTTAAATTTTGTTAGAAGTCTTACTTATCTCACTTGATCTTCTTTGTCCAAGTGAAGTTATTCTTGTCTCCTTCAATATATTTTCATGCAAGCGACTTGGTTGGCTGGCTCAAAACTTCGTAGTTAAACACTTAAACATGACCTACACTGTTACTAACATTTCTTACTTACCAAATGAAATATTCTTTCAGTTGACAATGTTAAAGCTTTGCATCAAACATGAGTCTGAATATCTGTTTCTGTTGTAAAAAGGTGGGAATTAAAGAACCAGCTTCCTAAATTTTACCTTTAGGATTGCAGGCAATGATGTTCAATGATGAAACCAGTGAGTTTGATGTTCTTGTGGCGAGTGATGCTATTGGAATGGGTCTTAATCTGAACATTTCTAGAATCATATTTTCAACGTTGAAGAAGTTTGATGGCATCAGTAAGCGTGAGCTTACTGTATCGGAGATCAAACAAATTGCAGGTTTGTTATTTCTCTGCTATTTGTGTTTTTCTAGTTTATAATTTTTTGTGTTGACAATAAAGTGGCAACTGTTTTCTCATTCATTTTCTGTGTAACACTGTATTGGAAGGTTTTTTTTTATTCATTCTTCATAAAAAAATAAATGGCATTCATAATTAACTTTTAGGACTATCATCTTATCAGAAACAATAGTTGCATTGCCATTCTGTCTCTCTATGCAAATTGGTTAATTCCTTAGGAGCAATCCATCTCAAGCACGTTGGGGGGTGGCGCGGGGGGCTTGGTTTCCTAAATACGTATCAGTTGTACCACCAAACAGTGTCAATCCAGCCCAAGCAAGCCCAGGCCCATTCTGGGCCCAGACTGTATATATTACTTAGTCAAAGCCTTTTAGTTTGTAAAACAGTTTTTTAGGATCTGATTAGTGATACTTGCATGTAATCAGGGATTTCATCCCCTTTATAATGAGAAGAACAGTCGACCAAGAAGGTCACTGCATTCAGCACATCTCTTCAGAATTCTTTCCATCTCTCTAAATGATATGGTATCAGAGCCTTGATATCTAGATCATCCTAGATCATCCACTCCCATCCGGTGTGGCCCACCTGAGATCTTCTTCATCAACTCAGCGGAACCAGACCATGTTGGTCGACTGGAATTGCCTGTATTTATGGTGATTTTTCAGGAATTTATTTCCCATCAGAAGTAGGTTTTCCATCGCAATTTCTGGTTCGTCAGATTTCTCAATCTGATTTCATCTCGGCCGTCTAAAATCAAGGATCTTGGTTATTTTTGGCTGAATCTTCTTCCCTCACTTGTGAAAATATGCTGTGGCTTCATCCCCGACTTCTGATCTGTCCTATGATGATCTGGTGGGGCTTCCGTTTATGGAATCATACTGACAGAATGGTCGTCAGTCAGTTTTAGTGCAGATCTGTGCACTGTTTCGATTGCACCTTCTCTATTTGTGCATCTTCTTCATTATCAGACACATATTCTTCACTGGAAGACATTTTCTGCCACCTGATCGTCTGTGATCATCTCTGATCATCTCCGATCAGCCGTGGCCCACCTGCGATCATCGACATCATATCAGCGGAAGCAGCTCATCTTGGTCGCCTGGGTCTCTTCTTATTTCTGGACATTTTTTCAAGATTTATGGATCATCAGAGGTAGGCCTTCTACTATTTTTTGTGGAAATTCAGTTTTATCAACTTGTTTTCATCTCAGCCGTCCAGAATTTTGGATTCCTGTTGGTTCTGGCTGGGACCACTTCCATTAGGTGCGAAAATATTCCACCCTTCCATCCCCACCCTTTGATCTGGCTATTGATCAGTTGCTGGGGAACACGTGGGAATCTACCCACTGAACGACGGGACGACGTGCACTCTGTTGTGCATTTTTTTTTTGTTCTGGCTATTGCTTATGCTACAGTACTGTGCTGTGTGATATCTGCCTGCTGCCTGGAGAAAATTGCATTTTCTTCTCAATATAGCTACTGTGAGACGTTTTATCTGGTCCGGCTGTTCTCTGTTCTTGTTCATTCCGGTGTGAAGTTTTTGTTGTCTGCTCATCATGGACAAATCTGACATTAAAATGATTAGATTTGATGGAAACAATTATAACTCCTGGGCCTTCCAATTTCAAATTTACTTAGAAGGCAAGGAACTCTGGTCATATATTGATGGATCTGAACTTATACCGGCAGAAGATGAAAAAAAGATTTTAGCTTGGAAAACTAAAGATGCTAAAATCAAAACCTGGTTGTTAGGCTCGGTTGAGCACCATTTTATCCTCAACCTCTGCCCTTGCAAAACTGCCAGGGAAATGTGGGATTATCTTAAGAAGATCTATCAACAAGGCAATGCTGCCCGTCAATTTCAATTGGAACTTGACATTTCTCAATTCACTCAAGGTACCCAGTCTATTCAGGAGTATTACAATGGTTTTCGACGACTTTGGTCAGAATATGATGAGATTAAGTTTGCCAAGGTGTCTGATGCACTCCTACCTGAACTCCTTCCCTTACAACAAAGTAGCCATCGGGATCAGTTTCTGATGAAACTTCGTCGGGAGTTTGAGACAGTTCGCTCTAACTTAATGAGCAGGGCTTCTCTTCCCAGCTTGGATGACTGTCTTCAGGAGCTTCTGCGGGAAGAACAACGTCTGGTCACGAAAACTAGTTTGGAACAACAGGGTTCTACTGAGGCTCCGCTTGCCTATGTTGCTACCACCAGACCATCTCCCCGGGATATCAGTAAAGTTCAGTGCCATAACTGCAGGAAATATGGTCACTATGCAAATCAATGTAAGGCAAAAATTTGCCGATATTGTAAGGCAACTGGTCATGTTATTGAAGAATGCCGGAAGAAGAATCGCAATTCTACTTCCCGCAATTATGTGCAGTCAGGCCCTGGTACTTCCACCGTGTCGTCAGCTCCCACTGCTTATACAATAACCACTCCACCATATGCATCATCGGACTTCAGTGGTTCTCTGCAGTATGATTCATCCTCACAGCCTGGTTCCTCATCACAATCTGCGTCTCCAGCTCCTCTCACCCCTGAGATGGTTAACCAAATGATCATCAATGCATTGGCATCCATGAACATCACAGGTACTGATTCCTCTCTTTCCAATACATGGTACTTAGATTCTGGTGCAAGTAACCATATGACCTCTTCAACCATAACATTACAGAATGTCGTTCCTTACACTGGTCATCTCACTGTTCAAGCTGCCAACGGAGATCATCTCCCTATCACCTCTGTTGGTGATACCCCTTGCCCTTTACCCTTAACCAATGTTTTAGTTTCTCCTCATCTTGCTACCAATTTGGTTTCTGTGGGTCAACTTGTTGAAAATAATTGCAATGTCTCCTTTTCTTCTTCTGGCTGTGTTGTGCAGGACCAGGAGTCGGGGGAAGTGATCGCGAGGGGGCCTAAGCGTGGCAGACTTTTTCCCTTACCAATGTCTTCCGTTATTGAGAATAAAACTTTGCATCAATTCTTTTGTTTTTTTATTCAGAATAATTCTCGATTGTGGCATAATAGACTTGGTCATCCGAATGCTTCTACAATGTCTACTTTATTTCAATCTGGATTAATAAATAAACCTGTTGACTCTGCTTCTTTTGAATGTGATAGTTGTAAATTAGGAAAGAGTAAAACTTTACCTTTTCCACACTCCACCACAGGGAGCACTGCATGTTTTGACTTGATTCACAGTGATGTTTGGGGCATTGCTCCGACCCTTTCCCATAGTCATTTCAAGTACTTTGTAACATTCATTGATGACTACAGCAGATTTACTTGGATTTATTTATTACATTCGAAGTCTGATGTTCTTAATGCATTTAAATTTTTTGTTAACTATGTTGAAAACCAATTCTCTAAATGCATTAAAACTTTGCGATCAGACTCAGGGGGGGAGTATGTTTCCAAGGATTTTCAATCCTTTTTAAACAATAAAGGAATTATTTCTCAACGTACATGTCCGTATACTCCACAACAAAATGGAGTCGCAGAACGGAAAAACAGGCATCTTCTTGATGTAACTCGAACTCTTCTGATTGAATCATCCGTTCCCCCTCGTTTTTGGACTGAAGCTCTCACCACGGCTGTCTATCTCATTAACCGCCTTCCATCACATACCATTGCTCATTTAACGCCTCATTTTAAATTGTTTGGTCATCATCCTGTGTTTGATCACCTACATACATTTGGTTGTGTTTGCTTTGTTCATCTACCTCCCACAGAGAGAACGAAACTCACAGCACAATCTCGCAGGTGTGCTTTTTTGGGTTATGCTACTAATCAAAAAGGTTTTGTTTGTTATGATCCCATTGGTCGTCGTATCAGGGTTTCTCGAAATGTTGTTTTCTTTGAAAATCAATATTTCTTCCAAACTCACATAGATTGTCCTCACCCCTCTTCACCAGCTCTCTTACCAGGTTTTTCGGATCAAACCTCTGTTACTAGGTTTAATCCTGCTTTTGTATACCACCGACGGGATAAACCTCCCATTGCAGATGGCCCTCCCCCTGATCCTCCACCGACAACTGGTTCCACGCCTACTCCTGCTTTACGTCGCTCCTCCAGAAATTCTAGACCGCCTGAGCGGTATGGCTTTACCCATACTTCTTTGATGACTACTCTCTCTTCTATCCCTATCCCAAGTTCTTATTTGCAGGCTGTCCAACAAGATTGCTGGAACCAGGCCATGAAGGAGGAATTAGATGCATTGGCTCTGAATCACACATGGGATATTGTGGAGTGTCCTACGGCAGTTAAGCCTATTGGTTGCAAATGGATCTACTCGATCAAACTTAAATCTGATGGGTCCTTGGATAGACACAAAGCTAGACTTGTGACACTTGGAAACAGACAGGAGTATGGCATTGACTATGAGGATACATTTGCACCTGTGGCAAAGATGACCTCTGTTCGGTTACTTCTTGCCATTGCTGCATCTCAGTCTTGGCCATTATACCAAATGGATGTCAAAAATGCATTTCTCCATGGGGATTTGCACGAAGAAGTCTATATGCGTATACCACAAGGCGTCCCCTCTCCCTCCAAGAGGTCTGTCTGTCGGTTGCGGAAATCACTTTATGGTCTCAAGCAAGCTCCTCGGGCATGGTTCGAAACATTCAGGGGTCGATTATGCGAAAGTGGGTTTACTCAGAGCCCTTATGATCCATCTCTCTTTCTATGCCACACATCTACAGGGGTTACTGTACTTTTGGTGTATGTTGACGATATTATTATCACTGGCACGGATGATGGTATGATCAAATCTCTCCAAGCTTCCCTCCGGACTTACTTTCATATGAAAGATTTGGGTCCTTTGCATTATTTCTTGGGCTTAGAGGTGCATCAATCTCCCAAAGGTCTTTTTGTTAATCAACACAAATATACTTCAGACCTTATCGAGTTGGCTGGCCTCCATGATTCTTCGCCTGTTGATACACCCGCCGAGGTAAATCTCAAGCTGAGTAAAACTGATGGAGACCTTCTTCCTGATCCTCATACATATCGGCGCCTGGTGGGCAGTCTTGTCTATCTCACCATCACTAGACCTGACATTTCCTATGCTGTTAATCTGGTGAGCCAGTTCAAGACCGCTCCTCGACACCTTCATTTGACAGCTGTGAAGCGCATTATCCGTTATCTGCTAAGCACTGTCTCTCGTGGCTTATATTATCCAAAGGATAATCCTCTTCATCTAACTGCTTATGCGGATGCTGACTGGGCAGGCTGTCAAGACACACGTCGTTCTACTACTGGTTGGTGCATGTACCTTGGCAATTCACTCATTTCTTGGAAATGCAAGAAACAAGCACGTGTATCCAGATCTTCCACAGAAGCTGAATATAGGGCGATGTCTTCTGCTTGTTCTGAAGTCTTATGGCTACGGGGCCTTCTTTCAGAACTTGGATTCACTCAAACCTCTCCTACTCCATTGCATGCCGACAATACTGGGGCTATCCGGATCACTGAAAATCCAGTATTCCATGAACGCACCAAGCATATTGAAGTTGACTGCCACTTTATTCGGGATGAATTTAAGCGGGATGTCATTACTCTACCTCATGTCCCTACAGAGTTTCAGTTTGCAGATATCTTCACAAAGGGACTTCCTCGGCCTCGACATCAATTTCTTGTTTCCAAATTGTTGCTTTATGACTCCCCAGCATCAATTTGAGGGGGGGTGTCAATCCAGCCCAAGCAAGCCCAGGCCCATTCTGGGCCCAGACTGTATATATTACTTAGTCAAAGCCTTTTAGTTTGTAAAACAGTTTTTTAGGATCTGATTAGTGATACTTGCATGTAATCAGGGATTTCATCCCCTTTATAATGAGAAGAACAGTCGACCAAGAAGGTCACTGCATTCAGCACATCTCTTCAGAATTCTTTCCATCTCTCTAAATGATAAACAGCACCTCTGTAACACCTTTATGAAAACCTCAATTTCTTATTTGAGAATAGATGTTTGGATTTGATAAAAACAGTCCACGGAAAATTTCGATTTCCCTCATGCCTTTCTTGTCTATTTCACCAATCACAAGAAATTAGAAAATCAGCATTAGAACGGCTGCTATCATGGACAAATCATGGTTTTAAAAATTGACCGAATTCGAGTAGACTCAAACTCAGCACTGGCAAGAGTCGAGTCAACCTCGAGTCTCTCTCTGACTGACTCCTTTAGAAGGTTCTGCATACATATCATTTCTCCTTATTTTTCTATAGGAAAAGGCTTTGGGAAGCTTTTCAGGAATCAATATCTTTTAAAAGATTATGACACTTATGGAAGCTCTAAGCATTTGAAGATTGGATGCATTGTTCATTTGATTGAGTGAAAAAGAAATGGCAACACCTATTTATACTTAAATAAGTTCATACTTCATACTAACTAAAACATGATGCCTATGAAATTATACATGTACAGGACATTATTTACAAGATAATTATGAAGACATTATAAGAGATTGGCAATTATTTTTTCAGCTTTCAATCTGATTATTGGCTTGATTGACCACTTAGTTAAGCCTTTACTCACTGCAGTATGTATTATTTCAGTTATTCATACATATCAAAAGTAAAGCTACACCAATTGAAAGGGGGTGACTAGAGATGTCAAATGGGCCGGGCCGGGCCGAGTCAACGGGCCGTGCTGGGCCGAGGAGGCTGGGCCCGTTGGCCCGTCTGGCACGTGGGCTGCCCTCTGTGGCCTGCCAGGATGGGCCCGCCAGGCACGACCCGCCTGGCCCGCCCAAAAGTGACTTTTTAAAAAAAAATTGTCCGTTTTACCCCCCCCCCCCCCCCCCCAAACAGCAATAAAACGATCATATAAGGGGTATTTTGTGTCCTTTTCAATTTTATAAAGTCTATAATACTCTAACCCTCCTATTCTTTTTCTAAATTTATTAGTGTTATTTATACTACTCTAAGTCTCTAACTCTCGAATATTTCTACGTAAGAAGTGTATATCGTGACAACTTGCCAATAGGCTCAACTTTGCTAAAAATTGGATTAAGTCTTAATAACATATAAATAAAAAATTACCAAGAATTTAAAACTACTAAACCAAAAGGTTAAAATAACATGATGGGGTTGGTTTTCTTTTAATTATTGGAACTTCCATGATTCCATCCATCCTAACCCCACTAATACAAGTGCACCTAGGTGGGCCCCATGAGATGTAGTAGGAAATCCCCAATCTATCAATCAATCAGAGTAACTGAATGAGTCTCTTTTCTGATGATGGTGGAACTGGGGGTATGGACCATATGGCATGCTAACTGACTTGAGGTATGTGATGTTGGTATTCTGATTAATCAACATCTTTGTTTCACTTTCAATGACTACTGCTTCAGAGTTGAGAGTTTCAAATTCTAATCATGGGGGTGATGGTATTAGTGTTATTTCTAAAAAAATGAAAAAAAAAAAAAAAACAGGCCCACTGGCCCGCTCCAGCCCGCCCCATGGTGGGCCGTGCCGTGCCAGGGTATTTCCCTGGCTGGCCGTGCCGGCCCGGCCCGGCCCGTTTGACATCTCTAGGGGTGAGTCGGGTGACACATCATTACCAGACAATATTTTATGGCAACACCTGCAGCATTCTGCACACTTCTTGTGGAAGTGAGACAGAACAGCATATCTTCACATAGCAATTCATGATTTCTATGTTGCTTCCTATATTGTTATGTTCATTCTTTGTGGCCCTCTTTAGCAGCAACTGTGAAAAGTACATGCTCAGTTTTTTTCCATGCATATATAGTATTATTTTATCGAAATGCTCTCTTTACTTGCCATATATGGTGAGTTGTTATGACAGCTAATTGGGTCATCTGCTTGTAGGGAGGGCTGGTAGGTATGGCTCTAAGTTTCCTGTTGGTGAAGTAACCTGTATTGATGCTGAGGACCTACCCTTGCTTCACTCATCATTAGGATCTCCTTCCCCTGTTCTGGAGGTGAGGTGATTGCTGAAAAAGGAACTGTAGTTTGTTTCAAATCAATTCACCAGCTAGTAGGAATTCAAAAGATCCAATATCTGAATTTCTGACTCAAAGATTTTCCCTCGCGTTCCATATCAGCAAACATTCATTAAAATGGACTGACTTTGACCCTCAATTTGCCAAAAATCTGGAATATCCCAGATCTGTGGTGTGGTTGCTAGTAAGGCGAATTACTTTCATGAAGGAATATATCAAGCCATTGACTTTGGTGAATTTTTCAACTAATTGAGGAAGTAATGGGAAGTAGTCCGATTCACCACTAGGACACACTAAGAATCGCTAGCTACAAATAGAACTCAGATCAACTGTGCTGTTAACCCAGCGACAAGAGGAAGATAAGTTCATATTCCAAATGAGCTTTTGCTATACCATCTCTAAATAAATAAGTACTTCTTGTTATCAATGCACGCTATTATTTATTAATTAATTAATTATCTTTTTGCTAAGAGACCTTGAATTTATTTCTGCAGTGTGCAGGATTGTTCCCTACATTTGATCTCTTATTGTTATACTCACGCTCACATCCTATGGTCAGCTTCCACCAAATTCTGGTAAGTAAGATTTCTTTGTTTTATCATTTCGGGGGAAAAAAAAAAACTAGTTCCACTTTTGCTTGGATCATTATTAGAAAAACAGAAAAAAGAAAAGGAAAATAATTAAAGGGAATGTGAATATAATTCATTTTCACTCGGTTTGTTGGATTTATCGAAGTTGCTAGGAGTATCAATCAATTCAATTCAGTACATGGAATTGATCTTTTTTATTTAATTATAAGAAAAACAACTCATTCTCAAATTGATCCATCCACTATGATTGGGGAGGGGGAAGTGTAGCTTGATACATAATATATAAATTTGAATTATATATATTTATAATAGAATTACTAAAAAATTAACTGTTGACCTGCCTCATCAACCTGCCAAGCTGGTCTGGTCAACCCACTAATTAAAAAAAAAAAAACCTATCATTGTTAGCACCTTATAGTGAGTCATCTGTAATCTGCAGATGATGCACTAATTGGTCATGTGGAAGTTGATCAAATTAAGTTCGTGTAAGTTATTATCAGATCTATTGAAGCATTTTTTGAAATGTACATAAATTTCTCAAAGTTGTTGAAAGAGTGGAGGATCGCGTCGAGAGGTGATGGCGACTATGCCGGGATATAGGGTAAACTCCTGGCGACTTATCCAGGGACTTTCAACTTATTTTGGAAAATACATCTAAGAGTTTTGGGCCCAATGCTGGAAAGAATGGAATGGTGATGGTCCCATTTGGAAGTCTCTCTCTCTTCTGGTTCGGTGGGCGGTGGTGGGCATAGAATCACCTTGGTAAAAATGACGCTTGCAAACATTGATATGGATGGCGGGTCAGGAGGTTGGTGGGGGGTGGGGGTGGGGGTGGTAAGTCATGTTTTCACCCAAATATTGGGCTCACACCAGACTCCCTATCACATGCGAGGAAAAGCTTCCCATTGCAGGAGATGCTTTATAAAGGAAAAGACAAACCCTAGATCTAATCTCAATCGTTAAAACAACCTACGGCTAAGATTATAAGATTAAAAAATAAAACATCAACCACTTAAAAGACATAAACATAAAAACAGCTCTAAATAAAATAGAAATAACATAAATTGGATGGGCTAAGCCCACAGGATTGGTCGAGATAGATGGGCTTGGCTCATTGGCTGGTCAACCCATGGGACCATCTGCATCAAAGCTTCCACTCTAGATCTCTCTCTATAGGTGTCTAATTGTTGTCATGACTCCCCAATCGCACCTCCAATTCAATTTTTTTGCGGCAAGGGTTGGAAGAAATAAGGTGGCCTAGGTGTAAGGTCTCTTCACTTCATGAATCAAGAAGGGCACGAGAAATGGCTATGGAGATTACGAGATGGCTGGGAATGCCTATGGAAGAATGTGTTGTTCACCTAGTATGCTGTTACAAAGAAGAATGGGAGGTCTTGGGAGCATCAGATCAGCACGTGGGATCTAGAGGAATATCAACAAAGTGAGTAGTCCTTTCATGAATCATATGTGCTTTCAAGTAGGTGATCTAGGATTCAGTTTTGGATGGACACATTGGTTGGAGATACTTCTCTCTAGGACAAATTTGCCCCATTGTTTTGATGTGCTAGTAGTGTCTTTGTGAAAGATAGTATCGAGAGGAATAATGAGACAATTATCTGGGGTTCCAAATTTTGAAGAAATCTACTGAGGTAGAATGGAGCAACTCACCAATTGCTGTATCTGCTGTAGGATATTTGCATACCAGCATAAAAGCCTGTACCATAGTTGGAAGGTGCCTGTTGTTGCAATCACGAGGTTGTCACAAGTCATGTTGCCTATTAAAACAAGCGAAAAGATACTTACATTCCCAGGTGTGATGTTGGCTGAAGAGTCTGGATGGTAGTACCCAATTGGCAGTTCTTACTCAAATTATTTTATCACATTCTAGCAGGGAGAGATCAAAATAGAACACTGTATTCTCTGTTCGGCATATGAGGGTGCCCCCAAGGGTAGTGGTGTTTGTGTGCCATATCAGGGTGCCTCCAAGGATAAGGTGCCCCCAAGGCCCAAGGGCAGTGGTATACCTATTCCTTTCAGAATAGGGCAGTATGAGATAATTTCATTTGTAGTTTTAAGCTGCCATATCATACAAAATCTCACCCCCCCCCCCCCCCCAACTCAATGTCCCACAATACTATTCTTTTAGCAAATGTCATTGTCAGCACTTTCCTTTCATTTGCTAATGTTAATTTGTTTATGGATTCAGTACAGACAATATCTTTATGTGACACGATTTTCATGTCACACATTTGTCTATGGTCAAAAAAAATTTGTATCTGAATTCTGATGTCTTGTCTTTTTGTCATCTGATTTTGGCTATGCAGGAACAGTTCCTAGAGAAGGCAAAATTATCTCCTAACTATTTTATTTCCAACTGTGAAGAAATGTTGGTAGGCAGGTTTTCCCCTTGTATAATCCTTGTATTCTCTTTGTAAGCAAGAGCGCTGTTCTGCATTTTGTTTTTGTGTTTTGCGTACCTGTTGCCACAAAATGTGAAAACAATGACAATTAAAAAGAAGAAATATTATCAAATACCCCATGTTACTCCTACAAAAAAAGGACTATCTTATAATGTTTTGCTTGGCATGTTGAGTTCCACAATTATTCTTTCTTATTCATGCACAAACATCTGTTATTGATTGCAGCAAGTCGCTACTGTTGTTGATGAGCTGCCTCTTGGATTGCAAGATAAATACCTATTTTGTATCAGGTAAATATTTGCTGTCTTTGGAAATTAAAATTTGAAAGTGTTATAACTATATCAAATCCCAAATCCATGTTCTCTGTAGAATTTTATAGGCATGCACATGGTTGATCAAACCTGGACACTTCTTGTCACTATGTTAGACATTGCAAGTTTCTACTATGGAAAGCCAGGTGTGATGAGATAATATCTGTATAATTATATGATTATATTAGTAATAGTTCATTATAGCATATCATAAGCATTCATTGTAGTGCAAAAGAGTGATTAGTAGTGAACTAGAGCTCACGAAAGTGGCCTCAAATAGATGGAACATTTCTTATATGCTGCTGATGATGAAGCATTTATCTACTGAATTACAGACTAACTACAAGAACATTGCACCAGTGAACTCATAATAGGAAAGGTAAAGGTAGAACCTAGCACTGGTGTGAACCTGTATCTTAAAATAATAATAAAATCAATGAAAAAGAACGAGAGAGAGAGAGAGAGAGAGAGAGTTTATTTAGAAAAAAAGAGGTGTACACAAGTCATTGCAGTCTGCTGTGGAAATAGATTGCTATATAATACAAAATGTACTTAGTTGAGCAATGGTAACCTCAAATAGCAATCCCCTTTATTCCATTCTTTTGGAATGCTTGCGAAGGTAACACTGTTTATCGTGTCTGGCATGGCAGTTTCTAGAGTAGACTGGTGTATAAGAGGAGGAGACTGCTGAAAGAACTATTTTTCATCAATACACATCCAGATAATGGAGAAATATTGATGTTGTTTTACAAATACCAGATGTTCTTCTATCTATAGTCTAGCTTTAATTTCTTAAGTAGTTTTGCAAGTTTCTATCATGACAGTGTGATTTAACTCATTTGCAACTGTTTGTGCAATCCTTGGTTAAGTCACTTGATCAAATCAGCTCCTGTTTAGGACAGATAACCATGCCCAGATTTTCTGATTTGCAGCCCAGTAGACATGAATGATGATATTTCAGCTCAAGGTCTTATACAGGTGATGATCAATCTGGCTTTATCATCTTTGATGGATTATTGTTTGAATGAGAAACAAATATGACTCCTGTTTTCATGAACCAGTTTGCAGAGAACTATGCAAAAAAAGGCATTGTTCGACTTAAAGAAATTTTTACACCCGGAACACTCGAGGTACCAAAGTCGCAACGTGCACTTAAGGAGCTTGAATCTGTTCACAAGGTAATTATCAGTTGGTTTTTGTTTCCACTGAAATAGACCAAGATTCATCCTCCTTTGATGTATAAAAATGGACTGGACCTAACCTTCACCTTAACTGGGGTTGTCACCACTAAGGTTCCCCAAGCTACTTATAACTTTTTTTCACTGTGAAATTATTTCTAACCATAAAGAGAAATTTGCGGAAGCCTTTCTGGGTTCCACAACATGAAAGGTTGGTGTTTAGAGATTCAGAACTTAGCTTCTACACCACTCTATGGGTTGAGTGGCCTGACCAAAGGGCCTTACATGATGAATGTCAGATATAATTCGGCAACTTACCCAAGTTGAGGGAAAAGTTTAACTTTCTCATTGGTGATGAATGACTCTGAAGAATAACTGGGAGAGTTATTACTACTTAAATAAGTTTTGAAATAATCAGATGCCTGTCATTCAGTGATATTGGTTCAGGGTACATAACATGTGACTGAATTATTTTTTTTCTGATCTTTAAATAAAGGTCCTGGAGCTTTATGTTTGGTTGAGTTTTCGATTGGAGGACTGCTTTCCTGATCGCGAGCTGGCTTCTTCGCAGAAAGCCATATGCAGCTTGTAAGTGGTAAAAGTAAGCTTGGGTGGTTATTTTGCCGCTTTTTGAAACTGATTTTTCCCTAATTCAATTGTTAGATTGATTGAAGAGTTCTTGGAGAGGCTAGGATGGCAAAAGCCAATGGCCAGGTCTAGGAGTCTGTCTGCACGTTCGACTCAGACATCTCTACTTTCCCCAGCAATCACACAGTATTTATAATAGTTTCTTACATCAGCCGTTTTTTTTCTTGTTTCTATTTTTACCCCCTAGTTGGTAGCTCCTTTACCAGCTTTTTAGCTTTGGAGAGTGAGTTCTTGTTATTTTCATTTGTGACGACGGAGAGTGGTCAATCTGGTGGCACACTTCATTTATTCATTTGTTTTTTATTAGGTCTTGTTGCAATGCTTGTTATCCATATTTATAGCAGTAAAATTTGCATGGTTGACAGAAGGACAGATCACCATGTTTTTTGGAAGGAAAGCGAGCAACCAACTGGCAATTGCCCATTCATTAAACATAAAATCTTAATTTTGATTCAGTTGCAACGCCCTCGTAATTTTTTTATTTTTATTTTTTGTTCTTAAAAAATGTGGGTATGGTTAATGAACGGAGAGGTTACATAAATCTTGATGTGCGCTGATCTAGTATCCATGTTGATATTGCTATTGACGAGTCTGATACAAGGCCCTAGCATGAATAGGCAGAATACACCTTGACTGGATTACCTTCTAGGCATTTCATGGCATGACCTTATCCTGGCCCCAGGATCAGATGATGAGTCATCCGTACTGTTGTCATTGCCAACATTGATAGGGATCACATTGTATTGTAGTGAGAAAGTGGACGAAATGGGGCCCTGTTATACATGTGCAGAGAGAATGCCCGAGTAACCGGTAATTGATCATGCTATAGGTATAATTGATGATTTGGTCCAATCCAGCTGCCATGGACCATACCAAATTTTACTAGTATGGCTGAGCACTTGAGTATACATAATAATAAGGATAGTGGTGGTGGTGGTGGTGACAACGGCAATGACATTATATATTTGTGTATGTGAATTACGCATTCTGACCGTATGTAAAAGGTGAATTTAATGAAAAATATAATGAGTGATCCTGGCCCATGAGGTGCAGGTCCAGGCCAGGATCTAGTCGAAGTAATATAAGGTAATTTACCTATCAACAATCAAGTCTGGTCCGGATACTTTTGACCTGACCCAAAGAGTTCAGCTTGGGGAGAGACCACAGAGATGCACTATGCAGTATGCACTCACCTGTAAGGATGCTTGTTACAGCATCAACCCAACACCTCTTTAAGTCACCTCTAACCTCGCGGAGAGGTAATGTTGGCATTTGTGATGGAGCCCACTCGGGTTTACATGCGGGTGGACCCCACTCGCAAAGATACACCTCTCGCAAGAAGTCTCACGGTGATATAGTTGTATTCAACTCTCTATCTCTTTTTCATATCTACATTCAAATTCAAGTTGAAAAAGATTGATATTGAGATCTTATCACCCATTAGCCAAAGGGCTATATATAGACATGAGACATATCAGTTGGCACGACTTTGAGCAATTCATCTTCTTTCTACTAAATCTACAATTCTTCATCATCATCTTCTAAATCCAAAGTGTCCATCCTTGCCTTTGGATCTTGAAGAGTGAATCATATGTGACTGATGTCTCGTAGACAGTCACAGATCTTCACACCAGCGCCTGATTCAAGCCGACACTATCCTTATCGCATTTGTAGTAGCCAGTTCTCATAGTTTCGTGCTTCCGCTGCATCTACAACCTTCATGTGTTCGCCACCTCCCATAGTTATACTCAATGCATATGAATAGAAAGGTTTGCATATACCACTAGAAATTAATTCTCAACTGCCTAAAATCTAGTGTCCCTTGGGCTTTTAGAGTCAAAGGCTCCTGAGCTGGACTAGGCAAGAGATACCCTGGGTTATTATTAAAAAAAAAAAAAAAACCAAAACCATTGGTTATGCTGGTTGTAACAGCATAGGAACTAATCACACCAAATCTAATATAAATTTCAGGCTTGGTGCCTCAGTCAACAGCTATTATTATCATACAAGACGAGCTATAATATGTTTGATTCTTTTTCTCCGGATGAATCTCAATTCTTTTGCCAGAATATATCACCCCATTAGGCTGAACAGTATGTTGATCCGAGTTAAAGACCAAATGAAATGACTGCAGCATCATGGAGAAATTGAAACCATGAAGTCTGACCCTGACCGATACTAAATTTCTATTCTGGGACTATGCAGAACTACCAAAGTGATTTTACTTCCACAGGTTGGGTGCTGCTGTCAAGGAATAGATCATGCAGAAGATACCCACTGCTAGCCATCTGATCAATAGACAATTAATTAAACAACACTGTTTAGTCTGGCAAGTTCTCAGCGGTAGCCGAAGAATATCCAACTAAATAAGCCTAGCCCATTCTTCCACGACTTGGGCAGACGTGTGCGCTTGATCTTGGCCATTTAATCAAGGAATAGGTCACACGGAAAATACCTATTGTTAAATATAATTCCATACATTTGAGCAATAGACAACAAAAGCCACAACTTTTACAGTAGGTCGAATTCTCGGTGGCAGTCTGTGTATCCTTATCCTGGAGGGACATTGGCGTATCTTCTATTTCCATGATGTGCAAATATTGGGTGAGCTCCAACATGGTCAACCAATCATTGTGCGCTTTCGACCTCGCTGTCTCACTGCAGAAAGTATAAAATGGATGAATGCAGAGCCATAAGCGAGCAGCTGCACAAAGAAAATGAGTGTGAGGCTATGCACCTTGAGCCAGCTTGTTCAATGTGGCAGACCATTGTTTAGATGACCTTCTGTATGCTGTGAGTATCCGATCCATCTGCTCAAGGACACAGAAAGAGTAGTAGGAAAATTCAGAATAATAATAATTGAGAACAAATAAGGACCCACTTTATTTCACCCTTCTTATGTCTTACCACATTTCCACAAGAAGAATGCATTGAGAGCAATGCTCTTTCAAGCACATACAAATCAACAGCTTTATCTTCAGGAATTGTTGATGTGAAGCTCAAGCCAAAGTCAATAAGAACCTACGATTATAATTTGATATGACATGTCAAGAAGTATACCAGACCATGTTGACCTGAAAATACATGCATTATAAGCATCTAAATTCCAAACATTTTTGGTTGTGAATGGGAATAAATGAGCTTAGGTGCATAAAACAAGAGATGGACATGGACAGGGGCAGACCTAGGTGTTACGACGCGGTCGCACCCGCGAGATTCAACAAATTCCTTAAAAATTTCTATTTTATTATTTAACTTCTTAACTTGACCATTGCCCGCCCGTACCACCCAAACGAAAATCCTGCGTCCACCATTGGACATGGACCTAGTCGTCTTCAAAGAATTATGATGCAACACCATTTTCTTTAAAATCCTACAATTCATATTAAATTCTAAAGAAAAAGATTCGATCTATACAATAATAACATTTATAGGTGAATCTCACAATTTGATACATACTTTATTGAATCTTAGGATTCAAGCGATTCATCTATACAGGGAATAGCCATGAACAATTGGCTAATATTAGTCGTTTTTTACTTCTTTATTGTTTTTAAGTGTTTTTATTTTTAAAAGGTCAGCTACTAAACGTTTTAAGAATTTCTAGGATTTGGGGGAGTTTTAGAAATAAATAAAGAAAAAGCATTTGATTGAAGTGTTCAACGGCACATGTGTTTTGTCTAGTACTCTTTTTTTTTTTTTTTCAGTTTTTTCTTCATGAACATTTCTTTGACTTCATGTAACATTGATGATTTGGATTTTGTTTTTTATTTTTTTATTTAAAGATTAAGAAAATTTGTAAATCATTTATTTTTCATTGCAATGTTATTGATATCCTAAACCTATTTAACTATTTATACACATACCATTTATAATATGCTAGTATATGTCAAAGATGTTCTTCATATAGTTTTATCATTTAATTGTCACTATATTTATGCTGCTATGGATTAGCTAATGGGTTAACTACTGCTTATTTTTTTATTTTTTTAAAAATGAAAAAATCTTGTAATTTCGCGATACAATTAGATTCAATTCCACCCCTTTAACTGTTTATGATATAATTTCAATTTTGGAAACAATGTGGAGGAGATCTTGCTAAGTGCTTGTGTCATCATCACTTAAAGAATCTAATAAAAGGGCAGCCCAGTGCCTGTTTCCTTGTTTTGAACCCATGACGCCCAGGTCACAATGGAGCAACCTTACCATTGCACAAAGCCCGCCCTCACTTAAAGAATCTAATATATAAATATATATTTATAGTGTGAGAATAGAAATCAATGCAGTTTATGAAACATAAACATAAGACAATATAACATATATATTTTTTAATGGTAAAAAGTACATATAAGTACAGTATTAGAGAATTAGTTTCTGATTCTTGAGAAATTTATATATTTGTTCACGTTTACATGGGCATGTTAAGCATTCATTTTATAATAATGTGCCTGACTAATTTTTCTTTTGTATTTGCATGCTGTGAAAAGGAGTTAACAGAATAGGTGATGATCCCACTCACCAGCCGATTGGTTCCACTCTGGATTAACATATTTGATGTTGTCAAATCACCATGAATCAGGCCCCCATCATGCAGCTTTCCGATTGCCTCTCCTATCTGCGTTGCGAGATCATCCAGCCGTTCCTCAATAATACCATCCTCCCCAAAGGCTAGAAGAACTTCTTTCACAGCTGGCCCCTCCACATATTCCAATGTTAAGGTGTAAAGCAATGGGTCCATTGCGTACAGAGCAGGAGTATAAACACCGAGACGCCTCGCTTTAGTCATGCACCTAGCTTCCTGCATCACCACGTAAAACTCATCTGTAAGTCCAGGCAAAATATGAAGTGTAACTGTTATGACCTTGCTTAGACCCTTTCTAAGATACTTAGGATCATCCAAATTAGATGGAAACTTGCATAATGCACACAGGATCACAATCAGCCATGCAAAAAGGTAGTCCTATATGGGCTCCACAACATGATTTGCAATCATATTGTAATGCAAGCATGTAAATTTGATCATTCATCATGATATAAAATTAACAAGTCAAGCCAAACAGATTCGAATATAAGAGGATGAGTTGATGTAATGGGCAGAGTCTGTAATGCCCTTTTTTATTTGTAAGTAACAGCCCATTTTACATGGTACACACTGATTAGGCATAAATTAAATAAAATACGCATTAAGAGTAAAAAAATCAAAACTGAAGAGAACTGACCGCATTCAAGCGTTTCAAAGTTAGTTTTGAGTCCAACACTGGATGCCTGTACTTCTTGGAAAATCTTTCCTTCACTATTGATCGTCTTCCCAGAAAGGTTGACTCAAAAATCCTCTAGAAAAGATAAAACCAGAATCAGAATTGAAAATCACATTACTGTAGAGTTCAAAGTTAAAAGAAACAATTGAAAACTCACAGCTTCAGCTCCTTGCTTCAACAAAACACCAAAACCCTCTTTTTCATCCTGCTTGACCTCCATAATGAAGAGCTTGCAGATTTCTCAGCTAAAAATTCAAGCAAGTATATGTTTAGCTGCAATTACCTTGAAAGAGTTGAATGCAAGAAAAGGAATCAAACATGACAGATAATTGCAAAACACATCAAAAGTAATACACTCATGCAACTACAACATCTTCATGCAAAGCAGGGCCTCCTGCAATATGCTTTTGTAGGCAGATGACAAGAAGAATCCAGAAACCAGAACACACTACAACTTCAGAAACAGCAGCTATCTTTTTTCCTTTCTTTTTTTTTAAATGAGATTGTAACAAAATATTTTAATCCATTGTTAGAAATTAGTGCTATTTGCGATTGTGCTTCATCAACTAACAATGCTCAATTGTGTGATTCTCTTCAATAGAATAGTTCCATTGATAATTCCAACCTGACTCTCGACTGCATATCATGCAGAGGGTCCCATCTGAGTTGCATGTTGAAAACCCATTTTAGTACAATAAGGGACAGAATTATCCACTTCCACCTCGATCCTATTCAGGTCTGCTTTAGCACGCAAAATCGGCTTGCATTTCTCTCAAGATGGGACAAACTTCACCATCATAGCTCATCTCTACCGACAGCAATCAGGGGAAATGCATCTGCCCAAGGTCTGAGGTTGAATGAATCTCCCACTACCAATTGATCATCATCCTCCTCATCAAAGCATTGTCCCAACTATGTTGGGACCGGGCGAGGCTACATAATTATGATTCTCCATTTCAATCTATCATGAGCCAAATCCTTGGATTGGTTCCACTTCTTCAAATCTATTTTTACTACTATCCACATCCTCTTCGGCTTACCCTTTTTGATGGGCCATCAACCTATAAAGAAAGACTTTTCCTCATTGGCATCAGTGTTGGCCTATGTTGGACATGTCCAAACCATCTCAAATGAGTTTATCTTATTTTATCACCTATAGATGGTACCCCTTAATGCTCCCTAAAACGCTCATCTCTAATGCTATCTTTACTAGTTTTAACACACATCCACCTCGACATTCTCATCTCCAGTACACTCATTTTGTGCATGTGTTGCTTCTTGATTGGCCAACATTCTACTCCATAGCCCATAACTAGTCTAATCAATGTCCTATAAAATTTTCCCTTCAATCTTGTCAGTATGCGCTGATCACAAAGCACCTACTACCAATTGATCAAGGACTGAAAAACCTGTTCTTTATACCCCCAACTGCTATTTTTGGGTGTCCTATCCCAATGGATCCAAGAAAGAAGAGCCCTGCATTGTTTCTTAGTGAAACCAACCCCTCTGAGACCCAGGTACGCACTTCCATCACTATTTATCACCAGCCAACTTCCTTTTTGAATGATCAGATCCTTCATAAATTGTGGATCATCTTCATCACTTGCCCAAAAATAGGCTCCAGCCATCCCCTTCCCAAATCTTAGTACAACATGCCTAAAAAATTCCTTAGACATTGATCCTTAGACCCCCAATGAAAAAGCAATTATACTTTTGCTGATATTTACACTATTGATGAGCACTTGCCCTCATCAAGACTACTATGTTTTTCTTTCAAATCCTTCAAGCAAACACCGAAGGGTAACATATACCATAATATTGGGCCCCATTTAGAAATAGGACCAAATGGCATTCGTCTGTAAATGGACTAAAAAGACATTGGAAAGGGAAAAGAAACACTGGAAGGAAAAAAAAAAACAACTAATTGCATGAACTATGTCACAGTAGTCAAACAAACGCAATGAGAAACTCCCTAGACCAAGACATAAAACAAATATTGGGAAGTGAAAGTTCTTTGTGAATCCATAAGAAATTAAAGGCACGCCTGGCAGATCACTAGTTGTTTCCTAAGAAAAGAGGAGTGTAAACACATAAATTTGTCAAAGAAAAAGAAGCAAGAAAAGACTCGCCAAAGGAATGGAAAAGAGGATTCTGCAGAAAGTCAAAGATTCCATAAAAAAGGAAGAATCGCGGAAAATGACTTCCCCAAGTTATGATACCATCAAGAATGTCCCGGATTCTAAAACAAAATGAATGACACAAACTGCATCAAAATGAAAGATCGGGAAACCAGGGATGGACTGGAAAATACCGCGGTCTGGTGCGGGTACAGTACTCCGGGTCTAAATGTCAACAATTGCAAAGATGGTCAAAGATGCCAAGTTGGGAATGGGAATGTACCCCCACGCCCTGGAAGCCCAAAAATCCACACTTTGAAGACTTTTCACAGTGAAAGAAGTGCAGTTTACCCAGCCAAAAGGTCAAATGACAACCTTTTCGGGGCTGTATCTCCCTCAATACAGATTGGATCAGGATTATCTTGGAGTCTACAAACATCTACTTAGAAAGACCTTTCCAATGGTATATTGAGAGTAGAGATCTGGCAAATGGATCAAAAACTATGATCGTTCAAAGATTAAAAATAAGTACAAAAAGGCCAAAAGGGGTGGTCCTTTCATGGGAAGTGCTTCCCCAGGCCCAAGGCAGCAACCTGGGCGAGTAGGGAGCATCCCCTCCCCTAGACTTGGAGAAAATCTTGTGTTGGAACCCCTTTCATCTCCCCAAGAAACTCAGTAGCAAACTTCGATACCCCATATCTTTCTCAATATAGCTCAGATCGAGGCAAATTTTAACTCTATGGATATCTACTCAAGAAGAGCTTTACAACACAATATGTAGAACATCAAAATCCAACAATTGGATCAAAAGTCACGGTAGTTTAAAGTTCAGCTAACGGGAAGAACCTAGCGAGAAGACACCCCCCACTCGCCAAGTGGCAGGGAACGTACCCCATTAACCAACGGCGGCGAGATATCCCCCCACTCGCCAGCGGCGGGGAGCATCCCCGTACTCACCAAGGAGAACACCCCTTTGTCAAGAGATATTTCGCCCAAAACCAAGCCCAGGCAAAACACACATGTTCTCGCCAAACAATGAATCAGTTAACAAAACCCACCCACTCGCCAGGTACAAGTGGGACCTGGTGGCGTGGAGCACCTGCTGTTTCACCAAGTACGAGAGAAGAGGGGGAGGATCTATAACCAAACCACACCCCGCCCCCGCCCCCGGCACTTCTTTGCCTCATTTTTGGAGGACTTTTGCCCTTCCTCTCTTTGTATCTCTGGTGTTTTAAAAGTTCTAGTCTTTTGAGTTCCTCCGTCTTAGCAACCCCACTTGACTTAACTCTTGTATATGCAGAGATTCAGTGTATAACTCTCATCCCTTGGTTGGTTTCTTGCAATCTACTTGAGACCTCTTGGGATGAGACTGTCTCATCCATTAGTCTCTTAGTTTCCTTTCTCTGGGTCTTTGGCTTATTTGGAAACCTGAGGTTAGCAACTCTTCTTGACCTGGCTCTTGTATACACAAAGATTCGATGTTCAGCCCTCCTCCCTTGGGTGGTCTCCTGCAATCTACTTGAGATATCTTGGGACAAGGTTATCTCATCGATTAGTCACTTGAGTTCCTTTCTATAGGTCCTTGGCTTACTTGGAAACCCAGTGTTAGCGATTCCTGTTGACTTGGCTCTTGTATACATACTTTATGCATAACCCTCCTCCCTTGAATGGCCTCCTGCAATCTACTTGAGACCTCTTGGGATGAGGCTGCCTCATCCATCGGGGTCCTTGCCTTGGCACTGTCACCCCTTGGCTCTCAAGTATTATACCCCCTCTTTGCAGTCCTAGCACCTAGTCTTGGACGCATTTTGGGCATGTGTACCTTGCTCCTTAGGGATCCTAGCCCTTGGTATTGGAAACCCTTTGGACGGTTTTCTCACAGTGTTCGGGCTCCCAGACAGTCACAAGTCAGAGGTTTCTGTGAGGACATTTGTACTGAGGACTTGAGATCTATTCAGATCCTTGAGATCCTAGAAAACTGCCAGTATCTTAGTCGATCTCTTGGGTTCGTACAAGATGTATTGGCACTCATTAGGCTGGTGAAGAGCTTAGTGTCAATCCGGAATCACTGTTATCCCCTGACTGCGTACCTTATCCAGATTTTAATAAAAAGAAACTTGGCTTTGCCAATTAGTTGTGCTTTGTGCTTTCCTTCCTTTCTCTTTTAAATTGGATACCATGTACTCTGGCAACTCCACTAAACTCAAAATCATTGTCCTCCCCTTTTTTGTGCAACTTTTTCCATTCACAGGGAGTGTTGGACGGTCTTGGTAAGAGATAAAGGGACATGGTTGGTTGGATTACCCAGTGGATGGTCAATTATTGAAGAAAATGTTGTTCAGCCTCTATCCTTGGATTTGTATGCTCTCATTTTCATGGTATGATAACAGTGGAAGGTGATTCATGGAATGCAGTATCTTGGGCAAGTAGTGAAATAGAGAACCATTGGAGATTCTTTTACATCCTACACGAGATAACAGTCTACTTCATTTAGGCACATTCTGTGGGCAGAAAACCTAGGGATAGATGCTTTAGAAAAAGCAGGGGACGAAAGGGAAACTTTCATAGTTGTGAATGGTTTAGATTCTTGAGTTTCTTATATCCCTTGTAAACTAATTTCTATGTATATTAGAGCTGCTCCATAGCCTTGTTCGGCAGCCATGCTCCTAATGAAATCCTTTTGTTTCTTAATTATAAAAAAAAAAAAAAAATGCCCTTGATGAACCTAGCATGAAGAGAGAGAGAGAGAGAGAGCGCTATTCAAAAAAACAAAGAGAGAGAGAGAGAGCAGTTTTTCTTTTTGTTTCTTTTCTTTTTCTGATCAGTAACTAAATTTTATTAATAAAAAGAGTGAACAAAGTCAACTGCACAAAACCCAGAGGACCCAAGCAGAGTATACAAGAGCTATACTGACCAAAAAAAAATGAAACAACAAATCAAAAACATAGATAGATAGCAGCTTTTAGATGTCCACCCAAGACTCTTCACCCTTACCGCTTTGAATAAAGCCACTTTCCTATGTGATCATTAGGAAAATGTCAAAAGTCCTAGCATTACATGACCTGAAGACCAACTCAGGATCACAGAAGGCAATACATAACAGTCAGTGACTAAAAACTAGTTCCATCGTTCCATTCTCAAGATGTTAGCTAGACAGAAGAACTGCATAATCTTTGATCAGAAACTATCTGCTCATGTATTTCTTCTGGGATCTCCATAAAGCACATGTAATACAAGATCACTAATCAAATCATCCAACGCCTGATAGTCAATAGCCTCTTGGACCTGATATCTTCTCATCAGTCTCAAAATAACAAGAATGAGAAGGTGGCAGAGGCAAGAACTGGAGATCTTATATGGCCTGCATCATAAGGTTACCTAAAACCTACCCAACCAAAGTTATATGCAATAAACAGGATAATTAGACTGTTAGCTTCAAGATGAAATTTTCCAATATTCTGTCCTACTTCGTGGTTATATGTAGTTTAAGAGAGGCTGGCACACCACAGCTATCTCAAAGTCACTTTAGAGACTTTCATTCCTCTCTTCATGGGACTTTTGAGGTTGTTGTCCCGCATGCTTTTGCATTGTACCATATACTTGGGGACCGTTGGACCTTGCTAAGTTATTGTTATATGGACTCAACCATTTCCTTGTCATGCATTACTCTGATAGGTCAAGATTGAAAGGGGTGCCTAAGCTTCATTAATTATGACATGCGAGAAGACAATCACACATGGGACATGGCATGTTTCTTTTGATTCCCGCATTGGTTTGTGTACTTGGAACATGTAATCAACTCGGGTATCCCATCCAGTAATTTTTCTTTAATTGTTGCATTTTCTTTTCTCTATATTTAAATACTATCGTCATGAGATTAACAAGGGGTGGATGGACTAATGACGTCCCTCTCTTTTAACGACCCTTGTTTAATGGTCCCTGTCCAAGTGTCTTGTAGCCTTGTATGTTGGCCCATTCAATTGTCCCACAATAAAGCTTCTTTCACCTACAATTAGGGGCAAGGTTGTAGTCAGGCTGGCAGCCTCAACTGGGTCTACTTCTTTTATTCTGGTAAAGCATAATACTTTTTTTTTATTAAGAAATCTTCTGTTGTTTAGCATAGGAATTTTTTAAAAACAATATTCAAACTTCATATCTGTGTGTGTTGTTTAGCATAGGACTTTTTAATGAAAAATTCGAACTTCATATGTGTGTGATAATGTATCACACTACAATAACAAGCATAGAAATATGATGTGTCAAGCATCACTTGGTGAATTATCTTCAGGCAGTGAACGGGCAGCAATCCAGATCGATGCAGCCATCCAGAATTCATATCTTGGATGCTAACACCATATTACAAAAATTGAGAAACATGAGATAAACAAGGAAATAATAGCATGTAATGAAAATATATTAAAGCAGACACCCAAATGACTACAGACCAAACAACCTATTTAGCCTCAAGCTTATCAAGGGCATGGAGATGATCAGCAGATTGCTTCATACTTTCTGCCTGTAACATCAATTGTTGAATCCTTTCTCTTGCTTTCCCCATGTTCTTCCTCTCAAGTTCTTCTATTAGTGTACCATATGTGTTTCGCCAAGGTAGCATCCCTTTCAATACCATTTCCTCAAAAAACAAACATGACTGCTCTAATTTCCCATTTCTACATAGCCCAATTACCAAAAGAGTGTATGTTCCAAAGTCAAGACTGATATCCCTTTTAAACATGTCACTCAATAAATAAAAAAGAACCTTCATCCTTTTCTTTTTACAACACATTTTCAATAAGGGGGTATAGATTTTAAGGTCGGGCTTGCATGAATTCTCTTCCATTTTCTGAAGTAGCTCCAGGGCAGTTTCTTCTTGTGAATGATCACAAGCAACAGAAATCAGGGTGTGGTATGTGGTTACATTTGGAGAAATCCCACTCTTCAACATCTCCTCGTATATATCACGGGCATCTTTCAATCGATCAGCCTTACCCAGGATGTAAATCAAAGAATTATAAACTGATGTATCAGGAATGCAACCGCTCCTCTTCATCTTCTCAAAAACATCCAAAGCTTCTTGAGTCTCCTTTGCCTTGCCCAAAGCATGCATTACGATAGTATATGTCACTACATTTGGAGGGCAACCCTCATTCTGCATCTCATCAAGGATGGCATCGACCTTACGGAAATCTCTATCCATACAATATGCTTGAACCAAACTAGTATAGGAAACCACACAAGGTTTATATCCATAACATCTCATTTCGTCCATAGTTCGGTGGGCTTCATCCATCTTTCTAGCTTTGCACCACCCATGTATCATTATGTTAAAAGTACTAGAATCGGGATATATCTGCCCTCTTATCTCCAAGAAAGCATCTCTCGCATGCTCAACGCTGCGCTCCTTGCACAAAGTGTCCAAGAGAATATTCATGGCTGGTGCATCCTTACTTAAACCAAAATGCTCTATATCATGAAATGTCTTGATGGCAGTCATCCATCGACCCGCACCAGCAAGCCGTCTCATGATCTTACTCATTGTCACCAATGAAATTAGCCCACCAATTTGAACCATTTCCTCGACTAAAACCCACATGATATCAAACTGTTTTGATTTTCCTAGAATGTCAACCATTGTGTCATAAGAATCTGCTGAATATTTGTAACCCTTTTGCATGCTTGCCCACTTAAAGAAACCGAAAGCTGGAACCCAGTCATTGACAAACCTCTTCAGTATTTTGTCTACCAATTCCTCGGAAACATCAGCATTGCAAGCATCTAAAGCTTGAATAACTGCCTCAGGGGACTGGAATCTACTCCTTAAAACACAACTTATTTCATTGACATCGCGATCAACAATCCGACCATGCTCATATTTAGTATTGCTCCCCAAATCAACAGCCCCCCAACTACCAAACCGATCTTTCAAACCACCATCCCCCTTTGGAAGCACAAAATCATCTTCCGAATCCACGCCGCAGGCGTTTCCATCCGGAGGGAATTTAACCCAATCCGGAAGCTCCGGCGACTGACTCATATTGCAAAAACCATTGAATAACAACAAGTTGCAGTAAAATATTCCACTAACAGGGCGAACAACTCGGCAGCACACATTTGCAGCCAGACGTGACCCGAAATTTGAAAATCCTTTGAAAGTTCTTAGCTTTATGAAAATTTCAGATGCACCCATCAGAGAAAGACCAGCAAATATCACCCAAGAGCAGATATTTCCAGCTTAGAAGAAGGAATCAAGATAAACCCATCTGGGTAACGAGTATGAGAAGTCTATCTAGACAGATGAAACGATTTCCTATCATTTCTGCCAAGATTACAAGTACCCACAAAGGAAAAAAAGTAAGAAAGCTCGAACAGAGATATATCAACCTATATTAAGAAGATCATAAGAAACCCATCTGGGTATTGATAGAAAACACATGTTCAATTACTGGGTCATGGAAAAAACGAGAGAGAGAGAGAGAGAGAGAGAGAGAGAGAGAACCTGTGCTTAATAAAATAGCTTGTGAAGGTAGGGTAGAGAGTAGATATCAAGGAGGAGGAGCAGGCAGCAGTGGCGGCAGCAGCCCGGTTCAAGGAGCAAGTGATGCTTACTAGGGCACCTTTTTTTTTTTTTTTTTTTTTTTTTTTTTTTTTGTGTTTCAATTCCTTCTTTGAACAAACACATGTGTTATCTTTGCACACGTGTGATGATACAGGATCATGAAAAAGGTGGGGCCTCCACTATGCTTCTAAATCGCGGTTCACGGTCCATCATGGAGCGAATTTTTATTTGACCATAAAAAAATCCGAAGAAATATCAAAAAAACCCATAATATTATAAAATGATTAAAAGAATAATATTTTTTTTCATTAGTGCACACTTTAAAGTAAAATAGTGGTTCCCTCAAGTTATAACATTCTATATTATGGTTGTATTGCTGTACCTGCTAAAATGAGCTGAAATATCATAAATTTTACATAATGTAATGATAATTTGGGAAAAACTAATAGTGTTAAACATCTAAAGTCTATAATCTAGCAATAATACTAATAAAATTAGTGCATGTGCAGTACTAATTTGATGAAATCCAAATGATTTCAAGAAAAGCCCCAAATTTTAAAATAAAAAACCTAGATCTATACTAAAAGATACTAGATCTAAGAAAAATCAAGTGAGAAACATCAAATAAAAGTATTTAACTCAATAAAAGACTCAGATGTATGTATTTTATACAAACTTTCAAAACTAAGACAAAAGATTTCGGATTTAAATAAAACATACAAAAAGTACTAAAATCTACAATATGGTGCTCCAAAACTCTAGATCTTACAAGCCTCAAGTATTTCTAAGCATGATATCTCTTGACTTCCTTGTTCTTTCCCATGGAGAAATCTATCAAAATTTTGAGAAAGTCTTAAGTTTTGGAGCTTGAAGAGGTCACACACGGTGAGAGGTAGGCTCAGGCTCGGCTTGGAGAAGAAAGGAATGAAAAAACAGTGAAAACTCAGCTTTAAAAAAAAAAAAAAAAGGAATATGTTGGCCAATATTTTGCAAAATAACATTGCCGTCACGGCCGTTATTTTGAACCATGGCCTCCACTCTGATGATCTAGCATATGTTCAGTTGGGACCAGTTTAATCTACAGGACGAGGGCACCAATTTTGGATTTCTAGAAATTGTGAGCTCGTTGTGGAGAGAGTAGCCTAACACCACGCCCACCAAATAAATCATCCGGGCCAGTGAAAATTAAAATCCATCATGGCCCCCACATACATATAATTCAAGACTGTTCATGATGAATCTCATGCCTTTGAGGGATATATTCTAGAATTTTCGTTCAATGGGAGTGTGGCCCACCATCCAAATGAGTATTATTGAAAATGTGGCTAGGCACTGACGTGGCATGGCAATGGCATAAATCATAGTTTTGGCAGTAGGATCCACTTTTATTGAAGTAAAATTTTAGGATATATGATCCAAAGAGATTAGATTCATCTTAGTACTGTTCTGATTATGGAGTTTCTTGCATGTGTTGCCTTGTTCCTCGTAATAACTCCAGGGCAATCAGACTCATTCAAACGTCCCACAATTAAGTTTGGAATGTTGCGTGTGCAGCCACCCTTAGACCTCACAGTCATCCCATAGCGATTTGAGTATGAGTACTTCCCACTTCATTCTTCATATGATATCTTTAGAGTCGTGTAATGTCACAAACATCATGCTGTGCAATATCTTAGCCCGTACAATAAAATATCATTATTATTCAAATAGCTCTACAAAAAATATTTAAATTTTAACTATTTTTAGCTCCTATTAAGTTTTATGTTAAAAAACGACAGTAAAAGGTCATCATCTAATATAGCCCCTACAATGTGAAGTCATCAAATATACTATCAACACATGAATGGTAAACTTTCTATATTAATCATCCGTTCTGCGAATCTGGTTCCAACAGCTCCCAATGTCCATTCAACCAGGTGCAAGTGTACACCCAAGTGTTAGCACGAATGTACGACCGCACATGCATGATTTGAGAAATATCTTAGATGAGCTTTTAAAAAGATTTGATTTTATTATTTAACTTCTTCATTTGACCATATACCGCACCACAAAAAAAAAAAAAACAAAACAAAACAAAACAAAAACTTGAGTCAGCCAATGCATTCAACCTTTGCATTTGATGGAGTCAATAGGTCCCAAAGCTATTATACATAAGTCATACAATTAAGAGAAGTTACACATGAGTTGTTCTGCCAAATCTAGTGCATATTATAATGAGAGCCACGTCTCATTTCTGGGACACATGACATTAGGTAAGGGCCACCGATCTCACCATATAAATCAGATCTAGTCAATTAATCTTCCCATAAAATTTGATTTCATCTGATGTTTTTGGTGGAAATGGATAAAGATAATGATTTTGAACCATTTCGTACTTCTATTTTTACTAGTGAGCTTCATTTCTTTTAATGAAATAGCTAATAGCATTTGGTGACACTGATTTTCACAAATAACTTATCTTTCAAATCTTCTTCCAACAAAGGAGACTCACTATACCAAAAAAAACAAAAAACAAAAAACAAAACAAAGGAGGCTCACTGTTACCGTGGAAGCCCCATGACACTTAGTACCACTGTTAACTTGCGAAGTCAAAAATGTATCATAGTGTGGAAGCTACTTGAGGCACCAAATACAAGAGCAGTGTATGAATTAACCTTCTCCCAAGAAAATAAATTGTCGTAACCAACAGTTTCAAGACTTCAAAGAAAAATCAATTAATTTCCAAAATGACTAAAAGGATATCATATGAAGTTGGATTCGGATGGTGCACTCATATTCAACCCTTGGGGCTGTTTGTTTGCCTTAGAATATATAGGAATTGAATATATATGATTTTCATAAGTGGTTAAAATGAAGATCAAAAGTGAATTTCTTGAAAAAGGACATTAAATAACATTTTCATAAAATGAAGAAATGAATACTCAATCATCACCCTAGTAATTCATTAAAGAGGAGAGTTAATGTCCATCCACATCTCCACCTTTTATTTTTCACCCCTCTTCATAACCTCAACTCTTTAATAATACTTTGCTAGAATTCATTTCACTATGAATTCCTATAAATTTAAATGCAAACAAACAGACATGACAAGCAAAAAATTCAGCAGAACAGACAATGAAGACAGGAAATTGCACATTTGTTCGCTACTTCGCTAGCGACAACCACACTAAGCATGGAGGAGCTTTTGGTCATGATCATTCCTCAAGTTTTATATAGCCCACACTTCCTTCTCATTCTAGCATTTTAGACCAGACCAAGATTATCCGCATAGAGTATATACTAAAATCCAATGGGGAAACGACCCAGCAAATTGGCCTTGTAGGGTGGGGAAATTTAAGAAATACCATGACATGCCCTCACCAAATTTTGGGAATGTTGAACTTCTTCGTGACTAAAGCCAGACTCTTTTTTTGGGGTAAAAAACAAGGATAAATATTAATAAAGAAATATTCTAATTCCAAAGCCAAAAATCAACTTTTAACTGGCCAAAAAAAAAAAAACATTTACAGCTCTGGAACTTGGTTTTTGATTTGGAGCCGAAAATGGATCATGCTAGAGGTGCAGGAGCAGCAGATTCCTTATGCAGAACCCTGGATATGCCTCTGATCGTATTAGGTGTAGTTCTGCAACAGCCTCCTATGAGAGATGCTCCAGCTTCCCGCCATTTGCTAACATAGGAAATGAAACCTTCATCCGAGACTCCAGTGGTTGGCTGCAAAATAATTGGTTGAGAATACAAAGAGAACGTGAACTATAGATTTTATCATTAAACAAATCTCTTTCTTTTTCTTCCCTCTGCTCTGTGTCTCTCTCTCTTTATCAACTCATATATGAAGATGGGGAGAAGTGACTATCAAAATGAAGGAACTCAGTACCATGTACTAAGACACAATAAATAAATGAAATGAAAAATGTCGTGTCAACAAAACACAAATTTAGCAAGTCCCACTAGGGGAGCAGTCTTGCTCATGGACACAATTGACAATACTGGTTTTGATCTTTTGTGAACCAATGATGTGACCAGTCATGAAAAATAATTTAAACTCAAGGCTTCTATAACATTTATTGTAACTAACTAGGTAAGATTTCTTTTTTCTTCTTTTTAGAAGGGCAACATTTCTTATTTAGTTGGCAAATTGATAAATCCATGTGAAACACATTTTGTTCATCTAGGTCAGAGAAGTCAATTGTGGAACACAAAGGGCTGATTGAACGGTTATATGACTTAGCTGTTCAAATTGGACCATTTACCATTATCTTTTTCTAAACTGTCCAGCTAAAAGTGTCCATTTAAATAGTGATGATAGTCTAACCAACACGAGTATCATGATGTACCAGATCCACAATAAGGCTCTCAATATCGAAAGTGGAATAACATGCCTGTATAGCACATATGGTGGATGAGCAACTACCACTGTGTGGAACATTTGAATTTGTTTCTTATATCATCACTAAAATGAATGTACCAGGAATCTCTCCAAAATCAAGTGCACGGAACTCAGGTGTGTGGTAAGAAAAGTCTGACAGTAGACACACGAACCTCCTATAATTGTCCCATAAGGTCATTAAACCTTCGTAGAAGAATGAGCTGAACTCACAGAGAATCAAGAAAAATGATGGAGCATAAAGGATAATGAGGTGAAAAACCACAGGTCATGAAATGTTGGTCAGTGATGGAACAGCTGCCCTATAATGATGATTCGGGCAGATCACATGGAGAGTTCTGAGGAGGAAAAATGCCATTTCAGCTTGTTAGCTGTGAATCGTGCTCCGGGGCATTTCACTTGCAACCCAGTGGTTTTCTTTTGTCACATAAAGAGGCCGACCAACCTCTTTCTGGCTCATTTACTGAATTCTCATCATCCATTTCAGCATAGTGAGGAACAAAGCAAACAAAAAATATAGATGCTACACAATCCTGTGAGTGTATCAAGTAAACTTACCACCCACTCCTTCCTATTGCCATCATACATCTCCCCACTGTTTGGGTATATGAGTATTGGTTTAGTTGTCACCTGATAGGTTGAGGGATGCCAGGAGGGTAAAAAACAATTCCAGGTTAGACAAGTATTTAAAACAGGTGACTAGCATATACAAGCACAATTAACAATATAAAGTTATCTAAGATCTTAGCAACACATAAAGGGAGCAAAAATAATTTTCAATACATTCAGCCTCTTATCATGTGATCTTTCTTTTTCATTAATAAAGTTATTAAAAAAGAAGAGTAACATATGAGCAGAGAAAGAGCATAGCAGCATAGTAGTCCCTTTCTAATAAGAACAACGAAGATATTCAAAACTGTAAACCAATGTATGAGCAATTCATTGAAATTTAAGAGTTACCAACCAATGCCTATGTAATGAATCTAATATTGCAAATTACCAGTTTTCCTATTAAGGCAATACATGTAAAAGTTTAGAGCAAAATTTTATATATGGTTTTTATAGATTTAAATAAGGCCTTCAATAGGTTGCCAAGGCAATTCAAAATTGGTGGAGCATTAAAATTAAAAAAATAAAAAAAGACATCCAGTCGCAACCATTAGAACTGTGTGCAAGATGACGCATGAGTTCCCATTTAATGTAGGATAGCACCATGGTTCAAAAAAAAAAAAATTTGAGACATTCTTAATGAGTAGGTTAAAACCATACAAGACATAAATAAAGGGGTAGTTGCAACCATTAGAACTGTGCGCAAGATGATGCATGAGTTCCCATTTAATGTAGGATAGCACCATGGTTCCACATCAAGCCCCTTATTCATTTGAATTGGTTACAAACAATATAACAGTGGACATTCAAAAGTAATTCATTGGTGTATGCTATTTGCATATGACGTGCTAGTGTGCTACTCATTAGTCGGACCCAGGAAAAACTGAAAAAGAAAAGAAAAAGAAAAAAAGGGTACATCATAGGCCGAAAGTTTGTAGGCCTTTCAAATCAAATGGTTTAATTAGCAGATCACAAACAAAATATACAAGGTGCAAGTTTTGCAGCTCAGGAGTGGAAAGAATGAGTTGGTCCAGCTCAGGAGTGGAAAGAACGAGTTGGTCAAAATCTAAAGTAACACTTGTCATAGATTCCAATACATACGGTCAATGATAGAACAAAAGTGAGGATTTGAGTTGGATAAAGCAAAAGGAGGACTAGAAAAAATGGGAGAAACGAAGACAAGCTGGTGGAATGCTATGCGCTCATTGAGTGTGTCTAAAGGGCCATTTTTATGAGTAGCAGCTAAGATCTGCATTGCTGAATGGAACATCGATAAAAATGATAAGATTAAGAATGTGGCTGAGATAGTGAGATGTGTATGCCAAAATGGATGTCATAAAAGATAGAACTATGAATAGACATATAAGAGGGAACTTATGTGCAGCCTCGATAAAATAATAATAATGATGATTGGAATTTGATTGAAATGGTTAGGGCTGTCCACAGAAGACCAGAAAAGTTCTTGTATGACATATAAGAGGGGGGACCATTGCAAATCCTGGGTGAAGCAGGTAGAGGTAGACAATACCGACCATTAAAGCCCTAGAATAATTACTTTTTCTACACTATGATAATAAGTTGAATATAGTGTGGTGTGGGAACCCTGTTAGTGTGCACTACAGATGGCAAGGTGTGCAACATCCCACCATTGACAAGAGAAAAAAGGCTGTCAGGTCTGACGTTATTATAGGCAAGCAATGCATAAAAACAAGCAGATTATGATTATGAGAATGCTGAAGGAATTATACATAACAACAACAATAGTAGTAGTAGTCGTAGTAGTAGAGAGGAATTTCTAATTAGTTCATCTCCCCAAAAGAACAAGGAATCACCTTCTTAATTGAGAGAATCAGATCATGAATAAATCTAGGAGGTGTGCAGTTGATTCCAATAGCAATGACCTTCCTACTTGAGTCAGCAACTGAGGCACACTCAAGTAATGAATCTCCACTGACCACATTTATTCCATCCTTCGAATTGAAAGAAAACCATGCAGGAATACTCATCTCATTTTCTTCAAGAAGCTCAACATATGCCTACAAGAGTACAGAGCAAAGGTTGAGATGAGGATATTTTCCATACAGGTACCTATATATATATATATATATATATATATATAGAGAGAGAGAGAGAGAGGGCTGCTCCCCTCAGCTGCAGCCCCCCTCTAATATCAACTGCAAGCATGTGAGGGGTGCCTTCACATGCCCTACACTGCTCCCCTCACATGCTTGCAGCTGACATTAAGGAGGGCTGCAACTGAGGGGAGCAGCCCTCATATATATATATATATATATATATATATATATATATATATATAGAGAGAGAGAGAGAGATGGAGACTTGTCTATTTAAAATACGCATCCATGGCTCCTAAAGCACTGAAAAAAATATTGTAAACATAATGCAATCATTAGATTGGAACTGTTAAAATATAGAATGTAAGTAGAACTGTTGGATGTAGCCCATTATCAGATAATTGGAATAGGCACGCTATTGGAGATTCATTGGATAGTTTAAAAAATCCAAAATATAATAGATTTCCTATAACTAACCTAATCTTGATGATTCAGATACTAAAATATAGACCAATGAAATAAACCCAAAATATCAAATAAAAACTTGATCCTTCTTTCCAACAAAATATAAGATAAATAAAGGAAATATTATTCCACCTACCAAAGTACTCTGAATGACTTAATCTTAAATGACTATAGACGGTTTTTTTATTACTTGTCATATTTCAAACAAACTACAAACTAAAAGCAAGCAGAATTAGAACAGGAGACCGGTTAAGTAAACAGTCTATGGGTGTGTTCATAGGTGAAAACCACACACTGTTCATCAATGTAACATCTGAAAAAAGATACAGCAAGATTGGAAGAATAAAAGCATTTCAGCATAATGGAAAAAAGATTGATAGAATAAAAGCTAGCATATCACTTACCTGTGCTTCAAGCTTATTAGGAATTGTTTCAAAAGCTATAAAGTCAGCTCCTGACTCAGAAAGAACCTGAAGTCGTCTCCTATGAAAATCTTTCAAACAGGCCAACGTAATTGCGTCACCATAGTTCCCACTACAAAATTGGATGAACCAAAAAAGTACGTCATGTGAAAAGGTGAAAAATAGTGATAGTAATGGCGAGAATATGGTCAAACCAATGCACCTGTACTCAGAACCATCTGCTAAATATGCTCCATAGCTTCCTATTGATGCCGCAACTAGTATACAACGCTTTTTAGAAAACCCTCCATTACTAATGCCATCACATTGAACTTCTTTTGCACAACTCTTCCAAAATAAATCGCGCGCTTCACATGCAACCTCAACACTTTTCTTAAGCAAATTTTCACTTTCTTCTCTAGAAAAGCCTTTAGACTCAAAGCCCTGAACAGTGGCCTAGACAAACACCATAAAGTTCAAGTCAAAAGTTAGAATCTAAAAAACATGATTAAGATTCCTTATCATCAGAAACATAACAAAAGGAAAAAAAAAAAAAAAAAACCTAAGTACCTGATAAGATGATGAGATTATTATATCTGCACCAGCCTCAAGGTAATCAAGGTGAACCTGTATCATTAATAGATAAAATCATTAAGAACTTATAAGGATACAATGCAAAACAGTACCTCAAGAAAAGATGGGAAGTTGTTTGGTAAACCATAAACCGATCAAAAGACAACCAAAAGGTTTCAATGTAAATAGAAGTGTTTGCTAAACGCAAAAAGAACATAGTTGAAAAGAAAACGTTTTGAGTATCCATAGTAACCCAACCATTTCCACTAGCAGGCAGCAATGTCTACCGAAACTAAAATAGGGCCGTCTAATCGAAAACACTGGTAAGGACTTTGGAAAGGACCATAAAAAGAATCATTGGACTTTCTGGAAACTAAAACTGGGGCATTCTTCACATTGAAATTTATACTTCCTACACGGTGATGAAGTTAAACTACAAATGAAGTCCACTCTCCAACAAATTTAAATGACTTCGCACTGATGACAATATAAATGGTTACCATACGTAAATATAGCGCCATATGCAAAATTAAAAGTAGAGGTAACTCATCAGGCCCCTACTTATCAAGAAATTCACTTATTGCCAAGGCAAGTCACTTTTCTTAATTTTTTGCATTGTGGGATGAATACAAAGCTGACTATCAATGATTCATCATTGTTCTAGGGGTGAAGTTGCCTCATGGGGACAAATATCAATGATTCCCCCCTTTCGGAAAGGAAATCTGGAAGTGGAGAAACCTTACAGGAAAAATGTCTTTTGCCAGAGAAAGGTTGGTTTGTCCCTTCCACATCCCGCCCTATGGGAAAAATGTGGGTCCACAGGCATCCTACTTTTCAAATAGAAGAAATTCTCTCTCCAAAAAGGTAGTCAAAGCACAGTTTTCACTGCCAAAAGCTTCTCCTCCTGAGTACAATTATTCATTCAAAAAACTTTCCTCTATCAAAATGTACTCAGCTACTGCAAAGGAAACTAAAAGTGAAAGGTAGGAATTCTCTAATTCTGATTTCTCCCAACTTTCTCTGTCTGGTGGGAAATGCCATCTTTCACTCCTACCACATCCAAACGAACCCTTAACGCAGACCCCAGAAATATGCTGTCCATGGTAGTTCCATGGATACAGGACTATAATTTTTGATACCCTGTTCAACATTCATCCTAGGATTCTACTCTAATATAGTGTGCAAGATTCTGGAGAAATTAGCAGATCAACTTGATGGGCCCCAAGAAGAATGGATATCACAAATATTGTCCCCTAGATAAGAAGCTACTAGCTATTAACCTTTGCCAATAACCCAACCACATTAAACTGTGAAGCATATATTACATATTATAAGAGATGACTTGAAAGAAGAAGAGGGGGCGAAACTATGTCCTATTTGAATGAGGAGAGGAGAAAACTGACAACATTTTAAATTTGTGTTGTGAACAGTTTTCTCTTCCTATTTTCTCTCCATTCGAGCACAAAATGACAATGGAGAATCTCCATTAGGTGATGAAAAGAGGAGAAATCTAGAGGAAAATCCTCTCCCGGAGATTCACCAGTTTTCTCTATCAGTGATTCTTCACTGTGCTTGGATTTGAAAAGAGAAAGTTGAAGGAGAATATCATTTTGGAACATTTATTTTAAACCAAAAACAAAAGTACCAAAAGGCTAAATTGTTGCTTTTAAACTACAAAACTTAATTTCCAAGAAAATGGTGTTTCCTCCATCCCAATGAAGAGAAAACTGTTTCTAGTAATTTTTGAAAAAAGAAATGTTAATAATAAACCCAAAATAGGGGAAAAGACGTTGATTAATGGAGGGTAGATCAATAGGTAGTCTTCACACATCTTAGAGCCATGCCAATGGAGACTTCACACGTCAGTGATGCCAAGGAGTCTTTACACGAGGCTAAGAGAGGTTTTTCACCATCTCAACACAGGGATTGAGAAAGATGATCCTTCATTGATGTCCTTTATTTCGACTAATAGGGGAGCATTTGGAAACTCTAAAAATAAGTACTTATTTTATGATTTAGAGCTTATTTATGTTTAGTGTTTGGTAAACCTCTAATTGTATTTGTATTATTAGAGTTTATTTACAAATTAGAACATTTCCCTATTTTAAAAATAAAAATAAAAACAACAACTAAAAAAATAATAACAACAACTAAGGGGATGCTTTTACAAGTGTTGCGGACGAAAATAGAGATTTTTTTTATGACGTGGCCTTGAGATCTATGATCCAACAAGACGAATCTGCCGGGTGGTGCCCATTAAACTCACACAAACACACATCGGGCAAATCTAATACGGTTTCGAACACAAGATGTGGGGAGGAAACCCACAACTTATGCCACTCCACCAGCTCACAGGTGGGTATTACAGATGAAAATAACCGCATAAAAATCTTCAAAATAACGCAAATGGTGGGTTCTACATTGTGATTTTTAAAAGATGGGCCCCAATTACCACATGAAATAAGAGTTTTTTTTTATAATTTTACCAAATTGACTAATTGTATATTAGAACTTAGAAATTAGAGTTTTTATTTAGCTCTTTGTCTAATTATCTCTTATTTATTTGACTAGAGTTTCCAAACGACTCCTCCCTTTTTAGTATGTTGATTAGAGATCATCTCTTCTAATTTGTGGTTAAGAAAATCACAATAAAGTTGATTCTCTTAAAGATAAAAATTTCTTAAAATACAAGATTTGCATGTGACATGACCACAATGGACTTATTTAACGAGCCAAGTAATTAATCACTTTAAAGTTATGGGCTCTCTTAGTGGACTGGGCCTATGCTGGTCTTCTTGGGCCTTTCTTGATAAGTTAATTTTAGCCCATGGCTTGCATCATTTCTCCCTATATGTTGAGGAAACTAGAAGTAAACAATTCTTAATGTTAAGGATAAAACTTCATAGCTAAAGTCGATGCCCAACATGGATGGAAGTAACAATGGTACATCTAAAGAAGTACGACCTATCCGAGGATTTAGGCTCAAAATAGATTGGAATGGAGCCGCCCCAAACATAGTTTAGACAAAGCTTAAGCTTGATGATGATGCCCAAAGCTTTGTAGGTAAAAATCACTTTTTTAAGAATAAAAACAAAACCAATTCGCATATTTCTCCACCCATTGAGGAGAAATGGTTTACACCTACTTTCCAAGTATAAAAAAAAAACAGAATACTAACAATAAAATGGATTACTTTTCTCCTCTTCCTCCTGACTTTTCTCCACATCCAACTTGCTCTACACGTCGGGAGCTAGAGAAGCTGGGAGGTGAATGGGACGCCCTCAGTTTCCCCTCTTTCTTTCTCCACCTCTGCTCTCCAAATCCACAAACCCCAACCCCCCACCCCCCCACAACACACACACACACAAAAAAAAAAAAAAAGAACGGTTCCTTCAGGATAAAAGAATAGATTCAAAAACGAGGGCTGGCACTAAGTAACTTCACATTTGAGCTACGCAGTGCATCACTTTCCTCTGTTTTCTCATCATCTCTCTCAATCCAAAATAACCAACCACATGAAAATAAAAATGGGAAAAGTTATCCACAATTTGAATTCAAACTCCGAAAAAAAACTTCCCCGCCTCCAATTTCTCCATCAACTTTCCCAACACCCAACGAACCCTAGAACCATTTCAAAGCATCAAAACTAACATAAAAGAAGAATCAAACACCAATAGCGAATCAAAAGTAGATTAGATATATATATATATATATATAGAGAGAGAGAGAGAGAGAGAGAATGAGACAAAAAAGAAAAGAAAAAGAAATGCCTTTCGGATGAGGTGAGGAGAGCTGATTAGGCATTTGGCGCTCCAGAGAGGATCGTTCAGGTCAGCTCCGTTGCGCTCCAGCTCCGTCGCGAGGCCGCCGTCTATCACGGCGCAGCCGCCCAAATCTCTCAGGAAATCCATCATCGCCGACTGCGGATCTTTGCTCTTTAGTCCCATCGAACAAAGACAAAGAAGAAGAACAAGAAGAAAGAGATTAGGGTTTGGGTTTGGGAGTGGATTGACTGCTTAAGAAATGGAAGATGATGACTCAAATGAGTGAGAGAGAGAGAGCAAGTTGAGAAATGGTTCTCTAATCTCTCTCCATTTTATAGGAGGGAAAGAGAAGGCGGAAGGTGCTGCCACTACTTCATGTTGGGCCTCTATCGTGTTACATCAATCCCATTTGCTAACTTAATCCAAGGCTCTCTCTCCGAAAAAAAGAAGATAATAATAAAAAAGTAACCGCCTTTATCAAAAAAAGAAAAACTCTATTTTCCCATACAAAATATAAAAAAAAAATTCTTAACAAACAACTAAAAATAAAATACCATTATAACACACTTATATTTTATTCTTTCTTCAAAATCAACTTTACTTCAGTCAACTCTATTAGTAGAGTTGTCAAACTAACCTTACCGGGCATATTTGGCAATTAATTAGTTAAAGTAAAGTAAAGTGAATCGAGACAAAAAATGGCAATGGATTATACCAAAATTCCACAATTTCAAAATTCCCTTCAAATGTTTCAAAAAAGTCAAAAAAAAAAAAACAACCTTCTTTCTCCACTAAAAGAAAAAAAAATCTACTTTTCTATATAAAAAATCAAAAAGATTTCATAACAAACAACTAAAAACAAAACACTATAATAACACCTTATATTTTATTTTTTCTTAATTTGATGCTTTATCTCACCATACTTCAATGCACCATACATTCAAACATGTCCTAAAATTTAAACAAGCAAGGGAGAGAGAGAGAGAGAGAGAGAGAGAAAGGGGCCTATGCGTAGACCATCTCAGAAATTTCCTTTTACAAGAAACTTGAATTCATTCACCAAATGTCTCTGTCCATCTAACAGCCGTGTGATACTCATGGTCCTCAAATATTTCAATTAAAATGTTCAAGCATGCTTGTTTTACACGAATCTTCATATACCATTTCAAGGAAGATGCTGCATTGGCTATCTTTGTACCCTAATTTAAACCAGCAGAGGGGAGAGAAGCTTATGCATACACCATCTCAAAAGTTTCCTTCCTTGAATTCGCTCTCCACTCTATAGTATATCGTGTCTTTATCCAGCTAAGCAAGAATGGTCGCTCATGGTCCTCAAAAATTTCTATATTAGACGTTCACGCATTCATATTTTACAGAAATCTTAGTGTACGATTCATTGGAAAATACTGCCGTGGTCATTTCTTCTTCTCCCTAGGCCCTATCATTAAATAATTTCGGATAAGATCAGCTGGGTCATTAAAGTATTTTGAGATTCCTTATCGCATATAAATGATAATATCAGTTATAAATAAATATCTATTATTAGAGGGAGATGCTCTCATGACGGTGTCTCTTACCTAACTAAGATAAGATGGGCATCTCTCATTATTATATTATGATATTGTTGTTATACTTATCATTCAGGTTAATTAGACTTTTGGACTAAAAAATCAGTTAAGAAGATCTGAGGCCCTGAGCTCGCATTTTCTGTCGAAACCCTAATGCATCGTTTGGGAATAAGGTAAAATGAAGGGAAGGAAAAAAAAAAAGGGAGGGGGGAGGAAAAGTGGGGGAGGGGAATTTGGGGGTAAAATTAGTGTATGGCCCACTCCAGAATTTCCCCTTCAAAACTAGGGGGAAAATATGAGGCAAAGAGGGGATTTTTTTTAGAAAATTACTAAACTGCTCTTTTGTCAAATTGAAGCTTTTGCAAAAGTAAGGATAAAATGATAATCGTTTCTCTACTTCACAAACAAACAAAATTATACATTTTCATTTTTCTTCTCCCGACTTACTATCCAAACAAGAGGAGGTAAAATTAATTTTCCCTCCCCTCCCCTCCCCTCCCAAACCTAGGGTAAGTAACCGAACAATCACTGATAATTCTCGATCAGGTGACGATGGAGTTTCTCACTAGACCAGAGCTGCAAGCGTCCTATTCAGTTCTTGAGCTACCTGATGAGAACCTAAATACACCATTTAGGCCCCTCAACGAGGACTTTGTTATACCTACAAATGATATTAATTAATTTAATTATGTTATTTTAATGTTTACAAGTGTCTTAGGTGGAAAGATAACGAAATCGGAGAAAAAATGGCAAGAAATAATAAGAACCAGAGCTTATTGCCTCTTGGCCTCCAGATGCCAGATCCCAATATTGCATCCGAGGTACTCCCTCTTGGCGTTCGGACGCCTAACTTGGGTGGACACCACCTCTTTCCGCATTTTGAGGAGTTTTTGGTCCAAAAAGCTATAAAAGAAAGCCCCAAACTCATTTTTAACATATTCGGAGAAGTTCTGGAGACTGGTTTGGGACCTTTGGAAAAGCGCTAATGGAGATTCTTCAACAACCTCTCGCCATGAGCAACTAACTCTCTATCTTAGGGTTGCGATGAAGCCCTAATCTTGTATTTTGGTGATGTATAGGTTCTTATTCATTGATTGGATTTTCTTTAATGCAATATTTCTTTCTTTGGTATTTTAATATTGTAGATTTGAATACTAAGTCATATAACGATGCTTGAATGAATGTGTTGTTACTTGTTAGATTTCAAATAATCTATGTCATAGAGATAGGTTATGACCCGATCTAAACTCACATCCCCTATTTGTTGACTCTGTGAAGGTTTGTAAGCAGAACGAGTCTTTTTAGCGTTGATAGTAAAACCCTAGGTCTATATTTGTCATTGTGCAAGCTTAGAATGGATTTGTACCCTTAGACTTTTCTTAGATTGAATCAAAACCTTATCTTTAATTTGTTAATTTAGGGATTAAATCAATCAATCAACACTTCGTTTTCTATTATGATTAGTTTATAAATTTAGAAACCAACACAACTTAGCCTTTTTTTCCCCAGAGAGAATACGACACTCGGTTAATATCTTTGCTCTTGCGAGTAGAGATAGTAACTAGGTATAAATTATATTTGCAAACCCTGTTTTAGAACGATCATTACCCTTTCGAGTGTCCACTGCCTGCTTTATGAGTTTAACCTATTTATAATTCGGACAGTTCAGAAATATATAATTTATCATCTCCCTTTCAATGATATCTTTTTAAATTTTACTTCAATGGAAGTTGGTCTTACGGTAAATTGAAAATATGACTAATGCATAAGATTATATTAATCAGGATGCCAATAATGTGCTGGAGTTTGATGATAAGTCCCCCGAGAGTATGATATAGCATTCATTCAGTTTGAATGATTCAGGTTTATTAAACATTGATGAGGCCCATATTAGATTTCTATACATCCCTCTCAACCACTTTGCTGGAACTGAGAAGGGGCCTGTGCTTGAAACTGGCATCAGGCATGGGCAAGTGGTCCACCAAGATGACCGTTTGAGAGGACCCTCGGACATAATCTCTTTCAGACTTTGACGTGGGAGAAGCGCAACAACGCGTCCTTTCAATTTTGTCCAAATCCAAAAAAAAAAAAAAAACAACTGATCCTTTTGATCTGCTGCAGTTTTGCCCGGCAGCGACCTTATCAGAAAGTGTGGCACGTGCGAGCAAGATTATATATATATGGAGAATGTTCATATGCATCCATCCCTCACCATGGGGTGAGGGATGCTTCCATAAATGAGGGGTTTTAAGTACAAAAGGAAAATTTTAAGTACATAGGGTGCACTTGAAACCCCCCATTTATGGAAGTATCCCCTGAACATATATATATATACCCCTCAAAGATCTTTAGGATTTGCACATTTTCACTACACACTTGTCCAATAAAATGCAAGACGTGGGCCCCACTTAGTATTATATTATTATATTGTATATCTATACCCTATTATAAAAGAGAGTAAAATGTAGTACAGTTTCATTACACACATGTCCAATAAAAAGAGAGTAAGATATAGCAAGGGAGGAAATAGAATGAGATAAAGGAAAGAGAAAGAAAAGAGATAAGAGAGAGTGAATCGGATGGATAAAGATGGGGACATAATGAGAATTCCTCAATTTGTCTAAAATAGACTTTGTGTCAGACTTAGATTTAGAGGGGTTTTGAGGATCCGGATCAAGATGATCTAGAAGACTAAAGTTTAGGAAGTAAAAATATCTACCCAACGGTACCATAATCTCAAATATCTAAAATTACGAAAAAGCCACCTAAATTCTCTGAAGAATTGCTAACTACCCCCCAACTATACCCAAATGAACCTGGATGTAGACCAAACTTGGCACACACGATCCTAATATTTTTTTTAATCTCTTCTATTGAGTTGATGCCGATATTTTAATAAATGTGATAAAATTCCGTTTTAATACATTCCAATAAATCGAGTACTTTTTTTCGATTTTTTTTTAAGGTGGTGGAGAAAAGAAAAGGAAAATATGAATAAGATTGGAATCTATCTCAGATCAATATCTCAAATGTTGTTTTTTTCTCTCTTCTTTTTCCAATTTTCTTTTAACACTCTTCTTATTCAGATACTACAAGATTTTCAATATCTCAAATGTTGTTTTTTTCCCTCTTCTTTTTTCAATTTTCGTTTAACATTCTTCTTATTCAGATAATTAAAGATTTTCAATACAGGGAATTTTATGGGTATGAGGTTTTTCCTCGATGAGTAATTGTGTAAGGAAGAACATGGCATTTTAACAGATTTTTCATTTACTCTTAGCTTCTTTTGGAATGGAGGGAGTTTTCATACATGTAAGTGAGCACTATCTACCGAAATTATTATCTTTTGATTGTGTCTTCTTCTTCAATTTTTTTTAATGTTGCAATAAAATCTTCATTCTACGAAAAATGGGTGCAACAAGAGTTAAGAAAATGATGATGAAGAAGTGGTTTTTTCTTTCTCAAACCTGTTTGGGCCAAAGTTAGGCCCATTGATAGCTTTCGTGTTCTGATAATTTTAATTATATGTTTGTTTTATTTCTTGAATCTTAACTGCAGGCTTCCAAATTGTGCGTGTTTCATGTTTCTTTATGATAGAACTTTGTAATTAGTTCTCACTCTATGTTTGGAATATGAATTTGTGCATATCATTTAAAATGTAAAATTGATACTGTTTTATTATGTGAGATAGGAAAATGAAAAACTCAAATAGAAAGTGTCCTAGTTAAGAAAAGCAAAGTAGACAATAACTAAAAGGACGATGCTATGAGGCATTAAAAAGCTTTCCATTATCTATCTGAATCTATTTTCTTTCTCCATAGAGTCGAAGGGGAAGGGCTTTTTTCTTTTAAGCAGTACAAGTGCAAATATTCAAAAGGCCAAAAACATTATCCATATCTGTATAAGAATTTGACATTTTATTTTTTTTATTTTTCCTATTTTAGTTTATGTTAGTTGAAGTCTTACGCTTTAGACCATGACCTCTTCAATCGTCACACTCCAAACCCTTCAAGAGTGGGATAAAACTAATAATTATTCATTCGTGGTTCTCATTGAACCATTTTGTTCACTAATTTTTAAATTTTTATTCAGTTTTTTTTTTTTTTTTGCCTATTGTAAAATTAATTGTGAGATATGGTACTATTAAAGAATCATGTCAAAGGAAAAATATTTCAGATTTTATCATTCCATAAGTTTTTTTAGTCTTTTTTTTTGGCACTATTTTGTCCACCCCGGTTAATAAACTAAGCCAAAGTAGGAAAAATAAAAGATTTTAACTATGCACTATTTACTCCATTATGTGATTCATACTGTACGTACTATCTTTTAACTCTGAAAACTTAAATGCCATGTGCTTTTTCAATAATAAGATTTGAACTAAGATAGGATGAAAACAAAAAAGAAAATGAATAGTGTATTTTATAGTAGATCAAAAGAAAAGGAATCAAGTGTGTTTTACTTACTACTTTTTGTTGTTCAATATTTACAATTTTGTGGGCACTTTAAATACTTCGCCATCAGCTTAAAAATCAGTTTAAAAGTCGTGTCAAAATGTATTAATTAGCTTGCTACTTTTGTTATTGTTGCTAGTGGCTAATTGGTGGTTGTGTTATAATTTAAATACCAAATTGACTACACACGAGAGAATTAGCATTCTCTCTCTCTCTCTCTCTCTTTACCTGAAACAGTGCTAATTGTGCAAATAGTTTCTATTTATTTCTTTATTAGTTTTTATTTTTTGGTAGAACTGAGAGATACTTGAGTGGTATTTGAATTCGAAATTTGAAATTTGAGAGTTAAGAACATCAGAGATCTCGGGGAGGTTCCCAGGATATATGAGATTATTTTCTTTGTATGGATGTAACCCTTTGTTATTATTTTTTAAATATTAACCATTTAACCTTTTGTACACTAACCTTTAATATTTATAATTTGATGTTCCTTCGGTTGTTTATTATTTATTATGGCCTTTAAAAAAGGTATAGGAACTTCTAAAACTTATAAGCACATCCCATATATATACAGGTACTTCATTTTCATCATTGTTTTTCGTTTAGTTTTTTTCTTTTTCTTTTTTAGAAAAAAGTAGCAACTGAGAAAATATCATAAATAAGAAAGCAAAAGGTACAAACTTAAACTCATTTTATGTCCGTCCTGTTTTTTTCTCTCTTTTAATGAAAGTTACCATTAAAAAAATAAATATTCTTTTCCCTTTTGCTTCATGTGTTTGTATTTTATTTAGTTAGAATAATTGAGTTTTCAATCTGACATAATAGTTGTATTGATATTGATTTATACCCTTGTTTAGGGGTGTAAAAAAAACCGGAAAACCATCTAACCGAACTGAACCGAATCGAACCGCGGTTAATAACCGTATTTTACGGTTCGGTTACGATTACGGTTAATGGAATCCAAAAACCGCACGATTCGGTTCGGTTACGGTTTTCCATAATAATTCACGGTTATTAACCGAACCGAACCGTATAATACGGTTCAGTTAACCATATGCGGTTAACTGTACCATTTACAAATAAAAGAAAAAATAAGGGGGCTAAATGAAATATTTCTTATCTTATTCAATTGTTTCTTATGTGTCATTTTACCTTCAATCATTCATATTTATTAACCATAACCGAACGTTTAATACGGTTAACTGCGGTTACGGTTTTCCACGGTTTTTGTGGATATGGTTACGGTTTTAAAAGACAGAAAACCGGGGTTACGGTTCGGTTAACAGTTTTTTCAAATTGACCGGTTAACCGAACCGTTACACCCCTACCCCTATTGGAAGAATATTCACAGGTTGGATAATGTGATAACTACTACTGAATATTAGTTCTCTTCCAATATTAGTGATTGTTAAAGATAATTCCATAAATGCAATTTAGTGGTAGGTCTTATAGATTGCTATCGTAAAATTGTTGTTGTCCTGTACAATTTTTAGTTTCTTAATATACAACTTTTGTGAATTTTCTTATTATAAAAGGGCATTTCAAAGGCATGATATATCTATTTTTCTTGCTCTTACTCATGAGATTTAAATTGAAAAACTCTGATAATTTTCTAACACATTTATTTCTTCATCATTGCAAGCTTCTTTTTCTTTTTCTTCTTCTTCCTGTTCTTCTTTTCATATATTTCAATGAAGTGTCATGCCTTTCCTTAAAGGGAAAACGAGGATCTCATAGAAACTGCTTGTTATGCTAACGTTGCTACTAACTTCAGAGTCAGCGAATGAAGTAATCGTTTTAAGTGTAAACAACTAAAATAAGTATTTGATGTTGAGCTGTAACAAATTCAGTTTGTCTTTGTTCGTTTCGAATTTTTCTTACTTTGATCAACACTCTCATTCTCTATACAAAACAGAGCAGAATAGTTGATTTAGAATACCTGGATTACATTCTCATGTATTTCTTAAGAGGAATGTCTAATTCTTTTGGCAGATTTGTATTTGTAGTTTTTTATTTTTTGGTGTTTTTTCCCTATTTGTGAGCTTCTATTTAACTGAACTTCTATGATTACATTGTATTATCCTTTTCTTAAAGGGTATAAAATATAGCACTTTGTATCAAGCAAAAGAAGATGCTGACTCTTGGAGATGTATTGCCTCTTTTTACCTGATAGTGGTCTGTCTTATAAAATAAAACAAAGCACATGTTAAATACTAATATTGATCAACAGGTGCTCTGCAATTCTTACCCGTCAGAGTTCATATCATAGTTTTACCATTGTTGATCCCTATCCCTTGAGGACAAGCCGGCTTACTTCATTATTTTTGACGGTCGATGTGAGATGTTATTCTTCTTTGTAAGTTAAGACTAAAACGACCATCTTAGTTTTGTTATTCTGATGTCCTTAGGTAAGATATAATTAATTTTTTTTCTTAATAGAATCTGATTTGGTAGTGAACATATAATGTTCATGGTAATTGGTTAGAACAGTAAGCTCATTTGGTTCTTAGTTTTTATTTTTATTTTTTATAAAACTGCAGATTATCAATCTAACTATGCTTTCGACTGGACTCCAACTTTAGCAGGTCAAGTCTACCAGAAAATTGATAAGTCGACTTGACAGGTTAAATAAAATAAATTTAAATTTCTTTGTACACATTCATGATTAAATATCTAGAAATATGTGATTTATATCCTCAAAAAGTTATATAAATTTCATATCAATTGTCTTTTGAGATCTCATTTTTCTCACTATATCATTATTTTATTAATTTCAAATGTATGAAAAAAAACTAGTGGCAGCTGCATTTGGACATTGCACGGGCTTTGCAATTTATAATCACTCATGTTCTATTGAAAATTTATTTTTAAATGTTTTGAAGTTTCTACTAATTTTTTTTAAGATATTTATTTATTTTAAAATTTTCTTAGTAAAATTGTGTGTCCGGTGCACGTGCATTACACGTGCAGGGCTCCACTAGTAGAGATAAAAAGATGGTTGGGGGGCGGGTTTGTGTGATTGGTGGAGATCCCAGATGGGCCCTAAAACAAGTTCCACAATATAAAAACGGAATGGTTTTCATTGTATATCTATTTTCTACTCGGATCAAGCTTTTACATGGCTATCTTTGTAATTGTAGATAGGAACCTCAATAATTCCCATTCATGCATGCATCTCCAAGTGACACCCTAGTGGATTTAGAGTATTTTACCAACTGCAAGTTGCAGGAGTACAGATTCTCCTCGGGTTAAAAAAATCATGAATGGAAGGAGTGGAACTCCACGATAGTGACTGGTCACCCATTGAAAATCTGAGCCACTAAAATGAATGTCGAGCCCAACTAGTAAGGTATTATCCAAAATTTGAACAGTTAAAAAATGAATGTCGGGCCCAATTAATAAGGAATTATCCAATTTCACGATTTGATAAAAAAAACTGTAATTAATGAATATATAGAAAATCCATTAAATCACATTTTTAAATAAATAATCATCTTAAGAAGTTTTGCTTGTCAAGTCAGGATTTCTCCAAGTCAAACCCTTGAGTTGCATATATGCTCACTAAAAGGTGTCAGCTGCCAATTGGTGAAGGGTTGGAAAAAAATCACATCAACAACATAGGTGAATCAAATCCTAGGATTACTTGTACCACAAGGGATTCCATTTGGCATAGGGGTTACGTCTTCACCCAGAAAAAGAAATATGAGACATTATAAATCATAAAAACATGGAAAAAATATTGGGATATTGCCCCATACAGCTGCCCATAGATCCGCTCATAAGCGATCAAAATCTAAGTTTTTCCTACAGAATTATTTGTACATTATTTTAGAGCTGAGGAATTCACGGCACAGGTCCCCATAGGACCCCATACCACTCTTAAGATTCCAGAAACACCATATTTATGGATAAGGTCCTCAAGGTGCGTTTTTCTATATATTTTCTTTTGTCGTTTAGCAATTAGTCAATATTGACTATTCTGCGAGAACCCAAATAGGAATTGAGTTTTTCAGGAGGGAGGGGAGGAGAGCAGCTAGGCACGTTGAAGACGTTGGACCTGACCACCTGATCCCACTATATTCGACCCCAACGGGTACACAGTATGAAGTTATGAGGAAAAACCCCATTTCAATCCGAACAAAATTAAGTAAAGGAAAAGGGAAAGGAGGGGGAGGTTTGAGAATGAATGAAATCAATCAATCAATCCTCCTCCTCCTCCCCCCCAAGTGCGGGTGTGGGTAGTTTTGGACCTCCAAGATGTCAATGGCAGAATCTCTAAGCCGCTCTGCTTCCTCCTCCGTGAGATGCATGTGGGTGACGGCCAAGCCCACCCCCCGGACGAGCTAAGCTGGGAGACTGAGGAAGACCTTTCCAGCGTCCATCCCATAGAATCCTTTGGCGAGGACGGAGATGGGGTGGATGCGAGGACCCCTATGCAACACCACCCCTCCCCTCTTCTCCCTCCTAAAAAATCCAATTCCTATTTGGGTTCCCGCAGAAGAGTCGATATCGACCAATCGTTAAATAATAAAAAATAAATAAATAAACGCATATTGAGGACCTTATCCATAAATACGGTGTGTCTAGAACCTCAGGAGTGGTATGGGATCTTATGGGGACCTACGCCGTAAATCTCTCTTTATGGCTATATGATTTTGCAGACATTGTATTCTATGACCGTACGATATTACACTTTTAACGTTTGCAGAAAATATTTAAACTTTAAGTTGTCTTTCAAATATAAGACCAGTCATACCGTTAAAAACTTAAAATCACAAAAAGCATTCCAACTTCATCTTGACCTAATGACCACCTCTTTAACGTTTGGTTTAAGACATCTGTACGCAAATGTCCTGCAGTAGCGAGAAGAAAATTTCACCAACTTGCTTAATCTAAATCACCTGTTGGGTCCCTGGCATCAATAAAAAAGAAAACAAAAGGGACAAAGCTTTAAAACAATTTTGGGTTTGTTATTATAATAGCGAATTTCATCTCTACTATTCTTTACATGGGTCCACTTTAAGGATCAACCCTCTCACACATTTATTTTATGGATCCGGATCCCCTGTTTGGACCAATTAGGGGGTGCCACATGGGATTTTTTTTTTCTTTTGGCAGATGAGATTTTTTTTAGAGTTGAGATGGGACATATCAACCCCATGTGGCACCCTCTGATTGGTCCAAACAGGAGATCCGTTTCCTTATTTTATGTGTGGCTTAAGAATCCCTGACACTGATCTGACTATTATCTTGTCATTAGATTGAATGTTAAAATTCGACACACTAAAATCAAATTAGATTGTTTGTGTGCATCATTAGACTATGATTTTAGTGTTTTTTTTATTTTTTAATACCAACTAAGCTAGGCAAGTTTTATTTATTCTTTTTATTACTCAGGGTATCTCCTACCGAGCCTAACCCAAGAGCCTTTGGCCATGAGCAGAGGGACACTCGATTCTGGACAGCTGAGAACTAATCTTTAGGGGCACATGCAAACCCTCCTATCCACATGTACTAGGCAAAACTATGGGAGGTGGCCAACGATGGTGGGTGTCAAACACAAGACTTCTCCGCTTCCTGAGGCACAGAAGCCTAGGCCAAGCTAGGTAGGTTAATAGTTGCATTTTCTTCTTCCTGTAGCTATTATTGAGCCCTAACGAAAACAACAATGAATAGCCCAAAGAATTAGTTTTTTTTTTTTTTCAACACACCACAAACCTTTCACATTATTATAGATTATAGAGGATTTTACGGGGAAAATCCTGGAATTTAGTCATTCCTCGCGAAGGGTCCCAATAGGTTGTCAACACAAGTTCGGTCTTCCAGCCATTTTAAAAAAAAAAATTATACTATTTTATGAAACACAGCAAATACAGGCTTTCCACCATTCATATGGGCGGAAAAACTGTGAATACAGGTTTTCCACTATTCATATGGGTGCAAAAGTCGCGAATACAGGTTTTCCTCTATTCATATGGTCGGAAAAGTTACGAGTACACTACAGGTTTACCCAGAGAAGAAGCCTTTCTCTCTCATCTTTTCTCATGGATGGGTTCATGGGTTGAGGGTAAGCTCTACGTGATAATAATGTACAAGCATAAAATTGTTATTTGAACCATTCTTCCATGTTATGTCTGCCATTTTTTTTCTCTTCCGTCTCTTTCACTTTTCAAGATAAATCTTGAGAATATGAAAAGAAGAAAGAAAGAAACCGTAAGTCGATTAGAAGTAATCTTTTTATAAAGCCTGTGATAATGTTTTCCCAAGATGATTGGGAGAAAATGGAGTGGGGAATATAGAGAAATATGTGGGATAAGAGGAGGAAGAAATAAAGAGAGTTACATGTTTTAAGAAAATCATGTAGAGCAATGCTAGCGTTTCTCCTATCAGAGCGACACTAGCGTCTCTCCCCTCAGTGGAAGAGGTCCTGACGGACCCCGTTTGTGCTGCACAATCTGCGGAGACCCTTCGCGATGACTAAATTTCGAGAATTTTCCGGTAAATCTCTAGATTATAAGATACGTTCCATCATTTTCAAACGGCAAAACATGCTCAATGTAATGGAATTATTTCATGCAGCAATAAATTGAAAACATTTTATGGAATCCAATCTATGATGATATCATATCCCCCATCTAAATAATTCTAGAAATGAGGCAAAAAAAGAAAAAGAAAAAAGAAGTAAAAAATGGCACCTTTTGAAATCAACAAAATTATGAAAATTACATAACCTAAACATAAAATGTTGAGATGAGGAAATATTACATAACAAAACCTCAGTAATTAACACATTGACATAGGAAAATTTAATTCCAAGAATTCATAGAATTCCTTAACCAACACTACCTATTAGCCCCAAACATGGTGAGGATCGAAGAGCAGCAAATAATAGTGTAAATTCCGCTTTATTTTATTATCATGTGTAGCCAAGATTGTTTTGGTGGCAACTGACAGAGATCTAACTGTGCACTTGTAATGAGTCCCATCCCCCCCAAAAAAAAAATCTCTCCAGCCGCCACACTAATCAATAATAGAACAAGCAAACAAATACAGGAGCAAGGCATGTTGGTGAGGCTCACTGAAATTCAAGGGAAGTTGTGGTTGTGGATCATACCTCAACCAAGAGTCAGACTGATCCTTGGTTTAGAAATAGATGAAAGAAACAAAAGCTTCCCCTTCAATTGTTGACTGTCCATTTCATGACCTAGAACTAGTTCCTATCAACATCATTTTTTTTATACAAATCTGATCTACACTGCCGCTGAATTTTTTTTTTTTAGGAGCTGCGGACATGTCATCTGTCCTACATTGATGTGGGTTTCACTGTCACATCTGTGCAGCTGCAAAAGTCATGCCAAACCGACTAGAAAAGATAAGGCATACATCAGTTGACAAGAAAGAGATGTAATATAATAGATGGACTTTGAAGTGTTTTTGTGGCCAACCTTACACAAGTGCAGAAGAGATAAGGATCATAGTAGAGTGAAGGAATCCTTTTAACACTAGATGGTGGTTAATGACGCAATCCCAGTTTGAAGATGCTCTCATATGCTATGATGTGATGAAAGTAACATGTTTTGTCCACATGCTTAATGGCATCACATCTACAGAAATCTGGAAACATTTGCTGCTACCATAGCATAAATTGGAACACTTAGATCAAACTCCAGTCAGGACACATTCCAAGATCATGTAACAACAACCATCAAAAGTGGCAACATGCGTTGGAAATACTTAAAAAATTATTGGAACGGCAATTAGAACACAAAGGCAATTATGCCTGGATACTAAGGATTTGTTTGGATCTGCCTAACTCAAATAATGTGTAAGCCTAAGTTCTTGCATGTGGATAACATAGTTAACCAAGCAATTCTTTAGTTTCTATCCTTGTTTACAACAATCAATTACTGGCAGCCAAGAGCTACAAAGGTAATTTAAGTTACAAGGTAACTGATTTCCAAGAAAACATGGCAAAACATAACTGATTTCATCATCACCATCCATCATCATCAATAATAGAGCACTATCCCTTCAATCTGCAGTTGGCACCAGCTGCAGATTTCCAGCTAAAACCACAAAACTCATAGAAGTCCCACCAGCTAAAACCACAAAACCCACCAACATATTGCCAATCAAAACTCATTTATTTACAGCAAAAGGTTTCCAAAGGTGACATAGTTACAGCAATGATCAAAGAAATCAATGCCTCACCATTTTTTTAGGCAATCTTAATCTACCTTCTTAAGCTACCATATCTACCTATTTTTCTCGAGGCACTGCCAAAAGTTGCCTCCCTGCTCCAACCAGGCTTGAACCTAGCTGCTACCCTGCCTTCCCTGGAAGACTTTGATGTCCCTTACCAGCTGAGGTAGCAGCCCGGAGACCTCAGTGACCATATTTTCTGCGTATGTAATCAAATAGAAATCCAATCTAAAGCGAAGGAGAACCTACAAAGCAAGCAGCTTGGAAGAACAACTTCAACATCAACTGTCACATTCATTAGAAAGAAAAGGAAAAATGTGCAAACCCAATAGAATAAAATCTAACCACCACACCCAAAAAAATCATGGGCCTCGAGTGGTGGCAAAGCAGAAACACCCATTTGCTTGGTCTTCAGGTATCATTCCTCCTCCTTTGCTTGTATCAATCGCCTCCAATAACTTTACCACTTCATCCATGTCGAGTCGCTTTTCTGCATTTGCATCCCAACACTTCCGCATGATGTTGGCGAATGAACTTGGGCAGCACCTAGGAATCTCTGGCCGTAAGTTCTGCTCAATCAACACAGAAAGTTAAACAAACTCCAACCAGAAGTTGGTTAATTCAGCAGTAACAACAGTGGCAAATCACATTTAAGTTAGTAAAATGAATAATAGTAGGCAAACCTGTCGAACAACAGCAGATGAAACCTCAGCAAAACTGAGATCAGCGTATGGCATATCACAGCAGTATATCTCCCATAAACATATACCGAAGCTGTAAACATCACATCTTCTATTGTAGGGCTTACCGTCGAGGACCTGTACAAAGGACCGTTAGAAACTTGATAGTGGAGCAGCATGCCATTGACAATTATATTTCAAAACTTCGTCACAATATAAAGTGGTTGTCCAATTAGGAATGCATATGGTTACTTGATCTCTTCCTGAACCCAACTGGGAAGACATCATCAGCAAAAATAGCTGAAAAGGTCCAAGGTATTACTCCAAAGAAATAAATTTTAAGAGTGATCATGCAAGCCAAAGGTACCTCTGGGGCCATGTATCCAAGTGTGCCAGTTTCCCCCGTCATGTCCCTTGGATTCTGAGCTTCAACGCGAGCAACCCCAAAATCAGCAATTTTTAGAGTCCTATGGGCATCTAGCAGCATATTTTCAGTTTTAACATCACGGTGTACGATCTTCCTTGAATGTAGATAGCTCAAGCTGTAAAATCAGAATAAAGAAGGCATATTTTAGATTTTTGGAAGCCCATTTATAAACATTTGTGGTCCAATGGAAATACCAAGAGATCAATACTCACCCTCTGGAAAGGTCCAAGGCAAGCTGAATCACAATCTTGTAGGCTAGTTTTTTCCTTCTATTCTTTATTAGAAATTGTTTAAGTGTCCCACCAGGAAGATACTCCACAACAACACAACATGCTCTAGCTGGAAGATCACTGCGGCTGTTAATGGAAGGATTCTTTGGTGGAATTTTGAGTTCCGAAGTTCCCATTGATGCTCCAACAAACTGTACAACATAAAATGCACAAATTCACTATTTGATCACCACAGGAATCATCACAAGGAATTCTGCTATCTTGGGGCTTTAAGATGACCAAAACCTAAAGTGCTATCTTGGGGCCTTAAGATGACCAAAACCTAGAGTAGGAGAGTAAGCAGAAGAAAAAGAACAAGCAACCTGAGGAGTGACATTATAACTAGCCAGAAGAACAAAATTAATTTTCACGTCGCTCCCGACAAAATAAAATTTCAAGTCGCTCCCAAAAAAACCAGTGGAAGAAAATATCCCCATAATAATTTGATAGCATCAGTATCCTCTGACTAGAGTAACCACTATTCCAATAAATAAGATATTACCTTGGTAACATTCGGATGGTCAAGTTTATGCCAAACAGCAACCTCCTGCCGAAATGATGCCCGAAGAGCAGCAGTTTCAGCATCTGTGGCAATACCATCCTCCCCCCAGTCCAAAACCTTCACTATAATATGGCAAAAGAAAATGTGGTGAGGAATCTAAAGGAAATAATAGTTTTGTCCTTCCTATTCTTAATAAGTAACGATCTGTTGTTGTTGATTTGGTGTCCAAAAGGGTTGCAAGGAGCAACCTCCTCTCCATGAATCATAATGATTAAGTAGTCAAAAAACTAAATGTAAGGGCCATCCGAAAGTAAATATCCATTTTGTAGAAATTACATGGAATGAGTTGCAGAAACAATCAATGCTAAAAAACTAACATGACTAATGCGAACCGACTTTCAGTAGTCATGGATGGAAAATAGCACTGATGACCATCTTTTATTGAGAGAAACATTAGTCATCAGTCTTTAGATATAACAGAACGTGGCTAGACAAGTTTGACTGACATACAACCAATTTTTGTTTGATTGTACGTGTGCACCATATCATCTGAGTGGATTCAGTGTTTGGAACAACTCATTGAAGGAAAACTAGATTCATTCTATCACATGTATAGAGATGACATCAAATGAGGTTGGCAGGACAAGTAGCACCTTGGCTAGAATCTCACATATACCAGCCTAGTCAGATCTCATCCAAGCCAGAGTCATATTTGAACTCATAGCATGGTGAAGGATCGTATTGTTTTCATTTCCTCCTGCTGTTTTCATCATCAATCAATCAATCAATCCTTCCTGCTGTTCTCATTATGAATTAGAGAAAAGTAGATTTGTAGAATTAAGGGTCCTTAAAGAGTATGACTTTAAAAAATAACAATAATGAAAGTTTGTATTAGACAAGATGAGTTGTTCTTGAATACTGTTGACAGTTTATCATGTTTTGACCAACATAGTTGTTTGTTCATTGTTGTGATTTTTATTTTGTTCAACTACATGTATGTCGGCTGTGACTAGGGTTTCATAATCTACTTTAACAATGTTATCACAATTTTGCCTTTTATACTTTCTTTTTTTTTGGCTACTATCATGCATCTGCATCTGCATCTGCAGCTTTTGGCAATGTAAATTTTAGTGATATATGTGTGGATGCCAGTTCTTAAGTTATTTTCTGCCACTTTTAAACTTTTTCTTTGTAGCTCTGTGTATTAATTTATTGCCTTCTTCTCGACATGCTTGTATTTTTTAATATATATATATAGATATATATATATATACAGTTGTGATAATGCGGAACGGTGCGGAGATGCAGGGCGGGGCGGGCAAGCTAGAAGATGGAGAGATAGGGGGAAAATCAGGGATTACCTAGAAAATTGGGCTCACCATACTCTAAACAAGGAGGTGTTAAAGAGATCTCAAGGAGAGAACTCGATGAAAACTTGGGAAGATCCCCAAAAGCTTCAATTTTCATTAATAATCAACCATTAGAAGCCAAAGAGGCTTTACATCACTTGCATAGGAAAAAGAAATAACCCTAGAACTAATATGGACCATCTAATGGGGTCAACGGTAGAGATTAAAAATCCTTAGTTCAGACAAACCATAATAAAACAGCTCCAAACAACCCTAAATAATCATAAACTGAATGGGCTGGGGCCAATGGAGTTAGTCAAGATAGATGGGCAGGGCCCACATGCTGGTCAACCCATGGGGACCATGGGCTTGTCCTGCATCACGTGATCGTAAGCGCTCCTTGCTGTGGGACCTGTCATCGGGTGGGGGGGTGGGGTTGGGTTGGGTTGGGTGGATGTGTTAATTTAAAGATCTGGGTGAGGCCCTCATATGTACAAAAAATCAGCCTCATTAAATCATCCTAACACTATCATCCACGGCCCAAAAGTCCAGTCAATTTGCATGGGTGTAAAGTCAACCCAACGATCTAGTCCATTTAAATGGGTGCAAACTCAGGGGGCATGTGACCTAGAGGAGTGGAGAGGGGGTGGGTGTGTTTGTGTGGTCTAATCGGATAGACCATTAGGTAGGCCCCACTATGGGATATTTTTCTATATAGTCAGTATCCTATGAGCACCTAGTTGTGGGCCCCACCTTTTGGCCCACTTCAGGTTTTTTTTTTCTTTTTTTTTTTTTGTGTGTGTGTGTGTGTGTGTGTGTGTGTTGGGTGGGGGGGAGTGGTGTTGATTTGAAGATCTAGGGAGGCCTCTCCTATGTACAAAAATCAACCCCATCCAATCACCCTATCATCCAGTCCATTTACATGGGTGTACAGTCGATCCAACGGTCCAATTCATTCACATTGCAAACCTAGGGGGTGTGACCTATGAGAGGAGACAAGGGGGTGGTGTTGTGCGGTACATTGGATGGACGATCAGGTGGGCCTAGCTATGGGTGCACAAAATGCACACCTCATGCAAAGGATAATTTTCCTATCTATATCAAGGTTTAAAAAACCGGACTCGGGACCTGACTCGTTCATGGCCGAGTCCGAGTCGACTCGCCGAGTCGCATGGGACTCGGCCGAGTCACATGATTCGAGTCAGAGTCGACTCGGATTCGGATGATTTTTTAAACCACAATCTATAGACAAACAATTGTGTCCATCTAGGTCTATTGGTACTGTTACTTTGTTTCTCGTTCGATGGATTTCAATGTTTGTTTCTACTATGTCCGGAGTAGTATTCATGTCATTATGAGTCAATTTGCATTTGTTAAGCATGTTGGATAAACTTGTCCAAGAAAGTAGTAGTTTTTATTTTTATTTTTCTTCTCAGCCTCTAATGGACTGTGGATGCCCCGCCCCCAGTGGGCAAGTTGGTTAACTGGAAAGTAAACCTAAACTAGCCTTGCCTTTTCACAGTGCACTGCTTGAATACCTCCCAGCCTCAACCAAGGCTCCATCCTGCACTCTTGCCTCCCTCAAGGAGGTCATTTATGTACCTTACCTACTGAGCTAGCTTATGGGAAAAAGGAGTAGTTTATAGACTTCCTGGAATTCAAGAGTTGTATAGCTCCGTGCTTGTTGTATCCTCTCCTTAAGCGGAGGCTAGCGGCCCACCTCAGCATTATCTTGCTTATTGATGCAGGAGCATCCAACCCAAGATTTATGAGTCCATTCAGTACTGGTCGACGCCCAAATATACAAACCCAATCAAAGAGCCCAAACCTATTCATCATAGGCCCATGGAGTCATCTATGTTTTAGGTCTAAAGAAGCTGTTTTGATGTTAGGAGCTATTTTAGAGAATGGAAGGTAACATTGGAAGTTGTTACATCTGATATAGCCACTTTGGAGCTATGAGCTATCTTGGAAGATTGAAACTACCCGTAGAAGTTGGGCCTTGGAATTGAAAGTCAACTTAGAAATTGAAGAATCACCTCAAAAGTTATTCATGGGAAAAGAAGCTTCATTGGAGTTGGACATCCAAGGAATTGGAAGTCGTGAAAAGAGCCATCACCTAACTATTTGGAAAAACATTTAACTCTTGCGTAGTTTTTTGTAGAATTCATTATCTGCCTAGATACTTATATAGCTTATCAGTGCAAGAGAGATATGCAGAAAAGTGAAAGCAAACCTTAGGGGGAAAACCAACCCTGATAAGAAAATACAAAAGAAGCCTACGAAGGGAAAGAACCAACACCCAGCTTGGAGGCTAAAGGCACAAAAAGAAACCAGGAGGAAGGGGGCAAAAACACAAAAGTGCTAAGCACCTGAAAAGACCACCTCTCCATTTTAACAAATGAGAATAGTGGAGATGCCACAAAAGTACGGAAAAGTGGCCACCCAAGAAGCAATGGAGAATTTCATTCGGTAGAGATACTTGTAGAAGTCATCTATTACATATTTGAAAAATGTGAAGCTTTTGTTGCCTATTTAACCAAGGAGCTTGTCCTAGGAAAAGTCAGTTTTGCCGGAATTCAAATAACTTGGGATTGATAGGTCTCCTTGAAGCCTATTTTCTCTCAGTTTTCGTGATTGTAACTGATCGCTGCAGTCCTCTTCTTTACTATTATTTATTATTATATTTGCATTTATGAAATTGAATGAGAATATTATTTAATAATAGAACCTGCATAGGAAGTAGTATCAAAACACAAGCACGACGCACCCTATAATACACACAGAGAGAAATGTAAATCAGATGATGTAGAGGAGAGGGAGGGAGGGGGAGGGGGAAGGGGGGTGGGGGAGGGGGTGGGGAATAAGATGATTTTTTCTTACACATAGACAACCATACGACTTCGGACACGAAATTATGAGGTGGAAAATAGTCGAGAACACAAATTTAATATCTATATGTGGAAAAGTAATTGAATTGTTTGCTTGGACCATCAGAGGTAGATGACAATAGGAGTTTGGTGACTTTGGTCACAAATCCAATGAATTATTGGAGTACGGGTGAAAACTGTTTCGGAATGGTCAAGCAATACATTTTTTTTCCAAACGGTAACAGATGATTTCAATAAAAGAGAGACAAAATACGTCGTCAAGCAATACATTAACATGGGCTGCAAGAAAAAGTGCAGAATCTTATAAAAAAGAACTTCACAAGCAAGGAAATAGACAAACAGAGTTGGAGCAAAAAATTTGAATTGGCGAGACAGATGCCAGGGCCATTTTCAAGAACAACTGCTTTAGGAAACTGGTGATGCAAAAACTCATTATTCTCCATAAGAAAGACAACCAATCCTTGACTTATATTCTTTAAGCTTTCATACTCCACCAATGCGACCAAACACAATGGTTAATGGAAAGGGACAGGGTGAGGAAGTCGCAGAATTCTTTCGCATCATTAGGTTCTTTTGCAAATGATTAGCACCATGTTTTAAGTCCAAAGGCTGAACTCAACTCAACCAAACAGACTCAATCAGATATTTTATGACTCCATAAAAACTAAAAGAGATAGGGCACAATCAAAACTCATTTGGCTCATGATAACTCAGTTAATTTCATCTAATTTGATTAAGACTCACTGATCCAAGTTCAGTGGGCTGATCTGGCCAAATCTGTAGCCCAAAATTCAGGGAAAAAGAAGGGATTTCATGACAATTATCCAAAGCAAAAGAAATATTTTTCCACGAGAATTTTTAGTAGTTATTATTGAGTTATGATTAGGACTTTTAATTAGAAATTTGATTAGGTTAGAATATAGTTTCCTATTGTGAAAACTTCTAGGTTCAGGGTTTTTGTTCTCTTTATACAGGGATATGTAAAGCAGTGATAAATTAGCTGCAGATTTATAAAAAAAAAAAATCCTTCCTTTCTAGGTTTGTTCGATGCGAACATGGTTCAAAATAGCAGTCACTACCTAGCGTATCGGCCGCCGCATTATCGGCTGCATCTTTTGAGGTTGCTACACTATTTTGAAAAAAGCGGCGTTGCAGTTTAAAGCCTTTAAAAGCCGAGCAATTTTAATTTAAAACATTATTTTTCCTATTTCTTCTCCTCAATGGCCTTTCCAAAAGTTATCTTTGTCCTTATATTGTCTCAAACCGCTAAAAAGAAAATACAAGATTGGCTGCTACAAAATATTCTAATTTTTTTTATCACTTAAAAAACTCACACTGCTACGTACTGCCCGCTATATAGCGTTTTGGCAACTAGCCGCTACACCCAACACAACAGCTATGTTGATCCTTGCTTGTGAAAGTCTCTTGCAGACATCCTTTTCATGCTTCAGCATTTTTATCCCTATCGATCAAGCCTTCTCTAGAGGGCTTGCATCAAATTTGATATTAGAGCTCAAGGTGAGCAATGTACAGATTTGAAAGAGCTCCTTGTTCGTTTGTAATCAGAATCGGATCTCATGACCCAGAGGATAGGACACAGCTTCTCCCTCGTTTTGATGCAAGTGAAAAAGGATAAGGGCGTCACAAGGGCCCCAAGGAAAGACATCTAGTTTTGATCTCTACATAAGAATTCATAAGGGTAGATAAAATGCTTTCTGTTGCAAAACAGATCTTGAGGGATGGCAAGTATTGAGATCTTCATCTGACCAAGAAGAGGATCCACATTGGGCTACAACAATCCGCACCAGATCAACTACAGGTTAGTAGATGCAGTGCAAGAAAAAGGCGCCTCTTTTTCGGCACTTAAGAATGTCTAGGCACAGCCTCCTACAACAATTCCAGACCCGATCAACTTCAGGTCAGATTGGAATCAAGCCGATTTTAAAGGCAAAAGCCTTGTTTTAGTCTGCAACGCGGCGAAACAGGGGCCAGCCTGTTTGTTGACCGAAAAAGAAATGATAGATAAAGGAATTTACCCCCTCTAGGCACAAATCCTGAGAAGATAAGGACACATGTCGCTATGATAGGTTGACACATCATCCGCAACCGATGCCGAGTCACTGACTAACCAAACTTGACAGGTCAGTAACATCACCACTTCGTAAGACATGCTTGAAATTGTCACTTCTGTGCAAACCGCACAGTGCCTCCCACCTCTCCCTACAATAAAAGGCCTGAGCCCAGGTCCAGTTAAGGTCCAAGTCATATGGGACTTGACTAGGTTAGTCTCGTTTGACCCTATCTAGAAGGTCAGTTTAGAGCCCAGCCTGTCTGGCAAAAGGCCGTTAACGTTAAAGTTAGCACACCAATCAACGGCCAGAGTTGACCAAATGAACACCAGGAATTGTTGTTAGATTTCTGGAGCCATTCAACCGTATATTTAGGATCCATTTTCGCCTGCATGCTCCTGAGGACAATCTACAGAGCAAGCTAGTCCATTTTATTTGTTGAATATTATTTTAAAAAGAAGGAAAGAAAAAAATAAACAAGAAGAAGAAGATGCCTCCATAAAGAAACAAGAAGCAGAGATGACCATTTTGATTTTTGACCCAATGAGTATGTCAATCTCTGATCCAACACAATAGATATATGAATTGAAAACGACCAGTTAGCCACCAAGCTCACCACATGCCATGCCCAATTAGCAGCTGACATCAATCAAATTAAGGATAAGATTTCATGTCTTCCAAAAATTCAACAACTATTTAAATTGAATAGACACTTAATGAACAACAACTGTTTGGAAAATAACCATTCAGAAGAAAAGCCAGATTTTCAGAATCAATGCAGCCAGGCTCTCAGAACGTTGATAGGGATTTGGGTATCAAAATTGTTATTCATGATAAAAAGATGTAATCAGAAACATTCATGGATTGGCTAGCGCCAGAATATGGATCCAGTGGAAACATAGGCGGCAATGAGGAATCTAATGAAGTATATTCCTTCCAAGCAATTATCAAAAGGACTAGTTCTATAAATTTCAAGACTCGAAACAGCACCACAAGTCAGCTGTTGACTATACAGCGGAGTTCTTTCTAGTCCAAGAAAGGTGTAACTTGGACAAGTTAGAAAATGTTGTAGCTCACGACTATTATCATGGCCTAAGATTGGCCATACAACATCTCTTGGCTTTTCAGAACTTTAAGATGGTAGGTGAGATGGTGCAACATGCATTGAAAACAGAAAAGATAGCCAACCATCAAGCTCACAAGTTTGCATCATTTAAAGGGATGGTCAATTGTCTGTCACTGCATACCAGTACCCAAGTCAAATCAAGCCAAGATACAAGTTCGAGTTTTTTATCTAATAATGAGCTGAGGAAGGATAAGAATAACTCGCCTGGGGTTTTCATTGTCAAGAAAGGGATAAATGGGGTTATCATTGTCAAGAAAGAGATCATTTATCATTCCAATCTCCAAAACAACTCACAAAAGCTTCGAGACATACAACACAAGAGCAAGAAGTTAAGGACACCATGAACCAGAATATAAAAAACAATTAACCATAGAAAGAAAATAAGAATAAAGTAGAGAAAGTTGATCTCTATGGCAACTCCATTGCTGAAATTTTGATGAGTCAACATGTGGTGCTAGAGGAACCTACACCAACTGTTGAAAAAAGATGGTTATGGAATAATGTCTTTCGTTCAACAAGCCATGGCTGATTTGTATTGAGCTCCAACAATATTGTGTCACAAGCTCTTATGGATCACCTATAGCTAAGGGTGTATAAACATCTTCGACCTTATTTTGTTCGATGACTAATGACAGGTGATGAAGTATAAGTTTGACATAGGTTTAACTTTCTTATTAGAGATGACAATGAGGATAAAGTGTGTTGCATGTTGTGCCAATGGATGCTAGGATGTCCAACTGGAAAGGTCATGGATGTATGACAAGAATGGAATCCATTGGATGAGATACAATTCATATACATCTATTAAAGATGGAAAAGTCGTTACATTCTAACCTATGAAGCAAGAACCATCAAAGAGAGGATCGAGGTCAGGCGTTACAACAGAATCACTTCAAGTGCAGCATGTTTACAATGGAGATGCATATATAGAACTCGAGCTAGAGGTCAAACTCTTTGCAACCCAGGCAGAATGATGCAAGTTCAGTGGGCCAGCCTAGTCAAACCTGTAGCCCAATTTAGGCCCAAAAAAGGGGAATTCTTGACAAAACATCCAAAGTAAAAGGAAATCCTAGTAGCTGTTTATTTATTGAGTTGTGATTAGGAGTATTAGTAAGAAATTTGATTAGGTTAGAATATAGTTTTCTATTTTGAAAACTTCTAGTTTTAAGGTTTTTGTTTTCTTCATACACGGGACGGGGTATGTAAAGCAGTGGAAAGTCGGTTGGAGATTAATAAAAAAATTCTAGCTTTTGAGGTGTGTTCTTCTCGAAAGTCTCTCCCAAAGATCACTTTCGTGCTCCGACACTTTTATCCCTATCAAATAAGCCTGCTCTCAAGGGCTTGCAAGTTGCAAGTTGCATTACTCACCCATAACTAAGAACGGCTCAAGAAAAATTACATATCAATTAGTAGCATTTTTGTATTTTGATAGATTTGTATACTTCACCAAAACTTGCTATGCCTCACAAAGACTCAGTGGAGCCTTCAATTCAACCCAACTTGGTGAGCTTTCACGTTGAGTTAAATTTTATGTTCTAACACTTTTCACTTCAGCACTTCAAAATATATGAAATCGTATTGGAGTAACAATTAAGCCTTATCATTAGTTCCCCATCAATATTTCCCATGTTAATTGAGTTTTCTTTTTTGTCAGTAACTTCAAACCATTTCATAAGTACATGAATCCACACTATACAAGTATTTTATCACTAATTCCTCTGTATTGTAAGATCAGTCCTGCACCACAAAAGAAAAAAGTAACACAGTCTACCAATCAAAAGATACTGCATTTCCATGTTAATGAAGTGATGGAAAAACAGAAAATCTACTAAGATTAACTACAACAGAAGATAAATGACCTTAAAAAAATCTACTGAAGAAACATGACAAGTAGAGAAAAGGAAAAACAAAAGGGCTTCTCTACCCTTGGAGCAAAAGTCAATCTATAAGCACACAGATGTAGAAACAACTATTGTAGATTCTCAAAATTTATAAGTTGGCAAGTGAATTATCAAGATTTTAAAGATTCATGAATCATTTAATTGAAATTACTCCCATGTGCTTATATCCACTTAACATGGCCACAATAGATAATAAATTGTACTCACCAATCTTTAGCTCAGCAAGTAGGTGCTGATAAAAGCTTTTGATGCAGCCTATGAACTTAGTGTCTACAATAGAAGGCAAAAGGGGGATTTGCACACCAGATACAGGGCCTGATTGAAGACTATAATAGTCATTTGGACCTCTCTTATAATGCCACACGTCCAAGGCATCATTTGGATTAGTTAGCGAACCTTCACTTTTTCTGTTTGAGTCTATATATTTGTTAGATGTTTGACAGGGTTTGTTATAGTTTTATGAGAGTGCTCACCATGGTTTAAAATTGCAGTCGCAGCCCCCATTATGGTTGACCCTGAAAACCGTTATGACGTGGCATCACGTCACAGTTTGCAGTCATCGCAATCCATCCCAGTGCAAATTTTTATTTTACCCCAAAAAATATGAAAAAAATATCAAAGAACTCCAAAATATTATAAAATGCTAGAGGGTTATAGAAGTCTTAGTTGCAATCATCTTTCAGCATTAGAGTCATCCTTTAGTCTTGGGCCGTCTTTTGTAGACCCTAGTCCCTTGATGCTTGTGGATTGCATCACATGGGATTTAGAATGGAAAGCGGTATCTCATGTGAAGGGACAACATCAGCGAGTGTATCCAATAAGAGTTCACCTCCATAATGGGATGTGTAATTATCCTTCCCAAATAAAGTGTGGATATGGTCTGTAATTGAATGAATTGGATGCTATCCATATCTTATTAACTCAGATCGACAATCACTTTGATCAATGTGATTGTGATTTTTTTTCAGTTTATCCTTGACATAAGGATGTTTTGGATCGTCCCAAGCCCAAGTGTTGACTTTGATGATGATTGTTGTCAATCGGTATTGTTTGGTTCAAAACATAAAGGATGCTACAAAATCTAAAGCACTCAGACATGGTATTCACAGGGTGCCTAGGAACTTCATCATACCAAAAAATCCATTTGATGGATGAAACAGGACATCTAAATTCTAGCTGGTAGTCAAAATGATTTCAAAATGTTTTTGTACAAACTACACACTGTACCAGTAGATTTCTTTCTACAGGGGTTTTTCTGTTTTTGTGCCATATTTGGACATCACAAGTCCCCATCTGATTCACCACATAAAGTTCTTGCCTAGAATCCAAACCCAAAGACGATGTTCAATTTGGAGATAGCACATGGAGAACATATTGTCTTTTGGGGATTAGAAACATGCAAGGCATTATGTCTCAATGCTAACTTCCACTCCTTTCCAAATTTGAAACAAAAAACAAATCTAATCTGTGATCAAATAAATAAATATGCAGTTGGAGATTAAAAATGATGGTTTATACTTGTTGCCCAACCAAATTCTTTCTTCTAAGTTACCCTATTTTACAAAAAATAAGAGTAATAATGAAATTGAGAGATGACTACTAAATGTTGAACTCAAAAGTAGTTTGAAGAAAATTAGAGTAACATCAGTGATCACTCACCCAAAGAAAGAGCCAAAAATTACAAGACGGAAGATTATTTTTCATCATTCTTCGCAGAACATTATACGATGGATCTCTCTCTCTCTCTCTCTCTCTCTCTCTCTCTCTCTCTCTCTCTCTCTCTCTCTCTCTCTCTCTCTCTCTCTCTCTCCATATATATACAGCAAGCTGATGGGATTTTTGGTCCCGCCTTTAATTCAAATGGGTCCTGCTATTTTTTCCTTTTATGTGTGCGCGCTATACACACACATACGCATAAGCACATACATACATACAAACATGTATGTGTGTTTAGAAGCTTTTGGGGTTTTGCAAATTCAACTTTCACCATGTATCATTCCTCCTCAATAATTCAAACATTCGCAACCCTCCCATCAGCATAAACATTCAAATTTGGAAGATATGTTGGATAGGACCAGTATATCGCCCAATCTAGTTCTTTTATCAAGTTCTTTCATCAGCGGTCAGTCACTGATGAGAACTCGATTTTGATAATTAGAATCATGATCTCACCATTTCAAAATGGTTCTTGTGATCTTGACTACAACCAAAGTTACAATTTGCAATTTTTGCAGGTCATAGGGAGGTAGCAAGAGAAACATTTGACATCAAGGTTTTCAACAAGAGAACCACTTTGAGCAATGGATTCAAGGGCTTGCATGAAAGATGATAAATATACTAGTCCTCAATGAAGAGCTAACAAATAAAGGAAGAAAAGAAGATTGAGTTTACCTGCAACATCTTGGCCATCATAAATTCCTCGATATACCGTACCATAAGTCCCATTAGCAATTACATTCTTTATATCCAGTTTAGACAAATCAATCTCCCATACTTCCTTGGGCCGCCTAGCCTCCTCCCTCGACCACACCCTGCTGAGGTGCTTCTCAAGCTGATAATCCAGGCTTTTCAAATCAATCCGATCCGCTCTAATGAACATGTCCTTGCTACTAACACTCCCAACACCCTTCACCTTTGAATCCAATCCTCCCTCCCCAACATTAGATTTCTCTATTGTACTAGCACCGGAAGCCATATTTGGATTCCCAGTAGAAGATGTAATGCCGGTTACAAAAGAACTCAAGTCTCAGCAATTCAATCAGCACTCCTAGAAATACCAAATTTGATAATCAGATTGAGTTCACATATATTGCAAATTCAAGCCCGATTATGCAATCAGAGCCTTGATGGAGACCTAAAAACCGTAGGAATACAATTCAATCACGACCAAAATCAGCAAATTGAGGGCAAAAGAAGTGAAAAAAATGTGTTCTTTTAAAACCCCAATCTCGATTACAAAGGCTTCTATCAGGAAACAATACCCAATAAAACCCAGCAACAACTCCTTCCAATGAAAACACCAAATCCGAAAAAATTAGGCGGAGAAACACCCAACACCAAATCCCTGCTAAAATAGAATCCTAAAAAAATAAGAAATCTAAGAAGAAGAAAAAAGAAGAAACTTGAAATCTCAAATTTATGACGCTGTATTGAAAGTAATATCCCACCACACGATCTGAGGCAGATGATTTCTAATCCAGTTTCCGCAAATAGACGGCAAACACCCAGAAATCTTTAGAAGATATGCAAGCAACCCACCTCCCACGGCGTTCCCAAGACGCCAAAAAAAAGAGACTTCAAGCCCATACGATTGACCAAAGACCCAAACTTTAAAAGAGAAAACAATCAAATTGAGGTGAGATGATTGAAGAGAGACCCATAAAAACAAAACCCATCAAAGAAAAACCCAAACAAAGAAAACCCAGAAAGGGAATGACGAAAAAAAGCAGGCGAGTGTGAGATGGAGAAGCGATTCGTTGACTACCGTGTGAAAGAGAGAAAAGCGTAGGTGAAGTTGAGCCGCTCCTTTTTCTTTCAGAGATGATGAACGAAGACGGAGTAAAACGGCCGCCATGACATCATCTAGTCCGTTCATTCGTCTATTGCGGCCGAATGCTAGATTCGTGGCCTGGATTCAAAGCAGAAAAAGGAGAGGAAGCGGACGAAGGAGAGAAAAAAAGGAGAAGAAACAGAGAGAGAAGATTCAAAGAGGTTAGCCTCAAGCCTGCCTGCCTTTTTTTTTTATGACTACTTCAAACAATCCCAACATCCAAATATAGAAACAATAAATATATATATATATATATATATATATATATAGAGAGAGAGAGAAGGATTTTTGGATTTGGATTTGGATTTGGATTTGGATTTGGGGTTATGATCTTTGGGATTAAAATAGAGTGGTAATCAATCTCTCTCTAGTTTCTAACGGATTTATTGTAATGACAAAACTACCCCTGGACACTGACGTTAATGTCCCTGTTGTGTAGAGGGTCAATACAAAAAGGGTATTTTTCCCATGGAATCCTCATCTCCTATGGCTCCTATTATGGGCTTCCATTTAAAATCGAGACCCTCTGAGTTGGTCTATGGACAGTGACCGTTTAGGGTCTGTCAGGTCAATACGGACAGCCTATTTAGTGACGTGGCGGGCCTTGAATGGTCGACTTATGGTCACCATGGGGTTTTATCTCATTAGATCTGGACTCTTTCATTTAAGATATGCCTAGAATTCTATCATGAGGCCCCACATGAGGAAAGCGTATGTTCATTTTGAATATCTTCCCCTCCAATGACATATGCTCAAACTTCATGATAATAGGAGTTTGTCCTACCTTGAGATTGTACACATAACTAATAATGTGATTAGCACAATCTTATGTATCATTAATTAAATTTTTTAATCTTGTGATCAAGTCACGTACATAATTTCATGATAACAAATGTGACAAGGGATTTTGGAAAAACCTATGGAATGTTGCATGTGTGTGCTGATAGCCCAGCTTTATGGAGCACATGGAAATGGTTTTTATGCCACTCAAGGTAGGATGGATGGAAAGTTTTGTTTGTCAATGAGAGTTGTGTAAAAAATCAGTTCCATCAGATTATCTTAGTCCTTAATTTAACAATATTAAAGTTTAATGATCTTTTCTAACCATAATTTAAAAAAATTAATTTAACGAGGAATAAAGGTTTGATGAGTTTAGAGGTCAACCCATGTCAAATCAAGGGGTAAGAGTGTCAAACAAGTTGCACCGATCAAAGGTGATCGAGCTCAAGTGAGCTCCATAGAGTTGGAGTGCAGATGCAATCCACTTGTAGGAGAAAATTATCCTGATCATACATTTAATTTTTTTTTTCAAAGTATATCTTTATTATGAATTAGTAGTTGATACTTAGTTACAACTTGATGCATGGTTTAAAACATGTAATTCAAGACCTGCACCCTCCTGCTGTAAAACTTACATATAGAAAATGAAATCTTCATCCTTATGGTTTTTAGGGTAATTTGATAGCGAGAAAATCTTCAGAGCTTGATTGATGGTAACAAAAAATAAAAATAAAAATAATCATGTAAGGGCTTCTAGAATTTCATTGAAAAACAACCTCTATATAGACTCTAAAAAAAAAAAGTTCAACTTTTTTCATCAATTCAGTTGTCATCCCATCAAGAATGATCTCTACAAGAACTTACGAGTGATATGATGACTAAAAGAGTTCAAAATGTTGGTTGAAATGTAAAAGGTTGCTCGTATACCTAATGACCAAATTGGAAGTTTCAGGAATTGATTCCATCTTTTTTTCCTTTTAACTTTTTTGACCCATTCGTAATTCAAGTTAGGGTTCATGGCCATGAATCTCATCAAAGAACCTAAATACCTAAAGTTAGTACTTTACATTAAGTATATATTTGGCATTAAATACATTGTCATCAACACAACCCCATCCCATTAATGGGGTCTGCTGTTATACAAGGATAACATTAATATAAATGTAAGGTCTCAATGTGGCTGTAAAACTAAATAAATTATGGATGAATTTCACACCTGAGAAGTCAAACGTTGAGATTTTATATTAAGTATATATTTTATATCAAGCACATTATTAAGTTCATCATCATCAAAACAACATTATCCTATCTATGAGGTTTTCTATTATAGAAAGATAACATTGATATAAAACTAAGGCGTCAATTTGGTAATGTAGGCCTAGAGTAAGGTATAAACTGGGTGTGAGCCTCCTAATAGTATTTGGTATTCAGGTCAAGTACAATATGAATTTGATCCAAATCCAATATCTTTTCATCCCTAAAAGTGCTATCCTATATAAGCTTGAAAAATCAATTTCATAAAAAGGACACGTTCATTTATAAGATGAAAACCATGGAAAAGTAACCCCAATATGGAGAGAGTTTTAATTAGGTTTTCTTTAACATGTAACCGTCTTATTTGCTGAACACAACAGATTAGTTGATATCGACCATATCATGAAAAAGAAGACATTAATGTTGAATCTGCAAGTTCACCCATCAATCCTTCGCCCTCGCCTCCTCTCAATCCTCCACCCTCGCCTCCTTTCACTCCCCTTGTGTCTGCAAGTCCCTAGCCCCCATCTCCTCCCTCCCCCACCACCTCCTGGCCCATGCCCTCTTCCTTGTCTCTGCCTACAATCTCACCTCCGTCTCCCCTCCCCTCCCTCCATGGCGATCCTCCATCATCCTCCGACAAAGATGACCTCATACTCGTCGCCCTCCATTCCTTCGTATCCTCTCTCCCTTTGCCTCCCCTGGCCTATCCACCGCTCTCGAGCAGTACCAGCAACCAAAAGAGAAAAACCCTTTTTTTATCTGTAAACTGAGAACAACCACAACAGAATGGTCGATAATCGACCATATCGCTAAATGACAAAAACAAAAACAAAAAAAAAGAAGACAAAAATGCTTCAAGAAGACCCCTCCCATCCATACTATGCTACTGGGACATCATAAGTGGTATACAGGTAAAATCCTCTTCATTCTTTCAATTAATTAGTCAAAGACTCCAAAAATCCCTCTTTTCCTTTGGCCCCACACGTGACGGCCCCCGATTGGTCCAAACAAGGAATCCGGTTATGTCCCATGGGCGCTGTTTTGGTAATGTGAGATTGTTTTCCATTTTCAGTCTGTTTGAAGCAACCAAAGGGGCAATTTGGACAAAATCTAATAAAGGGCACAAGGTTTGAGGTTGACCGCTAATGCCCACAGAATGTAAAGAAAAATCTTTCCTGGCGGATTTTCTGAGTGCGTTGGCAAGCCATTTGGTCAACTTGACGTGGCATAGGCCTATTTCTTGGTAATTTTAGTTGTTAGAGATTTTTGAGACATGACCTTGCATTTTTAAATCCAATTTTTTTATAAGAATTTATGAATTTCAACATATGATAAGTTTCAATTAGCGTTTAAGAATTCCATAATTTTTGCATTTAGGTGGAATTCCAAAATCCTCTTAAGTACATGAGCATTTTGGAATTCCACATTATTTAGGAATTCAAAAAAATCTACAGATAAGAAATTTTGGAATTCTAGTAAATGAACAGGCCAATAGTGATATTCGCTACTTGCGTTCCGTGGGCCAAGCCACGTGTCATGTTGTCCACCCCCATATAGGGCCCACCTCATCTAGGAAAATGGGGCCCATGTAATCACTACCCTAGATTCTTGAGATTTATTCATGTGGATGTGGGGATTAAATCTAGACGAGACCCATTTTATTGGGCTCAGTTGGATGCATGCATGCTTATGATAGGTAAAGTTGAGGTTCGGCCTTAATGCTTGTAGACTCAAAAACTATTTCTTCTAAGAAGAAATTTTCTTGAATAAATATATTTTCTATAAAGAATTTTGCTGCACCAAATAAAATAAAAAAAGATGGAGAAAACATGCGGCTTATCCACATTTTTCTTTTTACAAATTTACTTCTAAATAATCATGTCCCAAAATTTGATTGTAGAACAACCCAATACCTAGTTCAATGGGATGAAAGTTTGACAACTTTTTACTTTGTTTGATATCTTCTTTTTTTATCAGGAGAAGAAGAATGAGTAAAGACCTAGGAGGTAAGAGATGGCAGTGTGATTGAATTGATTGAGACCAGATTTAAAAAAAAAGAAGGTTAGATTGAATTGATCAAGGGTGAGGAAAAGTGTCCCCATATGTCAGATTATTGATTGTACAATACTGCCTAAAGTCATGTTTGTTATTAAAATTAAGAGAATTTCTGTTTGGAGGATTTCTAAATTCTCAGACATATGGAATTCATGAATCTTCCATTCCTTCTTTGTACTTGTGCATTCAAAAATTACACAAAATAGCAAAAGAATTGGAATTGCAGGAATTCCAAAAGTCATTGAAATCCTTTGGGTGGCTTAGATTGTGGAATTTAGGTGAAGAAACATGGCATTTACAAATATTAGGAAACAAGCCCTTACAACATGTTATGAATACCCCAACACGCAAAATTCTTGTAAACTTTTTTAATTAAGAATACAAGCCCTAAATGCCCTATGCGTGTTTTTTTTTTTTTGCAAGAATGTGAGCTTTTTTTAGTGTATAGACATTTCCATTTGATTTGTGAGTTTTTAGAAAACCAAATGCCTAAATTAACTTTTTTAACTCTAAAATATGCTTGAGAGTCATATAAATTTGATAGCATTTGGAATTTTTACACGGCATAAGTTTAAACATATCCCTACAATAGATTTACCCAAAAAGAAAAAAAAAAAGCATGTTCCTAATAAGACCTATTTCTTTATTAGAATTCCTTGTAGGAATTTTATAGCCTGCTTTTTTCCTGTAATTCCTAAGAGGAATTTCACATGTTGGGGATTTTTGGACATGACGTGACATCTTTATCTCCTGGCATTTTCAGATGTCATGTTTCATCACTGAAATCTTTAAATTGCAGTCACATAAAAGGTTCAAATGACTTTTAAAAATCCAAAAATTCCAACTCCTTTTAACTTTTAGTGGAGTTTTTGGATGCTCAAGCTAAAAGAGCATCCAAGAGTGCAACTATGTTTGGGAATTCAGAAACTCCTCAAAGAATTCCTGAAAAGAATAAAAAGAAAATCATATTCTTAGTAGATGTTGGAATTTTTGAAATATGATCTATTTACCAATAATATGTTTCTTGTCTAATATCCATCTAGAAATTTTAACCACATGAAAGTCTCCCAAGTGACTTTTGAAAATTCAAAACATTTATCCTCTTTTGTCTTTTGGTGAAATTCTTGAATCCGGGATATTCGAATTCCTTGATTTCCACAAAAGAAACAAGACCTAAAAAGTATCAATGGGTTGTCACTGAGAAGCTATCGACTCACATAATTCAGTTGTTTTTAGCGATCCAAACGAGAGGTTATGACGTGTTGACAGGGACGAAATGGCTGTCATGGAAATACCTTGCGTCTTAACCTGACCTCAACAGCTTCCAACCCTAACAAGAAAGTTGTTAGGGTGACATCTCTACCCTGGATAGTGGAGAGGACCGACAGAACGCACGGTATAGTACAGAGACTGAGGAAACAATGTTGGCACTGAAAATTTAATGAATGAAATGAAGTACCATGAGTACTTATATAATTCTTCCGTTCCAGCTAAGGCAGCAGGCAGGCCAACTCATTAAAATATGGTCCTTTGTGAGTTTTCTGCAATAAAGAGGAACTGCAAACACGTCCACGGCCCACCCACGGTTTATAAAAGAATGAAAAGAAGAAAGGACCACCCACAAAGAGAAACATATCTCTTGTTTCGTCTAAACTGGGGAGTCCTTTTTGGATGAATTAGGAGTCGCCACATATGGGGGAAAGAAAGAGAATTTACTTTTCTCTTTCCTCCGCCCCGCACGTGTTAGTCCCTAATTCGTCCAAACAAAGCTCTCTGTTTGAACGAAATAGAGGATGCAGATCCATCTAAAGTGACAGACACATTTGACTTGAACAAGGGATGGGAGAAGAGGATTTCTTGGATGGAGCACGGCACAGCTACTTGGTCAATAGCTACTATGTCGTTAAAATATAAACAAATGAAAGAGTCACAGGAGGGAAAATAAATAGACTTATTAGGTCACATTTGTTAACCGAATACTGGAGGACTCCTGATCAATCCTAGAATAGGGTTTGCAAATATAATTATTCTCCGCTATTATCTCTGCTTGAAAAAGTAGAGATGCTAACCGAGTATCGTATCCACTGGGACAAAAAGGCTAAGTTGCGTTGTTTCCTAAATTCCTAAACTAATTCTATTGGAAAACGAAGTAATGGGTTGATTGATTGTACTTCCTAAATTAACAAATTAAAAGACAGGGGTTGATTCAATTAGAGAAAAGTCTTAGGGTATGAATCCACCATAGCCTGTGCAATGGCGAATATAGGTCTAGGGTTTCACTGTCAATGCTTTCCAGACTCGTTCTGGTTACAAACCTTCACAGAGTCACCAAATAAGGGATGCGGGTGTAAATCGGGGCATAACCTATCTCTATGGCATAGATTATCCTAGATCTAACAAACGCATTCATTCAAGCATCATACTCATATGACTTGGTATTCCAAACTACAAGAATAAAATACCAAAAGAAATATTGCATTAATAAAAGAATCCAATCAATGGATTAGATCAATGTCATACAAGTAAAGCATTTAACATAAAACCCTAGAACCTACACATTGCCATAAACACAAAGCTAAAGTTTCATCACAACCCTAAGATGGGGAGTTAGTTACTCATGGAAGACGATTGGCGATGAATCTCTGATGAAATCGCCATGGCTCCGCTTCCAAACGCTCCAAAACCTTGCTCCAGACCTTCTCCCAAAGTGTGAATATCCCCAAAAACGAGTTAGGGCTCCTATATATAAGTTTTGGGGTGAAAAAAGTCTTCAATTCGTGTAGGAGTCGGATTCCCGTCGGGTCCGGGCCCACTGGTCATCACAGCGAACTTCGCGAGGTCATATCTCCCTCGATATAGCTCCGATTTACACAATCTTGGACTCCACGGATATCTACTCGAAAAGAGCTTTCCAACGGTATGTAGATTTCACGAATCCGACACTCGAGTTGAAAGTTATGACCATTTCAAGTTGCTGCCCCTGAAAATTCCGAGAATCATAGTGCAATTAGAAGACCTTCCATGTTGGCATGCTATGGGGTGAGTGGGACCCATGTTGGATATCCAAGGAATGTTTGGACTCTTGCTTTGCTTTCTTATTTGAGTCTCCTCCCATATTTGGCAATCTTTCTTACTTGCAACTCCTTCTTTGTCATGCTTTGTGATTTCTTCCATTTTAGCTATGAATTTCTCTCCTTGCATTTGTAGGGCCTATAAACAATAAAATAACATAATTAGTTTAATTAATCTCTTTCTAAGGTATAACCAAGTCCTCATTAAGGGGCCTAAAATGTATCTTTTAGGCTCTCATCACACCCCCCAACTTACACTTTGCTAGACCTCGAGCAAAGCTAAAACAAAAAGAAAACTAACTAAGGCCACTTTCGTAGGGAGCACGGCTGCACTTAGCATGTGCAGCAAGCCTTTAAACCTCTAAGTTCCCCCTAGAGGACGAGTTATAGTCTCGTGAGGGTTTGCAGTGAATCTACCCACAAAATTCCTAACACAAAAAAAAGAAAAACAGGGAGAATTTTCCGCCAAGGTATCGACGAACACCGGATATTCCTGATTTTTGGGGTTTTCAATCCACACTCAAATGTGGTTCACCAATCCTATCTTTTGGTCAGAAATCCTCAAAATCATGTTGGAAAAATTAATCGTGCACGGTGAAAATTGTGTACATATAGAGGCATTAAAGCATAAAATGATCCACTAACAATCTCCGTGAAAACCCATCTTTTTCTTTCAAAATGCTGGGCCACCGAACCTCAGTAAAAGTTATGAATCATCTCAAGGCATTTGTGGTGGCTTTCACGCTATTGTTTTTCAAAGGACAACACTATTTTGATTTTTTTTTTTTTTTTTATTATTATTATTTCTTTTTCTTTTTTTAAGAAATGACTGTGCAATGCCCAGGTCCCTTAAGCTTTCTAATTAACCCATGTAATGAGCATTCAGCCAATGACTCCCAAGACAGATGTCCTTAGGGCACTAGGTATGGCAATACCCCTATGGGCTTACTGGCTCGAGTTAAAAAGGCTACGAACCCAGACTAGTCTTTTCTTTTTTTTTTTTTTTTTTTTTTTTTTGGAAACAATCCCCAACAATAGGTAGCCCTTTCCATATGCCCGACTTAAGTATGACTGAGGGTCAGCTTTCCATCATACTTGCTCTGAAGTTTTCACTGGCATGGAAATCATAGTCTCACATTCCAAATTTTCTATATAATACGTGTTGAGTGAGAGATCAATAATTCAACACTTTCTCAAGAACTCTTTCCTAAAACAAGATAGTGAACCATTCCTCTCTTTTTCCTCACAAAAAGTTCCAAAAACAGGGTATCTTCGTTTCATAAACACCCGGTTAGACATCTTCCGAAAGACTACCAAACAGTAGAAAAAACTCTTTTTTTTTTTTTTTAAAGAAAAAGAAAAGACAAATCAAAGACAACAAGCAAACATAAATAAAACTGCTAAAACTACCCCTAAACTACTCCCAAAGTCAATACCCCACCCCCCAACTAAACGTAACAGTGTCCACAATGTTAAACATAGAATAAACGATAAAGGACAATAAAAGTAAAGGAAAAAGGAGGGATATCACCTGGGTAGTGCTAAACAAAACGATGCATAGTAAAGAAAAGTCGGGTAGACCCCCCAACTTGCACGAAAGAACCTGCAAAATGTTAGCACCAAAGACCTAGCCTGCAGGAGGGTGTACAACTGAAAAAAAAGGAAAACAACCTAAACTACCTCAACACAAGTGCAAAAGAATTAAGAAAAAGAACAGTAAGGAAAACAAGTAAAAAAAAAAAAAAAAATTTATTTTCGGATTTTTTTTTTTTTTGCTATTAATGAACTCTTAGTCATGAAGAAAGTCTTCAGCTGGTAAAGCCATTTTAAAGATGTCATCTGGGGGTTAGAGAACCTGCAAGGACTGTTTTGGTTAAAGAAGATATTTCTGTTAAAGTTGTACTCTCAAAAACACCTTTTAGTTTGGCCTCTGATGGACATGGGCGACATCCTTCCTGGCTTTATGATCCACGTGTTCCCGGATTACAGATATTACTGCACAAAGAAAGCAGGACGCCCAGCTCTGGGCGTCTGGGCAGAGAGCAGACCATTTTTTTTTTATTTTTTTTTATTTTTTATTTTTTTGGAATTCCGGGCGTCCAGACGCCCCCAGGCAGAGAGCGATGCACGTTTTTTACATTTCGGGCGTCCAGACGCCCAGGTGGGGCGTCCAGACGCCCCAATCCAGAGAGCAATGGTGTTTTGGAAACTTCCGGGCGTCCAGACGCCCGGCTCCGGCGTCCGGACGCCGGAATTTTTTTTTTTTTTTTTTTTTAGTGCAGGAAAAGACTACAAGTAAAACAAAAACTAAAAAAACAAAGGAAAGGACTACAAGTAAAGAGCACTAAAAACATGACTCAACACTTCCTTTATGTCTACCTCCTCCAGGTTAGGATCTAAAAATCTCTGCATATCTCGAGAAAGTGTAAAATCAGCAATGCAAGGAAGACAAGATGTGCAAATGGAGGAATCAATATCTTTCAACTCGGCAATTGAACAGCCGAGTGTACTCTTGTGCATTTCCAACACATCCAAAATTTGAACTTTCTGACCATTAGACAGATCCGGAGCAATGATAGCTGGTAAAGTATCCTCAGGGTGAAGAGCGTTTTCTATGGTTTTATCAACAACATTGACTGCAAAGCAGTCATCTTGGTCTGAGGGTTGATGAGAGGCCCTAAAAGCATTCAGCCTCACTTTCATATTCCCGAAAGAAACATCCATAACTCCGGTTCGACAATTAATGTTCGCATTGGCCGTGGCCAAAAAGGGCCGTCCAAGAATTACAGTAGTGTGTTTCCGTGAATTCTGCACTTGTTCAGTGTCAAGGACGATGAAATCGACAGGGAAAAGGAACTTGTCGACCTTGACCAGAACATCCTCAATTATTCCCCGGGGCACCCTAACAGACCTATCAGCAAGTTGTAAGGTAACCGGAGTGGGCTTTAAGTCCCCTAGCCCAATCTGCTCATACACCGAGTAAGGCAAGAGATTGACACTCGCTCCCAGATCCAGCAATGCATGATCAATAATGTGACTCCCAATTGTGCAAGTAATTGTGGGAGTGCCAGGATCTTTCAGCTTAGGAGGCGTGTCATTATGGAGAATTGAGCTCACTTGCTCGGTAAGTAAAACCTTCTTTGGCACATGAGATTTAGATTTGCGTTTTTGAGTGCACAAATCTTTCAGAAATTTAGCATAAGAAGGAACCTGCTTGATAGCATCTAGCAAAGGCAGATTAATCTTTACTTGCTTAAACACTTCCAACATTTCATCCATGGTTGCTTTCTTTTTACTAAAGGGAGAGGGTGTGTCAAGACAAGTGGGAAAAGGGACTTTAGGCACATATGGGGGTGCCTCATTTTCCTTAGAAACCATTTCAGCCCGAGAGCTCTTGGGATTTGTTATGGGCTCTTTCACACCTTGCTTAGGCTCCTCAGGCCTAGTCTCAACCTCACGCTCATTCCGTAATGTGACAACCATTTTCACTTGCTCATGATAGGTATCATTATGTTGCGAGCCACTACCCACATCAAAAGAATTCTTAGGATTAACCGTGGGTTGGCTAGGCAAGCGTCCTTCCTCTCTTTTGTTAAGAGCATTAGCTATTTGCCCGATCTGGACCTCTAGCTTAGCTATGGATTGAGAGTGGGAATGGACCAGCTGAGTGGTTGCTTTGAGCTCTTTGAGCTCTTGCAGCACTGTCTCCTCAAATGATGGAGTTCTTTGAGGTGGTTGAGGGTTGGGTTGCTGGTAGGATTGTTGGGAACGATAGGCCGCAGGATTGTATTGAAAATTAGGCCCATTTCCCGGTTGAGAGAATGAAGTGCCTTGACTGGGCGACTTCCATGAAAAGTTGGGGTGATTGCGCCATCCCGGGTTAAACGTATTCGAAAATGGATCATTACCCGGTTTGGAGAACCCCTGTGCAGCATTCACTTGCTCTTGCACAAACTCAGGAAATTGGGGTGCTGCAGGACAATTGCTCACAAAATGAGCGGGACTAGAGCACAAAGCACAACCACCTTGAGAGGGTGGGGATTGGAGAGTTTGACCCACAGATAATAGCTGATCCAATTTTTGGGTCAAGGCAGCCACTTGAGTGGTGAGTTCATTAGATGGTTGAATTTCAAACACACCTCTAGGTTTTTGCAAATTAGAGGCTGCCGGCCTCTCTAATCTAGCCGTGGAAGCATGGTGCTGAAAGGTCTCACTCATATTCTCAAAAAGCTCTCATGCCTCATCCTCATTTTTCAGCATAATTGATCCCCCACTGGCGGTGATTACCATGTTTCGCCATTCAGGAGACAACCCATCATAAAAGAACTGAACCAATTGCCACTTGGCAATTTGGTGATGAGGACATTTTCTAATGAGGTCCTTGAATCTATCCCATGCCTCATGAAATTGTTCATTATCAGTTTGGACAAAGGATGTGATAGATCTCCTGTACTGATTTGTTTTACCCACAGAGAAATATTTATCTAAGAATTTTTGTTGTAATTGGGCCCAAGAAGTGATGGAGTTTGCAGGTAAGGTACTCAGCCAATACTTGGCTTTGTCCTTCAACGAAAATGGAAAGAGAAACATTTTCAAGGCCTCATTACTGAAATTGTTTATCCGCACTGTGGAGCAAATAACCAAGAACTCATCAATATGATTGTATGGGTCCTCATTGTTCAAGCCATAGAAAGAAGGAATCAGATTTATTGTGCTGGGCTTGATCTCATATTGAGCTGCCTGTACAGTAGGCAGCTGAATACACGATGGTGACGCGTATTCTGAAGGAGTATAGTGCTCCTTCAAGGGTCGGAGAGGTGGAGCCTCAAGACCCTCATCCTCTTTTCTTTCTTCAGCCATTAATGAATTTGTGTGTGAGACAACAGAAGGGTGTTTAGATGATCTAATTTGTCTAAGGGCTCGCTCTAAATTTTGGTCTAGAGAAATCAAATCTGGGTGACAAGAGCGACGACCAAGCATGCACACACAAAAATTTACTGCAATTATATGAAAAGAATCCGAAAGTCTAGGCTTACAGTGCACTTGAGAGGAGAAGAGAGATTTCTTTTGAGTCAAACTTTGTCCGTTGTGAACTCTCTTAGATCCCTGCACAAATTCTAGAAATCTGTTAAAATCAAAGCCCTGCAGTAAAGATACTAAACAATGTGAATAAAGCTAAAAAGGCAAAAAAAAAAAAAAAACTAAAATCAGAATTAAAAGAAACAAACAACCGTGCTAATTGTCCCCGGCAACGGCGCCAAAATTATGATCAATCCTAGAATAGGGTTTGCAAATATAATTATTCTCCGCTATTATCTCTGCTTGAAAAAGTAGAGATGCTAACCGAGTATCGTATCCACTGGGACAAAAAGGCTAAGTTGCGTTGTTTCCTAAATTCCTAAACTAATTCTATTGGAAAACGAAGTAATGGGTTGATTGATTGTACTTCCTAAATTAACAAATTAAAAGACAGGGGTTGATTCAATTAGAGAAAAGTCTTAGGGTATGAATCCACCATAGCCTGTGCAATGGCGAATATAGGTCTAGGGTTTCACTGTCAATGCTTTCCAGACTCGTTCTGGTTACAAACCTTCACAGAGTCACCAAATAAGGGATGCGGGTGTAAATCGGGGCATAACCTATCTCTATGGCATAGATTATCCTAGATCTAACAAACGCATTCATTCAAGCATCATACTCATATGACTTGGTATTCCAAACTACAAGAATAAAATACCAAAAGAAATATTGCATTAATAAAAGAATCCAATCAATGGATTAGATCAATGTCATACAAGTAAAGCATTTAACATAAAACCCTAGAACCTACACATTGCCATAAACACAAAGCTAAAGTTTCATCACAACCCTAAGATGGGGAGTTAGTTACTCATGGAAGACGATTGGCGATGAATCTCTGATGAAATCGCCATGGCTCCGCTTCCAAACGCTCCAAAACCTTGCTCCAGACCTTCTCCCAAAGTGTGAATATCCCCAAAAACGAGTTAGGGCTCCTATATATAAGTTTTGGGGTGAAAAAAGTCTTCAATTCGTGTAGGAGTCGGATTCCCGTCGGGTCCGGGCCCACTGGTCATCACAGCGAACTTCGCGAGGTCATATCTCCCTCGATATAGCTCCGATTTACACAATCTTGGACTCCACGGATATCTACTCGAAAAGAGCTTTCCAACGGTATGTAGATTTCACGAATCCGACACTCGAGTTGAAAGTTATGACCATTTCAAGTTGCTGCCCCTGAAAATTCCGAGAATCATAGTGCAATTAGAAGACCTTCCATGTTGGCATGCTATGGGGTGAGTGGGACCCATGTTGGATATCCAAGGAATGTTTGGACTCTTGCTTTGCTTTCTTATTTGAGTCTCCTCCCATATTTGGCAATCTTTCTTACTTGCAACTCCTTCTTTGTCATGCTTTGTGATTTCTTCCATTTTAGCTATGAATTTCTCTCCTTGCATTTGTAGGGCCTATAAACAATAAAATAACATAATTAGTTTAATTAATCTCTTTCTAAGGTATAACCAAGTCCTCATTAAGGGGCCTAAAATGTATCTTTTAGGCTCTCATCAACTCCACACCCTTCTTTACATGGATTTAGAAAATCCACAATTGAAAATTGTAAAACCTCAAAAGTTTGGGCTCGTTTTTTAGGACTTTTAAATCTAATTTTCCTCAAAGTATTTGAAAATCTTTAGTTTCATAAATTTTTGCACCGATATACTTATTGATATTGATGTGAGATCATCATTGAGAAAATTCTAAATCTACTATAGTTGGGAATCCTTAAATATGTAGATTATTCTAAATCTACTATAGTTGGGAATCCTTAAATTTGTAGATTCCTCATCTATTGGTAGCAGCCTGAATAGAGGGTTTCTTTCGAATTTTTGCACTTCTGTCGGCGTGGAAAGTCACATGAAAGAGTCTACTCATCCTCGCTTTCGAGTAAAATGCCCGTCAAACCTCCCTAGCCCCAGTCCGATTTTGAAAACCCATATTTTGAAGGAAAGACGGAGCTACAGTGCTCAGACGGTAACAATAAGGTTTGCAGCTTTTGCTTTGGAACTCCTTTTTATGGGTTCCGTAATCATGATCCAAACCATTAATTAGGTTTAGAATGTCTAAAACGGCTATCAGACCAAAAATCAACTGTTGATTCATCATATTTTTTGAGAAATTTGAAAAACAATCCAAAATGTTGGATCACGATTCTTTAAAAATTCTATGGGTTCATTCTCTTAGAGAGCCTAGAGCAACTATGGGGTCAAATTTCACAGGGTGATTCATCATTGATCATGAGAAAATAACAAAAATATTTATGATCATTGTCTTTTCCAAATGTCGAAACGAAGAAGAAGACGACATTACCGTTACAGCCTTACACGGAAGAAGACATTACTATTACATGGCATAACTTAGCCATTAATTCCTCATAGATCTTGAGATATTTCTGAATTTTTTCGGACCTTAAAATTATTATTTTTTATTCTTATGGGCCCCATTTGCATGATCCGAACAGATCAGATAAATCAGACAGCCAAACACATCTACATGGTAACAAGTCAAGTCTTGATTTCTCATGGATTTTGAGAGATTTGAAAAAAAAAATCATAATCATTGGATCACACATCCTATGTATTGTTGCAATCCTCTCTTTTACCAAACTTGAAATTCTCCAAGAGAAATCCTCTATGAGGATAGCTTGGTTCCAGGAGATGGAAAGAATCCTCTAAATAGAGGATTTCTTTGTATTTACCAAATGCGCCCAAACGCACCCATAATACAGGCGAGGAATCCACATATTTGGGGATCTCCTTGTTGCCCATGGAATAAAAGTTCTTTGTTAAGGATTTGCATAACTGAGGATCTCATAAAGATATTAGTGCATATCGATATATATATATATATGTATATGAGAAGTGCTATTGTGAGAGACACTCTCACCTTACTATGAGAGATAATATGAGGGCCCCCACATTTATCTCTCATAGTAAGGTGAGAGTATCTCTTGGGAGAGAAAGTGAGACTTTGACTTTTTGCTAATTAGCTAGGCCCAAGGCCTGTCTTTCCCATGCATTTCATTGTTTGTGATTTATGCTATATGTTATATACATTGTGAGATGTTTCTTCTATCTGTGGGCATGTTTCCCAACCCTTGCTGCTGAAATTGCTTCTCTAGTGATTTGCGCCTACCTACTTAGAAAGAGGAGAAATATCGTCTTTGTGAATAGAAGGATGTTTGAGATGATTTTCACTTTGGTAAGCAAAACAATAATTATTTCGACAAACAAAACTGGAACAAAGAATTATTCTGCTACGAACCATCGGAAACTTTATGATCTTGAATGTGGGGGTACATGTGGGATACATACAAGTGGGCCGGCTACGGGGCAATTGAAAATGGAGCACACATTATTTTGTTAATAATATTTCATGCAACACCTTAGTTTTTTCTTTTGATATTTCAGTAAATATGAGTATATTACTTATATATTTTTACTTATGTTAATTTGTGGTTTCTTTTTTACATTAATTGACCCATATAGGATACTCATTCTCATTCATTTTTATTGATTTTATGATTTTCTACTGTCACCGGCAAAAAAAAAAAGAGTTTTTTTTATAGATCCTACATTACTTGACCCTTATGTGATACTCATTATCATTCATTTCTATTAATTTTTTGATTTTCTATCGTCACCGGCAAAAAAAAGAAAAAAAAAGTTTTTAACACTGCCATGTTGCTTGTTGCATTGTATTGCCAATCCCAAGCCTAGAAGAAAGGATAAGAGTTTAAAGTCCGGTTCATACCGGGTGTCTGGTGACAGTAAGAATTATTAGAGAATGTTTTGCTTATATCAAGGATCGGACTAAGCCCAGGCTAGGCGTTGTCCGAGCCTGGGCCTGTACGGGATAAGATTTTATGCATGCCCATTCAATTTAGGGCTGGGATTGGACAAACCCCGGCAGGCCCGTCCAATTTTCGGAATAGGATTAGACAATCCAAGCCGAGGCCTGGCCCAGCCCGGCCCATTGACAGGCCTAGCCATGGCCCTTGCCAGCCCCTCCCTAGTTCCGCCCCTAAATCTCCCCCTAGTCCTTTTCGGCATTGTAAAGAGGATGAATATTTCATATATATGTCATTTAGGGGCACTTAGGAAATTAAAAAAAATGAAAAAAAGGACAACCCCAAAAATCCCGCCTAAATCACCACCGCAACACTTTCCTTGCTAGCAAAGATGTTGGAAATCCATTGATGGGGTCCGACCGCGACAATTTACACAAATAGAAGAGGAATCCTCTCCGTGGATTTACAAATACAAGGGTATCTAATGGGTATAAAAAGTAGAAAATCTTGTACTTATCCTCTTGTAGTGATAGAGAGAAGATGGAAGAGAGAGATTATATATCCATAAAAACCATTGTATTAAGTTAATTGAAAATTATCCATTTTTATGTCAAAGAAAATGAGTTAAAATAACCTAATCTAATCCAATTAATGATCACAAACAACCTTATCTTAAAAGCTACATTTTTTTTTCTTTAACTAATCTAACATATCTAACGCCTCTCGTATGATGCAAGTAACATTAATTAAAAATATAAATTTATTTTGAAAACAGATTATTGGCATTTGGCGAAAATGTCTATCGTTCTTTATTATTGGAGATACCATGCATCCATATAAGGAGCTTGTTAGTATTGCATGCACCCCACTCTTTTTTTAGTCTATCAGAGTCCAAGGCCCACTAGATTAGATATGACATAATTCTCCCAAAGGTACAAATTGAATCATTTAACTTAACAAAATCGAGCTTAGATATGTCGACAACAAAGGATGTTCGGTTTTTATTAGGAAGAAACCAACGTAGAAACATTGGGATGACTATGAACTTGACCTAAAAAGGTTTTCTTATCTTTATAGTAGTATTTTCTTCTGCAGGTTGTAAGAGAATTTAGATGAGAACATGAAATGGCCCAAGTGGTAAAAGCCAGGGATTGATCCCTAGCACCACTGGTAAAAACATGGGCAAAGGCATTGTACTAGAGCAAAGCATTAGGGTACATTTGTGTACATGTAATTTCTATGGAAATTGGAAATTGTCACATCAGCAAAATCCATGAGTTTTAAATTCTTTAGAAAAGTTTTTCTGCGGAAGTCAAAATTTTATGTTTGGTGCAAAAATGTTTGCCTCGATGAATTAGTGTTAATGTTGTTTGGTGCAACTATGGATTTCTTTAGTGAAAACCACTTTTTACTGAAAACTATTGGGTAGGTGGGTTGATATGTGTGTGGGGTCGGTGGGGTTGGGAGGGGAAGAGGAAGAAAGAGGGTGGTTGGGTGGAGTGAGGGTGAGAGAGATGAAATTGGGGGGTCAGTTTTCTGTGGAAATGGACTTTCCATATCCCCACATAGGAAGTCTATTTCCCTGCGTAGAAAGGAAAAAGCTGACTTGGCGAAAAAGCATTTTCATGAAAAAATGTCGCACTAAATACATGAAAAAGAAGTTTTCCGCAAAAAAAAAAAAACATTTTCTGCGGAAATGGGATACACAAACATGCCCTAAGAGTAGGAGAAGAGCACCAGGCTGGGAAGATACTGTTGTGAGCATGTAATGCCCTCGGGATGATTCCTGGGTTGATAGTGTTGGCGTGTGTGATGGAGTGGGGCCAACTTATGTTTATATGTGACTAGATCCCCAGTTACAGGAGCACACCACTCAATGTAATGTATGCATACTGCCGACGTAAGGATGCACCAATACTAATAAGATAGATGATAAGGATGAGAATCCTCAATTGGAAATTGAAATCCACACATCTATCCCTACAATCTCTTTATCCCAAACTTGAAGGAAATCTTGTTACTTTAGCCTATAGGATATATGAAGGGACGGAAGGAGAAGTGCAGCAGCAAGACTGCTATGTTAGCCCCCAACCCTTATGGATGCGACGCTCATCAGTTATTGAAAAGTATTTATGATGCCTCTGCTAGCTTCTCGAAGTTTAGGTAGGAATGCTAGCTGAGGAAATTTAATATCTTAACTAGTATGAACAACTTGGCGTGAAAAAAATAGATGACGCTGGAAGTGGTCCAACAGGGTTACACGTGAGGGGAGCTAACATGAAAGGGGCGTTTCCTTTCTTCTTCCTCTTTATTCATCTTTCATTCTGTCAAACGAGCTCTCTTCTCCATGGCTATAAAAGGAGAAAGTGAGGAAAGAAAAAATATATATAATAACCAGAGTCTTCTTTTTTCCCTTTTGATCTATGGTTAGCCCAAGTATTCTAATGTGCCAAGAGACTTGTGGAAAGGAAAGAGGAAAAAGCATACAATCCATCCACACAGAGGTTCATTCATCACGCATCCATCTTTATAAGCATGTGGACAATAGGGAGTGATTTGATTAGAAGAGAGTTTTAGTAAATCCCATCTAGTCTTTTGACAAATACATTATATCATCCTTCACATGATGGTATTTACACTGTAGTGGACTCATGGCACTCGATCCAAAGCTTCAGCAACGACCTTTGACTAACACTGGGTGTCTATCCTAGCCCTTGGATCGTGAACTTGACTGATCTATCGTGGACAAACACGGATCTATGCATCCCGTGCTTGATCTAAACCGATACAATCTTAATCATACTCGTAGTTGCCTCACAAACTTGTGGCTCAATAGCGGTGCCTAAAGCTAACAAATAAACTAGGTTAATTTAGGATTATGATATTTTACCATTCATTCCACATAATGGCAATAAGAAAAAAGTCTAGATATTATTTGCTTTGTTTGTCCTTTTTTAAACCTTCCAAATACCCTCTTCTCTACTTCAGCTTTTCTTGTATATAATATTTTACCGTTTATTACGTACTTATTTTCCTATCTTAAGATATTTTTGTTGATTAGATCTATCCCCATTTTACTAAGAAGTCTGTTAAATCTAAACACAAAATTCTTTTTTGGCTTAGTTCATCTTGATGAAGGTTTTTTTTATCCATATTTCTTGCCCTCCTATATAGCTGGGAGGCATCCCTGGGTAGGCAGCAGTGCAGCACTCACCCATGGAGCAAGAGATCAAAAACAAAGATGCCCTTAATCTTGTTATGTTTATATATTTATCTTTTTTTTCTCTATTCATATAAATTTGTATGAATTTGAAAATTGAATTTGCTTCTTATTTGCTATTTGTGTATTTTACACCTAAGGGGTACATTTGTGTAATCCAGTTCGGTAGAAAATTAGCCGCCGTTATTTCGCGCAAAACCTATATCTTGTTCTTATTGTTGATTATGTTGGAATTGATTTTCCCGCAATTTGGATTGTCATTGTTGTATTCCTCTAATTTGTTGTTGTTGATTATGTTGAATTTGATTGTTCTACTATTGTTGAATTCGGTTGGATTTCATAATTTGTTAATGGCTATGTTGGATATGATTTTTCTGCTATTGTTAGTAATTGTTCTCTACTATAATAATAAGACAATATAAAAGAGGAATTCACAACCGCACGAAACATGAAAATCACCTTTTTAACAAAGAAAATAATTATGCACCAGGCACATATTTTTGACGGCCACGGAACACCTTTTCCAGGGCATTCATCAATTACCACTAATTTTACCACATAACAATTTCCGCTTTCCATAGAAAACACACAAACGTGCCGGAAAACAAATTCTCACAGCAGCCAATATGGCAATACTCGTTAGCCAGAGGTACATTGGTTATACTTGATTGCTCGTGGGGGTGTCAACAAGCCAAGCCCGAGTTTGAATAGGCTGGGGCTCAAGCTCAGCCCATGTTCTAATCAAGTTGAGCTGAAATTGGCTTGATTGGTTATAAACTAAGCTTATAGCTTGTTTGACTCAACCCAACTTTCATTCTACAATCTACATCGTACATATATCATGTACTAGAGCCTCTTTTGGCAATTTTGGCTGTTTGAGTCATACATTCATATTCACTTTTTTTGGATCGTCTAAAACAGTTTTAAGTCGATCCAAAAAATAGACTTGTTAAACGTCGCCTTATACATGTTATCATTATTAATGGACTTGACTGCCAGATGCTTGGGCTTTTTTTTTTTTTTTTCATTGCTACATTGGGTCCGTGGGTCTAATTTAGGATACTAGGGATCTCACACACTGTCATCCCTGGAAAGTGAAATGCTTCTACTATTGAGCTATTCGATGATTTGGCAATTGCTTGGCATTTTTAAGGAGGCCCATCTGTTGGGGAAATTTCTTGCAAAAAAGAACTTGCAATCGAATAAAATAGACAATTAAAATAAATAAGAGCGAGGTAGGGCATACACACCAATTAAGATGCTATCTTAAATATAGTAAGTTCAACGCATGCTAGCGGTTTTTCATAAAAATTAAAGTTTGTCCCCATGATACAATGTTTCTCTCTTCTTCAAAATTGCACTTAAGAGGTAGAATATAGAATTGCCCGAAAATAAAGAAATATAAGGAAAATAAGGCTTTATTTTGAAATAATCTCTATTTTTATGAGTTAGTGTATTCTAGAATACTTATTTTTAGAAATTGAAAATGAGCTTAATTTATAGAGTTGAAAGCAACTCATGGGCATTGGGTCTCATCCATTCATTTAAAGTGCAAAAGGACATCTAGAATACTAATTTTTCAGAAAATGAAAACGGTCTTAATTTGTTGGGGGTTTTTTCTTTTTTTTTTGGGTAAAAAAATTGTGGAGTTGAAAGCAACCCATGGCCATTGTGTCACAAGCATTCATTTAAATCCGAAAAGGACGCATCTCATCGAAAGGTACAATAGTCTCAAAAGACAGAAAAAATAAAAAATAATTTTTCAAAAGGCACACTCAAGTTTCTCTTGGGATTTTGAGAGCAGCGGTGCTATGCACCCCGGGATCCAGAACCCGGACGGATCCCAACCGCCTCTGGGATCCAACGGATCCCATGCACCCCGGGGTCCGTCCAGGTTCTAGATCCCGGGGTGCATAGAATTTTTGTTTTGAGAATAAGTTGATTTTTGAAAACAACACCATATCGGCATCTAGATACATGGTAATCAAAATTATAACATTTGAGGTTTTTTTTTTTTTTTAAACAGTATAACATTTGAGCTTGTGCTAAGTCAAGTGGACCAGTGCATGTGAAAAGATAGATAGATTAAAGATGGTTCCTAAGCCCTTAAACAGGCTCATGGCTCGAAAAAGGTGGGTCAAGCCAAGCTCAGTTAGGCTTGACTCAAACTCAATCTTTGAATACTTGTGTTAGACCTTGAACATGATTTATTTAAAAGCCAAGCTCTGCTCCTTTTTTTAACATGTTTTACATCACTTTTACTTTAATAGTAAACTAGCAAAGTATGCCCGCGCTAAGTCCGGGCACAAAAATAAAAACACATCCAATTTGTAGCTATTTTATGAGATTTTAATTAATGAGAAAAAAGTATAAAACAAACAAATATAAAAATAAATATAAAACAAACAAATATACCATTTAATACAGTTCGAAGCATAACCCAGCCCGACATTTATACGAAGTAAATATTACTTTTTATATAAATGAGTATGAAATTTCAAGTCTAATGTAAATTAACATTTGTAAAATTGCATGTAGACCCGTCTTTAGGAATTAGAATATGAGGCCCACTTTAAAAAAGTTAATTATTTGTGGAGTCCATATGTATAAATCACTATCAAATATCCACTTTTAAAAATTACAAACATTAAGGATTTTCTAAACATAATAGATATATTAAAATTTTAAATCCACCTAAAGAAGACTTATTTTAACTTGGTTGGATAAAGTTATTGAATAAGGTGAATTTTTTATCTAGATTTTTTAATCACTTATCTATAATAGATATATATTAAAATTTGAATTCACATAAAGAAGCTTAACAAAAGTAGACTCTAAATTAATTGATAGAGCTTATCTCTTGAAATTGTTTCGAGATCCAATTTCTCAAATTGATTTGAGATTAGAGTCCAATTTTGCAATCAATTGCGAAATCGGACTCCAATTTCGAAATCGATGCCTATGTCTATAATATATAATAATTGTCAAACGGCCCTAATTGATAACAGTATATTATATTGCATTTAGCTGTGGTTGTATAGGCATGCATAAATTCCTGGCCTCATACTTAAATAGGTGGAGGCCTGGGCCAACATATCTTGGGCTGGATCTTATAAAGATTGACTGGAATGAAGCCCAAATATTAGGCTTGATAGCTAAATGGGGTGGGCATTGGGTACCCTTCTTGTTCAACAAGTGGACTTGTAGATAGGGGTGCAAATGAGCTGAGCCGAGCTAAGCTTAGCCAAGCTAAAGCTTTAGCACCATTGTGTGAACCACACTTAGAGCCCCAATCGAGCTTGATGAGCCAAGCTCAAGGTCGGGTCCTCCTCACTTTATTGAGCTTTAGTTCCGGCTGAGCCAAACTTAAGGTTGAACTTGATATGGGTCCATATATAATATAAACTTAATCAGGCCGACCTTCAGCTCAAACTAGAGCCAAGCCAGAGTCAAGCTCGAGCACGGCCCATGACTTAATGGATGACCCCAGATGGACTCAAGGAGATGCGTCATCCCAATAGATGATTGTAGTTAGGGGTGCCCAGGGGAGGGCCAGCCTAAACATGACCTTAGCCTGGTCCTTATTGGGCTGGGTTTTGGCTCCTTGGACAAGCTATAACCTGGGTCAATCTAGAAGTGAGCACCCCTCCTTGTAGTTCCATATCCAACCCAAGATTCAAAAGTCACATCAGAAGGGGTAAAAAGTAAGAACAAAGAAAGATACTATTGATTTGAAATGGTATTATGGCAACAATAAATTCAATGTTTTAAATACAAGATATAAGGTTACTGTGCAAAATAAATAAAAACATAACTCTTACACCTACTGCAAAATCATTACACAATTTATTGGAGGTATACAAACACGGCAAAAAATTAAGGCCCTGGAAATAAATCTGTTGGTTACCATACAAGTCATTCAATATGCAAATTAAATGGGAATTTATCATGGTTTAAATGCATGTTTAAGAACCCATCATAATAGCAGCCTCTACTGTATCTGATTTGGTGGCCTTGGTTACATGAAATAGGAAGGCAATAGATGTAGACAAATTTTGTTGTGGTTTTCTTCAAAGCAAGAAGATTTCCTTGTCTATACAATCAAGACCATGATATGACATGTTTTTGAATTGTTCATTCAGATGTCTGAAAAAAAAAAAAAACTAGTAATTCTCTTGAGGTGCAAATGTTATCTATATTTATTGGTAACTATAGTGTTTTTTTTTTTTTTTAAAAACCCTAGCCAATGGGATTTTCCAAGAGAGCCTACACAAGTGGGAATGGCTGCATACCCAGGATCCATCACCTAGGCTAGGAATTGATACCTTGGTAGCCAGGTTACATGCGTGGCTGCCAACCAATTATACAACTCCTTGTTGTCAACTACGCTTTATGTTTTTTTGTTTCTTTTTTATATGAACTCACACACCCACACACACCACTCCTCTAACCAACTAAGAAAATAACCTATGATTCCACGATACCCTATCTATCCTCCTATAATAAAGGTTTTCCAACAATATGAGAAAAACTAAATTCAAATTTTAGGTAGTAAATAAAGAGAGGGACACCTGGAAGACTGATAATCTTTACAACTTTTGGTGCGCCTCTTAATTTGACACCCATGTGACTATTATAGTTTGATAGGAGAATTTTCTCACCACTTGGGCTCACCTTTAATCATTGTAGCTTTTTCCACCCTTTTATCCTTTCATGATCCAGCATCATGTCTAATTTTAGTTTGGCTAGGTAGGATCAAAAAGTGCTGGAGTTGGCATGACTACATTGAAGGCCTGGACTCTCACCCAATTTAGTTTGGCTAGGCTTAGACCCAAAAAGATGGACCTAATTGATCCTAGCTAGCTAGCTAGGCTTGACTCCGACACTGTCTATTTCTTTTTGCACATTGGGCTTGTATCTCTGACTATTGAACCAATTAGTAGTTTTGTAGAGTTTAGTCTAGTTTTTATTCCTTGATATTTTTAATGAAGCGGCACACTGATTAGTTAAAATAAATCGATGGTTATGATTATTTGAGATCATCTCTGACCAGTCAGAAATTAAGTAGATGGACGGTTCGCTTGACGAGCATCTACAGACAACCTCTCTGTCCTGCCTCGGTGGAATGGTCGATGATCCCCATATTCTCTTTGTCAGGACTCACTGAGTTTTGAAGAACTCGCTTTTTCTTTTCTTTTTCAGTTATCTACAAGGTCCACTATGGCAGAAGACTGACCCTCCAATCATCAAGTCATCATCATATTTTATATGAGGTCCTCTCGGCACGTGCCAAAGAATCTCTCTCTCTCTCCTCTTTCTCTCTCAATGGGAGGCCAAGTTCTTCTCCTTGAGTATTTCTATCATCTTCTCCGCCTATTTTGCAAAAAAACTTTGAGATTTCTTGAATGGGAGAATTTTTAAATTCTTCAAAACTGGCTCCAAATGAAAATTCTAAAATCTTCGTGGGCCATTCAATCTTTTGAAATGTCAAGGAGGTTGAAATTTTAATTCTAAGGGCCTGTTTGGATGTACGGTGAATTGAAGTATGGTGAGGTGAAGCATTAAATCAAAAGAGAATAAAATATAAGGTGTTATAATAGTGTTTTGTTTTTAGTTATTTGATATGAAATTTTTTTGATTTTTTGTATAGAAAAAGTTAAGAGCTTTTTTGTCTTTTAGTGGAGAAATGAGATTGTTTTTTTTGACTTTTTTTAAAAAGATAGATGGAATTTTGAAATTGTATATTTTTGATATAACTCGTTGTCTTTTATTGTCTCGATAATGGAGGCTTTACCTCACCTCACCACACATCCAAACACGCCATAAAGAGTATTTGTAACTTTTTAGGTAGATTGAAATTATGAGTTCCAACTATAAATAACATTTTGAAATAATAAGGAAAAAACTATTATATTAATGTAAAAAATATCTCCAATAAAACAAGCCTAAAATCTAAAGTCTGGATGATTCTAAAATCCTTAGAAAAATATAGGTTATATAGGTTATTTTAATTGATATAGGTCAAGATTTTGACTGTATGTATTGTGGATTGAGTTTAAATGACCCATTTCTTTACTTAAAATTTCCTACAAGAATTTAGTATGTCAGACATTCATAGAAATAATATAATGATTTATTCTGTGAGTCTCGAAATGTTTTCAAAATATCAGTTACATAAGAAGTCTTTTGGAATTTTTGAAATTCCAGCCTCCCTACTTATTGCTAGAATTTTTAGATGCTCACACAAAGAGGAGAATGTAGGAATTCTACATATTATAAAAATCCATAAATTCTAAAAAAAAAATTAACCTAAAATAAATCCAAGACAATGATGTACATAAAATAAGGATCTACTTTAATTGATAAAAAATAGATCAAATCTATATGCAACTATATATCACACTCAAATTGAAGTGAAATTTAAGTAACAAGAGTTATAAGAGGCAACGGTGATCTTAAACTGTCTGTATATTATATGGGCCCCACTGATCATGAATGATGGACATAGAGGAAGAGCAGTTCGACTCACCTGTGTTGTTGGCATGTTGCCTTACATAGCATGCCACGTGACGTGTGGAAGAAGCGCATGGGCGCGGGGCATTATCACAAGAAGCAGGTGAGAATGCGTGGGAGCACGGGAAGATGGGAAAGACCAAAGACATCATAATAGGCTGGAGTGGTTGTGCGTGTAGCGTGACAACATTTATGTGAGACTACTAGACGAAGGACCACAACCAGTAATAACTTTATGGCGAGTTTATGCAGTAAATTGAGAGGACCACATGATGCTATGATTGTGACAAGGAACTGGGAAATTCTCAAGTTTTGGTGACATTAAATTCATCCCATCCCATTTTACTTTCCCTTAATCAAATTGCCTCAATGTCTCTAAACAAATGTTTATTATATGGGACCCCTGTGACAGACTTTTGCGATCATGTGCATGAGTGCATCTATCTGAAACAAGACAAGAGGCATCCGACACCTAATATGGTTATGGTTTGGTTGGTCATCAGATTGAACAAATCATGAATTTTTGCCTGTGGCCCAACATAAGGTTCATTGGACATTTAAAACATTTGTTTACGCAGTCCAACACCAGGGGGTCCACTTTAGCTCACTTTTTATCAATATAGGCGTATTCAATTCAATCGAACTTTATTTTTCATTCGATTGAATTTCAAGAAATAGATGGTTAAAACACCACTAAATTTTATGGCTATTAAAGCAAGAGTAACAATGATTTGCGAGCCTTTTTTTTTTTTTTTTTTTTCTCATGAGGAGACATTTCCATGTTTTCCACCGCCACTGATAGGTAGGCATTTAAATGGCCTCCAAAATTTAGACTGGATATGAAAAGGGGCAAAGCTACCATATAGTAGGCATGTCAAACAGGCCGGACCAGGGAAAAATCCTAGCACGGCACGGCACGGCCCGCCCGGCCCAGCGGGCCTCCTTCAACCTTCATATTTTTTTCTTTTTTTTTCTTATTAGTATTAAAAATAAAAATTAGAACATAGGCACAAAAAATGACAAAGATATTTAAGTGGTTTTGTCAAATTCAACCTACTCCACTCAGAAGAGAGTACCATTTGGATCTTAACTTCTTGAAGGTTTTTAAATAGGATTGATTACCTTCAAAACCTTACAATCTTTTTTTAGAAAATAAAAATAATAAAGAATGAAAAACTTATATATTTATAAATTACAATGAAGGAAAAAGTAAAAAATCAAATGTGTAGTCTACTAATGCATTCTGCTGGATCATAATCTTCCATTGATGTCAACTCTTGCTTCCTCTTTTCTGTCAAATACCAGTCTCGTAGGCAAACACAACACTCCACCGTTTTTTCAGTTAAGTTTGTTCTTCTGTTATCCACCACATGTCCACCTGCACTAAAAGGCTGTTCTAATGCTACAGAAGACATTGGAATAATCAATAGATCACGAGCCATAGCGGCCAATACTGGATAAACGTTTTCTTATTGTTTCTATCAGGCTAAAAGGTCAAAACTAGATGCATCATGCACCCGTTTTACACTGACGTTAAGATACGATGATAACTCCATCATAATGTTACTTGAACTTGAGCTGAATGCCATGCCCGTGGACATGGAAGATTAACACACATCCCACTCACCAACACTTGTTTGCTGGACTTCTAAATGGCCCATACTAAGCTCCGTTGTGCCCATTTGCTCACAATAAAATTGTAAAAGTGCTTGTAAATTTGCCTTTATATTTGAAAAAATATTTAAATCTATATAATTCATATTTTTATTTATTCCATCAATAAAAAAACTATACACCACTTAATTTTAACGTAGGATCAAATACAACAGCTAAAGAAAATGTTATTGGACCCTCTTTCCAATATTTATTAATTTTTTTCTATGTTTCTAATAGTGCTACTTAGTAAAAAATGATCTCTAAATCTATTGAATTGTAAAGTAATTTTAAAATGCTTCATTAAAGCTTCATTAGATGTAGGATAATATATCAAAAAAAAAAATGTTGAAGTATAAAAAGCTTCTAATAAATCTCTTAGATGGGCACATAACTCCCAATGTTCATCACTAATCATCAAATCTTATACATGAAAAGCACAAAATTCATTCGAAACAGTTTTCCTGTCAAGTGCCTTGTTTAACAAATCATACATAGAATTCCATCTATGTTCTACATCTTTAGGCATTTTAATAGCTGATACGCCTTGCCTCGCACATATTTGGACATACAATTGTCTTCTTTGTGCGGAGGATAAAATAAATTTAGCAATGTCTTTAATAGCATTTGTGTAACTTACAATATGCTTTAAACCAACATTTGTAATGAGATTTAAGATGTGACATACACATCTATTTTGAAAAGATAGAGCTATCTATCAAAGTTGCGTATGACATCTGCATTCTCATTAATTAAATAGTCACTGTATTATTATTGGAATTATCTAAAGTTATAAATAAAACTTTTTCCTTAATATTATATTCATCTAGTTTTTCCAAAATAAATGTACTTATTCTAGTGCTATTGTGTGGCCATTCAAGACATCTAAAACTAATTATACGTTTATTAATAATCCATTTTGCATCTATATTATGTGTGGTAATACAAAGAAAACTATCACCCCCTTTATAAATCCACATATCTGTGGTTATGGCTATTCTACCAGGAATTTCTGTAAGGTAATTTTTTATATTTATTTTTTCTTCTTGCCAGAGGCTAATAGCATTATTTATGACTGTATTTCTTAAAATATTGTGGAATCGTGGTTGACAGTATTTTTGAATCCATTCTTCAAAAAACTCATTTTCAACAAAAGAAAATGGTAATTCGGATAACACAATCATTTTAACAAGATTTTGTCTAGCACTTTGTGCATTAAAAGAAAAATGAACTGCTACTACCACCACCACCACCACCACCAGTAGTAGAAGTTTGGGTCTGTGAACCAGGCCTCCCTGTCCCTGCATCTGCGGCTTATATCTAAGGCTAAATATTTTTGCCCATGTCTTGTCAAATGTCGGTACCCGATTTTGACTCGGCACCATAAATCTTACTACAAAATTTGCATTTTGCATTTTCAACTTTCTTTCCATTTTCAATAACATCAAACCTTGTAAAAACATCACAAACTACTGAAGTTCTATTCATCGTGGTTGGTTTACGGGAATTCTGAGGAAATGGGAGGGGGTGGTAAATCACCTACTTCATCTTGTAATTTAAAAAAATATTCTTCTACCCCTAAATTAACAGAAGAAGATTCTGGGGGAAATCTTCTAGCCATATTTCAAAAAATAAAATTTATAAATAATAACAATAATAGGCAATAATAGCCTTCTTTTGTGATAATTAATATAAGAAAGGGGAGAAAATGAGAGTTAATATAACATAATATAAACTTATATATATATGAAATTTAAAATTTAAATAATATAAATACCTCTAAATCTTTGAAGACCCCTTTAATCTTGTCTCTTGATGACTTGATATTTGGCCCTAAAAAAACTTCTTAGAGAGAGTGAAAGAGTTGAATGCTTTAAGAATTGAGAGAGAGCTATAGAATAAAAGAGTTGTGTGAATTGGTGAGGAATGAGAATGAGAGGGTTATGGCATTTATAAACTTAGTAAAATGGAAAATGACACAAAATACTCCTTATATGACTGTTTTATAGCTGTTGGGGGGGGGGGGGGGGGGGGTAAAATGGACTTAAAAAAAAAACCTACCCCTTTTTGGATATTGGGCGTGCCTGGCGGGCTGGCTGCCCATCCTGGTGGGCCGTAGACGGCAACCCACGTGCCAGGCGTGCCTGGCGAGCAGGGCCAAACGGGCCCAGCACGGCCCACGTCACGGTTCATGCCGTTGACTGGGTTTGGCACGGCCCGGCCCATTTGACATGCCTACCATATAGTACATGTAGAGCCTGGCATATGCAAGTGGGTGGGCCCCACCTTTAAGAAATTCAATCCATTCATTGGTTCTAACACCCACTGTGGGATATATATATATATAAAATATTATTTAAATCAACAATATGCACACCATTGGATTAACTAAATCCTGAACACATGATTCAATTTTATTAACTTTCTCTCTATTTCCTTATGGAAATAGAAGTTGGTTACATATTTAAAATCAATAAGTCAATCTAACGATAGGCTCCACGAAATACACTTTAAAGTTATAAATGCAAAAAATAGGATGCGTGTAAAAGACGATGGACATATTGGATTTTTTAAAGGTGGACCCCACTCACTTGCATATGCCAGGCGCTACATCATACTAAGATGCAGCGCTGCTGTAATATAGCTTTGCCTCGTATGAGAACATTCCCCTTCAAAGGATTGCTTTTCCGTGATTAGATAAAATGGATGCCGCGGTGGGCCACTATTAAAAGTGAGGGGCTATTCTTTAATAGCGCCCATCAAAAGATTCACATTTAAAAGGCCATTTATTAATTAATTTATTTTGTTGTCGAGGGTGTCCAACCTCCTTTTTTACTAAACTAGTTTTGGAAGCACGTGAAGTTCCTACCTCACCCACGCACTATTTACTCTTATTCTTTTCCCGGGGCAAGTGGCCCCCAATACGGGTAATCTGTTTAGCTCAACCCATTGTCATCTGTACTATCAGTTGTTTAATTGGTCAAGGTCCTCTTAATCCTATATTCTTAATTGCATCTTATTATTATACATGCAACCCAGATTATTAAACACATAAAGTCCTGTTAACCTGTAAATAGAATTAGTATGCACAGCTTTCTCTTTTCATATAAAATCTTTCTTTTTTCTAACTTCATTTGATTATTGCTGGCTCTTTTCTGCATTATCCTTCGACTTTAACCGATTGGTAGATACGTTGTGTTTCGTCTTTTCTTAAAGAAGATGAGATTCAGTTGACCTTTTCGGCTTTTCCTTCATTTTTAATGGGGGATGTAACATGACTAAACTTGTCTTTTAGCTTTGGTAGACTAAACGAATCTCACGTTGTACAGGCCAAGCACCCTCAAGTGATCAACATCTTTCATCTGTTGCATTCAGATCTCATATCTCAAATTAAGTGGTCATAGCTGTGTGATCACATTGAATTGCAAATGGGCATTTGAGGAGGATAAAAAAATGAGGGACCATATTTTTGTTGAAAATATTTACTTCTAATAATCTTAAATACCATAGTTAACTATGTTGACTGGTAATTAGAGGTCGTTTTTTTACCCCTCAATGACGTTAATTAGATGTATTTTTCCATTAAAAAGGTAAAAAAGTTAGAAATTTTAATTCAATCAAAGCTCCCTTTTTTTTTTTTTCGTGTTTGTGTGGTAAAACTGGTCAAACTGACTTGGAAATAAAAGTGTCCTTCCCTCAATGCTCTATGCTTATAAAGACCAAGTTAGATCCATGGGGTTCATTACTTTATCCTTTTGCAGCAAAAATACAACTGGGGTTGGTCAATTATTGAAGACAAGCCTTAGATTATCCATCAAGGTGGCTGAATAGAATTTTCGAAAGGTGGGGTGGTTATCTGTCAGAGTAGAGAAAAAAAAAATGAAGACGATAATTTGTAACAAGAAAAATCGCCCATGAATGCTCAAAAAGTTGCAAGTCTTGTTAGGAAGCCCATTTTAATTCATGTCCACCTCTAGGGTAACAGGTTTCAAAAGGTATTATCATGGGCATGGGTGATTTTGTTTTTATAACGGAGGCCGGACTAATTCAGAGGGAGCCAGATAAATCCCCCATGACTCCAGTATGGTAGTGCAGTTTTGAACTCTCAACATTCGGAAGCAAACTGTGCCCTAGGCCAACTGAGCTACCCTTCAGAAGTTATCATAATGGATTAAGAGTGGGCATAAAAGAAGTGGTTTTGGTAAACAAATAATACCAATGTGGTGCTCTATCTGTATTCCATGCAGAATCCTCCTACTCCTCCCGCCTTGTTAAAATAATTAAACATGGAATCATATATCAATGCAATAAGATGATCTAATGAGGTTGATATTATGCACAGTTTCAGTTCCTATTGAGATCTTTTCACTCCCTCTTCCCTTGGAGCATAGACCTAGGTGAGTCTCATAGTAAAGTCTGCACTGCCTCGATCCATTCTCACTAGAACAAAAACTCCCTCTCATTTTGATCACTTGAAATTTATAGCAGTTCATTTGATCTTAAGCATATAAGAGTCTAATTGATCCACTTCACCATGCACTGTCCTTGGAGATGTCAATGGATCCCATTACTCACCATGCACATCCTTGGAGAGTCTAATTCAACCCATTCTAAGTATAGACTCTTTGCCGGGACAAATTGATCCGTTTGAATCTAGTTTAGTCTGTACCCAAATGTGAAAGCACGCTACTTGTAACATATCCAAAGAAATGATTATTTTTTCTCTTTAAAGCTGTACAGCGGTTGCGAGAAAAAAACTCAATTATGTCCTTAAGAGAAGTCAGGTCAGCTTCTTGGAGTCCATTTGTGAATGTGTCTTTCCAAAAACACATACGTGCCTTTTCAATAAAATGTGCACCTTATTGGGGCCCATTTGTGAATGCGTTTTTTTAGTAAGTTTTTTTTTTTAAAATACATGTGCATTTTCCATAAAATGTGCCTCTTGTGTCCATTTGTGTAGATGTGACCCACTTCAAAGGGATGACTTCCAACTCTATAAATTAAGATTATTTTAAAAGTTTTTATATAGTATTCAAAATGAGAAGAATTGCATACGAATCCTTTGATTTTAAGATGAAACTGGTATGTTAACGTGGATTAAAGGAAAAAATGTTTGATTTTCATAATTTTATGGTTGATTTGAATTTTTTAATTATTTTATTAAAAATAAATTTATATTAAATAGGCATTAATTTAAATATAATATTTAGGCCGCACGAGACTTAACCTGTGCATCGCACAGGGGCTTCACAGGCCATGTCAGCCTCCTCATCTAGTTGGAAAATGGTTGTAACAAAAAACAACAATTCTCTATCAGTGGTTGTAACAAAAAACAACAATTCTCTATCATCCACAGGCCGCACAAGCCTCCCCAATCCAGAAGCCAAGCAACACTTTCATCTTTCGTGCCCTCTCATAAGAAACGTTCCTTCTCAAGGGAAATGAGGCTCCCCCTTTAAGATCTTCACATACCTTTAAATTAGAAAAAGTCCACTTGGACATACTGGGGGACCGAATTGTGGCCCGGTCCCCCCTCACAACCGCTGGATCCCAGAGACTACCGGGCCACAATTCGGTCCCCCAGTATGTTCAAGTAGCACCGCTGTTTAAATTAGTTTTTCTGCAAAAAAAAAAGGTCCTATACAAACCATAATGTAAGGTACAAAGACAGAGATTGACATTGATTTCACATTAACTTATATGACGGATTTGGTTAAGATCACATAAGGCTGGAAGACAGGAAGTTTCAACTCTCTCAATATGGACTTTATGTTGGCATTTATGATGGGGCCAACTTGCGTTTACATGTGTGTGGACCCCACTCACAAAGATACATCCCTCATAAGGAATTTCATGGTGATATGAATAAGAATAGTTTGAGTTTTATCAAACTCTCTATCTTTATCATATCTCCATTTAAATTCAAATTGAAAGAGTTTGATCCAACCTATTATCCTTATCATCTCTCAATTCGAATTTGAATGGAGATCTTATTACCCATTAGCCAAAGGGCTCTATATAGACATGAGAGTAATAGTTAGCACCAACTTTCAACAACACATCTTCCACTAGATCTATTATTCTCCCTCGTCATCTTCTACATTTAGGGTGTCCATCCTTACCCTTGGATCTTAAAGAGTGAATTACATATGACTGATCTCTTGTAGACAGTCACAGATCCCCACAACTAGTGCCTGATTTAAGTCGACGCAGTCCTAATCGCGTTTGTAGCAGTCAGCTGTTAAAGATCCTACTTCCGCTGCATCTACAACCTTTCACTTTACCTAGTTAATCCAACTGTTCTCGGAGGGCTTTGATGTCCATTTTTTAATCTTGACAAAGCTTTTCACCAATAGAAAAGCCTAATTTATCCTAGGGTTACTAATTCAGGCACATCATTATTTGGATGATATTTAACCCTGCAACGCATGGGCCTTCACGCTAGTATACATACAAACATCCGCATGGAAGTTTCCATGTAGATCGATGAGCTAGTTTGATCAAGCGTCCCCCTCTCCAGACATACTTTTGGCCAAATTTTAGTTTACTTGAAGTGATATAAATCACTTTGTACACGCACAGACAGATCAATAGTTAATTTCAAATTTCACCTATTTCAAATTTCGTTCATTCATTCATTCTTTCTTTGGCTAGATTAAATCACCTGTGAATGAATGGTATCGTCGATGAATCCAAGATTGAGGTGCCTTGTCACAAAGCTATTAATGGTTTGACTTCGAACATATCTACATTGCCTAAACATGGAAATGCACCAATGCACAATATATAAACATATATTCAAAAACTAAAAACATATCATACATAATCCAAAGCTATTAATGTAATGGTTTGACTTCGAACATATCCACATTGCCTAAACATGGAAATGCACCAATACACAATATATAAACATATATTCAAAAACTAAAAACATATCATACATAATGACATAGGACTCTGAGTTGGTCAATTGGTTTCGAGTCCGGGTCCTAACCATTAGAGTCCGGGTCCTAACCATTAGACCCATGTTGGTCTAAGATTTTTCCACAGACAAGTCCAGGTCCACCATGAAGCTAACCCTAACCCTAACCCAACTCTCTACATTTTCAAATGACAATCCCAACTTAAGTACAAATCTCAGACACTAACAGGTTTGAACAAACTCAACCTCCCCATGACCCTTTCCATCTACTCCAGATTAGAATCAGAAGGACAATCCTCCATCTACTATTCACCAAACACTCAGAAACAGATAACCAAACAACCCAGAAAACGGTAAAAAAAGTTCTTGGGAATTTCCCACTTTCTCTCCCTGCTTTCCTCTCTCTCTTCTTTCATATCATGATGAGAGCGAGAGTAATTATTTACCACACTAATCACTGCTGACCTGTACTGTAACAGCAGTTATATATATCTTTCCTATTTCTCGAAAGAGCCCTCTGGTGGGGCCCGATTCCTTGAAACCTGAAAATCTTCGTCTTCCCGCCTTCATCACTCTCTCTCTCTACTTCTACTTAGACTCTCCAACAAAAAGGAGATAGAGAGAGAAGGATGTGGAAGAGGTCTTCCTCTTCTTCCTTCTCGCATCGACATGGATTCGCCCGAAAGGAACCAGATCGGGACTCCAATCTCTAAATTCGAGGTGGTTCTCACTCCGATTTCGATTCTTTCGCTCCTTCTAGGGTTTTGATTTGTGTTTTTTTGAATCTCGTTTTGTTTTGGTGCGATTTCAACGATTTGATGGCTCTGCATGTGTTGTGATGCGGTTTCGGGAGGGTTGAGGTTGTGATTTTTTTTATGTGAGAGTGTTGTTTTAGGGTTTTTTTTTTTTGGTGTTTTGACTTGAGATGAGGGTTATTGGTCGAGTCGATGTGTGTTTCTGCTTGATTTGTGGCATGGATGTGTGTGTTTTGAGGTTTTTCTTTGAGATTTGGGTTTTGATTTGTTCGTTTTAGGGTCTGTTTGGATGTGTAGAGATAAACAGGCGGAGAAAACAAGTGGGGAGAATTGTCTGCAGTAGAAATGTGTAGTGTAGACGGTTTTCTCTTGCTCCATTTTCTGAACCTTTTTATCTACATCCAAAGAGGTCTTTAGGTGATTTCGTTTGTGCGATCTGGTTGATTGTTTGGTCGATCGTTTTCAGGTCTTGGATTATCCACTTCTTCTGCTTCTGGTGCTGAATTTTGAGGCTGTCGCTAGTTTTTTGAGCTTTTTGTGCGATTTGATCTCTCTCTCTCTCTCTGTGTGTGTGTGTGTGTGTGTTGGATCTTCCCTTTTTTTTTCAGTGAGATTTTTGTTCAGATTTTTCTGTTCTGTATTTGGACTGTTTTTTCTTTACCCCTGTTTAGCTGATTTCTCTTAAGGTGTTTTAATCTAAAAGTGTGATTTTTTTTTTCTTCATGTTTTGAAAGGAAAGTTGGGTTTTTTAGATGGTTTTGTGGAAATTTTGTCTTGCTAATTAATGCAATTGCATCTTTTTTATTCAGTTGATGAGATTTTCTGCATATCTTGAGGTAGTAAGTAACATAGCATTTGTTTTCATGTTTTGAGTTGAGTGTTTGTTTTCAATTATTTCTCATGCCTTTGTCCAAACTTTGTTATTTTTTCATTCAAGTGGATTATTATTTTTTATTTTTTGTGGTCAGTTTGGTGATTTCTTATATTTCAACCATCTGGATTCCATGGGCATTACTTTTAATGCTTCAGTCCTTTTGATTTGATAGTATAGTGTTGAAGACTATTGGCGTTTTAATAAAATTATGTTGAAGTTTTTTCTTCTTGCTTTTGTTTATCAGTCATGACCAACTCTATATGACGGGCTTTCTTTCTGTTTCAGGACTCTCCTGTCTTCAATTACATCAATAATCTATCTCCTATTAAACCTGTCAAATCTTTGCATAGTGCACAAACCTTTCACTCGCTCAATTTTGCATCCATCCCTTCCGTGTTTACTTCGCCACATATCAGTTCCCAGAAGGAGTCAAGATTCCTTGGCAGGTAATCATCATGTCATGAATCATGATGTATTATTGAAATCATGCTCCATCTCAATATGTACCATGAAAATAAATTTTTTGTGATGAACTGTTCTGTTTTTTAGGCATCATTTCTCGGACTTCTCAAAACTTGAAATTTCTTCCGACGATGGGGATGGAGGCAAAATGTCCACTAGCTTTTCAGGCAGTGTCAAATTGTCTGATTGCGGCTCAGCTAGTGAGCAGGAAAAATGTGACATTGGTGTTTCTGTAGAAGAGTTCAATGTTGAGCGATCTAATGGGCGTTCAAAGCTATCTGTTAAGCTGCCTCAAGCACTGCAGTATGTTGGTTCACTTGATTATGGTAACCCCGACAATGATACATCATGCCGTGCTATTAAAATGGAAATGGATAGAGGAGCATCACTTGATAAACTTCCCCAAGAGAATCCCAAAGAAGGGACATGTTCAGTGGAAACGCAAGGGCAATATCAGCTTGAGCAGACTAAGGAAGAAGGGTCATGCTATGATTGGGAGAAGCTCATTTCTGATGCTGCCCCTGATGTCTTAATTTTCAATTCATCCACTGAATCTGTAACATGCACAGAAGAAGATAACAACATGGTGGACTTTGATGCTACTTCTTTTGCTCTTGTTTCACACCCTCCACAAGACGAAGTTGATGGTTTACACAATGCACAGCCTGTTAGTTCTCTGCACCACCACCACCAGCAGCAGCAACAGCAACAAAATCCAATAAACCAGCTTGAAGAAGTTGAGGATGGTGAGCAGAAAGAAACAGATCACACCCCACAGCTACTTCCAAGCGTTTATCAGAATAAGCAAGACACCGGTGATCTATGTGAGAAAATGGATGACAAAGTTGGAGATTGCATTTCACTTGGTAAAAAGGTGCAAATTTTTCTAAGTTTGTAGGGACTATCTTACACACTTAACTTCACTGCGCTTTTTTTTTTTATATTAACTCTTGTCTATTGTTACTTTGTTAAGAAAGGGAAAGAACGTCCAAACCAGATAGAATAGAGAGGGATTATTATATTTTTTGATCGGTAATGGTAAATTTATTGAATAAGAAATGAAGTACAACTAAAAAGACATGGGAAGTCCGTATAAGAGCTGAATACTGACTCTCTTTATGAAGGACATCCATTCAAACGAAATCAAAGGCCTAGAAACAAACAACAACATAGGACCAATGTGCATAAAATTACTAAAAACCCTGCTTAATGTGTTATCTCTTTTGCTTCCCTTAGGCTATGCTTCTGTAATGTTGAGGATCCCTTGACGATATGGAAAATGCTCCAATTTTCACATGTGCAAACTTTTTACAGTCTCTTGCAGTGCTTTTCCAGGATAATTTTGAACTTTTTTTTTATTCTTCCAAGGACATACATGGGTACGTATCTCATTGATAACAAAGTGCAGCTTCTGAGGGCTTTGACGTCTATTGGTAACCAAGCCAATAGCATAAGAGGAATCACTCCAATTGAATGCTTTGAAAATGAGTGATTGAAGATCCTTAGAGCTTTATTAGTTGCTCAACCTCAGCTTCATTGTAATATTTTACTCCGATTGGCCCAAAAAAGTGACAAGCTAAATTACTTGAGGGATTATTCATACCCAGAAGATTCTTAAAATTACACAGGCTAATTATGACAACAATATATTTTTTTTCCTGCCAGTCCACTGGTAGCTCAATGGTAGGCATCTCCCTCTCCACAGTAATAACTAGGGACCAATCCCTCGTTGTGTCCGGTGAGAGACTTGGGTAGGGTGTGTATGTACCCAAAGGTGAAAAAAAAGAAGAAGAAGTAATAGCAATAATTTATTTTCGATTGGTAACTGACTTGAACCTACATGCTACAACCCCAGCGTTGCAATAATGAACATCTTCCACCTTGCCACAGCTCTAGTTAGGGATAAAGAATCAATGCTATTATTTATGATATATGACCATCTCTGAATATCCCCAGCCGCGCTATGGAAAAGTCCTTCATAGTGATATCCACCTTAATTGGTCCCCATGACCTCTAATTTCTTTAAATCAGTCTCCTTCTGAACTGTTTCTTAATGTATCTCTAAACTATTCTTGTTTTTCTTACCAAAAAAAAAAAACCTATTCTTGTTTCCTCGCCTACAAATTCCTTGCATGCAAATTATGCAAGGATTTGTATTATCTTTCCTTTGCTGCAAAAAATGGGCTACTACTGCACTCTTCATGTCTGGCAGGTGAAAACCAAGCTCTAAGAACCCAAAAGGGAAAAACACACTCCGGCGTCCACATTTCCCACTTATCTTTGCTCATGAAACAGTTGCTGTGATAATTGTCTTGTCAATCCTGAAGATGTTGTAGTGCTTTAATTTTGTTGCAACAGTAGATTGACAGGTAGGCGTTACCGCCCTTGCAAGTCAAAGGCTGAAACATGGTTCTGGCTCATAAACTGCCACTCATAGACCATTTCCAAAGCTCATCCTGTTCCTATCCCTTGATGGAGTGTGGCGTTTTGTCCATATCCTCTATGGACCTATTTATGTACCTTTTGTAGATATTAAAACTTGCACATTTGTTTTCTTTTAAGTCATTTTAATCTCTTGAAAAAAACTATGAATTGCTATTTAGCTTATATGAATTACTTGGTTCTAGATAAAGTGTTGCATCTTCTCTGTATATAGGTCGACACTCCACAGCAGCGTGGCATGCGTAGGCGCTGTTTAGTTTTTGATGTAGGAGCTCATAAAAAGATTGCAGTGGATGATTCAAAAAGCGATTCCTTAAATTCCATGCAGTATGAGGGAAAATGTGCTTCTGATGATAAAAAACTGGTTCCTCTCAAGCCCGGAATTGGTTCGTCATCACAGTGCATGCTGCCTAGTATTGGTTTGCACTTGAATGCTCTTGCAAGTACCTCAAAGGACTTCAGAATTGTCAAGCATGAGTCTTTGACTTCTGTAAGCCGATTAATTAGTATGCCAAGATCTGTTGGTTCATTTCATTCCCTAGCAGCTACACACAATTCTACAGATCAATCTTTGGCTCCAAACAATGCTCAAGGAGACTTGAGCTCTAATGGCAATGCAGTTCAGGTTATGCAAGATGATCTTCAGGAACCTGCACTTGAAATTGGTGAAGAGTTCAATCAGAATAGCCCCAAGAAGAAGAGGCATGCACTCTATTCCATTTATTGCTGTCAGTTTAATTTTGTTCCAGGATGCTGATATATTTCTTACCTGGCTTCTGCTTTCACTTTGTTACTGAAAACCGAGGTTTCACAATGAACAGGCGCAGGCTAGAAAATGCTGGAGAAGGTGAGGCTTGTAAGCGCTGCAATTGTAAGAAGTCTAAATGCTTGAAACTGTAAGTATATCACATTCACTTGTTTGCTTTTGAATTTAAAAGTTGATGGCTGTTGTTGTTTCTAACATTTCAAGTCAGGCCTATGTTCCCTACCAAAGCATTCGCACTTAAACATGATAAGAAAATTTGTACAGTTGACCCAATAGTCATCCCTATTCAACCCATTCATTCAGATGCATTCTGATTTAGATATTGGATTATTGGGTGCATTTTGGACAAATGATCAGATCATTCAGAATGTGGTTTGTTTGGCAGTGATGGTGGGTTTGTCCAACTTGTATGGATTGCAGAGAGTGAGTCATTTAAATTTTATTCTAAATTACCTTCTACATCAAGGTTATGCCTTAGTTTCCTTCCAAATTTTGATCAAGTTCACTCTTTTATGGCTTTACCAGAACCTGTCTGAGTTTAGTGCATCTAGAACTGCACCCCCCCTCAATTTCTCAAGATATTGCTCTACTATCATAGAGATAACAAATGAAAATTTTTTTTTCTTTAAATTCATCTTTACTGGTTTAACCCCAACCTGGACTGCATTAGCATGTTACTTCTTCACTTGTTTAATGATCAATAAGCCCACTCGTTGTTGTTAAAATCTTACAAATCGGGATCTTACGACTTACAAGTCATATTGAATCCTAGGGAAACAAATTCGTATCTATGCAACAAATCCTATTTAGAAGTCAATCTTACGGTTTGATACTTGTTGCATCAAATCTTATGATCCCCCTTTTTTGTTGTTTTCATTATTGAGAAGTTACCTAGTGATTAAGGAGACCTCTTAGTGATATATGTCGTGATGTTCTTCATGACTGTATGACAGTCTAATTTATCATTGCATTGATTTTGCTATGGATCAATTAATGGCTACTCTTTTTCTTTTCTTTTTTTAAATTTAGTTTATTTTTTTTTCAAATAATTCTACGATTCATGATTCGATTTGACCCATTGAACAATTTGCGATGCAAATTTTATTTTCAGAATAATGAATCCACATGCCCTGTAATAGAGATTTGTATCTTTATACATTGCATGGAGATGTATAGTGTCATTCCCATATATGTGAGTCAGCCAGAATGCTTTATATTTCTAAATACAGAACTTTTTCACCAGTGGTTCAGCTTCCTTCTTTGGCCATGAGCGAACAAGGTTGAAAATCTGAATACTGTCTGAGCAGAGTTATATGGTTAGCTAAATCTTGCTACAGAATCTTAATGCAGATACAGGGTTATTAAGAAGAATGTATTTTATGCTACTTATTTATTTGCACGGCCATTTGTTTTTCATGAGAGACTAGCGTGTTTTCTCTCTTAATAAACATTAATATTTCTATTTATCCTGAATCAATCCTTGCATAGTTTGATACTTGATTTTATTTTATATATTTATATATTTCTAGCTTGCAACTTCTATTGATTAGATAGAGGCCAAAGCTCTGATACCAAAACAACAGAGAGCGAAGTTTTATACCAATTGATGCAGCCAAGGAGGATGATTGAGCAATACTCATTCTCCAAGCCTAAGCCTATGGATAGATCACTTTCTAGATTTCTTGACCCAAGGCTTTTAGACAATCACCAGATAAGAGAAACCAAGTCAATATTATTCAATCAATTAATATTTGCTTTTATAGACTCAACTAGATGTCCCCTTGGAGATGGTACAAGTTGCACTCCCAACTTTATTACAATCTCAGTAAGGTCACTACTGGACTATTAGTTGCATCAGAATCACACAATCTTGTGTTCACCTTTTTAGAGAACTGATAATCTATCTTGAAGGGGTTGATTTCATGTCAATCAAACAGTTTTTTATACTTGAACTGGCCCATCTTTGAAAAAGATGGGTTTTTACTCCAATTTTCTGTTTTCCAGCCAATTACAACCAAAATGCCTATTACATGGTCTATTTAATAAATTAACTTCTTAACATAACAGGACTTTGACTTTTAATAAAGCAAAGGCTAAAACATGACTAAACCACTTGATGTGCCTCTGGGCCATGGGCTGCCCCATGGGTTAGGCCCCAATGGTCTTTGGCTGGATTTAACCCATTATCCAAAAGCCTATTCTGGGGCCTGCCCCTCTTGGGCTACATCAGTTTGTGAATTTTTCCAGTGATCTAACATGCTGCTTTTTCTCATTCAGCTATTGTGAATGCTTTGCTGCTGGAGTCTACTGTGTTGAGCCTTGTTCATGTCATGACTGCTTTAACAAGCCTGTACATGAAGATACTGTTCTGGCTACTCGCAAGCAGATTGAATCACGCAATCCTCTTGCATTTGCTCCCAAAGTCATAAGGAACTCCGAGACTATTCCGGAAACTGGGGTGGGGAATACTGCTCCCTTTGCTTTGGTTTACTTGGACATCTTGAGTCAGTTTTAATTTTTAGAGCATGCTCTGCAGGACGAAGGTATCAACACACCGGCTTCAGCCCGACATAAGAGAGGATGCAATTGCAAGAAGTCGAGTTGTCTTAAGAAGTATTGCGAATGCTATCAGGTATTTCCTTTGATGCATTCTCTGCTTTCCATGTTTTGTGTAATCTGATTCTGATGAGCTATTTTACTTTTAAAGGGTGGTGTTGGGTGCTCCAGTAATTGCAGATGTGAAGGGTGTAAGAATGCATATGGTAGGAAAGGTGGTGAGTCTCTCTCTCTTCTCTCCTATCTCTCTTTTCCTTTTTTCGGTAGTATAGGTGCCATGTTCGATAAAATGGCCGTACATGCTGTTAAATGATCTTAATTGCTTCATGGCAATTTTACAAAGTTGTCTACTCCAATTTGTTCTTCCAAATCAGGTTCTTGGTCTGGCTGAATGTGTTGTTGCCAATTTGGAAGCTGATAAAAAGCTTCCCTTTCTTTTTGGGTCTTCTGAGGAACTTTTCTGTGATCATGAAATTGTCATGAAACTAGAAAGCTGTTTTTGCTTTGTGTTTTGTGTTTTCCTGTTCTTAAGGCAACCTTAGGTTATCAGTTTTTGCATGCATAGTTTTCTTTGCATTCTCATTTTAAGGCCTTAATTAGAATAGGGGTGAGGAAAAGGTCAGTTTTCTTCCCCGACATTCTCAGGACTCTTGCCTTCAGTGAAAAATCACATCCTTCCACCCTTTTTTGGGGCTAAACAATTGCTATCTGTTGGGGCCATTGCTGCACCAAACTTTAAGCTTATGCTAGACATGTAGTTGATACAATCCTGGCCTTTTCCAAACCTGTCCAGATCAGGCTCTAATCCCTACTAAATGCTTTTTTGTAATGCTTGTTGTATGCTGAATTTGATAGGTTTTTTGCCTTATCTTTATAGCAGGCTATGCTCCAGCAGGAACAGAAGAAGCTGAACCCGAAGATGAAGTATCAGAAGTTGGCGAGAAGGATGGGATTGGCAAATACCAGGAAATTATTGAAGTCCATAAGGATGAACAACTCATAGATGCGGCTTTGCCCATGACACCTTTCCAAATTTGCAGGTTCGTAGTCTAATTGTTGAGTAACTTGAATCGTTTCTTCTTGTTTTTTTCTAGGTACTAATTTGTTGAACAAATATTTATGCTGCAGAAAATCTGTTAAAGTTTCATTTTTCTCCAATGGGAAGCCTCCGCGGCCTTCTCTTGTTACTGGTGGATCATCTTCTTCCTGCGTGAATACCTGTCAGCCACTCAAAAAATCTGATTTCTTGCAACACCAGTTGACGTTTGAGAAGCATTTCCAGATCAACCCAGAAGATGAAACACCTGAGATTCTAAGAGGTCACTGTTCTCCGGCAAGTGGAGTGAAGACGACCTCCCCAAATGGGAAGAGGGTCTCCCCTCCAAACAGAGAACTTGGGTTGTCTCCTGGTCAAAGGAGCACCTCAACTAGGAAACTGATACTGCAATCCATCCCTTCATTTCCATCTCTCACTCCTTACCATCAATCAAATGGTATTTAATGAAGATGTTTCACCTCTTTATCGTGGGGGTGAGATATGTCTGTAAGGTGTAGCAGTTATTTAAATATGTCTGATACTTTGTGTTTTTGTTTTATTGTATTTCCCCCCCTCGCCTTGTGTCTAATACCTACCTCTCTGTACAATAATAGAGGTGTCCCATTAATGTTTTTTTTTGCTCCATTATGCTGTTCAATCTCATGTTTTTCTGGAGAGGTGTCAGATTTTTTGCTTCCTAAATTGAAACAAAGCATGATGGAGTGATGGACTACAAGATGCTTCCAGAGGAATTCTTTGTGGAATAGAGAGGATTCTGTGCTCTGTGGAGTTCTGCTTCCACAGGAGAGAGGAAACCTGCGTTAGGAAATTGAAATTGTATCTATCAAGGAAAATCAGAACAATTTTCCTTTTTATTGCTGAATCCTCTTGGAGCACAACGGACCCATAGTGTCCTCTGCTCTCTTGCTAAATACACTGCCGCATTAGGGGTGAAGGATAGAGGGAAGAAAGAGATGGCATTCAATAACTTTAATATTGGATTTGAAAGGCTAATCTCCATGGTAAGCTTGCATTTGGAGAATTGGTTGCTCATTCCTTAAACTATCTGGATTACCTTTTTATGGAGGCTCTCACATTCCGTCGTTAAATGAATCCATCACCTTGAATATGCCTGAGAAAACTGTAACCAGGAATGACTCTAGAGGCACGAAAGGGGGTGCGACTAGAGTCATCTGAATTCAGCACAGGTTTTCTGGATGGATCATCAAGGAGTAGCATTTGAATATAGCATTGCAGCAAAATCCTCTCCTATGGGATGTCTGCAGGTGGGGCCCCATCAAACAACCGGAACCCTCCTGAATTTGACGGCACTGGCAGTGATTTGCAGGAAAAAGTTCCCTCATTGCTCAGGGGCCAGAGGTGCTGCTTGCTTCCTTTTCAACTCCAAGCCCAGACACCGATACGTTGCTGCAGGAATTAGTTATGTTTTCTTTATGTTTTACTCACTCTATCGGTGAACTTGTGCGCAGATGTAAAGGCAATTTGAATGATTATATTAGGTTAACCACACTGTCGTCTATAGTTAGGTAAGGTCAAAACAAATCCCTAGATGTATTGTCCACTTTGTAAAGGTCCAAAACGTTCAAAAGTTGTAGTTGCCTTTATTTATCTAAATGGTAACAGGCACAAATGATTTGGATTAGAAAACCATGGTTAAATCCCACACTTACTGTGCTTCCTTAATGGGATCACACTGCATGGATCCAAACCATCAGTCAAAAGAATCTCCTTGAATTTGTTTGGTCAGAGTCAAGTCAATCAGAGCAAGACTGAACGTTGGTTTGAATGATAGATATCTCTAACTTTGCTGGAACTATATACATGGAGAAATTTCTTATTGTATCAAATAGTGCGGATCATGCAATTGGGGTTTCACATTAGTTATTCATTTGTGCCCAACTGATTGTCATCTAAACATAATTTAGTCCTGATTCCTCAGAGTCCAAACAGGCCCCAAAAACCTCTGCACTAACTGCCCCTGTATCATTCCAATTTTATTTACATTGTTTCTTCCATCAAACAATTGCTCCTAAATTTTTTAATTATATACAAATAACTTGGGAGTTGGGATCCACAGGTTTGTGGTGGCTTGGTGGAATCATTACATAAAGAAGAATTTACATGACCGCCTGTCTTTTCTGATGCTACAATCTCTGTTTTAACAATATTGATCAACTATTTTGACTGTGGTTCTCTTCCAACCTGTCTTGACTGAAAAATCACTTAAAAGAACAAAAACAACCCTGCAAGTAAAGTGAGCCGGTAAGCATCCCGAACTTCCTAAAGAATATGGAATTTGTATGCATTTTTTCTCCCTTAATTCCAAGCTTAGGATGGTCTAGCCTGTGAAGCCTACCTGACCCCTCCTATGATCAATCTTAAATCCGTCACACACACCATTTATTGTGAGTTAGCATGGACCCGAGACTAATCATAGTTGTGTATAGGTCCTCCAATTGATCATGTAAGTTTTGGCACCCATCCAGTGTAATCAAATAGCTATGATTTAGAAAGCTTTGAAGTGCTTAAAACTGTAACTCTCTTGCTTGAACGTTATGTTTTCATGTAAGAAATCTTCTCCACTCTCATCTCCTTGAATAGATTATTGGCTGCACCATATGAAGAAGAACACGTTTACCTTACACTGGGTTTCACAACTTTAATAAGAAAATCTTGCACAGAAACTTGTCCTGAGGTGAAGGATCCTCTCTTTCTTGGATGTTTAAACATAAATGGTTAAAAAAATGTCTGAAAATAGTTCAAAAGAATGAATATCTTTTCTTTTTTTTATAAATTCTCAAATATTATTTTAAGCATACCCAGTCTGTGGTGGGTCCCATTATATCAACCCACTGGATCACCTAATCATAGTCACATGCAGGTCCCACATTGGCAGAGTTTTGGGTCAGGAACTCTATACTTCCTGAAGCTCAGGACCATATATATAAATCCTCCTATATTGGATTTGACATCATCATTGAGTTGTGAGGTGGTATTTAAGTGTTTTAATCAGTTAGGCAATGAGTCATTCAAAAAAGAATCCAGCGATTTCATTGTCTTCATGTGAGGGCCCAAAAGACAGCTGAAATTTTGTTGTTTCCTTATCTAATCTTGTCATCTTGTGATAGCTTTTGATGATTACCGAGGTGTAATGATAATGCTTTCTTTATAGTCTTTTATTAGTCTTTGTTATAATAATCAAGCAGCCTTTAGTTTCTATTAGAAAAAATGGGAGGATTGCATTGAATGATTGAGACCTTATGACATTGCCACCATAAGATAGAGTAAATTGTCAAGATAAGTTATCTGTGAAGGTGTACGTGTTTTGTCCCCTAAGTGCTCTTAAACTGTATAAGATGGAGAATACTCCAAAGACCTCTATTTCATGGCTAACTTTTTATGTTTTCATGTGTAATGGGTACTACAGATTTTATCCTTTCACATGCACCCAACAACTCCATCCTCCTATACAAATTGGCACTATTCTTAATTTGCCAGTGATTGGGATATCAGCGCCACTCTTGAAATTTATCACAATAAACTTACATGCCATATAAGTGACAAATGTTTACTACTAAAATTAAGGGCAAGGATCATTTGATGGAATGGATATTACGCACGCCATTTGTCTTTCTCCAGGCTTAAACATTCTCTATTATCCCTTGATTTTCTACCATTAAGGGTACAAAATGTCCAACCAGACAGCAAAACTAAACATGACATATAACATATTCTAAATGAGACAATATCGATCGTTTCAAGGAACGGCAGTTACATTGTTTCATCTGTTACATTCCAGTTCGGTACTTCAGGGTTTTTTTTTACTGTTGTTGCTACTGTTATATTAATAAAATTTGAAGGTGCACTGACACAAAAATTCAACCATTAATCACTAACAGATTAAAATTAAAAAAAAAAAAAAAAGGTACCCCCCTAAAACCATTAAAACTAGAGAGCCATAGATTAGAGGGTTGGAATAATCTCAAGTAATTAAAATTTTCTTCTCCCCTAAGTCCCATTGCATCTTTAGACCCTCCTCTCACATGATTGAAATGGGCCCAGATTGGCATGACAGGCCAAACCACACCGTCTTTACGTGCGGATGGTTCTCACCTGAATATAGTGGGGGAAAGGATTTCTGTCAATCCTTGCTATAAAAGGTAATAGAGGGCCCATAGCAAACCTTTGTTCCCTTTGTTTTTGCCTTGCCTGAATAAAAGCTATTTATATATGTGTACCAATCCGTTGGTAGCCAAGTGATGAGGCATCTCCTTATCCACAGAGAGGGCTAATGATTGATCTCTATGTCCGTTGGATAGAGACTTGAGATTATGGACGTGTATCTACCAGAATTAAAAGAAAAACAATAAATAAATAAAATAAATGAACTTATGTATAATATCCCAATTAAATAGCATATATCATTTTAATTAAAATGAAATTTAAACTTGCACGGTTGCACCTATCCACCAGAGGGAGTGTAATATTATATTAACCATGAAAGTCCCATGTGGGTCAACAAAGATAATAGATTTGAGGTCATTGACATGGATTGATTGCTTGTCACTGCCTCTCTCTCTCTCTGCTGTTTTTTCAATGAAAAGAAGAAAGCCTCGTGGCCTCACCTAAATGCAAGACAATCAAAGGAGGGGTGGTTGATAGAAAGGTTTACATGTATATAAGGGCAATAAAAGATATCCGCCTAAACTGAATGATCATAACGCCTAGCTTTAAGATTTTAAAGTTTAATGGCTATACAAATATAATTAAAAAAAAAAACCTAACCGCGTCTAATGCCAAAAAGAACACAAAATTTGCACTTGTGCCAATACATTTTAGTCTATGGGAGCTTGGAGGCCTCAAAATCATTGTCTCATTTAGTTGCAACTTGCAAATGAGCTGGCCAAAGCTTGCCCAAGTCCAGCTCATTTACTAGTTGGGCTAAATATTCAGGACCTGGTTCATCCTGCAGGCAACTCTTCAGTAATCGACAATGCCATCACTGGTATTAATTGCTCGGGCCAGGAAATCTATTCAGACCTTTCCAGCAAACATTGGCTGAGGCTCAGCCCATAAGCCCATTTATCTTGTAACCTAAATATCTAGGCTATGTTCACTAAGGCATGGCTCTGCCTCACCATTTGTTACTCTGCCATCTTGGACATCTCTTCAAATATCACGTACATTTTCCCCACCAAAAATGTAATATCACTGGCGTCAGTGGCGGACCTAGGATTTTTGTTTTAGGGGGGCTAACAATCGTCAATTGAAAATTTCAATCATTATTTTTATATACTTTCTTTACTATATTTTTCAATTATTAATGTCATACTAAACTCTGATATTTCTAAAAATACACCCTTCAATATACACTGAAATATACAATAAAGGAGAACAAGAAGATTGATGACTGATCGTACTTATTAATACAAATAATAGTCTATAATGGAAAAAAAAGTAGAAAGATTTAGTGAGCCTGAAATATAAAGTTGAAGTTAGGCTTGTATAAAATGAGAAATTTCAAATGAATTGAAATAATCAACCTTAGAATGGAAATTTTTATACGATGCACTTTTTCCATGTAATTTTTTAAATAAATGAATAGAGACTTTACACACTATGTTTAACACAGATCCTATTTCATATAATGTAACAAATCCATGAAATGACGAAAAAGATTGAAAAAAAAAAGATTCCACCTATGATTTAGTTAACAATTTTGAAAAATTACACACAAACTTAGGACTTCACACCACGAGAGAGAGAGAGAGAGAGAGAGAGAGAGAGAGGGAGAGCCAAATAGGAATGCTAGCAGAAGAGGTAGACTAATATGCCCTATACGGATGCCAATGCCAATGCCAGAGCCAGATATTGATTAGAGGATTTTGGACTTGGGGGCATTGAGAGAGAGAGAGAGAGAGGGAGGGAGAGAGCGGGATTGATTGCCAGGGATATTTTGGAGTGGGAGGGGGCTTCGATGAGTTATTAAATGGGGGCTGGGCCAAATGGGCTATATGGCCCTTATGGGCTTTTCTCATGTATGGTGGGGGCTGAAGCCCCCAAGTCAATGCATATAGGTCCGCCGTTGACTGGCGTTTAAGTGTTTATATGATCTTTAAAAAAAAAAGGTGTCGTGTATAATCTAGTCTCCTCATTTCACTAGCTTTTTCGAGGAGTGCAGTTTTCAAGGGACATGTTTCTTTGTATAGAACACATAGGATTTTATGTCATGAGTGGTTAAAAATAAAGACTAAAGGCGAATATTCAAAAATGACCCTTAAATAATCAAGGCTTTTAAAAATCGGCCGAGTCTGAGTTAAGCCACAGGCGATTTGGTTGAGTTGCACTATAAAAGTGAAAAGAAAAAAAAAAAGACCCTAATTTTTTCACACCTTTTGCCCTAAAGACCCCCTATTTTTTGTTGGAGATTCAAGAGTGAGGGAGAATTTGAAGGAGTTGGGGCTATTGAGATCTTTGTGGAGTTGACCGGGGATGAGAACGATGCGTTGGCTGGGTGGAAGAAGAGGGAGGCAGCTAGATAGGTGATTTTCTTTTGGGAGAAGTACTATGAATTTCATCGTGGGTGACGGACTTTCTTAGGAATATGGGAATGAATATCCAACCATCACATTAGTAATTGAAATGCTAGGAATGTCTCATCTACATCCCTACTTTATATCTTTCATCCCTCACATGTTTAATAATCTTTTGGTGGAGCTCATTTGACCATGAATCCCTATATAATCTAATGCAAATAAATAAGCCCTAAGTATGATATACCTACTTGATCATCTAGACTAAGGTTACTCATATTGCTAGTCCTTCAAATAATGAAGTACTAGGTTCATGGCTTAGATTGCAATTGGCTCAAAATCTACGATCAAGTTCGATCATGATTCATTCTTTCATAAGTCATGATCCAAGAACTTTAGATGCCTTCAATAGACCTTCCTTTTTGTATCAGTATAGTCTACTGTCTAGTGGGAACTAGAAGATTTCGGCGATTTGTGCCTTAAATAGCAATATTAAGGGCCCATTTATTTCATGTAATTGAATTTCTACTATTGTATTTCTACCCATGGTAAAAAATGAAGAGTTAGATGTGAATATCAAAAAATGATCATCAAATAAGCTCCATTCATATGGAAATCAAATAAGGGAATGCAGAACCACCGAATGAGACAAAAAGATGCCCAATCCATAAAGTAAGGCCCAACCGAAGCCCTAAAAACAAATTTAAATCCCCACCCATGTATTAAAAAGAGGCTCACTTGTTATACTAAACCCAACCGTTGGTTAAACTCCCACCCATGTATTAAATCATCACCCAAAGAGGCTCGCTTCTTCTTTGAAGTTGAAAACTGGCTAGAACATAATACCTCGTCCATGATCCTCCTAGAGCCACGTTAGCAACTACATGAGCACCAGCAACCAGTTTGAAAAAAGTAACACACTTGCCGTTCATGAAACGTTTCATTGGCTACACGACTTACATCTCTTCTTCAGGAAACACCATATGAAATGACTTTTGCTCTTCCTCAAATAAATGTTCAGCTTTTGAGGAACAGAGTTTCATCTTCATCAATGCCTGCGTTTCCTCTGTTCTATCATCTATGCCAGGGCGCATGCTTTCGCTGCTCCTCTCCCTTCTCCAATTTTCGTACCTTGGGCTCTCGGTATGTTTCTAAAACTCCCGATCTCAACTTCAGATTCTGCTATTATTACTTTGGAATAGATCTGCCTTTCCACTTCTACCTCTCAAACTCTTGCTCTCTTAATTCTATTATTATTTTTCGCTTGTTTATTTTCAAATCTATTACTTCATTAAATTGTTGGTTCTTTCCATATAATCAATAGCAGAAAAGGCCAAATTGAGATCTCCACGTTAGAATCAATACAACAGTTCCTTCCTTGAAGGGCTTGACCTTCTTTTACACTACTGGAGAGAGAGAGAGAGAGAGAGAGAGAGAGAGAGAGAGAGAGAGAGAGAGAGAGAGAGAGAGAGAGAGAGAGAGTCCTACATTTGAGGGAAAGAGATAAAAAGAAATCCAGGTGCTCTGGTGAACATGGTTTGCCTATTCCCATTGTAGGGAAACACGGTGACAAATTTATTTTGGAACATAAGCACATGAGTCATTGGCTTTTAGTTTTGAGCGGGAGCCACCATTGATATATCAAACTTATCTTTGAAATCTGAGTCGCAGGAGCCAGACGCTTCAAATCTAGCTTTTACATTAGCCAAGGGTTGGTGTTATGATCAGACTTATGATGGTGTAATCACAAAAACCAAGATCCTTAATTAGATGTTTTCAATTTCTATGATATTAAAACACAGTTTTGGCAAACTAGTGATATAAAGCCAAAGTCAGATGGGTCTTCATTGACCGTTGTTTCAACGCATAGCCACTAGCTGCCTTGCCTTTATAGGTGAAACTTTTGTTCCAGAAATTTTAAATGGATTGAGTAAATCTAGTAACCTTTTATTAGTCGATAATTTATTTGAATATTAACTTCAAATAATGATTCAATTTTCATGAGTTAACCTTGTGGATTGCACGGGATCTAATGCTAGTTTTTCTTAAAAGAAGAGACTAAGTCCAACCACCGGTCTTTGTTAAAAGAAGAAATCCTTGTTTGGTGGTTATCCGGTACACACGAGGCTAAACACCACCCTTGATGTAGGGCCCACTAGGGGATGCGACTGGGTGGGGAAATCTTAATCTGGTTGGGACCTACTTGTTACAAAAAAAAAAATTTGGGCCCCATGTAATCATCCTAATCCCTTTTATCAATGGCCAACAAGTTTCGGCCTTTTTTAAAAATGAACTCGTCGATCAAATGGTGCAGACCATTAAGATGGTTGTAAAAAATGGGATTGGCCTAATCCAAGGGCGTCCTTTATGTGTAGTCTATTTGAATTAGTCATTAGTCAAGCCCCACCATGACGATGTTTGTTGTGCAAAAAAAATAAAATGCCCAGGGTAAGTGCCCCACGTCCCCATAAGTAGAAGTAAAATAAAAATGGGAAAAATAGCATTGGAAAATGAGTGGGACCAAACTTTAGGTTTTCTGCCGCTATAAGCAGTGGTGAAGTTGCATTTGCAACTTTTCCTCCCCTCTAAGAGGAGGAAAACCTGCATTTGCAACTTTTCCGCCGTCTTATGCAAAGGTAAAGTTGCATTTGCGACTTTACTGCCGTTTTAAGCAGCGGTAAAGCTGCGAATTTTCATTTTTTCGACGGTTGAATCTTTTGTAGGACCCATATGAAAAATACATGATTCCTATTTAACTTCACGGTAGGGCCCATTTATTGAACTAAACTCATTCTCTCTTCTTTTTTTTTCCTCCTGTATAAAGAAATTTGAACTTGTTAAAGTAGATGTCCTTCCTTTTATATAGTTACCCCAAATTTTCTCTAATAGAAACTAGTCCCTTATAAGATTGACTGCTCCTATTGGAGGAAAATACGGAGACCATTTTGTTATTAGGCCTAAGTTTAGAACCACACTTAGCCATGGCCCTAAAATTAATGCGGAGGCCGATCTCAATTGAGAATCATATGTACTTTTACTCCTAGTACTAAATATGCTAGTCATGCTAAAAATTAATTAGTCTGGCTCTGGTTTTGCCCATGCGCCTAAGAGCAATGCCCAATTCCATTATGATGTGGGTAAAGTCTTGGTTGAGTTTATGCTGGCTTGACCTACTTTGGAGTAAAATGTCATGCAATGAGAGAAGATGAAGGTAAATATGTCCCCCAAAGACAAAAAAGACGTAAAAACAATGTTAATCCAAATTGCATATGCGACGGAAAGTCTGTGGATTTTCTAATTTTTCCAAACCTTTAGGTCTGGGTTGGGTCTACAGTATGATCCATATGAAAATGCACAATTATCAATACATGATTCCTATCTAAATGCACAATGGGGCTCATTTATCGGACTGATATCATTTCTTATTTCGTAGAAAAAAAACTTGAACTGATTAAAGTGAACGTCCTACAATTTCACGGATTGTCCCTAAATTTACTCTAATAGAAATTATTGCCATTAATTGGAGTAAAATATGAGGATAAACCACGGATTGAGAGAGACGTTTTCAAAAGATGGGTCTCTTGCAGAGTCCACTCCCCTAGCTCATTGGGAGTGAGAGTGAGACACTCATAGGATTCATACTCTTTTTGTTGGATATAGCTCGAAAAACCTATAAGTCTAACGTAGGTCAACTTGCATTAAGTGGGTTGTGAGTTGGCCCTTCTGAAAGTTGGGCTGGATCTAGTTGAATTAAATTGGATTTGCCTCATATTCGGAACGGTGTTTATAGAATTCGAGTCTAGCTTGGATTGGGAAAAAACCCAACACGTACAGGCCACCTAAGTCCCTAGAGTTTGGCATATAGAAATGCAGGAATATTTTTTAAATGATGCCAAATGGGCCCTAATTTAACATCAAGATCCGATTAGCCATTTGGGTCGGCGAGCACATGCATGTCAATGTGTATTCTTCGCATCAGGAAGCCAAGATGAAACAAAAAGATGCCCAATCCTCTATCAATCAGATGTCCCACAATCAATCTAGAAAACGGGCAGCATGGACTTCACTTTTCTACATCATGATTAAAGTTAAATTCCGGCAATTGAAAATACTTTCTCATGAAATTTATTTTACCTCTTGAAAGACAAATATTGCCAGGTCCCATGAAATTCCGTTCCAAATGAAACTAGACCCAGTCACACTAAAAAGATTTTGAGTCCGATCATACGCCGAGTTTGGATGATTGGGATGTGTATGGAACTCACTGTGGGGCCCATATACTGATGAACAGAGACTTTAAAACTGAATGTAACCCCCCTCTGATAGAATATTCTCAAACTAGTGTAATAGAATTTGATGCTACCACAAGATTGGACATATGACTGATAATGTGGTTTGTACAATCTTACGCATTATTAATTCTATGCATTAGTTACACTACCAATCGAATGTTCAGTCTAATTGATATTTACACTACTGATGATTTCTTTCAGGCAAGAAAAAGACATTAGATGTTGAATTTTATAGTGGGACCAAATCCTATAAAATAAGTTTTGAGAAAATGTTAGGCATTGAGTTCAACTTGAATGGTTTTGATTACTAAGTGGGCCCCATAGTGATTTGCACGACTCTGTTCGTAACAAACGGGCATTGCAACTTTGGACATTTTGTTGCGTGAAAGTCAACTTGTAAAGACCCAACTGGAGGGGAAAAATATTTTTGCAAGATTGTCATCGTCTATATCAGCAGTATAATTACAATCACAATTTTGACGTAGCTACATACGGCGGTAATCCTGCAAACAAGACTTTTTATTTATTTATTTATCTCCCCCCGGGGTTTGATATCTAGTGTCAGGTCCTCGGGTTGGGTCCTCATACTTTCGGGGCTGAATGTATTATAGGATAATCGGTGGTAAGAAAATGGGTCATGAAAACTGAATGTTGGCCTTTTATGGACATGGTAACATAAATGAGTTTTCTTCCTCTCTAGTCTAGTTGGTATAGGAGACACAAATGAGATTGGAGTTCTTGCGGTCTACAACCGATGGGTCTAACATAGGTAAACTTGCATTAAGTGAGTTATGAGTTGGCCCTTCTGAAATTTAGGGTAAATCTAGTTGAAGGAATTTGGGTTTTGTCCTTCTAGGATTTGAGTCACTTTAGTTTACCCGGAAACCTAACACAAATCACCCAAGTGGCAACCCTAGTTTTAGGTATCTACAATTGCAAAATTACTTTTAAGAAATGGTGTCAAACAAGCCCTAATGTGACCCTAGGAAAGTAAAGGTCCCATCAGCATTGCCCTTATATCTTTCGCCTTTTACCTCTTTAATAATTATTTTATAGAGCTTCTTTAACCATAAATTTCTATGTAGTCTATACAAACAAATGGGCCTTAAAAAGAGGTGAAGTGGATAGTCGTATCCTTCCAACGAAGATACTAATTCTATGGCCCGTACTGAAATCATTTCCCACCGAGGACGAGGAAGAGACTAATCTGAATTCCTAGATTCCTAGGAATTCAATACTCATGCTAAAAATAAACCCATATTATTTATTTCTTACTCCTGATTTTACCAACTTCTTCTAATGGCTGCACTTTTGGGACTATGACATCTATACCCTAGCATGTGGACATGTGGTCTTCTTCCTGTTATTTGTGCGTCTCATAACTGTAAAATGACTTCTTTGTTTTTTTTTGGATGGATTGTAAAGTGACTTTGAAAGTCTTCTGTTTCACACTTGCTTACACTTGACCCAACAAGATAAACACCTGGGGATCCAACGGTCCCCATGGGGTCCGGGCCAGCGCCCGGTCCAAAAAATCGGTCCTCGTAGACTTTTTGAATAATGAATGCACTTTTGGGATCTCAGAGGGGACAGAATGCTTGCTGGTCCACTACAAAACTAAAAATGATTTGGGTGTAGAGGACCCACCTTACCATCTCTGTTTACTTTTCTTGGCTGAAGATGGAAATCCTCAAGTTATGGGGGGTGGTTGTGAATTGTGATACATGTGATTTTTCCAGAGGGTTATGGAGAACAGTAGATGAAAAAGGATTTGGTTTTCAGGTTGTGTCTCATTCACAATTTGTGCTGAAGCATACATTGCCTTTTCCTATCCATATTTGAAAGCTCCCTTTTTCACATTCTTACAGCCATTGACTCCTTTAGTTAAATAATTCTGCAGTATGGATGGAAATTAATATCAGGCCCATCAAGCCCTGATAAAGTCATTTTCACTAAATTTGAGCCGGGTTTATGACCTGTGGGCTGGCCATAGTTAAAAATCTCGGAAACTCGGCTCAATTTGGAAGGTCATTGAGCTGACTAACTTGGGCCTTCATGACCAAAAAACTAAGCCGACTCATTTGATTAGACCAACTCAGTGACCTACTGACCCGAGTTAACTCGGCCAGGTCATGGTTGGTCTTAGTCAGTTTTCAAAGTATGCCATGGTCATGAAACAATCCTAATGTGAATTACCATGCACTTGTGGTCACTTTTAAAGGCTTGGACCAGTGTTTTCTTCAGGCTAATATACTCACTGTACTGGGCCCAATTCATCTAAATACGGTCAGTTCTAGTACTAGTGGCTAATAGGAAGGAGTAAAACCTATTTGGAAGCCGGATTGAAGCCCAAATACGATGCCAAATAATAGGCGGGCCGGGACTTTTCTTTAAGCCCAACCCAGTTACAGAGCTTGATTTAACCAGATATTTGATATGAGAGAGAGGGAGGGGTGGGTGGGTGTGGGTGGGGGTGGGGGGCATAAAATTCCATGAGGTGGGCATAAAATTCCAAGAGGTTTATTTCAGTGTTTCCCTTTTTCTAGACCAGTTGAGATCAAATAGAGCTGACCATCACATGCTATGCCAGACAATAATCTTCCCATTGGCAATTTGTTGCTTTGCTGGTCATATATCCGCATAACTGGAACTAAAAGTCACTCTTTAAAATAGGTGGTTGGAAGTGGCCCAATTCCATGAAAGCTGTTGAAATTAGTAGTTGGGAGTGGGCGCATGTCTAGCATCTGTTAAATCATGACATTAGAGCAGAAAACATGAACATTACATTTATTAATTTCCATAGATTTGGTGAGGTTGAGAATTGGAACTATTGATTGGTGGGCCATCATCATGTCATCATGTTATATGTCATAGACAAAAATAAAAAAAATTTATCCACTCTAATCAAATAAAAAAACAAGGATGCCTAGCATAAGATCCGTCTTAGGGATGACTCTATGGGCCTAGAATTTTTCCACGAAGGAATTTCGCAGCTGCCGCCAGCTCGAAATTGATTCCTTTGGGAGTGCACATAACCACTTTAGGGGAAGGTTCCCTAGACTGGAGGAGATTACTCTGTAGTTCAGGTGATCTGCATTGCCCCAAACCGACATTCTCTGAGTAAAGTGGCGAAGATGTGTTGCTGTGTCCGAGGTTCCGTTGTAAAGGACAAACCTCGGAGCACTGAACTTCTCGGGGAGAGAACAACTCCTTATTTCTTGAGATAAATGAGAGGTGCCGAGATCCTTAGTGTCGTAGGCATTCAGCCGGTCTCATGTGAAACCGATCACCTCCATGTTCCGCTGGACCGTTTGTTTGACTTACCAGTCCAACCATTCTCTCAGGTCGTCATTGTCCTCCGGTCTTTGCCTCTTTGAGTCCTCGTTCAAGTGGCTGCTACTCGAGCCTTCGTCGTAAGCTCGATCGCACCTTTTGTTATCCAGAGTTTGCCTCAAATCCTGGTTTACCGAAGGAGCTCGGCTGCGCCTATGGGGCGGAGCCGGGGCCTTCGTGTTCTCCCGGAGCCGCTGCTGGAGCTTATGGATGAACTCACCTTGCTCTTGGATAACAAGGTTTTGGGCCTCGATATGCGTGAGGAGGGGGCTGTTGTCGTCATCAGCATTGACTTGGCAGTAGGATTTGCCTTGTCGGAGACGCTGCGATGGAGGGTTACCTTGCCGAGAGTGCTCCAGCATAGTGTTATCTCGTTGGGAAGTTGCTGTCACCCCCTTTGACGATGAACCCGACTGAGTCACAGGTCCTTCCACGCTTACCGCACTGGATCTTGCCCCAGTTCTCCTCTGACGAGGGGCCGACGACAATGGCTTTGGTAATGCTGGTGGTAGTGACGGGGCCTTTGACATTCCTTCACCGTTTCTGGTTTTCGGAGGCATGATATTTGTAAATCTGGTTTAATCTCTTTCCACAGACGGCTCCAATTGTGAGTGTGTAAATATTACGGACTTGATTATATGGATAAAGAATAGCATAAGTGATAATATAAGAGAAACTTGTTTGAGATGATTTATACATCTCCAAAGAATGCTAGCAATGATATCGGTGGAAAAGTTTTTATATGCAAGTTGACGGCCTACGAAAGAATGGAGGCCTGAAGAGGATGTGGATGAAAATACTAGTAAAGTTAGATTTAAAGAAATGCAATTTATCCAATGATTTAAAATGAAAAAATACAATTCATATATTCGACACCAACATCACTAGGAAAAATGAGACCATCAGATAAAAACACAAAGTGGATGGCCAGCTAGAATCTTTATTTCAAGGAGATCTGTGTATGACCATTGACCTCCCATGGTACGGTCATCATAAACAAAATAATGATTGAGGACCCCACCAGCACAACTCAAAAAGAACCTACCCAAAAAATAAATTATCAGGTCAGGCATTTTATATGTAATCCATTCAATTACCATGCAGCAGGCCTCTGTGTGAAAAGGTGCCGGGGCCTCCTGAGACTATGGAAATTCATAATACCCAATTTCCATACATGTGGGCCAGTAAATCAGTAATTATAATGAATGCTAAAGTAAATATGAATTTATGAAATGTATCCGCAAAGAGTATCTATTAAAATGTGCAAATCGTTTTGTATTAGAAGTTTCTAGATCTCTGATTGGTGGTCTGCAGATAGATGATCCATAAAGGTATATGACAATGGTCCATACTGAAAAAGGTTTCATCTTTTAGAGTCCCCCATCAGTGGTGTGGCCCCATCACATCTAATTACTGAAACATGGGCTAAAGGGCCAACATGAATGCCATCAAGGCAGTGAGAACTTGTACATTTGCCAGTCATTGAAAACTCTAATCTTGGCCTGCTTTGAGATCCAGATGGATCAATTATGCCCAAGAACTAGAAAATTCTAAGAAAAATGTGTTTGGATGTGTATGGAACTAAAAAAATAAGTTGTCATAATATTTTACCACAAAAAAAGTTATCATAGTACTTATAAAAGAAATGATCTCATGTTGATGGAAGTTAAAACCGAATGTATCAGGTATGGTCGGTGGAGCTTACCTTAATATGATCAAATACACTCATATCACAGGCATGCTGGAAACCACCTAAATTTCAGGTGAATAAGAGTGATGTAAATTGTTGGATTGATTGTATCTCAAATATAGTGATATCTTGGATACCTAATTAATCCAATGGTTTGTATCACTCCAATGAAAGTGAAATTTTGGACAGTCTGCACTACGGCGAGTCTTCCACGTGATAAATTAGATTTTAGTTCCCCTTTTATGATGGGATTATTTCTCTCCCTTTTTCTTATGAGCTCTTTTGACCCCCTCCCTCTAATGATTACATACATGCATCTAGTGGGCTCCACTGGAAGGGAAACATTAAAATTTATTTTTACCCCAAATTGATGCTAATGGCTCTCAAATGATAGACTTATCATACTTATACTCATGTGCAGAGTTAAAATCAAAAGCAAAGGGTGCTTCCAAATTAAAAAAGGTATCATTATAAAGATTAAATTAGTCTAGTGTAGGAGGTTAGAGTGTTGTCAGGAAAGTCCAAAATTATCACTTGATCATTTATATATAATCATTGCTCTTCTACAATCTAAGATTTAATGTCCTGCTTCATTATTTTTCCCTTACCCAGTTGAATAATTTATACAGGGATGATCCATAATTATAGTATCAATATCATAGACTGTGATGTGTAACACACCCCTGATGTGATCATGCGGGACACAGTCCTTTAAAAATGGTATAAAAAAAATGCTCTCATTCTTCTGACTATGGATAAGTTTGGATGGAATTGGACTTCTTGAAAACCTAAGAGATATGTATCAGTCAAAGTGGCAAAAAACGAAACGAATGTGAGGATTTCCACGGGCCATCAATTAATTTTTACTTAGGTGGAAATTGAATACCCACTCCACTCTAGAACGTGAGTTCCAACGAAAGTCAGGGTCTCATTTATATCTTCACTTTATAATTTTCATCCCTCACCTCTTAAACACTCTTTCATTAGAGTCAATTTACCATGAACTCCTAGTAATATAATTCAATGCAAACAAAGGGATCTTAAGATAACAATGTGTTATCATTTTGGAACACTTACTAAAATATAAGCATCCAACTGTCTCTTCTCCGCTAGAAAGTTACCACGAGGCATCACTCTAGCAAATCAAATTTGAAGTGAGAATCTCATCCACATCTCTACCTTCCTATAAACCAAAAAAAAAAAAAAAAACAACCACCCACTTTACCATGAATACCTAGAATTCGATAGAAAGTAAGCAAATGGGCCCAAATGAGATCCCATTTTACCATTTCAACAAGTTTGAAGTAAGGCACATCTGATCCTTATTCCTTATTTCAGATGCCGTGCTGCTTCAGAAACTTATAAAATGTTTGCATGAAGCACCATATGATGATCCATACTGTTGGTCAAAAGTCAGGACTTTCTGGATGGGAATTCCTTTCATTCAAAGTTCCACTGTTTTTTTCGTTTGAACAAGGACATGTGGGGTTCTGCCTACTTAGTACGGTTGAAACTCCGGTGGGCTGGGCTTGTGCCAAACCCAAAAATTAGAAGGGGCGAAGCCACTAGTGCGGGCGTATGCCAAGAAGTTATATATAGTAACTAAATTTTCTCTTACGAAAGACTGCACAAGTGTGTAGTGAGCCCTAATTTAAAGACACTCAAATGAAAACCCGGATTGAATTCATGTAGGAGAAAATCTCCTTTTATACTATATTACATGGTATATATGCAATTAGGGATACCTTATGTCCCAACTATGGAAGATAGCAATTCGTAATAATGATAATATTCTTGGGTTCCAGTTAAAACAAACATCATGCATTTCTGTCCACTTGGACATGGACCTGCACTCATCGCGTCTAATCATAGCTTGAAATTTGCTTGGGCTGAGTTGAATTTAGACAGGTGAATTGAATTGAAGTCTACTTATTCATGGTCACTTAGGACACGTTTATACAGCCGCCTTTGAGCAGAAGAAATGTAGAAAATCTGGTTGTAATTTTGTGATAAAAATTCTTCTGGTTTGGTGTAGTCATTTTCTCTCAAATAAAAATACAAAAATGAGCTAAATTTCCTGCAATTCCTTGTGAAAGTACTTTTTATGAGGGGAGCCGAAAAAAATTATTCTGTGGAAGATGAAAGATTCTATAAACACACACAAACATTGAATGCCATCTTATTCATGGTCACAAGGGTGCATTTGTGTTCTATGATATAAAGGAAATTTAAAATACAACCACAATGCAATATATTTTCCTTATGAAGAAAAATGGAATAAATTAATTTTTTTTTATAGTGAGGATTTCGATTTCCTATGAAAAAAATAAAAATATAGAATTCCTCTCTCCTCTTGAAACAAAAGATTTATAAATTGCAAGATCTTCTCACTACACAAACAAGTCATTATTTATTGTGCTATATAGCCTCTCAAGTTGGGTGGAGTTATTGAGTTTTCCCCATCATATACAACTATGATATAATTTCGGGCCACAACTTGTTTCTTTCAAACAGGGCCTAGCTCAACTGACTGGGACCATACACCCTTTATAGCAGTTTTGGATCATACATCACATTTTCCCATAGTCAGGGGCAAACCCACATATGTGCTTATGGGGCCAGCCCATGAAAACTGTAATGTAAGTTTTGGGTCCGCCTAAAATATCCACGTAAAAATTTAGAATTTGCCCGAAAACCCGCCCGAAAACCCACATAAAAATCCAAGTGGTGCTACGGACCCCGGCTGGGAGCCCGGGCTCCCATGGCTCCCCGGCTGGGATCCAACGGACCCCATGGGAGCCCGGGCTCCCATCCAGGCTCCCCCAGTCGGGGTCCGTAGACATATTTTAAAAATCCTCCATTTGTCCACAAAATTTAACTATTTGGTGGCGGGAAATGAAAATCTTAGATCTACAGTTAGCATAAAAAAAATCCATTTTTGTCACAGTTCATTAGAATTTGCACGCACAGATCACAGATGCCACTCCCAAATAGTCACCATCCTACAAAACGACTTTGGGAGTGAAATGGGGATGATAGTATTTCGTTTTCTGTGACCTAATTTTTTAAAAGGAGGAACTGTTTGTCTTCTAACTGTTGGGACTTGGGAGGAGTGTTCTACCAAAAAAGAAAACTGTTTAGAAGTGACGACGGCACCGCCCACCTTTCAATGGTGGAATATTAGCCACACATTGCTCCTATGCCCACGTTATGCCTACCTTTTTCTCCAAATTACTAACATATCCTAAGAGTGAAGTTTATAGTTTATAGTTTATAGTTATCATATTGCTTTCATTGACCAGAAGTCTCAACATAAAAGACTTGCTAAAACACCCTTAACACATGGTAGTTTGGATTGATAATATGATAATTCACTTATTTAGATTTATTGTGTGAATGCCACCTTTTTTTTTTATTTTCTTTTTGGCGCTCGCTCCTTGGCATAAGAGTGAGACCAACAATTTGGAGATCAAATATTTATCGATAGTTGGTATTGTGAAATGGAAGTGCTTTTGTCATTGGCTCATTAGTGGTTCGACGATACAACCAGTTTTTAGTTCTAAGATGGGCGAAGCTTTATATCTTTAAACATGGTTGTTTGCATTGTTGATAGAATTCATATATTTAGATTGCTTGTATAGATACGACAAATTTCGTATTTTGTTTTTATTTTAAGTGAGGCTTAGGCATGCATACAAAGTTGTTAAAACTAGAATTTCAACTAATGAATAAATTTTTTTTAATTTATCCAGTAAATATTCATGCACACACTCACACATGCTATACAAGTCTCTATAGGCTAACATAGCTAAGAATTGGTCATTGGTTGTGCGTGTGAGAAGAGAGATTTCTTACCACTAAAACATCTAATCACAAGCTATGAGTATGGTCATGCCTTGACCATAATATATTACTAGTAAGATAACCTACACGGGTATCTCCATATATTTCAAATTAAATATTAATGCTAAGGAAATTAAACAATTCTAAAGAAAACGAAATTGGCATAAAAAGGGACATTAAAAACAACCGAAATTCTTCATAAATAAAATCAGCTTATAAATTCATCACCTTCTAAAAAAAACCTCCAAATTATAATCACTTCCTAATCTTATTCCTAAATTTAAGAAAGAAAACAAAAGAAGAAAAAAATATGTGAGTACGTATCTTTTTCGTGAGGAAGGGAGAAGTAGAACTTGTGGAGCTTTGAAAAGTTGAGAGATTTTTTTTTCATGAGATAAAAAGATAAGTAGGTAGTTGTATGAGATAAAAGTAGTGAAATAATGTAAATAGTTGAATAAAGAAACGATCAATTATAGTCAAAATTAAAGCCAAAACTCTTAACTTTAATCTATTTTAATTGATTTTGGATCACAGGAATTTAGGTCCCAATTCAAGACAAGTAAGATTCAAACTCTTGTAGAATGCTGTTTACGTCACTATGATCTGTAAGGTAGATCCACCTCTTAAACATATGTAAAGCAACAATTAATTTGGTCCCCACTCAATTAATAATACTATAGCTTGGCAGTTGCTACCAATAATCCACGTACAAAAACTACTTCATGCTTAATTCATTCCAAAATATATTGAAATCTTCTATGGGCAAGTGAAAAATGGTGTTGCCAAAGCCTTTTACAAAAAAGAAAAAAAAGAAGTGCATAAATTTGTAAAGAGATGGTTAATTAATTAAGAAACTATGGACGTCATGGACCACAGCCAGTGGTTTAAAATCCAAACTGCTCAACTGTTTTAGATTCATATATTAAAGCCATGTGCCTCCTGTAAAATTGTTTGGGGTCCTACCCATATGACCTCACCATGACATAGCCAAGATGCATGTTTCTCATTGTTGATAAGCAATTAATTGGCCCTAACTGCAAATCACTGTTTTTCCAGGCCCATCTACAGATATTTTAGGATTCTCTGACCATGTAAAAATAGTTAGGAGGGCCTCTTACTTGGCCTGATGACTATCAAATATAAGAGTCTTTCTAAATTAGACATCTACAAAAATATATGATTTACTAAAGGTGATATCCTTCTTATCAAAAGCAACTAAATAAGGACCAAAATATAAATTTTGTCTTCCTCACCACCACGGAAACATTTATTTATTTTAAAATGACTAGATCTCAAAATCATCTTGCATCTAGTCAACACCATAAGTCGTCATATGTAACGTATTTACCAGAAAAAAAAGGTCAAAGATATGAAAAATTATAAATGTGGAGTTTGAAAATATGAATGCCTCATCTTCAGGCTGACCATTTATATTCTTTCCTTTTTTTTGCTTTTAGTCATGTGAGAGAGAATGAGAGAGAGAGAGAGAGAGAGAGAGAGAGAGAGAGAGCAGTTGGAATAATGTCCATCCAAACGCAACCTATTTAAGGAGTGAAGTATCAAAGCAAGATAGGAATTGATATAGTTGTCTCTAAGGCAAGTATCTCTGGCATACTTTTTTTTGTGATGTCGGTTTGTAGGGTCATTCATGAGTAGTAGGTTTCAGTTTTGCTTTGAGGGTAAAACGTCTGAAGAGGGGTGGAAAATTGAAGAGACATGTGGATAGAGCGTTCTAGCTATTTGGATCTTTACATATCTGTCTAGAATGAAACAAATTTAATTACATTTACTGTGGCTTTGTTTGTTGCTCAGTATTGATTGTGTAGATTTTACTGTAAAGTTAGGTTTAAGAAGAAAAACTAAAAGAAGTAAGACCATTTGAAGGCTATTGGTAGACTTTTACCTTTACCTCTTCAGTTTAATCCCTTTAATAGGAAGAAGTTGGATAGAATTTCTAAGAATTCAATAGAAAGTAAATAAATGGACAGTTAGTTTGTATAATAAATTACATTTTAGTTTTGTTTTTAACATTGTTGAGGGATTGGGAGACTTCCAAGTTCCAACCATAGCCATTGTAGGCCATCATCAAGAATGGAAATTTTATGAAATTTGAGTGGGGTCATAGAAGTCAAGTAAATGGGTGTTTGAATGTGCCATGGCCCATCTAGCATGTGCCATTGATTGGAGGGCTTATGAATTTTGACAATTTTTTCACACCCCCATCTACCATGTGCCTCATTAGATATTCGCTATCAATAGCTCATATGCTCAATGGTCTTGCAAGATCCATATGAACTGGGGATTAGATCATAATTAACAGTTCCAAAACTAGGTCTACTTGCTATAATTTGAACTAAACTTGAAGTGCACCAGGACCAATGGGTTCAAATATTTTGCTATATATTCCTACAAGCTCACCTAATTTACTCAACTTGTTTCCCTTTCAATTCAGACAGTGAGTCTAATGCTAATGCGGGCAAATTTTCTTATTCCGCACCCTACCATTATACATCTACTTTTAAGAAGAAATAATTCTCCTTGTATAACTAACATTTGTAGAAAAAAAAGGGAAAAGAACTTCTCCTCATAGAGAAGATAAGACCATTTTCTCTATTTAAATTAAATATTTTATTAACAAAAAATGACATTGAACTATTCAATAAATAATTCGTCATTTGAAAGTTCATTAAGAAGATTTTATCTTACTTAGCTTTCTTTGTTCAAATCCATGAGCAATAAAAAAATCACTATAAGAGAAAAGTTATTTTCACGATGAAAGAATTCTCTGCTCTTAGTTTTCACCTCACGGCACCACCTATATTGGGGGGGATATGGGGAAATCCCCCTATGCATTTTTTTTTTTTCACTCTTCCAAATGGGGCCATGGGTAAACAAAATTATAGATAAATTAAATGTAAGACAACCCTACTCTAAAAGGATCCAAATAAGGCCAAGAGCTAAACCAAGCCAAGTTGAGTTTGGCTTGACTTATTAAGGGCCCTAGAAAATCTCCAAACATTGGAATCATTTCATTTACATTTCAAGTACTTGTATGTACCCCTTTTCAAATTAAAAAATAAAAAAGGAAGAAGAGGTACATATAAACACAAATCCACCAACCAAATCAATGGCCGGTGGCCAAGTCCGTTAGCAAAACAAATATTTGGAAATTGATAACCATTGTATCGACAACTTTTTGGGTACATTAACGTACTTATTTCTTTGTTGAAATTTCAGAAATTTTTGAATTCCCCTTGGACTCAAGCATTTAGGAATTCTACTAAAATACAATGAGAGCGAAATTTCTGAATTTTCAAAAGTCAAAAGAAGATTTTCAAGTGGCTGAAATCCAAAAATGCTATGGAAGGAATATGGGATTCATAATTTTCAAAAGTCAATATATCACATCATTTTCAGGAATTCCATGACACGGCGAATTCGTGAAAGAAATACCACTAAAAAAACAGGGCCTACTAGCCCATTCATGATTCACCCCGTCAAGATCATCCGGAATGTTCGTTTGAACGGATGAGATCTTTAAAGTTTCAGCCACGGACAGTTTTAGCAAGTGGGCCATCACAACAGCTCACATCCATCAACGGCGTGGATATCGGCGCGTAGCCGAGCCAAAAGTTGAGTGACACTGACACAGCAAAATCATGCCGAAATCATATCGCTGTCTCGGGGCAATCTCGACCGCGTTTTGTACCGAAAGCGAGCCCCATAAAAGAACACAGTTACTTTCGATTAAGCCTCAAAAAAGAGGGGTGTTTTCGTAATCTCTGCATCTGTCTCAGACATTACCACCAACCTTGTTAGTAAAGACAAAAGCCAGCAAAGTAGAAGAATAAAAAGTCCCAAAAGCAGAGATTGAGAGAGAGAGGGGAGAGAGAGAGGGAGTGCTAATGCATGATGGGTTGAGGAGAGGAAGAGAAAGCGGCTGATGGTTTTCTGAAAAACAGCTGCTTATCAATCAAAATCTCTGGCTTTTGCTTTTACTTTGGTGAGATTTTCAGTTCTTCTTCCAAAGCTTCGATTTTTATTTATTTTTTGTTGTGACCCAGTTGGAGAATCTTGTTTCTATGTCTATTTTGATGACTGAGTTGAAAAAATTAGGACTTTTGTAGTTTTTTTGGTGTTTGTTGAAGGAAAAATGAAATCTTTTTTTTTTTTTTTTTTTTGTGGGTTGGTGGGTTTTGGATTGGGGTTGAAGATTTATGTGTCTGATGCTTTGAAAGTTGATGGGTTCTGGGTTTTTGCTTTGTTTTTGGTTCTTGGATGAAGAGAAGAGTTTTGATTATGTGGAGTTGGTTCTAGCTTTTTGATGATCAGGTAGTTTTGATGATTCCTTGTTTTATTTGGTTGATCAGTTTCATGTTTTGATTCTGTTTATCGTCTTCTGTTCGGGTCCTGATTTTCTATTAAAGGGTATTGACTCTATTGGCCTGGATTTTGGATGTGGGTGCTGTTGATCATGTAGTTTTTTTATTCCTTTGGAGTTTGGAGTGAGGATTTTGCATGAGTGACCTGATTTTTGCATGTGGGCTCCTTTGATAAGGTAATATTGATGTTGTATGAGGGTGTTCTAGTCTTCTTAGCTTCTTTTCAATGAGGCAGATCATGGAGATCAGGCTGATTATGTTTGATTGGTATTAATCCTTGCCTTTTGCTGCTGTTATGGGTGATGGGCAGGTGTGGAAGCTAGAAGCTTATCAGTTGTTTCTTTCTTAGTTTGAGGTGTGAATTTGGTGAATCTGTTCTGGATCTGGTTTTTCGCCTCCATCTGTCACCTGAGTTTTTATTGGTGAAAGGATCAGGCTTCTTTGTAGAGGTCAGAACAGGATAGTTTGCAAGCAGCACCGTTCTTTGGCATAGTATAATGGCAACCTTGACGCACGCCGAATCTAGACGCCTGTATTCTTGGTGGTGGGACAGTCATATCAGCCCAAAAAACTCGAAATGGCTTCAGGAAAATCTTACAGGTATACACGTGAATCTCCTGTTTTTAGCTTAAGACAGTTGCCTTGTTTGAGGAATTGAGATTTTGTATTTTTTTTTTCTTTCATATTCAGCAGATTCCCATTTGAGTGTGTGTTTTTCTGTCTAATGGGCAGAGAATTCTTGTTAGTTGATCTGTTCAGATATCACACCAGCCATAGATGTGTAGGTTCATACTAGAAACATGATACTTGTTTGCATTATCCAAGCATCATGAATCACTTCACTGGTACCAAGCATATATTTTATATGAATGTACAATTCATGTGAACATGAATATTAATTATTTCTTTCTGATTTCAGCTTGGGGCATTAACAACTTAACTACTTGATCTTTATTATTTGTTTGAACCTTAGACTCACCCTTTCTTGTAGTAATTTGTTCTTGGAATCTGTTTTTTTTTTTTTTTTTTCCGAATGGTGTTCTTGGAATCTGTTGCTTCCATCATATTGGCCATGCATGTGTTATATGAAGATGTTCTTACTCTAGGCTTGATCATTCCGGTAGAAATTTCGAGTAATGAGACAACATTCATTATCTCATGCGTATTGGCTGCTCTCCTTTCCCCTATGAATATCATTTATAATTGATTTGTTAGAGAAGGCTGGTTTTAATCGCTCAACTAATTTGATCTAGTTACAGAAAAAAACTGATCCAGATGGAAACAGTTTCATTATATTGAAAAATTCTTGATTTGAACCAGGATCTGGAAGTCTACTTGTGCGTCCAGGTAGCTCCAAAAGAACGCATTTCAGTGTCAACTGTGATGATTTGACCAATTTATGTGGTTTTGGTGGCATGGTTGTCCTGGCTATTATCCAGGTTGACAGTTCTGTTTTGAACACATTGCAAATATGAAAACCTAATCCCAAGATGCAGCAAGGAGAAAACATAGAGATAAGTTATTTGTTTTGAAGTGTGGTCGGAAATAAGGAAGTGTCCACTTTCACATGTGTTGGGCATGGTTCGGTGGCCAAAATATAGAGCTTATAGAACTAACCATAAATAGTGAACGCCCGGAATTCTCTCAAATCTGAAGATATTAGCGATCTCATCTTTGGCATATTTTCTTGGACCTTATTTTTTTAAATGGATATTTTCTTGGACCTTTACTGCAATTTATTCATTATTATATATTTGTAGGCAAAGATCAAAGGGTTAGGTTAGTCAGTAGTGCTAGTTGTTTTGACCATCCCCGATCTGACATGGGGCCTACCAGATCAATAGTCTGGAATTCTCCTAGACATAAAAAAAAGGGCCTAAATGCTGATGGACTTGGCACTTGAAGAGTGTTTTAGCTGAACATGTGGCAATATGTTGCCCATGTCGATCCTGGTGTGACCAGCTCTTGAAATTTAATCCTAGGACAGTTCATTACAGTAATAGATAAATAAAAATAAAAGTGAAAGAAAAACTAGAAGAGACTATCTATTTAGGAAGGTCTGTTCAATGCTGATCTGTAAAATCTACATGGAAAATGCTCAAACAAGAAGATAATGAAAATCATGCAAAAGCTATTGAAGAACATCATTGATCATAGCATATATGCAAATCATATAGATTATGTACATCATAGCCCATATATGCATCATGACATGGACATCAAATACACCCTGACAATATTACAAATTCCAGAAGATTGAATTGCACAACTTGATTTGAGATATTGTGAACTACACACATTTAAAGACATGAAGTCCGTGATAAAAATAAAAAAAACTAAGTGCAACCAGCAAATGAACTTTGATTACAGGGACATTTTTATAAGACAGAGTTGGGCATGCATTGTTATGTGGCACCGAATATTTGGCAATGAAGAAACAACAAGAAGTTAAGGCCCACCTGTCTAAGATGCTTCTGAATAACAAGAAAGTATAAAATCTTGAATGAGTAAATAAGAGGAACTCTGTGGGCTCCACTATGTGAAATAAAAGAACATTGTTTGCAATGGTCTGCTGTCTTCTCATACATTAGATTGTGGAGCAAGAAAATATATCCCTAAATTGGGATGTGTGGTATAATAGAACTAGCGAAGTTGTCCAAATAGGTGGGCGTGATAATCACATATTATGGGAAAAAAGTTGATCATAATGGGATCAAACTCAATCTATTATATCATATGTTGGTATTTCTTTAATCAAAATATAAAATGTCTATATGATACTTGACTTATGGTTTGAGGAGCCTTGCAGATCATTCCATTTTTTCCAATTAATGAATTTCACACTTGCTGATAAAAGGGTGGAAAAAAGGAGTTGTAACAGGGGCTGATGTGATCTTGTAAACTAGTATATTGAAACAATAACACCATTTGCAGTCTCAAGCTGGCCTAAGACTTTTAGTGAGCTTAAACCAACATGGGTAGGCTTTGCAACAGTTTTTGAATCCTCTGCCTTTTAATGCTCACCTGTATCCTTCACTGCCAAGCATGTGAATGGGGTAAAAAAAAAATAGAAAACTCCTAATACCAAGAATTTGAAAGCAGTTTACTCAAGTATTAAATATTGTGTGTATTGACATTATAAACCACAGCATTCTTCTGTTACCTTGAAACCAGTTTTCCGTTTAGGATTGCCATTTGATTTGATTTGCTATTTTTTCACTTCTTTTTTCCACTATGATGCCTTTTTTTTTTTTAAATCCGTTGCTTCCAGTGAGTATAGGAAATTAATCCTTAATGTCTTAAAACTAGCCCAACACAAGAGATGAGGATAATCAGTTATTTTATTATTTCATGCATTGCTGTGTCATTTTTTGACAATGAAACATGTATTTGGCATCACCAGTCTTGTAAAAAGGGTTTGTAAGTCGAAAGCATGTTTATCCGTTGGGATCCAACCATTAATCTAATATATCTTGTGTGGTAATACTATCTATCCATTGGGATCGAAGCATTATCTTATATATCCTGCGTGTTAATACCATCTTATTCCTTGCTTACAGTAACCATAATCTGTCATTGCCTGTGTTTTCTTCTGGTGTTTATGTTGAAAAGTTGTGGAAGTAGCTACAAAAATAGGATATTTGTGATTCTCTGAGCAGGTGTTTTTGTTCTCCTAATAGATATGGATGTCAAGGTCAAAGCAATGATCAAGCTCATAGAAGAAGATGCGGACTCTTTTGCAAGACGGGCGGAGATGTACTACAAGAAACGTCCAGAGCTCATGAAGCTGGTTGAGGAGTTTTACCGAGCATATCGTGCTTTAGCCGAACGATATGATCATGCAACTGGGGCACTGCGTCAGGCACATCGAACCATGGCAGAAGCATTCCCTAACCAAATTCCTTTTGTTGATGATTCTCCGTCGAGCTCTGTAGCAGCTGAGACAGAACCACATACGCCTAAGATGTCACACCCCATACGTGCCCTGTTAGACCCTGATGACTTGCAAAAGGATTCTTTGGGAGTGTCATCACATTTCCAGGCTATCAAGAAGAATGGAGCATATGCTGAAGACAATGTTGCTGTAACAAGCAAAAAAGGTTTGAAACAGCTAAATGAGATGTTCACACCTGCAGATGGAACAGACCATGCAAGATTTGCAGAAGGAAGGGTCAGGAAAGGCCTGAAATTTCAAGAAGACAATAGAAGAATTTCTGAGGTTACGGCACAAAATATATTTTCTAGAGATGTCCAAAAGCACAAGCTGGAAGAGATAGATGGCAATGGCAGCAAAATTAGTAGTCTGCGAGATGAGGTCTCTCAGTTGTCAACTGATAACCAAAATCTCAGGACGAAGGTCCTAGCGGAGTCTGAGCGTGCAGATAAAGCCAGAAATGAAGTTGAAAGCCTACAGCAAATCCTGTCTAAACTAGAATCTGATAAGGAAGCTGCTGTTCTTCAATACCAACAGTGCCTGGAAAAGTTATCCAGTCTGGAGGCTGAAATTTCACGCAGACAAGCAGAAGTCAGCAAGCTCAATGGGGAGATAGTGGAAGGTGCAACGAGATTAAAAGCCACTGAAGAGCGTCTTCTTCTATTGGAGAAAGCAAATCAATCTCTGCAGTTAGAGGTGGACAGTTTAATGCAGGGTGCAACAGCGCAACAGCAGGAACTTATGAAGAAGAATGAGGAATTGGAGAAACTCAATGTTTGCATACAAGATGAACGCACACACTTGATGTGTGCTGAAGCAGCTCTCCAGTCTTTGCAAAGTTTGCATTCTCAATCTCAGGAAGAGCAGAGGATCTTGGCCTTGGAACTTCAACATGGGGTTCAAAAGCTGAAGGACATGGAGTTTAGGAAACAATGTTTAGAGGAAGAAATTCAGAGGTTTGAAGAGGAAAACCTTACTTTAAATGAACAAAACCAGTCTTCTGCCATGTCAATAAAGAATCTGCAAGATGAAATTTTTAGCTTAAAGGAGGTGAAAGGGAAGCTTGAAGAAGAGGTTGGGCTCCGTGTTGATGAAAGGAATGCACTTCAGCAGGAGCTTTACTCTCTCAGAGAGGAACTGAATGATTTGGACAGGCGACACCGAGATGTCATAGAGCAAGTCGAGTCAGTGGGATTAAATGCAAGTTGCCTCCGAACATCTATAAAGGAATTGCAGGATGAAAACTTAAAGCTGAAAGAGATTTGCAGAGGCAATGAACAGGAAAAAGCAATACTCTCAGAGAAACTGGAAAACATGGAGAAGCTTCTGGAGAAGAATGCACTCTTGGAAAACTCTCTGTCAGATGCAAGTGCTGAAATGGAAGGGTTGAGAGAAAGGCTAAAGACATTGCAAGAGTCCTTTCAGTCTCTCCAAGGAGAGAAATTAACCCTTGTTGCTGAAAAGTGCTTATTGGTGTCTCAGGTAGAAAGTATCACACAGAACATTGAGAAGCTTTCGGAGAAGAACTCTATGTTGGAAAACTCTCTGTCTGACGTAAATGTTGAACTTGAAGGGTTGAGGGCGAAGGCAAAGAACTTAGAAGATTCCTGCCAAGTTCTCCAGGATGAAAAATCGAGCCTTGTTGTGGAGAGAAATGGGATGGTGTCTCAGGTAGAAATCATTAGGCAGTGTCTGGAGAACTTGGAGAAAACGCATGCGGAGCTAGAACACAAGCACTCATGTCTAGAAAAGGAGAGAGAATCAGCTCTTCGATGTGTAGATGAGCTACAACTTTCCTTGAATCTAGAAAAGCAAGAGCATGCAACCTACTTCCAGTCAAGCCAGACTCAGCTAGCTACTTTAGGTAACCAGTTACATCTCCTACAAGAAGAATCCCAATGGAGGAAACGGCAGTTTGAAGAAGAACAAGATAACATCATGAGCGCAGAGGTTGAAATTTTTGTCCTGCGGAGATGTATTCATGACATGAGAGTGAGGAATTTGTCTCTTTCATTCGAATGCCTGGAACACATTGAGGCCTCTGTGCGAGCAAAGAAATTGATTTCGGAATTGGAGCAGGAAATACTTGAACAAAAGATGAAGGTAGATTCTTTACAGGAGAACAATGAAAAGCTGAGAACAGGGATCCATTGGGTGTTAAAATCGCTCAATATTGATGTGGATGATGGGTGCCCTAATGGAACTGCAAGTGAACTTTTCTCTCTTATTTTGGGTAAAATTCAAGCCATGTATACTTCTGTTTTCAAAACAGAGGATGAGAAGCTTCAGTTATTTTTTGAAAAGATTGTTATTGCCACTCTTCTGGAGCAACTGAGACTAGATGCATCAGATTTGAAAGCAGAGAAGCATGTTCTTGAGCAGGAGTCTGAAACCACGACCAAGGAGCTTTTGATGCTTCAAAGTGAAAAACATGAACTGCTCAAGTTGAATGACCAGTTGAGCCATGATGTATATGACAGCAGCCACAGGGTGGAACTTTTAACAGGTGAAGTGGGAATTCTGCAAGTACAGTTGTCAGATTCACAGGAGGCTTACCAGATGTTGCAGAAAGAAAATTGCATGGTGCAGGACGATAACCAGTTCTTGAAGAAGGAAATCTATGATGTGAGGGAGGAAAAAAATGTTCTAGAAGAGGAAAACTGCAGTCTCCTTAATGAAGCTACCAATCTGGGTAACCTTTCATTGATCTTCGAGAGCATTAGCAGTGAGAAAGCTGCCAAATTAAAAACACTTATTGATGAATTGGACCATCTTCATGGGGTTTGCAGTGAGCTTGATGAGGTTAGAATGATGGCTGAAAGGGTACAAGCAGAAAATCTCAGTCTCAATGAGTCAATCGCAGCATTGGAGAAGTTCAGAAGCCATTCTCTGATTTTAGAGGATGAACTTAACAAAGTCAGAATTGCAAGTGAACAGTTGAATCATGAAGTTGAAACCGGAAAGAACCATTTGAGTCAGAAGGAAATTGAACTCTCGGAAGCTTATCAGAAGCTCAAAGCTGAAGAGTTTGAGAGAGAAGATTTACACAAACGAATCTCAGAGCTTGAACTCAAGGATGAGCAATTGAATTCAGAATTGGAAAAGTTCAGAAGTTGCTCTTTGATTTTAGAGGATGAACTGAACGGAGTCAGAATTGTAAGCCAACAATTGAATCATGAAGTTGAAACTGGAAAGAACCAGTTGAGTCTGAAGGAAATGGAACTCTCACAAGCTTATCAGAAGCTCAAAGATGAAGAGTTTGAGAGAGAAGAATTACATAAAGAAATCTCTGAGCTTAAACTCAAGGATGAGCAATTGAATGCTGAGGTGCAAGAAAAGATGAATGAGGTTAAACTCTTGGAGGAGGAAGCTGCTTTACTCTATGAGGATCTCCAAATCAGATCCGTCTGCTTGGCGCTATTTGAAGAGAAGGCTTGTGAGCTGATCAGTTCCTGCAAGTGCCTTGAAGAAAATGCAATGATTCAAGAGAAGATGTTCAATGATGACAAGGCTAAAACAACTACAGATAACAAGGAGCTAAAAGAAAAAATTTGTGCGTTGGAAAGAGAGAATGGAGGTCTCAAAGCTGAATTGAATGCATATTTTCCCCTCATCCTGTCTTTGAAGGAAGGCATATCATCTCTTGAAGACCAGACTCACTCTTCGACAAAGATTCATGTGACTGACAGTCAAGAAACTCAGGTATTCTCATTGACATTTGGAAGCTTATGTACGTACGTAATTACATGCTTGAAAATAGATAAGCATATGTGTATGAAGTTACATAAATTTTAGTTCATAAATATGCAAAATATGTATGTATATAAGTGACATGGTGGAAACCAACCCCTCTACCATTGCCATGGCCACAACTTGACACTCATCTGAAGTGTGTCCACCTTTGATATCACTTTGAAAATTTAAAATAAATAAATATATATATATATTTGGCATATCTCCATCATCTAAGATCCTCAAAATCCGAGATTCAAGTTTGCTTCTATCCATGCATAGCCCGAGCCCCACTGGGTGTTTTCCCATGAATCCCATGGCAGCCTTGTTGAGGATATCACCACTATGTGAGAAAATATATAAATATATATGTATGTATGTATATAGTCACTAGCAGTCTGGTCATTCAAAAAAAAAAAAAAAACCCTTGTAATGGCTGAAAATTGTCCAACTTTGTTGTCCTTAAATCAAGGTTAAGATGGTACCCTAGTTTTGCTCACCCTTAAGCATTGCATAGACCTTTCCATTCACTCTTCCCCCATGACTTGCATTCATTTAAGTGGGTTCCACAGGCGGGTGACTGCCTCTCTCACAGGCACGCATGTGGAATGATCTTGTGATGATATTTGCATGGGAATTTCCTTGGTGGATCCTGGGGTTGGCATGCCCTATTAGTTCCAGAGAGTGGTCCCCCTCATTTTTTTTTGTTTTTTCGATTCTACATAAGAGACCCCTCAATGAAAATTTTCTCCTTCAGCCCTTGTACACTTGTACATGTCAGCCCTGCCTTTCATTGATCCAAGCCGTTCACATCACTCACACTCAAGAATATACAGTGGCCCAAATTTCACTCTATAGTTGGAGCAGTACTCGAATAAGATTTGACCAATATGTAAAAAAACGAAATGAACTGTTGAGGCAAGTCTCAGTTATCTACACGTCTATCAGTCTAACAGCATATTACTGTAACTGGATTAAAATTTGGCGAGTGCATATTCTGATGGTGTACAATATGAATGGCTTGGATCAAGCAAATGTGGGTCCAATAGAATTTCCCTTTATTTCTTCTTCTTCTTTCTTTAGAGAGAGAGAGAGAGAGAGAGAGAGAGAGCACCTGTTCGTGGCGTTTATTGCAATTATATAATTCACAAAGGTTTTGTATATTTTGAGCAGTTTCTTTACAAGTGATTTACAAAAGATTGAATATTTGAACATCCCATGATGTGGCTCCAGGATGCAGCAGTGGGGAATCTGCATGATGTCAGTGGTCAAGGACCAACTGATGCTAGTGACATCACACTGGCAGCTGGGGTAGTGGAGTTGCAGAAGTTGCAGACACAGGTTCGAGCAGTTGAGAAGGCCATGATAGAAATGAGAAGGCTTTCAGTGCAGGGTTCTGCTGATGCCGATGCCAGATTAGAGGCTGCAATTAAAGAGATTGAAGAGTTGAAATCTAAAAGCAGCTTGGTGCAGGAAAGAGATCTTAATACAAACATGGATGTCGTTTCTCTACAGGTAGACGGCAGGAAGCCCAGAAAAGATGTTGAGCGACAGAATGATGAAGCAGACATTTCTAAAGCGAAGCATGAGCTTATGATGAAAGATATTCAGTTGGATCACGCTTCTGACTCTTCATCTTATGAAAATGGTGTTGATGCACGTGGTGCCTCTAGGAGAGGAAAATCTGAGGGAGGAGACCAAATGCTTAAACTTTGGGAAACTGCAGAACAGGATTATAAAGGTGAACCATCAATGTTCAAAAGAACACACAAGCTGACTTCATCAACTTTCGATGACGTGATAGAGTATCATGAGATTGAAGCGGTGGAGGAGCAAAAAAGTGAATACCCCTCATCTGAATTGCAAGTTGAGAAAGAACTGGCGGTCGACAAGTTAGAGGTACCAAACAAAGTTTCAGAGTTGAAGCGAGAAGGAAACAAGAAAATCTTAGAAAGGCTGGCTTCAGATACTCTGAGGTTGACAAATCTTCAAGCGAGCGCACAAGAACTCAAAACTAAGTTTGAGAAATCTGAAAAGGCCAACCAGCTGCTGGGTTTTGAATATGATACTGTAAAAGCACAGTTAAAAGAAGTCAATGAAGCCATTTCTCAGTTGGTAGATGTCAACAAGAAATTAACAAAGAATGTTGAAGACATTTCTCCTTCTGGTAGTAAGGCTGAGGAGTTGGAGAAAGGGGGGAATATGCGAAGACGGCAGGTTTCAGAACGAGCACGGAGATGGTCTGAAAAGATCGGAAGGCTAGAGTTGGAAGTGCAAAGAATCCAGTTTGTCATGGTCAAGCTCGAAAGTGAATATGGACACAAAGGAAGCAAAGCCTTTGACAGAAGAACGAAAGTTGTTTTGAGGGACTATCTTTATGGTGTTAGAGAAAGGCGCAGGCGGAAGAAAGCACACCTCTGTGCATGTGCAAGACCTTCAACCAAGGGTGACTAACTTTCGTGTACTCTACTCACTAATGGAGAAACCTTTTCAGAGCTAAAGCAGCTAGTTATACCGTATGTGCATTTCTTTACCTCAGGTACATGGGTAAGCATTTATACAAATCGTAGACTTCATGTGGTCGGGAACTTCTCTCTTCGTTCTTTTTATAATTATATCTAGAGATGTTTGGTGTCTTGCAATTTATTTGTCTTTGTTAAATGAGCAGATATTTGTTTATAGAATTGTACATGTCGAGTCTGATATGAATAACTGAAGCTGCTTCCATGAGCTTGTTTGCTTTGTTTTCTTATAATGAATTCTTCTCAAACTGCCTGCCTGCTGGTGTCTTTCTTGCTCATGGCCCTTGTTTGTCTTATAGAAAAAAACAGGAAATTTAGTAAGTGCAGTGAGATCACCATCTATATGGACGACAGTCTCTCCTCCGGTGAAATAGAAGGCTGCACAGGAAAGACTCGGGCGGTGAGGCCCCAGCACTTCTCATGGGGGAGTATGTGTCTTTCTGTAGGTGGAATCCATTGAGAACTCCCATAGTTACCAGCCTTTTTCCCTATTCCTAATATGTGGACCACTTGAAAAAAAATAAAAAATTATGTGAGCATGTGAAGCTTCCATGAGTCATCAGTAGGTAAGTAAAACCCATTGAGTGAACCTTTTTGTTTTTTTTTCCTTGGGAGACTTGATTCTCAAGGTTAGACGAGTATATTTTTATTCTTGGAGGACTGATCTTATGCTGACGTTCCCATGGGAGTTCCCATGCAGATTACTTAAAGTTGGCTCATGGGGATCTAATTTTTCCTAAAGTCATCTATATCACATGCCTCTAATGAATAGCTTTTGACCCAATTTTCATTCCAATTAGAGTATAATCATTGTTGAATAGAGCAATATGCGAAAAATAGATGCAACTATCTCTGTCCCTAATTTTGCACAGAGTGAAATTTTGGTGAGTGCATCAAGGAAGGGTCTTTGGTATGAATGGTTTTGATCAAGTAAATGTGGTACGCACTTGAGTAGAGATAGAGAGATTTATATCATTGTATGTTCTATTTATTCGTCTTTTCTAAAGTGTTAAATTCATTTTTTTCATTTTATTATACTGTTTTTGTATAATAATTGCACTTCAATTTCTTTTTATCCAGTGCATATTAGCACCATAATATATTTAGTGGGAGAGAGCAACCCTACATAAATCCAATTTTATTTTATTAACATGATGCTCATTTCATTAAATCTAAACCAATCATAACCTATACTTAGGTTGGTTATAATTAACTCAATCCATGCACGACCTATTGTTAGATTGATGAAAGTTTTAGGGAGAAAAAATATGATTAGGCTTCTTGTGCATGAGAAAGTTATTGAGAAAGAAATCATTGGGATTCAGAATAAAATAATACTATTCTTTCTTGTAAATAATGTTATGCTCATTTTTATTTAATGGATGTAAGGGCAAAACTATCATTTTTATAAAAATTCAGTATAAACGTTGGTGGCTGCCAATTCTCATTAGGACTACTGATTTGTGGACATGGAAAGTATTCAAATAAAGAGGCAGGCGATATATATATATATATAAAATCAAACCACAGGGCGCTTATTTACAAATTCTATAGACCTTAGAGAGCTCTTTTTTTTCCCCCAAAAAGGATTGTCATCATCATTGTTGTCGTCATGAAGCCTCATCCCAATAGGGGGCCATCAATGACAAAACTTCCAATACTGCATGATGAAACTATTTTCGTTACAGTAAAATATAAATTTGTGAATGTTGACAGTGCAATACAATAAATCTTAAAACTGTAAACACTGATTATTATAATTTCCTTGTAGAGAATTTTAGGATGTACTAATTCAATATGTTATTCTCAGACAATCAGATCGGGTCAAATCAAACGACAGCAGAAATTGGGAATCAAGAGTAAAAGGCATAGATATTTGACCTTTTTAATGATACATGATTGTCAATTGACATTGTCTGGAGTTTGAATCCAGCTCAGTCATACAGATACTAATAATGTTAATGGATTACTAATGGTGGAGTTATACACATGAGATTTTCAAAGTGTTTTTTGTTTTTGTTTATTAGAGTTTTCCATGGAAAATTTTTTATAAAAAAATATTAAATACTAAACTTATATAATAGTTTAGTTACAATCCAGAGTACTACTTCCACTACCAGTCATAGAATTATCCACACTGATCTAAACAATTACTGAGATAATGTTTGAGCATTAAAAACTGAGGCCTTCTCAAGTACTTAATTCAAATTGTAGACAATGGGACCACTGAAGAAAAGCTGCAAAATTCTTAAGAAAAATATGGAAAAATCTTCTTTCCTCAAGATTTTTTTTGATAAACAAGGAGCATATCGAAAAGAATTGGACCATCGCCTATTGTAACCCACATGTTATGATACAGAGAAAAAGGAACAAGTACAAAAAGAAAAGAAAACTAAAAAAAAGAAGAAGAACAAGACATTATTATCGTCCATAATCCTTTCCTCAAAAAAAAAAAAAAAAAATCGTCTATTCTATCGAGATAATGGTTCGTTACCCCCACCTTAATTGGTTAATCCAAAATGATGGTTCAACCCATGAAGATGGTTAATGTTTCGTCTGACTTACTGTGCCGAAGGGACAATAATTTAAACCATTATATTTTAGAGCCAAAAGACTCAATTTCACTATGGCTTTTGATGCATTATACATGGTAGCAGGTAGGACAGTCAACGTATTCGAAATTATCAGACTGAATATAAGCTTTGGAAGCTTTTAATTTAAGGATCATTTGTTTGCACCCATTTATGCATGTAAATGTTATTATCTTTATTTTATTTTCTTGGTACGCCTACTTGTTATGCACGTTTGTTTTATTGCTCCTGCTCACTTATCCATTACATAGATAAATGAGGTGTTAAAATGGTGATTAAATAGAGCGATTTTCCTATCAAATATACACATTAAGTGCATATTTATTTATATTAAAAATACATATTAATTGAATGCATAAGAATTCATAGTCAAAAGAGCTCAACCTAAAGATTACTTATAAGTGACCTAAATGATATTAGGTGAGGGATGGGAGAGATGAGCTAGCAACACATATGGGACCATGTCTTTCCTAAAACTTGAATTACTAAGGTAGAGGTGAGTATTCATTTTCCTTCTTCCATTAGCTCATTTTCTAAGAAAGGGAGAATTATATGATCATCCCCAGTTTTTCATTTTTTTTCTTACCACTTGGGACGTGTTTGGCAATTAACTAGTAAAAGTAAAGTAAAGTAAATTCAGACAAGAAATGACAAGGGATCATATTAAAAGTACAGAATTTTAAAATTCGCTCTAAATTTTTCAAAAAAAGTAAAAAAAAAAAAAAAAAAAACTTTTTTCTCCATTAAAAGACAAAAAAACTCCACTTTTTTATAAAAAGTCAAAAAAATTTCTTACCAAACAACTAAAAACAAAATACCATCATAACACCTTATATTTTATTCTCTCTTGATTTGATGCTTTACTTCACCATACTTCAATTCACGATAATAGCATAAATTCCTATCCTAAGTATTCAATCTCTACTCATTCTTTATAAAAAAAAAAATTGCCCAAGTGTTCTACACATCCATCACTAGACGCCCAGTAGACTGTTAAAGTCATCCACAGTTGCAGTATCAAATGGTATCAAACTCCATCGGTGTTCTTTTATATTTTTCAGCTCCTGCGAGTCCAAATTTTATCTAAATCATTCAAAAAATTTAGCCCTTTAAACCCTAACATTAAGTTTTTTGAATTTTTGGTTAAACTATAATAATAAGTTTCATGTCTTTCATCTCTTCACAAAACGTGAGATCTATGAAAATTTTGCATGTCCATTTTTTTTTTTTTTTTTTTCTTCACACTAACAACATTTACATTGAAAATATGCAATCCCATTTCCTTACCACTGGCCGGCCGATGGTATTCTTCCTCCAGATGCTTTCAAACTAAACGAAATGGCAAAAGGCAAATCCAAAACAACAGGCGTACATGAAGTCCTCGAATTCATAAGGGGTGTGCTACCTTACCTTAGGGTTACCCCACCTCATCCAAGGTTTACTCCCCTCACCCCGAGGGCTCCTCACCCGAGGGCTGGCCCTAAGAGGGGATACAATAAAAGAAAAAAAAAAAAAAACAAGGACGTTCAGTTTATCTAGGACAGAAGTAGGTGATTCCCAAATGAGATAACACTGCCATACTGTCAGCAGACAATTGGCAATTTCATACGGAGGATGATTGCATCACAGCCTCTCCGTTGTTCCCTTCAGGTATGTTTGTTTAACAAAAATAACAGTAGGCCTTGAAGTGACATTTTGTACTTCATTTTCGGGATTTTTCCCCATTATCCCCCATTAGTCATGAATAACCCCGCCTTAAGATAAAAATTAAGTAAATCACCCAAATAATTCCCATACTCAGTACTTTTTTGCAATACAATATTTGCATAAAACTGCATCGTTTTCTCTGAATTACAAGACAGATTGATGCAATATAGCAAAAATAAATAACATCGCCAAAAAGCACTTGCACGGAGAATGGGTAATTTTCTCAACTTTGGCATCAAAGTAGGATTATGCATGACTAATGATGGCAGTAGGACAACTGAAGAAATTCAAGTGCACTAAAGCCTATGTGACCATTCTCGACCACCATTCTGGCATTGTTAGATCAACACGTTGGACGTGTTCATTTTATCAGATGCCCTGAAAAGACCAGGTTTTGGAGGTTCAAAAAGGATGGACTCTATATCTAGGTGGAGGGGTACAACAGGACACATTCAACCATCCGTTGTGTGCCACCACAAGGTGATCATGGTATACAACTGCCACTTCAGATATATATTGCAGAATACAGAATATTAGAAAGAGCTACGAGTAGGTACCCCAAATTAAATCTTTAAGCAAAAACACTAATAAAATATCAATTTTGAATACTTCAAAAGCATAAATGACTAGCTAGCTTATATCAAATTCTGAAACCCACTCTTCTAACCAAAAGAAAATTGAATTACCAGTTTCATAAGGTCTTCAAGGTTCCTAACACAAACTCACCAGGAAAATTTTTAGAAAGGGACGAAACAAAATACTTAAAACTTCTGGAAGATTTTTTCCTATGGGAACCCCACACACTCGGTGGTGGTCGGTGGGAATTGAAAATCCCGCACACAACCTGTGCGGAGGACTATTATAGCATAAAATTTTACCAAACATTGCTAAGCCCCAACAACTTCATTCTCGGCCTCAACCACGGTTTCTTCAGCGGACCTCTCCAACTTTACTCCCACATCTTCAGAGTAATCTCCATGAACCTGCATAGCCCCCAACAATAATTATATATTTCAAGCAAATAATGATGATTACTGTATTTTGTATACAACACCAGTTTTGTAAATACATAAATAATTCAGTTTCTCTTTGTTCTTTTTTCAAGTAGTAGCACGGCTTATAATAGAATTGACAGGATGATATGTTTGTCACTAATTAACTAGGAATGCTCCTCTTCATTCCTGTTCAAGAACAGGGGGATGAAGAGAGTAGCCATTTTTCACTTGATGTAGTCTATTTTATTTTATATTGATAAATATATGGCTCATTGTCACCAGAAATATAAAAGGGCAACAATATCAGAAATAGATGGCAGGTAAGAGAACATACCTCCATCAGCTTGCCAAGATCAAACTTGGGGGCCTTGAGGATCTTGACTTTCCGGATGAAGACATTCTGCAGAGGATAAATACTGGATGTCGCTTTTTCAATCTCCTTTCCTATCACCTCAGGGATGAACTTTGCCACCAACTCTTTCAGATTGCAAGATGTTGCTTGGTTAACCATAATTTCTCTCATTTTCCTGCGAATCTGACACCACAAAATATCCAAAAGAAAATCACAAATGGATTATACATACGCTTACGAGTATCTAACAAATAAATAGTGGTAATATTGCTACGCATCTGATGTGCACGGACTTACCATGCATACCAGCTGCTGGGGCCCACCTGGGGCCCCATAGATAATGGTTTATGGGGGGAAAGAAAGATCCAATCATGATGGACCAAGATATAAAAAATGAGGTCAATCTCATGCCTCTAACCCCTTGATCCATAGCCCACAAGTTTCACAACTTTATATTAAAAAAAGGACCCTCCATCAACAATCCAATCTTAAAATATCATAATCCGATGATTTTGTTATCGGCGAACAAGAATCAGATGATTCAATAATCTTATTGAGATTAATTAAAAATACTCATCATACGCATAAAACAAAGTATAAAAATAGTAAGAGATAGAGAACTCATTAGATGCTCACTTCTTTAAATTACTCCGCAAGTCTGGATTATATTTTAATAAACACCAAAAACAAAAACAGATTACCATGCAAGTGGTATCATTAACTTGAGTGTTATTGCCACTACCATTCTCATCTTATGCTACATCTTAGAAGGAAATTGTTCTACAAGCAACTGCAAGTGCCATTCAGCACTGTGAAGCCCACTTGGAGACAGCTTTCATCAATACAGCCCCATTAATACTCTTTTCATCCCATGATCAGGAATCAGACTTGATTTTACACTCACTGAACCTTTACTTGCTATTGGATTGAATCTCAAGAAAATCTAAACTTAATACGTCATTAAACTAAATAAAGGGCTAGATAATCTGATGGGGGTGATTTTTTGAATCCCCCTTGTCCATGAGAGACCTTTCCACCTGCCCTTCTCCATTGATAAACTTGTATCTAAGTGGGCCTCATCATAGAACATTCTCCCATCTTACAAACACTTCATTTTCTAATGTCAATTTTAACTTATATTAAAAAACAACATTAATAAGTGGAAGATTTTACTTTTTAGCTGTCATTTGGCAACACAACCAAAAGAGATGGGGAGAAATCTTAGAATTTAGGATTCATCACGTATAAAAAGAAAGATAAAAAATAAAAAAAAAATTTAGTGTCATGATAGATCCAAACAATCCAACATTGGTTTAGAAAGATGTATAAATATATGCTGAGTTTATCATATAGAAATATATGAGTTTATCAAAAAATATATATGTTGAATTGATGATGTTAGACGGCCTTTAAAGATCCTGTCTGTTAGAAATCATAAATAAAATCATAAGATCAGTGGTGAAAGCACAGGTTTCAAATTCTCATTAAGGCACCAGAAAATTGTAAGACTCAATATAGAATTGCTTTGGAAAAGAAATAAATTAGGGATAATATTCAAATTGTAAATCATATGATAATCATAAAAAAAGATGAGAAATATAGTACTTGAAATGTCTGTGGTTGAAGCAAGAAGGCACCCTATGAGTGTAGCAATAACTACAGTAAATGGTCACCTGTCTTATCTGGCTGGATTGTGCATAACAGGTCCTCTTCACCTGGTTAGGTCGCCGCTTGGTGAAACCAATGCAGAACATTCTCAGACCGTAGTTATCTGTAGTCCTCACGTCTACATGCGCCTCAATCAATGTCTGCCACTTACGAACCAGTGACCTCAGCTTGTCTGTGGTGAAATCCATTCCCTAATTATTGAAAATGGGTCAGTTTTTTTTATAGCTAATTTCAGTGTAATTTCATTAGGAACAAACAATAAGAAATCATGGAGATGATAGAATCTTATCGTCACCCAAAAGTTAGTGAGGACATTCCTCCCTTGGACATCTTCTGCTCTCAGTCGGATCTTCCTGTAGGACTGATCCTCATCATTCTGGAGGTCAGCTAAGGAACACTCAAACACTCTGTGCTTAAGGCCCTCAGAAGCAATCTGTAATGGGGGGAACAATTAGAGGTTATGCTTATCAGCCCAAACAAAATCCAAGTAATTTATAGATGAGAATGCATCAAAAAGGGAGAAAGAGAGAGTGGACATGTCCTCGCAGCACTATTGCAAACACTAAATGCTTCAGCAAGTTAAAAGTCAAGGAGAATGCAATCAGGTTCAAGACAAGAAAATGCCAACCATGATAGTAAATCAGAAGGCAATGATATGAAAGTTCTCTATATGTTCATGCATTAAAAGAATTTGTGGACACATGAGACATGTATTAGGCGAACAAGGCCAAAAGGACATATTCCCCTCAGTAGCTACATTGCTTCTTCATAGCCGAATCTTTATAAAGAGGCAAAAATAAAAGGCTTAGAGAAAGACGAGAAAAGGCTTCATGACATTAGTTTCATGAAAGTACCCCAATAGATGCCGAGTGTTACACCCTAAATCACAATGGCCACTGAAAATGCTGCTAACCTAGATATTAGTTGCTCAAAATCGCACATGCTTATATGCATTCTGCATTTTCTAATTGGATATATGCATTCTGCTTTTCCTAATTGGAAGATTACAACCGGACCACCTGAATCCATGAATAACACTATATGACAGTATCTCAACATTACAACTGCTTAAAGAATTTCCACAATTCCACAAAGTAAAACTGAATATCATCAAGAACAAGACATTTCAGTGATGAAAAAAAAAAAAAAACATTTTAAGTTTGCATTGCTTTAGAACAGCAATCTCGATGGCACCAACATTCATCCATAAATATAAATTCATTCCAAATCATGAATAAATGAAGAAATCAATTCAAATCGCCATCACTGTGAAACAAACTCCCAGATAAAATCTGACATTGCAGCCAAGGCAAGTGATAACCAATGGAACCTCATAAGTTGAACCTCAAACGAAAATTATCCACAACCCAGAGTTTGCGTCAAGAACAAGCTGAAAAGCAGCACAATACATCTTAAGTTCCTAACTCTAAACAAAATCATCAGAATTTCAGCAGTAGCGTATGTAAGGAGATGTTTGGTTGTACAAAATATTGAAACTATACTGTCAATTACCAAAACAATGAGAAGCCAACTAGATTCTAAATCAGCTGGCATTTCCACAATTCTGAAATGAATAAAAAAAAAAAGCTCTAAAAAAACCACAAACAAAACAAAGAATGTACCCAAGTTTACTGACACTTATCCTTCTCAAAAGTTACCAATGCCAACTCCAATGAGTCATGCAATTGTCCTCTTGCAATAAAGAAACCCCTCCTAAAAAGGTGAGACTCGTACTGAAAAAAGCTGTGCAAGTCCAAGCCTTAAGCAAATTACTTTCTCTGGCTATCTGAAGGATACAGAAGAATATTTGAAGCAGTTGATTGTTCGAGTTCTATCTATTTTTTAGTCGTTATTTAAAGACTTAGTTTAAACTTCAAATGGAGAGATTTTGTTTTCTTTAAACTTTGATGATTAGCGCCGGGTTACATCAGTAGGAACAGAATGTAACCAAGGTTAGAAGGGACTTCCTATTGGGGCCTTTTTGCTTACTTTGTACCGAGTTTCTAAAAGTTCATGGTAAAGTGTGTTGTATAACAAATGAACATACACAAGGTGAGGAGTGATCAATATTAAGTGCTAATAAAGATCAAACCTACAGTTTCCTTGAATTTAATTTACTAGGGCAATAGTTGGGTAACCATTTCCAAGCAGTGGCTGCAGTTTTGATTGCTGTTTTGCAGATCTTCAACTTAACTACTTCAAGTTAAACGGAAGGCATTGCTCTTCACTGAATCGCTAGAAATCCAATACTGATCAAACAAATAAGCCCTTTGTAATTTAATACATACTCTTTCCTACTTGGAATTAGACATTGTTGTTGTTATTGTTTCCATCGTTACTAGATTTTATGCACAACACGTATCGGAAACAGATTTCACACACATCCCTTTTTTCACACCAATCTATTAAATCATTCCATACAATTACAAACAGCAGAAAAGCTGGACAAAAGCATCAAATCCAGATATAAAACGGGAAGATCTGAAAGGTTTAGGAGACAGACCTTGGTACCCTGTGTCCGCGTGACGAGGGTTTTACCGACATTTCGGACATTGAACACCGATGGTGCTTTGATATCATACCAATCCTTCTTAGAAAAAGGATCGACCCTAGATTAGTAATACAAACAATGAAAACAAAGATCAGATCCATAACAACCAACACAACGAGAAGATTCACAACAAAGGGAAAGATATTTAGGGTTTTATCAAACTTACGCCTTCTTCTTTCCTCCCTTTTTCCCCTTGGAGATCCTCTTGTTCTTCCTGAAATGGAAATGAAAGACAACATGAGATCTCAATAGCAGAGACTAGAGAGAAAGAGAAGAAAGGAAGAGATGAAGATACCCGACGGCCATTGTCGATGGAGGCGAAGAAGGGTTAGGGTTTTAGGGCTGCTGCTGCTGTTGGTGGAAAGAGAGAGAAGAAGGCGAGGCAAGAAACCCTAGTCGTCCTCAGATTTTATCACAGGCCCTCCTTTTATATCGAATCAGCGTGGGTCATTTGAGGGCTAGGGTTTTTATGGATTTGGTTCTTTTAGGCCATGGCATCAACCCGTTTTATCACAGGCCGACTCGTAAAATTGTGTATCGACTCGAACCAATGTGAGGGAAAAAAAAGAAAAAAAAAAAGAGGAAACATGCTAAATCCACACAAATGTATTTGAGGTGAATTCGAAATGAAAATTTTTTTTTTTCCTACTGGAGGATTTCTAACTAGGGTTGTAAACGGGTCAGTTCCGATCCATGTCTATGATGGACCCGGAATCGAAACCGTTAAGGAGAAGGTGGAATTGAATAATCGAAACCGTTAATGAGAATGTGAAATTGGATCCAGACCAGGAACCGTTTCGAAACCGGAACCAGAGCCATATATGGGACAGGTCTGGATTCTGATCTAAAAAGAGAATGATATTAAAAAAATATGATTTTTATGAGAGAATTTCGAAAATTGAAGTAATATGATGGGTATCGGGTCCATACGTTCAAACCAAGGTTGAACCTAACTCAGACTCATTTACTTATCAGGTCCTAAATATGGACCTAGATCCGGTTTTAATGGGTCGGAACCTCTAGGTAACCGGATAATCGAGGACCCAGTTGCATCCATCTTGCCAAATCTTTGGGATGGACTAATCCCTCTGAGCCAGAGGGAAATCAGGTAAACCCCCATGTAGCTCCAGTGTGGTAGTACAATTTCGAACCTACAACCTCTAAGTGCAAACCGTGGTCCTAGGCCAACTAAGCTAACCCTTAGAGTTTATTTCCTTTGAAACGAATTTCAAACACAAGATATGAAGAGTCAACAAACCCATGGCTTATGTCACTCCACCAATTCTCCCAACATGTCGATAACATGCGAATCGATTTAGCCACGCTTAAATCAGTCGATCTACATCCATATACAATGGTTTTGTACATATCGAAAGTGGGATACACATGTTCTTTACAGAGCTCTCTCCATGAACCACCACAATGATAGTGAATCTAGAGCCCGCAAACAGGTCGGTTTGGGTTAAAACGGGCTGAGTTTATTATGAAACATATTTTAGGCTTGGACCCGTGTATGACCCGCTTTTTTAACAGGACAGATTCTCGTAACCTGGACTCGACCAAACCCGTTTATTGCAATGTGAAGAAGCATGGGATATCATCATGTGAGGCTCACTTATTCTATATCTATGCTGTTCATATTAACGGCCCTCCCTGCGTTTGTCATATATTTGCTTAAGTTTATCCCAATATTAGTTGGTCCCACCACAAGTTTTGTAAATGGATAGAAAAAAGCGTGATATAGACAAATCTTTTGCATATTGATTAACACGTTTAATGGAGTGAAATATACCGCAGGACCCACCTATCAAAAATCCAAGTAGCTCAAATAAAAGGGCATTGCATTGAATGACATATCTTTTAAGTTTTATTTCAATAGAAGTTGGTCCCACCATAAATTTTTTTTATTTAAATATTTTTTTATCAAACAGTGAATCCAACGGTGGTTCTAAATCAAATATGAAGTAAAATCTGGACGACACCTCCATATTTCAATGGATGGGACCTGCTGTGGATTTCCACTCCTCAAAGGATCTCAACTGAAAAGGAAACGACAATCTGGTGAGGCAGGGCATGGTTGATTTTTTTTTTTTTTACACATGTATGGCCTTCAACTTTTAAAGTGATAAAAACTGTTGGGAAAGTTTGAGAGAAGTTATAAGGCCACATATACAATAAACGGGTCATGCGGGTTAGATGGATTAACCCTAACCTGGCCCTTTTTGGCAGGTCAAGAAAATCTGACCCATGATCGACCTGTATTTTGTGCGGGTTAGGTTAGAGTAGAGTGAAGTTTTCCCACCCCTAGTGAATCACTGAAACAATATAGAAAAAAGGTCTCTCACTTAATGACCTTAAATGGAGAGTGTAGTGTATTTATTTCATTATGTAGTTTTTAATGTAAATAAGAAACTTCAAAAAAATAACAATAATTACTTTACAAAAGGTTTTTACATAATGGGGAAATGTAAGAGCTTTGACCATTTTTGAAAAATTAATCTACCCGAAACGTTTTGCATAAATATTTTTAAGGAAAAGAGTAAAAAGTTGTTATGGGTGGAGCCAACCCCATTGGAGTTTTGAAAATCCTAATATCAATTTCAACCATCTAAACTGCAAATTCGATAAAAAAAAAAGTTAAAATATATACGATGTAAAAATTTTAACTCACAACATTTCACTTTTTTAAGTTTTTGAAAATGTAGTCAATTCACTACACCCAGAAAAAAACTTTACATAATAATTTCTTGAAAAAAATATGTCAAAACTAGAGGACGCCGGTAGCACCGGACAAATTGGAAATGAAAATTCCAATAATAGTTTCATTACTTCTACAAGGATACATACATTATTATTTATTTTATTCTTTTTATAACTCAGGCTATAACCTGCCCAGCCCAATCCAGACGTCTTTAGCCTTGAGCCCAAGGAACACTCAATTCTGAACAATGGATAACTAATTCATTGGGGCACATGTAAACCCTCTATCCATATGCACCGAGTAAAATTATTGAAGGTGGCCAACGGAGGTAAGTGTCGAACACAAGACATATCCGCTTCTTGAGGTGCAAAGTCCTTGGCCAACTGAGCTACCACTCGTTGGTTGGATACATGCATTATTTCATTTACATGATTTCTTATACAATACCATGTGTGTCATTTGACTCTTTGGTTGGATACATGCATTATTTCATTTGCATCATTTGATAAGTCTACCTTTTGTGTTTATTTGACTTAAAGTTGATTCAAATAGATATTTAAGTGTCAAAGGATTCATTTGTAATTAAAAAAAAAAAAAAAAAAAAAAAAAAAAAAAAAAAACTCGTTAAACTAGTTCTATTTCAAATCTATTTGAATCAGCTCTATTTCAAATATATTAGACTTGTCAAACCGACTCTAAGAGTTGTATGTACATTTACAATTCAAAAGGATCTCATTCAATTATAAATGGGGCTGGTGATCTTGGAATATGGGAGAAGAAAGATCCATTTCATTTTCCGGCTGCTAAGATTAATTACAACATAGGAAACAAAAAATAAAAAAGAGCAGAGTAGAGAGACAACAGAAAGCTGGAATTCTCTGATGTTGATTCTCCATGAAGATTCAGCCTCGTTTCAGATTAGTAAAATCCCTGATAAAGCTATGAACTGATGGGGAGGATTCAGCATTTCGATGGAGATTGCCCCAATTCATTTGAGGATATTTGGTGGCCAAGTGGAGAACGGATGCCTTCATGGATGGGCTTGAGTTGGCAGACAAGTAGCTTCCCATCATGACAACTTTGTCAAAAAGGTGCATCAAGTGCTAGCTCCAAGTAGCCATTCTCCAAGATAAATCTCCATGTTTGTGGAGGTTGTCAAACAATATAAAACAGTCCCCTTCTATTATCACATGCTGGAACTTCATTTCCAAGCAAACTTCGACACCTTAAATCAATGCTTTCAATGCTGCTTCCACCGAGTTGTCAGCCCCTGTTTTACCTGCATGTGCTGAAATCAGAGTGCTTGCTACACTCCTAATAATGCCTTCAATACCTGTAGTAGACTGGGAGAATGGGTTATAGACACAATCAAAATTAAGCTTAACTGTGCTCCCGGGGGAGGGATTCAAATATATATCTGCCGGGAACATGGCCGGCTTTACCATGAAGCAAGAAAGCCTTTCCTTTAGGTCCTAAAAAATATGACTGAAAAAATGCAAAACATAAAGCCTCATAATAACAACCGGCATCTTTTCAAATTCTAAAAGAACAATTGCCATCCTTTTATATCCCCCTAAAAATAAGGCCCCGTAATAACTTTATCTTGAGAAGATACAGTCAAGATCTTCATTTCTTGACGCCTACCGCAAAAATATCTGTCCATTTTTTTGTCTTCCGGGCCCCCCCCCCCTCTCTCTCTCTATATATATATATATATTTTTATTTTTTTTACATCTCTATCCACTTTAAAAATGTTTGACCAATGCTAAAAGCTTTAGATTTCGAGAGAGTTATGACTTAATTACTAATAGCAAAACATAACGCTCCAAAATAGCAACGGCAATCTTTTCAAATTCAATAAAAAATAAAAAACAATTAACTTAATTAGTAATTTTGCATCACAAAAGCACCAGCTTAGAACAATGGTTTTTTTTTTTTTTTTGGTGGTGTTTGGAATAGGTAGTGAACCAGAACCATTGGCCAAAGCCCATATTTAGAGATGGTTTCTTTCTTAGACTTGGGAAATAACTCTACACACGTTGGGTAATTTGACAATGACAAAATAAATGGTCCGCAGATTCTTCAAATTCATGGCACAAAGGATATGATCTATCAAAGGATACATCAAATTTGGCAAGCCTTACTTTTGTAGGAAGGATATCATTAAGGAGCTTCCATGCAAAAAATTTCAGTTTAGATGGGATGTCCAATTTCCAAAGCCTTTTCAATGGTAAATGGGGGCCCATTGAGTAATGGGCAATGCCATTGTAAATGGATTTGAAAGAACAAGTACCTGCTGTATACTGTGCCCCCAACATCAAACATAAGTTCTCCCAAAAGGTATGGAAATGATTTTTGAAACAACATTCTCATCAAATAACTGGGACAAATTAAAGATGTATGTTTCGACCCCATATCTACCTATTGCCTAAACAGCCCAAAGCCCTTGCACAATGTATCAACTGGAGAAGGTGACAACATCATTGACCATTCATTCATACATAATCCACTGGCCTGTCTCCTTCCCAAAATCCAAGGCCGGATTTCCTGGATTGAGCTCCCTGATTCTTCCTTGGATCTTTGCGCCGCTGCTCTGAAACTTGCTAGGCACTGGTCTTGGTGGCGATGAAAAAAAGCCTTTTGTTTGAAGCCTCCACCCTACGTTGATCTTCAAGGAAGGTGCCTTGAATCAGTTGTGGGAGAAATGCTCACAGCATTGTCACTATTGGAAATTCTAGTTTAGCGCCATGCTTAAGGGCTGTTGGTATAGAATTTTGCATTTGTGTAGGAAGAGGATTCCTCTTTATGCATATTTCTATTTACATAATAGAGAGGAATCCTGCATTCATACTACCCCATACATAGGAATTGAAATCCTCTCTACAGAGGAAAATCAGTTCAATTTTTTTCCCTTTTTCGCTGAAAAATGTCAAAAAAACTAAAAAAGAATTTATATGAAAAATCAGAATAATTCTTTATTCCACCGTGGGTTCCTCTCATCGCACAAATGCTCCTTAAATATATATTTTGATCCTAATCAGTTATAAAAGGGTGGGCAGCGTTGGTCGTAGGAGATGAAAGACCCAATTCATGTCATGGTTGCTACAGGGAAAATGTGCACCGTTTGGCTTGCATGATTTCTTAAAGATACCCATTGATATAAACGACTTGTTTCGCATGTTTAAAATTTAGCATGAATTCCATGGATTTCAATTACATACAAACAAACAGTATGCGGACAAGACTACAAACCCACTTAACAAAACTGTACTATTCCTTAACCTCACCGTTTCCCTCTTTAACTTTGCTTCACTAGAACCCATTTTACCGCCAAGTGGACATATTGGATATATATACATACATACATACATACATATATATATATATATATACACACACACACACATTGAGCTAATAAAAATTCAATACGACTACATTTTTATCCAGATTCATTTTCTTTGTTCATTCAAGTTGACCTAGCAGGATCCATTTTATGAGAGGTGTGTAATACCAAAAGAAAAAAGAAAAACCTCTTTAGGTTGCTCAGTGGTGAGGCACCTCCCTTCCACAGAAACAACAAAAAATACATCCTTGGTCCGTAGGGTTGATGGCTAAGGGTCTTGGGTAAGGTGTGCCTGTTGGTGTGTGGGTATTTAACAAAGCAAATGAAAAAAATAAAAAAAAGTGTGATATTTTTATATGCAACACTGCTAACTACCATTAGTGAAGTGATTAGTGTGTGGGTTCTTATTCCCTACAAACTTATTTTATTATCATTTACCATTAATTGAATTAACCATAGAAGGTTGCAGTGAACGGATTTCACAAAGGGTATTAGGCAAGGAACATCATGCTATTAACTGGCAATAATACAAAATTTTCCAACACTAAAGCATTACCATCAACAAATGTTCAAAAGCATATATTTCGTATGCATTAAAAACTATCGAGCCACCGTATTTCATGAAAGGGAGGATTGACATTTTAAGAACCTGCAGTTGATACAATGTAGATAGACTGAACTGTATTTGAGAAGTGAGACATTTGCCTATGAAGATACTGCTTAGCCTCTGTGTTTATAAATAAAGCAAAAGGTAGTTCTGCTTTGTCAGATTTCCTACACCTGCCGCCACTTTCAAAGAGAAACCCTCAACACATGATCGCAAATTGCAATCAAGCTTACTGGTTCAGTGTTTTATGAAAAGCAACCTGCATATCAGAAACCAAACAAGTTCCAATTATAAATCATAAGTCAGTCCCAGCACGTGGTAAGAAACTAAACATGCGCAATAGACCAAGCATAGGCAAAGGAAAATTGTAAGCTGGCAAGCTTTTGCGTACAAGTAAACAACCAGCACACAATTTCTGTCAGCTGCATGAACAGAGGGTTTTTCACCCAACTGGACTCCTGCACAGCACTTGTGTGTGGGATTTTCAGTCCCTGCCATTCAAGCAGGAGATGTCCCAGTCCTCAGATGGAGAGAGTAATGAAAATCCAGCACAGGCTCATGACACAATCCCACAGGGGGGAAAATTCAATATATCACCTATCTGTGAAAAACAGACTGCAATGTTTGGTTTCATGTTGCAAGCTGATTCCTGGAGATACAAATCCCCACAAATGGTGTCGTATCTCCATGTTTTTAAAAAGAAGCATTATCTCATTTAAAGGTGAAACAGAATTAATTACCTTCAGTGTCATTATTAAACACTAATTTTCAAGTTTTAACAGGAAGAATTATCATGATTTGTCCCAACATAGACCTCAAGTAGACTAAATATAGATTTCAGGACGAAAAAGTTACATCTCTTATATGAAAGGGCTTTTCCGAGGGAAGTGCATTGAACTAAACTAGGCTCTTTGAGATATTTTGACTCCAACTAGGCTCCTAAACTAAAACTAACCCACAAAGTTTAGGCCGAAGTACCCCACAAATAATTGTGACTCCTATTAAAAGCAGCCTTAATGACAAAAACCCTCTTTCCCTCTCCCACTCTACGAAGTTTAGCAGTGCTACGCACCTACCAGTGTCTAATAAGCTGCAACCACCGAATCAAGATCCGGATAACCAACTATATCAGAGGCATTATCGTTGTCAAAGAAACATGCTTCTGGTTTGACACAGAACATCTTCCAATGTTCAAGGCACAAACGTGCTAACACTGAACTGGTGCATATCAGGCTCCAGGAAAGGTTTTCTAGTAACTAAAGCTATGTAAACCACTTCCAATGAAAAGAAAAACATACCGAGGTTGATGTTTTCAGCAGCTCCCTAATGGCCATAGTAGCATAGCAGGAAGCTGGTAAAGTAAAGCTCAACTTCAGTGCTATCTGGGATGATTGAACATCAGAGGTGGAGAATGACTTAATTTGTGGTAGTCTCTCCTCTCGTTCATCCTCAGCCTCGTAGGTGTCTGGCAAACCTTCCTGCTCATTTATAAGATTCTCTCTTTGGGCCACATTATCGACCGCAAGAGAGTTGTTCATGTTTCCATCAGCAAAAGCCTCTTCAATCACATTAACCGATTTTGATATGGACCGTTCATCCTCAGCCTCATGGATGTCGGGTAAATCTTCTTGATCATTTCTAAGATTCTCTGTTTGGGCAACATTATGGACTGCAAGAGGCTTGTCCATCTTTCCATTAGCAAAAGTCTCTTCAATCACATTAACCGGTTTTGACTTGGCAATGGCATCCATATCTGTCTCTGCCAAGGGTATGTTTGGATCTCTATACCTGAGCAATTCCCTGTCATAGAGCATGAAAAACATTTGTAACAGTCTACACAAAACTTCAGACTGAATACCAGAATAGGGCTGCTGCCTGCTAGAAATGAGTGCAAGATAAATTTAAGGAAACCATAAATACCATTCAAAATCAATTGGCCGCTGAAAAACCCGTCTGTAGCTTCCTGTCATACAGATCATTGAAAACTCCCTACAACATTTCTCAACTTTATCAACTTTGAATTCCAATACTTGATTTGGGAACTCTTCATTGCAATAAAAGGCCTAAGACATCAGAAACTCACTTGGCACTGTGCATACTTTCTGTCAAAGTGATGCCATCCTGTGTAACAAATCCAACTTAACAAATAAGGCATCACCACTAGAACAGAAGTATAACAATAATAATAATAATAATAATAAAAATGATTGCTGCAAACAGCAACCTATCACAAGAGAACGCCAATCAAATAATTTATCATGCTGAAAAATTTGGCAGAATAAATTGCCAACAATGCCCAAGAACCCAAAGGATGTGTTGGAGCTTCGTTTAGAAGTCCAAAGTCAAGAAAAGTTCCTCTCCATATCTATAATGAAACTTTGATAGAGAAAATGAATGCCCCAACCAGCATCTGATTGAACATTATTTCTAATTCTCATGCCAAACATCAATTTAACCCGAGAGAAGTTGGCTGATGTTATGATTACTTGGCAGGGGAAAGAGATGCTTCATCTTTGTAGTTGCCATGTAAAAAAAATTGTATCCAACATAGAACAAGCTGAAAGAGCTAATCTATCAGTAGTTCAGAACAATGAATCTCTGAATAATTATCAAAATGAAAGAAAGATGATCATCACCACCGTCATCACCAAAGCCTTTTCTAATCCATCTGCGATCAGCTTTGAGAGTTACACCTCACCACTCATTACCTTCCGAGGGCTAAGTTCTCAATAGAAGTATGAATGACCCAAATATCATGTTTGGTATAAAAGAGCCGCAAAGCCATTAAATCTGCTTAATAAATTTAGTTCTAGCCATTATATCTGTTATTTCTATTTATATGACTTCGGCAAGAGAATATAATTCAGGTCTGCTGACTCAAGGCATATTCGATGCCTGACTTGCCCAAGTTGTTTCTTCTTTTTCCGCTTATTGTCTCTTTTATTCTTTTTCTTTTTGACACGTGCACCCTCCACTTTAAATCAAATCCTTAAAACCCTTGCGGAGTCCCGTCTTCATGAGTTACATGAGTTTTCCAACTCACTACAAACAGTTTACAACATTATACCTCTTTTTTGAATGAATGAATGTTTTTCTTACTGATAAAAAAAAAAAAACAACACAACATTATACAGAACAAAATTCATATAAAAGAAGAGGTATTGCTAATAGAATAAGGAACTGGATAATTGTAGGAGTAAGATATGGATCACCTTCTTTGCCAAATCATGATAAACCTCAGCAATATCATTTGTTGGATAGAGTACTCTTGAACTGGGACAAAATGAAAAAATATTATTGGCATTTGATCATAATTTTTTAAATTAAGGCCTTCTAGGTGGTTCTTACCCAGGCAAAGGAAGTATGACATCATCAATTGTATACTCTCCTCTGAGTAGATCCTCAGCATTCACAGCCTGCCATTGATAGAGGACCCTTTCAGCATTTTCAGTCTACAAAACTCTGCATTATTATTTTTCTTCCACATACAAATGAAAACTAACAGCACACTAAACTTAGCTGTCAACCAGAAATAAAGCACATGACCGATGTCCTCGTAAACCACTTTGGTATAGTTAAATTTTTTAATGATAAATCTAACAGTGAAAACCAGTCAGATGGGTAACTAATTTGGAATACATACCAATTGGTGTGGGTAAGTGGGTTTGGAAGGCTTTTGAAATGTGGATTGATCAGAAGTGGGCCCCAGAAAAGTTCCTCAATGTACCAATTTAAGCAGGTTTGTGTCATGATCAGGTGTGCATCTCCCTTGTGGTGCCCACTTGGACGCATGCTAATCGTTGTGGTGTAGGTGTGTGTTGGTGGTTCTAAGTGGAGGACCTAAGCATCTGATAAAGCAATTTTTTGGAAAAGAGAGCAGCACATGACAGAGGATATACCTAAACAGAACAAAGCTAGTCGCTTAAGAATGAAAGATCAAAGACTCACAGCACTTCAGGATAACAAATCTAAGAACTGACAAGAGGGTTACCGTCGTACTTTATCTGGTCCAGTGTTAAAATGACAAAAACCTAATGCTCAAAACTTTGTGAAATTAGCCAGCTATACACCTAAAATCATATATTTAGTTAAAGCAACGTTTTTAGAAGCACTCACTCTTGAGTCCCAAATATCATACATCATCACAACTTCAAATTTCTTGACAAAATTATGCTTATTTATATAGCCCCCACATATTTTTAAATGCTAAATATTAGCATCTATAATTGTAGTGGCTAATATTGACCGCTAAAAGGCTACATGCTAACTGAGAAGCACTGGTTTTCTAGTTCTGACAATGTGTGGTGACAAAGTTGCCAATCCCAAAACCAATTGGTGATAGGAAACTACACAACAGCTATTTAACAGCCCCTGCGCCCCCCCCCCCCCCCCCCCCCCCAGGTGGGACGCCGCCCAAATCCGAAGCACATGCCCGAACAAGACTACAACGCGGCTTAGGTCCTTCTTGCCCTGCACACTTGCGCCCGCACAAACACACAACACAGCATGGGGCATTTTTGTCTTGCATGGTCTCGAACTCGAAACCTCTGGCTCTGATACCATGACAGAATTGCTAGTAATCCCAAAACCAATTGGTGATAGAAAATTGTACAAACAACTACTTAACACGTGACACTTTAATCACTTGTTTTTTTTTTCCACCTACAGGAATCCTACAAAAGGGTGTAGCGGGATTAACAAGTCCCGGCCATCCACAAAGTGGGACCCACTGAATTATAGGCGGGGACCAAAATCCTGCGAGTAGGAGAAATTCTCCCCTTTAATCATACATGAAAAAGTGGTAAAGACTGGCCTCTAAGAAATAATACAGACAGTTTATCAGCTTCAATTGATAGACTCTATGGAGATAATTTCATCAAAAAACTGTTCACTATGACTAGAAAGGACAACTTTAAAAATTGAGCAGCATTGGGAGTTGGGACATAAGAACAAATGCTTAAATACTAATGGCAGGAACATTTTGAAGAAAATCCTTATAGATCTCCAACTAATTTAGTTCAAAACCCATTTCATACTACCAAAATAATGAAATTCAGTACAAGTCTTCAATAAAGACTGAACCCAGTTTAGCAAGGATTTTCCAATATCTTTTTTTTTTTAATGGTAGGATTTTCCAATATCATCTGCAAGGAATACATAATGAACAACCTCCTTTGTAACTCACAAAAAATGAGTATCTTACCTTGACCGACTTAACCTTTTCCTCGAAAAGTTCCGTTTCAGACAGCTCAGTAATACTACTATAATCAATTCCATTGCTAGAACTGTCATCCTCAGGTTCAGCATTAATGACTTCCACCGATTTTTCATGAGAACTTCCTTTACTATATACCAAATCTCCTAACACAACTTGGTCATTCCCTGTCATAGATGAAACCTGGGCAAAGTTAAATACTGAAAAGAGATAAATTTAGAGAAAGAAACAAATAAAAGAAGAAAGGAGAAGAGTTTAGATTATCCAATAATTTTATGAATGGATTTAAATAGGTTTATCATGGGAATCAGAGATATAATTGCTACAAGAAGCTATAGAATATATATTGCTAAGCTTCTTTCCCAAACATTTACCATGCTTGCAGTCAATAGGAGTCCTTGGTTAGTAAGTGCTATGAATGGTTGGGCAAAAAGGAGTACTATTTAATGATTTAGGATTGCTAATGAATGTTTATTTGCAGGAACACTTTTTTTTTTTGGTGATCTTAGTAGAAGGGTAAGTCTCTAATGTTTCTTAGCTTTCATTTGGCTTCACTTCTCATTTTATTTCATAAGACCATGCTATCGATTCTTTAAGAACGGACAACCAATGGATGGAAAGAGAACGTACCATATTTTTGCACCCTCCTACTTGCTGCATGGTTCCACAAGTAACTTTGGTAACTATGCACATACCTAAATGTCAAAAAAAAAAAAAAATTAATAATAATAAAAATAATAATAATACCACCTCTAAAACCCACCATAATGTACAGTTAACTTTGGTAACTATTGCACACACCTAAATATTAAACAAATAGCAGCTCTAAAAACCACCAATATGCACAGTGTGCAGTCAAAATAATAAAAGAATATATGCACAGATGTTGTTAGACTTTTTCTAGGAGAAGAAGAGTTACTATTCATTGTCACATGCAGAACATGAACTAAACAAAGTAGCCATTAATCATATATACAAACAGCTAATGATTGGTAACTGCATCATTGAATGACAACTAAAAGAGCAACTGGTTGTAATGACTAGCTTCTTAATGATCTAGTCATTCAAACTTTTCTTCTGGGAAAGGTAACAATTCTACTTTAGGAATGCTATTGTATGAGGTGATATTTACGATAAAGATTACAAGTAAGATATACATATTTTGCTAAAGGAGATTATAAGAGTTTAAGCATTGTAAGTGCCTATTTTGGACATATCTAATTAGTTCTTGGATGGAAGCTGTTTGCAATGGAAGTTCTCTATTGCAACCAAACTAGCTCTTATTAAGCAATCACGTACATCATTCTCAGAGTTCTGGGTATAGCCTTTAGAGCCTGCAAGTAGTTACCAGGGCATTTCTTCAAACACTGAAGCTGGTGAAAGAAGAAAAAAAAGAAAGAAATTTAGTTTGCTAAAAACCAATGACATCCACACAAGTTCTCTTGAAAACTTTCAAACAAGTAAATAAATCTTAGAAAATGGAAAACAAGGTACCATTAATAAATTAAAAGGTAATTTCTATTTATCCATAATGCTTTTAAAAGAAAAGGAAGTGTAATTAAAATAGACGTGAAGAAGATTCCTTTTTCTTCAGTAAGAAGCACAATTACTGAAGAAACAAAGATATTATGCAAAAAATATACGGTAACATCAACTTGCTCCAAGCTATAGATGCAAGATCATATGTGAACAACCCAGTATTAAGTTTTCTCAACAGTGATATCAAATCCCAGAGAGTTGTATTGACCTGTAATTTATAATACCCATGACGTGGATGATGTGTGGTTCTCTGCGAGGATGGTGATCGACACTGGTTTTGCCATTCATAAGTGGATTTTGGGACCAGAAATCTTCTCCAACAAAAACTCTCCAACTGATGATGAGAGAAGTCTATGCCCAACAGTCTCGCCTTCACTTGAAAGTAAGTAGCAGTTTCAGGGACTTGAAAGTAAGTTTTGATTTAAAGTTTTAGAAATGGTTACTGTTTCGGAGAGAAGTGGAGTTGTAAGCAACTCATATGACAAATTTTTATTTTTATTTTTTACCGTTGTGAAGTGCAACGTAGAGATAGGTTCATAGGCCCTTCTGCTCTTTATAATAAGTTTGATGTCTTATGTGCGATTGAATATTGATATGAGCAGTTGGCAATTCCATGAGGGATCCCAGACTTCCCTTCAAAGTTAGATTGGGACCATTTGTTAGTTGATGTTGATACTGTTGGAAGTAGGTGGGCCTCGTGGATAGATTTTTAAAACTTTTGACTCAGGGATCAAGTATCTAGAAGGCCATAAACCACATCCAAGATGCAATCCCTCTTTCTCATCAATCATGTACAGCAATATAACCTATCTAGAAGATAAAAATCAGCAACTACATGCAACAAAATAATCTACAACAAGTAAAGAAGCAGATTATACCTTTGGAGCCCGGTAGTGCTCTAATCGAGGAGAAGACAACCAACTAGAATAAGAACTCTTCTTGAAGCAATTAGAGATCTCTAAGACCTTGTTGCCTTCCACGCTATGACCCTCTATCAGATCTCTTTTCTCAAGAAGATGTGTGGGATCTTCAAGAGAAAACCGTACTAGAAACTCTATGGAACTAGAAGGTAACTAGAAGAGAGAAGAGGAGAAGAAGAAGAGTTGTGCAACACTTGCACTAGAGGCTCTTGGGCGTGGGTATTATGTCATGGACGTCCAAGGGGTGTATTCCCCTTTAAATAGCCGTCAAGTCTCCTCTCTTATCTCTCTTACTAATTTGTATTAGAAGTCATACTTCCACACAAATTAGTAGCTTACTATTACCACTATTAGAAGTCCCACTTCAAATAGAAATAGTAACTTTCTAGTTCCTTCCTTTTAGAGTTTAAGAATAGAATCTTTCTAATACTTGGGCTAGCGTAGGGACCACTAGGAATTCCTTAGAAAGCTGGCTCCAACTGGGACACGCGACCCCACATCTCATGTGTAATCTAGGCCCACAGTTAATTGCAAATAACATCACTATATAAATGCAATTACACTCCAGTCTTAGGAATAAATTACAATGAAGACCCTAAACTTCCCAATTACCACAAGTAGGCCCATCTATCATTATCCATGGATCAATTGGAATAAATCTGTCTCATCCAATCTCAGATCCACATCTTATTATCATTGAGCCCCAATTAATTACAGTGATCATCAGTACCATCCAATTAACTCTTAATCGAGATGGATGCGCACTTACTAATGATAAATCCATTAATTGGCACAAGGGGATAATGTAGATAGATTCCATATTGACCATTGGATGTTTCCACAATCCTACTACCATGTACCCAAGACACCGAGGTGTTGACCTACAGTTGGCCTCACTCATTGGTGACTCAAAGCAAATGAATAGATAGAAACTTGAGTTCATCAATGTCTCAGGATTAAGAGCCTATTGCTAGGAAATTATGAGAGCAGTCCTTAAATCGAGACAATATTTCATAAGGTGCTTCTCATGGTCCTTCAATACATCCAATGTACCAGCACTATGATCCAGAATCTTACATTCTAATGATCGAGACAAATCACACCATCACATAGTGATCAAAGTGCTGCAACCTTATCAGATGAGATGCCCAGTCTCATCACTGGTTGTGAAGATATTTTTAAGTATAAGATTTGTGACACATGTCTCCCGTATGTGGATCTCATCCATATACATATATCACATCTAATATACTAATGGGACTCGGTTCATCTCATGAACCATCATGTCATATGTATTGGTTATGTGCATTAAGTAATAAAATACCATTCATCTCATGAAAGGAAAGCATGATTTTATTGATAAATAAAGAAATTAATCAGTTTATTACATCAACTGATGGATTGAGTCCATACAATCTAACAGATACTGCCCTTCATATTAGAGATTTTATCCAGAGGCTCCTAATTCATGCCAGTGGTGGAATACTGGTTCGCATCAAAGGAACATTTTGAAACAAAAAATGTTGAATCACCATCTGCCGAGCGGTAAACACAATGCTTATATTTCTAGTTCCTGTTTGCTCTCCATTGTTTCTAGAAGAAAAAAAATGCTCAACTTGCCAGCCCCTTCTCAGCCAGGTTATCAAATATCAATGTCGGTGGGTTAACCAGGTAATAAGGATCCCGATGTCAGGACTAATGAAGAATCAGTTTTCAAGGACCCAGGTGATGCATCTAAGAAGCTGACTAATTGTGACATTGTTGATAGTGATTACCATGATAGGCTTGAAGATCACATCTTTGGAGATTGCAAAAGCAGTGGGGATTTCCCATGGAAATAATAATGGAGACATGCTATCTTTTATTTTAAGGATTTTGGACAAAGATCATTAGGACTTGGAATGGAAGGATGGTGATAAATGGGGGGAAAAGAATCTTGGAAGGGAGGGCAAGAACTCCAATACACTGCTCGAGAAACAAGTGAGTCTGATGGATCTTAGGGCCTGTTTGTTTACGTATAAGGAGAAAGTGGGAGTCAAATCATGAATATCGTAAAAGAGTAGGGGGCTAAAGTAGAAAGCACTAGAAGACAAAAGTTTACCTCTCCCCAAGTTATTACACTAGGTTGAAGTAGGAGTAAAAGGCACTGGTGGTGTCACATTGAAGTTTACTTCTCCCCTCCCCTTTTTCCATCCAAACAACAATAAAGTATTAAAAAAATCACATCACGTCCTTTTCCTAGCTTCCAGATCTGTATCACTATCTAGGTTATAATCGCCTGCACGTATCTCTTTATTTTCAAATACTCCGACTTCTCTTCCAACACTGTCCACATCCCTCTGGGTATTGACTTCCACACCAACTAGCCCCTCTTCTGAAAAGTGCCCCACCCAGACTGAAATTGCATTCTTAAAACACCAATTAACACCACACAATCTACCAAAGAAGTTCAGATTCACCAAGTAAAGTAGCAACTCTTTTTGCACGTGAAAAAAAAAAAAGGATCCTGAAAGAAGGGCATTATATCAACTAAACATGTGTCATCAGCAAAAGCTTTGAATGGCAAATTGACAGTGATAGAACTGAAAATGCAAATTAAGTTCATCAGCACATACTATTGTGCAAAATATGGTATGATACAAGCATATTTTTACACAAAGCTGCATGTTCCCAATATGGACTTCTACATGTCCGATCGCTAACAATAACAAAGACTTTGTGAGTAAAAGCATATAAAAATATGGACAAGACAAAATGATAAGACGTAAACTCTAGTTTGTTTGTTTTTTCCTGAGAAGCTATTTAAAGAAAAGGGCAACGCTAGTATAGGATCTCTCAAACAGTCAAAGAAGGAATATCAACATGCATGGAGAATCACAAAAAAGCAACTGTTCAGAGAAAGTTCAAATTCACCAGGTAAAATACCAATTAACCCCACAAAAATCTATCAGAGGAGTTCAGATCCACCTAGTAAAATAGCAATTGTTTTGAATGTGAAAATAAATAAATATCCCAAAAGAAGAGCATTATATCAACTAAAAAAATGCGAACAGCACGAACAATAGCAGGAGCTTTTAATTGCAAACTGACAGTGAAATTGCAAAAAAAGTTCATCAACACTTACTATTGTGCAAAATATGGTATGCAGTATGAACTATGATGCAATTTTTTTTTTTCACAAAATTGCATGTTCCCAAAATGGACTTCTACATGCCTAATCGCTAGCAATAACCAATATTTTATCAGTAAGAGCATATAAAAACATGGACAAGACAAAATGATGAGACACATAAGCTCTGGATTTTCTTTTTCTTTTCCTTTTTTGAGAAGTTATAAAAAGGAGAAGGGCAATGCTAGTAGATCTCTCAAATAGTCAAAGAAGGAATATTTACATGCAACAGCAGCCACAAAAAAGCAACTTACAATAGCCCTTTCAGCAACCAGATGGCGAGGCAGCTGTCGTAAAGTGCCATCAATATCTCCACTTTCCTTGAAATATTCACGTGCCTCCATAATGGCCGCACGTTGTTTCTTCCAATTAAGTTTCAACAACCAGAAGGCTTAAATGGGGTGATAAATTAGTAAACAGTATTAACCTAAAATTTGGAGAGCACCACTTGGATAAATGGTTGAACCAAAATCATTTATACCACTGAAGTACACAACCATCCATCAGTCCGCCTATTTATGGACGCTAAGAAAACATTGGAGTAATGGTCGATAAAAAGTCAATAGATCAAGGGGATTACACACATCTTCTGCTGCCTAGCCCTTCCATGAGGAGTGGCAGGTAAGCTAGTTCGTCTAATCACTGATCTTATGAGTTACAGGGTTCATATGGTCATACCATTTGCTACATCGCACTCAACACGATCTAGCCTCTCACAAGAATTTGGATACTTGTCGATGACGTTAAATTAACCTCCCTAATATTATAGTAATAAATCAAACTAAAATTCAAATTATGAAAAAAAAAAATTAAGGATATCTCCTTCCCGAGGATCAAGAATCAACCCTACGGCACTTTTCCACTCTCCTCTAAGTAAAGCTGCCCCAACGAGATGAGTTGGCACTGAACCACTTCCAAAACGCTGAAAACAATTTTTATGTCAGCTTGACAAGAATATGGCAGTTATCAAAGTTGCAGATATAAAAAGCTTCTAACAAAGCAAAAGTTGAGGATAGAATATGTAAGTGCCATGGATCAAACTATCAGCCAACATGTATTAACATGATCAAAATATCACCTGAACATCTTGGTTACCAGTCCCCACCAATTCAATAACAACTGTATCAGTATGGAGAAAATACTGCATTTTGTGATTAAAAAAAATGAAAATACTGCATTTATAAGCCAAAAATATCACTCGTATAAACAGACACTTTTGTTTCTGACATCATCTGCAAGACCTCAAATTTCGGCTTTATCGTCTTTTATAATTCCTTTTCAACAGAGGACTGGAAGAAACCTTATCTAGGGCACCCAAGGTCAGATTTGTGAATCAAAACCAGCAATGGAAGCCCCTATTGGCCAACAAAAACCAAAAGCTTTACAGAAACATAAATATATATTATTGAGATTTCTTTGTGGATGTTGTGTGAAATCCCCATAAAGCACAAATAATGGAAACCTGGGCATAATTTAAACAATTTGCATGATTCAGGATTTTTAAGGATACCTCTGATCTTTTGAGACTTTTCCATTACTGTTTTTTTTTTTCTAAAATAAACAGTTCTTTTTCTTTGCCATTCAAAACCTATATCTAATATGTTAAAATGGTAGATCTGCACATTTTAGAGTTAATATTGCAGATTGTTTCTATTTACCATTTTCTGTTATTTATAATAGAAATAACGAATCAGTTGTTTAAACCAAGGGTTGTTCTCTTAATCCATTCAAATACTTAGAAAGGTTTTCACTTGTTACTTATGGTTTATTTTCTTTAGTTTCTCTTTCTTTTTCCCTTCTTTTTTTTTTTTTTTTTTTTTTTTTTTGCCAAATTCATTATTATATTAAATAAGTTGTGATTGGTTTGGGATAGATTGGAATGGAGAAATAGAATTCATGTAGGCGAGACAACAACATAGTTGAGACAAGGCTTTGATGGTGATGAAGATGATGATGGTGATGATAAGTTGTGAGTATTAGCTACTTACCCTAGATCTATTTTGCTCAAATGCTTAAATACAGGGATTTTAGTTATTCTTTTATTAATTAAGCATGATGTAACTACTATTTGTATAATTTTAAGTAAATAGAGTGAACAGAATAGGCAAAAATCAAAATATTTAATGCCATTCAAAAAAAAAAATCAACATATTTAATGATTTGGGATCAGAAAGTGATACAAGATTGACATGGCATTTAGGGGTCCACATCCAACCAATACCACATATTACCTGAGAATATAAATAAATCTACCATGCATCAATATCCTGGATTTGGTGGATTTTCTTTAAAAAAAATTTAGGCTTCAGAAAGAGGAAAAAACACTCACGGTGACATGCCAGATGACTAATGCATCATTAACATCTATCAGTCATTCAAGTAATCACTATGGCCAATAATACCAATATTTTGAATGTTGATCGGATACGTACCACAGCTAATTGTAAGATAACAGAGTTACCTGCAAACCGAAGTAGTTGATGAATCCATCCCTTCCCAGGTTGTCAGCAGCTCCTTTTATAATATCTTCAGAATCTGCTACAACTCCCCTGAGAAGATACATAAGTCAATGCATATCATGCAGACATTACCAATGAACTAAAAATGAGATATTACCAGTTCAAGAACAGTAAATCTGTAACAGTCAGTAGGGGGGAGAAGTACCTCAAAGTAATTGTAAATCGATTTCCCAGGAGCTGCCCAAGGACAAGGCCTTCTTGTACGTAGCTGGACATTAACAAATTTATAGCATACACAGGCATCACTTGAATAAAAAGATAAAAGAATAAGAAAAAAGTAAAGCATATTCATCTTACCAAAAATCTCCTACTTTGATACCAAACAATCGATCATTCAAAGCAGCTAATCTTTTGGCATGCTGCTTGAAGACTGTAACCTGCTAAGAAGTGGAATAAAATTACTCAACTAAAATGCATGCTCTAAACCAAATAATAAAAAACTTCAAGGAATAGCAGTGTGAAACACAATTGTAAATGCTCTCTTAAGCTACAATTTCTTTGAGACCGGCCTTAACCTATGAAATCCATCAAAACAAGAACAAGACCCAAAATACCACCAACAATCTCAAGCTTGAACATGAAATGTGACTGAAGACCTGGGCCCACTGGCTAAGGACATGCCTGCCCAGGCCACAATGAAACATTCCACCAAAAGAGGGAAAAAAATAGACTTATTGGCAAATCTTATCTGTATAAAATAGATCTATATCATACAGATCTATTCAAATGGGGCGGTTTGAAATAGATGTTTTCAAAATAACCCATTTGGTAAGACAAAAACCTGTTTGAAATAGATGTTTAGAAATCCAATGGTTCATGATTTTTCATTAATTTTTTGAGCTCTATAATGAATCAGGGCCTGAAATTTGGACCCATAGATGTTTTCAATATTCCAAAGAGGATCAATGTTTAGGGTCATGATTGTGGTACCCACATAATTCCAGAAATACACACCTACGGTGCTGCATTTTTTGCAAATATCTTGAGATTTGAGAATGATCAACAACTCAAATTTAAACAATGAGTCGTACCTGATCATGTGAAGAGTACCAATGGTTCAGATCATCAATTAGGATCCCATAAGTTAAAATAAAAAAGAAAAAAATGGACTAGTGAAAAGTCACATGGAATGCAATTTTTCTTACCCAAGCATATCCAACGGCTCTTAGTTTTTTGTAATTTTCTCGAGATGTACACCAAATCACTAGCAAAAATTTGGACCCGTAGCCACTTTGAATCAAACTAAAATGCCAAGCATACAACCAGCCCTAATGTTTTGACCTCTCTCTCTCTCTCTCTCTCTCTCTCTCTCTCTCTCTCTCTCTCTCTCTCTCTCTCTCTCTCTCCTATGTGCGAGGAGCGCATGGAATGCCCACATGCTGGCCCACTTGGGGATGGGGTTGGGGAGATTTGAAGATCTAGGTGGACTCCCTCCTATGTGAAAAAAAATCAGCCTCATCCGATCATCCTAACCCCATCATCAGTGGTCCACAAGTCCAGTCCATTCGGATGGGTGATCAGTCAATCCAACGGTCCAGTCCATTTAGATGAATCAAAACCCATGGGGTGTGTGAACCAATCGACATTCTCATATAAAAAGACCCAACCTATAGATCTGATTTTCTGCACTTCTGTGGTCCCTCAATTCATGTTCCGAGCCATTCAGCATTCTCATATAAATGATAATGCCTGAAGACGTGTAGTTTCATATCTTATATTCTCATGGACTTTGAAGAACATGAGAAAAAACACAAAATCAGCTAAATCCCACTTTCTGATTATCCGCACTTTTGTGGGTCCTCAATTCATGATCCAAACCGTTGAATATTCACAGAGATATGATAAATACCAATTTCTCAAGATTTATATCTTAGATCCTCGCGGATTTTGTGAAATAGGCACCCAAAAAAATTAATCCCGCTTTCTAATTTTATGCACTTTGTTTGGTCCACAATTCATGATGCGGGCTCACTGTGTTTGAGACCCATTATTTCCTCTATAGAAAAGTTTTGGTGTCCAGGAGCCCATAAATTATATAAAAACTGATATAGATCCTTTCTTGCTCTTTCCCCTTTGGCCCATATCATTTACTCATGTGACAATGGTGCTTGCAAACAAACATTGTAATATGTTTCACATACATATGAAAATTTCATTTACACATCCCAAGCATAAAAGACAAACAACCCTGAAGTAACACATGCTTTGATTTATGTCACATGAGAGCCTGTGACTAGGTTGATCCATGTGTCACCCATTTAACACACAAGAAATTTCCAGACCCCTACTCAAGAATCCTCCACAACCATGTTCCTAACAAAAACCTTCCACACTATTCTAGGAAACTCCACATATGTCTACACACATTCGGAATATACAAGAACACATGACCTTCTAGAACATTCTACCATTCTCTACACAACTCTATTCTATCCTGGACATGGTCCCATGTGGTCCCCGGGATCAATTTGATGTGAGCCATCCTCATTCCTCACTATGATGCACACTCCTCCTTCGCTCTCTTGGTCTGATCCAATCGATCCAAGTACTCAACCCCCCACCCCCACACCCCCCCAACCCTCGCGCGCGCACGCACGCACACACCCAGCTTGGACAGGGATCTATGTCAAATCCGCACTCTCCCCTGGTCAGGAGGAAGCATGAGTTCTTGTCGTAATTAAGCTTCACAGCAACTTCTGATGTCTACAGTCAATTTGGTCTTTATTTCTTTTTTCTGCCTCTCACATCACATCCCTTCGTTCCACCTTCGAACTCGTTGGCATATTTAAAATTGACAAGGCATTCTCGTGACATCCTTCCAATCAGTCCAGTTAGATTTAAAGAATGAAAAGCAAATATTTGATTGATACACACCATCCATACATATATATCGGAAATATATATCGATATATGTATGTATGTATGTGTATTTATGAATGTATGTCAGTTTACATATCTGAAAAGTCATTGATGAATTGATATTTCTTAAAGTCCTTCATTTTGAAAATATTTATAACTAGCTTCCTTGACTGCAAAATGCATAGCAACCTTCATGTAAAGCCACTAGCATATGAAATAACCATTTTACCAGAGTATTTTTAATGCTCCTCCAATAAATCAATCAATCTTTTCAGAATCCTTAGAAGGGTGGGACCCACCTTGATTTAATAAAGTTGTAGGCAATGCCCACATGATCCATCATTTGGTGGTGCTCAACTTGTGGAGAAATTGAGTGCCATGCGTGAAGCCATGCATGAAGAAGTGTAACAAACAACCATAGCGCCAATCCACTGATAGCTCAGTGGTGAGCATCTTCCTCTCAACAGAAACAACCGGGGATTAATCCCTAGTTGTAGCTCTATTAGTTAGGAACTAGGGTGGGGTGTGTGGATGCTTGAATAGATATCAAAGCCAAAAAAAAAGATTTAAAAATGGGAAAATTTGACATTTCACACACTAAGCAATCCTTGTTGATGGTTACAAACTTACAGTGCCTTCCATCAATCAACTGATATAGTCATATAACTTTCTGAAAGTGAAGAGAGTATTTTAAAAATATATATTCATCAAGGACTTTTATATAATTAGAAAAAAAGATGGGATGTTATGGAAGAGTCACTTAATAAAATCATTACAATTCAGGGCTAAAGAGATCAAACAAGTGAACTACAATACATAACAGTAAGGGCCACCAACAAAAATGACGAGAACTCTACCCTTTGAGTTGATACGGAACGTTTATCCTTCGTACCAGCAAATCCAAAAGACCGTTGCTGCAATAAAATATAAACAACTAAGCACACATTTCAACAATACTTCAAATAGTAAGTTCACTACAAATTTCTAAGCTCAACATGTTCGATAAGTGGGAAGCATGTACATTCAAGTTTTGGAATGAGATGGAAAAAAAATTGTGCAATTATCACTTCACTAAGAAAATTGCAGATGCTTAAAACATCAAGAATGCAATTATTACAGTATCAAAAGCATTAAATAACCCAATTGAACGCCAAAATTGTGATCTAAAAAAGGGATAAGAAAATGCATAAGTAATTTACACTACCTGTATGCCTAGCATCTTTCCTATCAGTCCCAAAGCCTCTTGTGTATCCTTATTCTCCTTACAGAGATGAAACCTAAAGAACAATAACAAAGACAAAGCAGTTTAAGACCTCGGTTACTAATTGAAGAGATAAATAAAGTTCTTGCCTTTCAGCTTTAACAAATCCTCAACAGCAACAAATCAAAGCAGAGAAAGAAAAACTATAATCGCTTACCTGAGAAACTTGCCAACACCATCAGGCCAGTCGTTAGAGCCTCTACTGTCAAAAGGCTTGTGTGTTGAATCCACACAATCACCCCTCTCTTTTCGCTTTCTAGAGCTTCTCCCCTTGTCAGATTTCCCCCCAGAAAAGAATCTAACTCGAATACACTTCAAAGTCGCATCTGATCCATCAAGTGTGTCAGTGACCAAGAACTTGAATTTCGCCTTGAAGAAATTATGCACTTCCTGCAATCCTTAACAACAAAAGAACTCGATAAACGAACTGAAAATGAATGGAGAGAACCAAAATGAGGTAGAACTCAATTCAAACTTGCCGTTCGATGGAGTTTGTCGGGATCAGGAGAAAGAACAATGGGGGAGATATCGCTTTCGGCACCGATTGCGATGCGATCAAGAAACCCTTTCAAGGATTCTGCGTCAGCATCTCCGGCTATAGATCGAAATGATTCGATCTCATCTGCATAACTTTTATTTGCCGTTGAATCAAAGACTTGCGCTTTCTTCTCCTCCTCTATCTTCTGATGAACCAAAGTTCATGGAAAATATCACGAATAGGAAAAACAGAAAGAGGACTAGGAAATGCATGAAATGGAAGAAAAATTGAGCTACTACCTCGGGAGGAAGATCGAAGGAGGTCAGATGAACGACATTTCCATCGAAATCTACTTCGTTTACGATGAAATCAGAGTACCTGAGTAGAGAAACGATAAGGGAAAAATCTGAATCGAGAGAGAGATTGGAAGAAGAGAAGACGAAATGGAGATGGGAAAGAGACCTTTGCTTCAAGACGCCGCGGAAGCCAGGGAGCTGAGAGATGTAGCAGAGGATTCCGACGTCTGATTCGTCTAGGGTTTTCATGGTTAGGGTTTGGAATTGGATAGGGTTGGAGTAGTTGCAGAGGGGTTTTAGGGAGCAGCGGGTGTAGGGTTTTAGGGGGCAGAAGGGTGCGGATGGTGGGAAAGTTAAAACCTTGATTCCCAGCATAATCAACGCACTCACCTGCTGATTGATAAACTAGTGTCGTTGGTTCTTCCTTTTTTTTTTTTTTTTTTTTTTCATTGAAGGACGGGTTTTGGGACCCGACCCGACCCGGCTGGATGGTGGTGAAGGCCCAGTAACCGGAACCTTCCCTCCCCCTTCCGAATTCCGCTCCGAAAACACGGCGTAGCAGATCCGTCCTCGGAGCACATTTCGACCAACTTTGGAGAGTGGTTCGAAGATGCTCGAAGCGCAGATCAACTGAATATGAAGTAAACTATATAGAATTTTTAATTTATGTTTTTTTTTCTATAAGCTTAACATTTGTCTTTTAAATGAAGAAACTTCTTCTAACTTATTAATTATATTATTTATTTTATGTGATCAAATTGTAAAGTTAATTTCTTTTTTCCACTTTTTATACTTGAATGTATAGATAAGATATATTTATCTCATTAGTTAATTATTTATAAACCCATAAGAAATATGTTGTATAGGCATCCGAAGGTGCTCCGAACATATAATTATTTTAAAATTTAGCGTTTCGTCACTCCCGCTCCGTGCTATGGGCACTTAGGGTGAAACAATGTATCATGAATAAAACTAGGACATCTAGGTACATTACAGATTTTAAATTTTTCGTATTCAATTTTTCTAATAAGGATAATATTTTCTTTTTCTGGTAGATACTCTCAAGTACATGCCATGCCCCCTTCAAAAAGATTCTCACAGGCAACACTGCAGCCGAAGATTGATTTTAGTTTTTTCTGTAGAAGGGAGGTGCCTGGCAAAAAAGGCATGCATTTGTTCATAAGAAAATTTCCAATTTCCTCTATATGCATTACTATATGCTCTCTGTCTCAACCTTTACGAAAATCAAACACTCTTCTCATTCAAGGGGATATAAAAAAAAAAAAAACACCCCTGGAATCTTTAAACAGCGTGCACGACTCGGTTTTAGTTCTTGCATTAGGATAATCTCAGTTGCCTCAAGCATCTACATGCAAAAAGAGTTGAAAATAATCAGATTTTTTCTGTAAAAACTGAGTGTCATGGTTCTATGACCAAACAGACGGAATTAATTAATACACCCTCTACTCAAAGGTAGGCATGGAACTACTTCAAAGCAATCCTGGCTGCTTACCTGATGAAAACAGTGTAGGAATTGATAGTAAGAGGGGGCTTTATTTTAGGAAAATGCAAGAGGGTGACAGTTAAGGAAGGTGATGTAAATATTTGGAGATTGGGTGGGTTCATACATAATTATCATAAGAGAAAATATTTGATGTCCCTATGTTAATCTTCTCCTTGAATCCTTCAATTTTAGCAGTCCCACTGATGGAAATGCGCTGCTTAGATATCATTGAGTATAAGATTAATTAAAAATACAAGGGCTTAGATCAACAGTAGGCAAAGAAATGGTTTGGAAAAGACCTGCAGCAAAGAAAATATCATGTAGCATCAATCTTCCCAATCAGGTTCATATCTGTGGCAAGATACATCATCAAACTTGGATGTCATTGGATTGCCTGTCAATGTCATAGATCAATAGGCCCCACATGTACATCTCCAAAGCCCAGGCCTAGAATCATATTACTGCAAATGGATTCTAACAAAGATGCAACAATTTTTTTTTTTCTTAACTACATTACACAGTCAGTCTCTCTACCTTACACAGCAAAACTGATAGACCTACTTTTAGAAATTGATACAACAAATCGCTTCAGAGCTGCTGTCCTATTCCTGCTTCACAGTTGTCTCCTTGAAACTCTTAGTTAACCAAATGGCCGTTTCTCTAGGGGAAACCTTGCCCGGCCCAAATGGCTTCAACAAGACCCCAAGCTCTTCAAACCTTTCTTGCTGCAGTAGCTGCGCACTGAACTCCAGCAAACCTTCCAAAGCCTCGGCCCTCTGCTGGTACGATGAGGTGTCGAACCGTCTTTGCCGTGACTCTGATGACCCACGACTCGAAGCATCTGCCGTTGGATTCTTCTCTGAAAATTCACTCCCTTCATCCCCATCAAGCCAAAACAGGCCGCGATGGATCCCATTGCCTAACTCACCACTGAAGCTTGGCCTGGCAAAAGCTCTATCTTGGATCTGAATTGTGCATTTATCCTTTGTGATTGAACGGTCTCCACTATGTCGAAAAGTAGAGGAGCCATGAACGGATGGAGTTGATGGATTTTTTCGAATTGGAAAGAGAGGATCCTCATACGAAGCTAAAGGGAATTCAGCAATTCGGTCAATTCGTGGGGCATTGACAGAGACATCTGGAGAGTTCATGCGGTGGAGGAGACCAAAATTGGGCCCTGATGGGGATTCAACAGGTGAAGCTCTAGCAGGCAAAGGAAGAGAGGCTCTGCGAGTTGGCCGGGCAGATTTACTGGCCGGTGTTCTCGACTCCGTCGGAAGCTGAACAAGAAGCATCAAGGAAAATGTCAAATAAGCAAATACTTTGTGCTGTTTCCACTAAAATACCAACCAAAGCTACAAATATCACAATTTTTAGTGGGATAGCATATTGTATTTATAGTGTATCTGAATGAACAAAGCTACATATATGCATGACTCCTAGCCTTTCATTTTAGGAGCTGAGTATTTTCCACCAGATTTCAGGAATTCCATTATTCAACAAAAGCCCTAAATCGGGAAAACATTTCCCCACTCCAGATATGGAAAGGAGTAAAATGCAGCCCATGTCAACGCACTTTGTACTGACAGAATACAGGCTCGATTAATATTATATCATAATTTATGTTCAAATTTCATCTAAAGCATACCGATTCTCGATTTCGACCACCATACACCATCTTTGATGGTTCTGTCCGTCTTTTTGGAGTACCAGAAGCTTTCGCTGGAGTCAACCTTGGAGTCTTTGCAATCTTTGGGGTCTTTGGATTCATCACCTTATAAGTACCTATCTCTTCCACGTGGCTGCTGCCAACTGATAATTCTGTCATTCTTTGGTTCAGGTAATTTGGAGCATCCTGTAACCTTCGAGTGGAGAACACAGAATCCAGCTCAATTGTAGGAGTACTTGGTTTAATAGTCCGAACATTGCTGAACGATGATCGCCTTTTCTCTTGATCAACAAATAGAGACATCTCTTCAGACTCTGGAAAACTAGCACGGTCTATATAATTGTTGGAGGGCTTGTGAGCTGGTAAGCTATTACGGATGGGGCTAGATTTTAGGTGGATCTTGAGAACATAAGGCTGAAGGTGTGGGAGCCTTAGGAGCTCTGCAGCCTGGAGATAAGATGATAAACATTACGAATTAAACAAAATATATATACAGATACGCAAGAGAAAGGTGTATGAATTTTTACAAGTGCTAATATTCAGCTAGCAGGTTGTTTTCCAAAAAGATACATAAGCCAAGGTGGGAATATATGTGCGAGCCAGACTCAAGGTCAGCCCCTTGGTCCAAAATCAGGTTGAACATATCAGGTGGGTTGGACTGTATGAACAAATGGACAGATTGAAAACACAAACATTCCCAAACCCAATTTACATGAAGTGCCAAGCCTGATGGCTGGTCTGATACCATAATTATGATTATTATTACTATTATTATTTTTGAAAGGGATATCTGGCTGACTATTGAGCCAATCTACACGCTAGTCTCCACCTCAAGTTTGGACAGTAGAAAAACAGTAAGTCCCAAACTCAAGCACATGAAGTGCCAAGCATGATGGTTGGCGTAATTATTATAATTATGATTATTACTACCATCGCCATTTTTATAAGGGATGGATGGCCTAATATTGAGCCACAATATAAATGCTGGTTCCCACCTCCAGTTCGCAATGGATGTCACACAAGCATGCCACATCAAAAAACAACTGTGGAAAATCGAAACGAGATGAGGTTGTAGCATCATGTGACAGGATTAATGATAAAATGGAATTCTGGGTCCTGAATTGTGATTTGAGATGAAGAAAGAGAACCTTTATTCAGTTCACCTCAATGACAGAAAAAATAAAGGATTGATAAAATTAAATTGAGTCTGGCCCATTGAATGTATAAGTGAAAAAAATGGAGGAAATAAAGGTGGTTAGAGTACGTACACTTGGCCGAAGTTCTGGGTTTTTTCGCAGCATGCTTTTGATTAGTCCTCTACTGCATATAAGAATATAGGTATGGGAAAGTTTTAACTTATATGCAAAAAGAATGGTCATAGTCAACTGCGATGCAACAATAAAGAAAAGACAATATGGGAAATATGACATACAATGCACCAGAATACATGGTTGGAAGCGGAGCCACAATAGACTTGTTAATTTTGTTGATCAGTGCTTGCATATCCTGATCAAAAGGCAGAAACAAAGAAAGAATTTTTTTACTATCAGTTACTGCTTTACTAAAATAAATGATCTAGATATGATGACAGGCATACAAACAAATAGGTGCACGATCAGTTCAGTGCATTCAGGAGAAGGCATGTGATTATGTGAACATCAAATTAGTCAACAAGTCAGAAAATCCAATGATATATGCAAACCTCTTTTTCTAAGGCTAGATATCTAAGCAAATTCGCAATCAGAATATGAAATCAGTACATATTACCAAGGTATGAGCCAAACAAAAATGACAAAATTAGACTCCAAAGCAAGGGCGGAGGCAGGAAAGTTTCATCAAGGGAACATCATATGTTTAAAAAAAAACATGCAGGGGCCTTTTTTAAATTTTAAAAAAAAATGAAGAAGCAACAGGAGTAAAATGTGGCTTCAGGTTATTATGTTGAGATAAAGAAAATATAAATATATAAATAAAAACACATAAAGGAACAACCAGTAGACGGCACAAAGTGCAATAAAAATTGAACAGTCACATATTTAAGACTTTCTACTTCAATTACATTGTCTATTTTTACTTCTGAATTTTGTGAACCAGTCACACCAAGAAACAAGATCTGTCCACATAAGTCACTGGAGTGGAATTATCTGCAGGTGATCAAATAAAAAAACCTTGCTACACAATCAAGTTGCTCCTCTTCATGCTTGTTCCTAGTTCAGACTGATATGTTTCAATAATTTAAAGTGTTATCCGCGACTATGCTCCAGATGATTTTCTGATCCTTGTATAGAATTTCAGATAGCTATGGAGTTTATACAGGGACATGACACTTACAGAAGGCATCAGATAGTGGGATCAACAATGAAATGAAACAAGTAAATAGTTTTTGTGAGACCAGCATTGATATGGATTCCTTTGCATTGTGTTTTGTAGGGAGGAACCTATAAAAACCACCGGTAAGACTTGGATAAGTTTTAGCATTTTAATAATATATATCTACATAATGTCAATTGGCTAACTCAGACTCGGCACCTGCTGAGTCGAGTCAACCATGCGTACACAAAGAGGCTTTTAACACATCTTTTTTTCCTACTTTCTTGTTGAAGAAGCTTTGGAGGCTTTTAGGGACTTTTTACACTAATTTGGAAGATTAACCATATTTTGTGGAAGTTCCAAGTATTGAAAGATCATATGCACTGTTCATTTGATGCAGCAAAAAACAAATGACAAGTACTTATACCTAAATTTGTGTACCAACTAAAACATGATTATTATTTAACTTCTATACTTATATGACATTATGTTTTATTTTTTAGATTTTTCATGATACTTTTTACAATTTTTGAAGGGTTTTGGACCCTATGGACCAAATCGGTGCGACTAGGCCGACTCAACTCAAATTGAGAGGCACTGAGTCATCCCAGATTTCAAAATTTAAAACTTGGCAACATCCGTATTCAATCCAAATGCATGTACAATTCGTGCTAAGACATACTAAAGTCAACTGTAGAAACTAACCGAAGCTGAGGATTCAGGTAACTTACAAATGCTTTAAATGCAGGCCTGTGTGCAGTCATCTCATATATACAGCAACCTGGACAAATCAAGATATTAACAAATGAATCTTGATTTTGCTACAAAATTAACACTGCAACATGCTTAATTGCTTGTATGTGATTCAACAAGAATTCACTGTAGTTTACCTAGAGACCATATATCAGACTTGGAGCCATAAGGTATGTCTGCAAGAAGCTCAGGGCACATATAGCTAGGAGTTCCCACAACCTGCAACATATCCAAGAACCACATCACATCCCTATTATCATCTCGGAGCCTTATACCATTTATCTGACCTTGGGTTAGTGAGTTCTGCTTTTCCAATCAACTGTGCTTAAGGTCATGTTCTCAATAAATATAACTGATTGAAGTTTTATACCATGTATTAAGCATGGATGCCACTGTAACATAAAAGAAGATTGGAAATGATATTTATGAGTTACGTCACTCACAGAGGAGGCAAGGTCATCCGATGTCAACATTTTGGCAAGTCCAAAATCACCTGCAAACCATCACTATGATTTTAACTTCTAAACTGATAACAGTGGCTGGCCAAGACAGTAACACCATTGTTAAGCAACATACCTAGACGTATATCTTGATCTTTTGTCAGGAATATATTTGAACACTGAAGTAATTGTGGAACACTATCAGTTCAAGACTTCAAAGCTTTTCAACAGAAACATAACTGCTACCTCCACAAAGTGGATTGAGAGTGATCACTAACCTTCACATCACGATGAAGAATATGATTCATATGCAAGTAATCAAGCGCCATCAGGAGCTGTACAAGCCACTTACAAAGCTTCTGCATGCATTTCAAATTTCAATAAGATAACAGATACATCTTGCAGGCTCACCATTATTTAGTAATAAACTAGAAATTTACGCAAAATAACTGGGAAATAATATAGAACTGGTGGTTGAACTAAAACAACCTCTTCAGGGAAGTGAACACCATTGGCTCTTTTTATAGCATCTGCCCTATAAAACCAAAAGAAAGGCATTGGGAATAAGCTTTTATTAAAATGATTTGACACTAGATTCAAAGCAAATAAATCCATGTATTATCAAATAGTTGAAGCAACCAAGAAACCTTACATGTCTCCTCCCTCACAATAACCTATGATAATGCATACATAGCATCCCTGAAAGCATTGCTGTTGTCAGTATAATGTGCAGGCATCAAACCATATATCTACCACTAGCATCAAATATGTCAATTAAAAAATGTCAAATTGTATAAATAAGGAATTGCACAATAGATACCAACAGCAAGTGTATTACAAAATCAATTGAAGTGTTAGTGTTACGTTTGATTGATGTTTGATACCAAAGAGTCATAGATTGGGGTCCTGAAATAGGCATCTTAGACAACACATATAACTGGGTATCTGGGTAATGGTTATTCATGCAATTTCCATCTGATCATCACCACCACCTCAACCATCATCATTGCCCTCTTGTCCCATCAATTCGTCTATCTATGGCCAGCTATTTCCATGCAATAAATTATTAAATAGAACTAAATGAATAAATGTGTTTTAAAATCATGTCATTATTGCAAGACTAACCTAGTTGAGCACATGGGATTCATAATGTCCAACAGCTAGGTAAATTTCAATTTCATCTGAAAAAACAATATGACAGTTCAAAATCTCAAGTTTCCTTCAATTGTATCAAATAATATTCCCAGTCCCAACTTTCAGTTTAGCCACCCTGATGGATGGGATATGGCTTCGAGGATGATGATTCATTAGATTTCTAATAGCATATCGCCATTCAAATGAATAATAGCAAGAGTTACATTTTTATTGAAAAAATGTGTTATGAAACTCCATCGAAAGTCCAAGACGTGATGGTGCAAAACTGAACACACAAGCAATCAATCATAGAGCTCCACTCAAAAAAGAAGAAAAAAGTATGATAGAACTACAAAATTGGAAAGATGAAACGAAGGAGAACAGTTGTTGATAGAACAATATCAGAAATAGGGACAAGATCTATGATGCACGGATACTTCAAAATGGGCAACGTATCGTATCCGATACTTCACTTTTTTATGTGTAAAATCCGTATCCCTGCCATGTCTACGACGTGTCCTTGCCGTATCCATGCCGTGCATCATAGGATAAGATACATATATCATCGATACCGAAAAGAAAAGAAAATACATCTTAGGACCAAATCTGATGGAGTTCATATGACAAGAAAGGTACAGAAGGCATAACAAAATAAGCAGGTAAAAAACGTACGCAAATATCAAACAAACCATACGGAGGGTAAAATGGTCAAGGTTGTTTAGCGAAGCAGCCCTACCTTCTCTACCCATGAATCTTTGTACTCCACAATATATGGATTCCGCACTTTTGAAATAAGCTCCATCTACATCATAACAAGAATATGTCAGCGAGTTGAAGCACTATGCATAGTATCATCAACTACCACATAGGATTAGATAGAACATCTAGATTTCTTCTTGCAAAATCTAAGTTACCAAACTCACTGTCATGAACAAACCAGCGCAAGTTGCATCAATTGAATAAGAAAAATAGAATAAACTAGAATTCAACATTTAGCAATCAGGCCTTCAGCTGTTGATCTGAGTTATATTACACTAAAGCTACCAATGCTTCAGTCTAAAGCATTTTCACCAAGTAGTTTCCCCACAAGAATACCTACTTTTTTATTCGCTTGCCACCCTTTTCTTCTGGGTTGTTGTTTTTTCAGATACTTGGATAAATTTCATTATATCAAATGAATAATGCGACAACTCTTGAAAATGCTTTCCACAACTGCCTCTAAGTTCTATAGCTACGTTTTAGGGCACATGTGCCTACATAAAATTTCAATTTTTAGTTCTATCAGGGTCACTTCTCCACCTTTCCCTCATAAACTCTGAAAATGACCAAGTACTTCAATTCCTTCTTGCAATATTACTGCCTGCCCAAAATGAAAGAAAATCAAATGCATTCTTCTCCAATTGTGCTTTCATATCCGAGTAATTCATCCTCTACCAAACATGGCCAAATTCCTTCCACTTCTCACACCATTATTGAAATGTCAACAACAGAGTTCACAAAAGAACCAATGTGATAAAACCCAAAACAGAAGCAACTCAAAAGCGGAGAAGTTCCCATCGACTCTCACTGAACCAATCACGTCACTTTATAAAAAAGAAGAATGGGAAAACGAAACGAAACGCACAAAATACGGGAAAATGAAATTACCTCCTGATGTGCAGACCTGCGACATCTATCAGTCTGGCGAGCAAGTCGAATCTTCTTCAACACATACCTTCAAAAGTGAGAAAAAACCACAACAATGCACCATCGTCAACTAAAGCTGTGTTCTTTCCATTTCTGATTAATAGTGGGAATCACACAAACAAGTCCCAAATCAAAGAAACTGAACTACAAGTACAACACCAAAATTCAAACAAAAAAAAAACTCATGATTAGATGATTGATGGATTGTTACTTTTTCCTTTCGTGCTTATGCCTCACAAGAAGAGCAGATCCAAAAGCCCCCTTCCCAATCTGCTCCAGTACCTCGTAATGCTCCATCTCGAGCTCCGTTACTTCCCCACTCGCTCCTCTTGCAATCTTATCATCACACAATCCAAAAAAAAAAAACCACAAATTTCTCAGCAAAGATCCAATGAAGCCCCAAAATGCAGAAAAATCCAACTCAACACGTGCATTGTCTATCAATAACACTAATCTATAGCAGAAAAAGACAAAAAATCCCATAAATAGACCCACAAGACCATCGAAACATAGAAACACGAAAAATGCACGATTTCAATACAATGCACTTCACAAATCTCACTGTAGAATGAGATTCGAAGTACAAAAAACCAAGAAGAAATCAGGCAAATACAAATCTCTCATGAGAAATACCAGAAAGTAGGAGAAAAATGCGAAGCAAACGAAAGACAAAAACGTATCAACAAAGTGAAGAAAAAACAGATTACAAACACTAGAAATGAAGATAGATCCAACAAATCAGAGAAAAACGAAATCCATGAAAAATCCTGTTTTTCGAATATACTTTCAAAATCGCACACTTAATCAGATTTCAAAAACCGAGCCTCCACAAGTAGAGAGAGAGAGAGAGAGTAAGAAACGAAGATTTCGCTTCGGCATTCCACGAAAAACGAAATCCATGAAAAATCATGTTTTTCGAAAACTTTCAAAATCGCTCACTTAAATCAGATTTCAAAAACCGAGCCTCCACAAGTAGAGAGAGAGTAAGAAACGAAGATTTCGCTTCGGCATTCCACGAAAAACGAAATTCATGAAAAATCGTGTTCTTCGAAAACTTTCAAAATCGGACACTTAATCAGATTTCAAAAACCGAGCCTCCACAAGTATAGAGAGAGAGAGAGAGTAAGAAACGAAGATTTCGCTTCGGCATTCCACGAAAAACGCAGGAATCAGCGAAAAGAAGTGAAAAGATTGAAAGGAGAAGGGAGAAAGGACAACATCCTGACCTTTGATCAAAGAAATCTCTGCAACAGTGAAAGAAGGAGAAGAGATGAGAGAAATGGAAGAATCCTCTTCTCCATTTCAGAGAGAGATGGAAAATGGAAAGTGAGAGAGAGCGGCAAGAAGAAGAAGCAGCAGCAGAGCAGGGATTTCAAGTTTGAACTGTAAAAAAAGCGGAGACAGGAAAGGAGAAAAGAAAAGAGGTCAAATCAGAAGCGCTCTGCTTCTTCTGTTTTTTTTTATGTTTTTAGCAGTTCCTCGATCGAGTTAAGAAAATATAATATAAATAAAAGGAAGAGAGGAGAAGACGGAGAAGTGGTGGGGACTGGGGAGAGTGGGGTTTTTGTCAGCTTTCGGCAGGTTCGAGCCTTCAATCGCAACGTCTGGGTCACGGGGTTCGTGCGAGTGCCAAGTGCGGAACAGGGTCGATAGAAAATCGAGATTTATTGAGGCCGGGCTTTAGACAGCTTTTCTTTCTAAGTTGATATCTGTCTGTGAATTGAATTCACTTGTGGGGCCATGTTTAAGGCTCAAAACGCTTCAATAAGGAATTATGGGAATTGATCTGGACAGCTTTTTACAGATGTCAAGGGAGAAACGGCCCTAATAATTAGGGTGAAGATTAGGGGAAGAATGTGGAGTCTTTGGAGATTGCTGACTTTGATTTGAGAGGTTGAACCTTGAGCATTTGAAATGGAATGTTTGATTGTAAAAGTTATAGCAGAATTTGTTTGGTTGAGGGAATTTCTAGCAGATTTTTCTCTTGTTGGTTATTCACAAAAATGTAATGTTATCTCGGGGGAATTCTCAATTCCCTCCGTCTTTGGTGTTCTTTTTTTCTTTTCTTTTTTTACCCCAGTTAAAGAAGACGGGATCCAAAAAATAGCCCGCATACATATGGAAATACTGTTCAATCAAGTGGGAAGGAAACCCGCATAGACAAAAAATATGACGTAATCAAGTGAGAACTAGCGCTAATTACCACTCGAATAAAGAGCCGTTCTTGCATGGATTTAAATGGTGAGAACTTATTGAATTAGCTTAGTGGAAAGTTACTTTTGTGTAACAAAACTTTTGGACTTTCGGATTTCGAAATTCCCTTTGATTTGAACGTGAGACGCATTTAGAAATCACCAAAATGTTTCAGACAATAAATCTTAAAATGTTTGCAACCAAACAAGTTAGGGGAGAACATCTTGAGAATTTCTGATTCTCCTAAATAAGAATTCTTCTTACTAATTAGGTTATAGGCCCAAGAGATAGATGTATAGGGTTGGGTAGGAAAATTCTCTAGTCTATTCCAATAACGTTATTGTTTAAGCCACATAAAAAAAATCAAAATTGCTTGAAGAAAAGCTCACCTTTCTCGAAACAAATTTTACTTCGAGTTGGATTGGTGCCAAATCTTACATTTGACACGGATAGAGAGCGCACTAAAACACATATTTTGAGTTTGACAACCATTGCAGGTCCAATTACAAGCATAGTAAAAAGGAAAAAAAAATTCTAGCTAAGAAGAATAGTCATAGTAAGTGCTTTGGATTTTAAAAATAGATTACACTTAATTTATTAATAGGGTTTGTAAATGTAATATTCCAAACCATGTGCGCATGCCAGTTGCTAACCTGACCCTTGCCATCAGTTTTCTATAATGACAATATTACTCCTGATAAATTGCCATGAATGACAAACTTAAACATCTTTCAATTCTATGAAAAGGTCGTTGGCACAGTCAAATGGGTCCCTTACTCCTCTGTTTCCCTCCATCCTAGTCCCCACCTATAAGGACGTGAGCGGCATTTTGTTCAAGTGGCACCAGCCTTGCAGATGTTTTCTACATGACCGTCTCTTTCTCCACCGCGTATCGTGAATCATGATCTACTTTTTGTGGTGTCGTCGTTGCAAGGGAAATAAATGGACTGCCCAAGATAAAGTGCCAATGCATCAAGACTTTTAATTGATGATTGGTTGCCAATTTTTTGCCTCTACTAAGATCAAACTCATTATTCACCTACACTATTTAAATATTCAAATACTCATTTCCTTAATTAGTTAAACTATATGTTGGTCCGTAAAATTTAAATTTTAAAAGCATGTCATGAACTGTGGACCGAGAATGGAAACACGAACGAGTGGATCAAGAACAACAATCTCATGTGATCACATGGGTCCTACTGTAAATAGGATATGCCGTCTTTCTCCATTTGAACATATTGGCCCATAATATCAAGGGGTAGGTCGGTTGGCGTATGACCATTGTTTGTACCTGGAGGTTGTTGTTTCAAAGCTGCACTACCACATTAGGCTACAGGGGAGTTTATCCGACTTTCATCTGGGTCCGGGGGGATTAATCAAACCTAAATTATTGGAAACCCTCCGATTGCATATATATATAGCTCTTCTAATCTGAAGTTTAGGATAATGTAAGTTGAAGTAAGCTCAATCGTGTGGTGGGGCGCACTTGGGGATCCACATGGGGATAAGAGCGAGGGGATTTCAAAGACTCCCTGAGACCCTCCTTTCTTCAAAAAAATTAGCCCCAACCATGGTTTCTATCATCTTCATTAGGGCACAAAAAGTTTAATGGTCAACAATCCATTCGGATCGGTACACAGTCAATCCAACGGTCTAGTAAATCTTGATCCAACAAAAATTTTGTGAGCATGTGCAATTTAGGCAGGTCGTGTGTTTGATTCATTTGGATGGACCAAGAATGGGCCCCATAAGCATTTGCTTATGGAATCTTATCTTAAGTTTAAGCTTATGATTGAGAGCCTTGCCATATAATATATATATAATATATATATATATATATATATATAGAAATATGCTCCTTTGAAAGATGCTCTCACCTTATTATAAGAAATAAGGTGGGGGCATCACATCCATATCCAAAGGCAATAACTTAAATGTGACGGCTCATACCCCTATCTATCATACCATATATAATTTCAATAATTTAAATGTAAGAGCCTCACTCCCGTACGAGAGTGTGTATATATATATATATATATTTAATCAGCACCATCAAATCAAATACAAATGTGAATAGATGAATTGTATTTCATTCTTAGGAATCTGTCGGTGTCGGCGAGAGGAATTAGGCAGCAGTCTAGAGGGAAAGACAGGTCTTTTATTATTTTTAAAGGAAATATAGATACATAATCTGGATGACATGATCTGCCAACCTCCGGTAGATCTGGTGAGACCATGTATTATCGGGTCCACCATTTCTTTGGAACTCAGGAAAGCTGGGTCCCATGATTTGTACTTGATGCTTCTATATTTTCTGCCCCATTCTCTGGTGGCACTTAGCACAGGCATGGAGGTGGGTGGACTTGATTTCAGACCTTATTTCAAATCGCATTTGTCACACTACTCATTTATATGAGGCTGGAATCGAAATGTTTGTTTTTTGAGCCCATCAGATACCACTTGGGTAAGGAGCCAAGTATAAACGTTGTTAGGCTTGCATAGTTTGATAACATGCATATTGTAAGTGCATTAGTTGAATTTTAGAATACATGCATGGTAGCCGATACATGTTTAAAATCCATATTGTACATTTTTTAGAATTGACAAGGCATTCTGGTGACATCCTTCCAATCAGTCCAGTTAGATTTAAATAATGAAAAATAAATATTTGATTGACACACACCATCCACATATATATATGTATATTAATTATTTTAAAATTTAGCTCCAGAGATAATAATTATTTAAAATTTAGCGTTTAAGCGCTCCCGCCCTATTATAAACATTTAGAGCACTGTTCATTTAATAATGATAGTGATAATCGGTTAAATGATTCAAGTTGGGTTCTGAGTCCATGCCTGATATTTGTATAGATTAATAATCGAGGTCAATCCAAGTATATCACCATAAATCCATTCATGGCATGGACCCTTTGCGCCATACCCTCGTCCCTGACACACATATACCAGAGGTTCACAAATGAATGGACCACAGCCATGTGACAGTGGAGCCCACCACTTTTCCGATTTCATCTATGCAAAACACTTTTTTACAACAGCTAGTTTCTCTGGGTCAATGCATTTCACAGAGAGCTGGAGACTTTTTTTTGGGGGGGTTGGACCACAACTTCACAGGCAACTGGTTATATATATGAGCTACTAGCTATTCATGGTCTTTGAGTAATGGAGTAGTACTGTCAGAACGGTGTCTTTCCCATGAGAGGGTTCGATTGTAACAAGCGGCGTGGAAGGTGGAAGGGTCTCTATCATGTCAGAAGTTGTTTCCTGCATTCTATACCCAACACAATCTCGTCCCATTAAAATAGGTGGTAGAGTCAAAATCGATCATCCCTACAAATAAAGTCAAGTTAAGTTAAACATCCCATCAAAAACACTTTTTACAAAAATTCTCTCCATCTTTTCTAAAAAAAGTCAAAAAGCAACTACATTTACTCACTAAAAGACAAAAAATCTACATTTCCCCATACAAAAAGTCAAAAATATTCCATTCCAAACAACTAAAAACAAAATATCATCATAACTTACTTATATTTTATTCATTCTTTTCATTTCACTTCACTCCACTTTATTTTAAAAGTAAATTACCAAACGGGCCCTAAAGTAAAATTGCGTGAAAGGTCGAATTGATACGATAAAAGACGAGTGCATGGGGAAATCTCTCGCACTTGTTAGAGATCAAAAATCAATATCATACTGTAGGAATTTTACAATTTAATTTTTCTTAACACTTAAAATATAGCATTACGGATTAGGGCAAGGGTCAAGACACCCGGAGTGTGCTCAAATATCGATTTCTAAATAATAGAGTTTGTTTGGAAACTTTGTTGGTAGAGTAGAATGAAATAAAGCCTTTTTTTTTTCAACAATGGGTCATTTTAAAAGTATATATTTTTTAAATTCTTTTATTTAAAAAAATTGTCAAAAGGCAATTTCATTTATCCACTAAAAGATAAAAAACCACTCACTTTTTACACAAAATGTTAAAAAAATTTCATATCAACCAACTAAAGATAAAATATCATCATAACCCACTTAGATTTTATTCTTTCACTATTTGGGACTTTACCACTCCAAAGTTTTCAAATAGACTAGTCTTCACAGAAGTATTATACCATTCAACCATCTATTTAAAAGGGAAAAAAATGGGATTCATTTCGGTTCATGTCAAAGGCTTTAAAAACAAGTGAAATCTAAATTTGACAAATATACTGCTAAACCTATATTAGCCATAACTTAAAATTATTTTTAAAAGATGAATGTTTATGTGCATCTATCCCTCACCATATGTTAAGGGTCACTTGTATAATTGAAAATATTCGTGTGCAAAAGAGGAATAATCATATATGGTTATACGTAAAAGAATAATATTAATGCGCAAATAGAAAATACCACGTGTCCCTCACCCTCACCCTATGGCGAGTGATAGATGCACGTAAGAATTCCTCTTTTTGAAATAAACCATTTATAAAAAGAAGTGACGTTAGCAGTGCTATGATTTCTTATCTAATTACTGACTCTCATATATTAATTAATTATGGTCCCTATTTGATTATTCTTTCTATCTTTCTAAATGATCCCTTGATATCATTGCTTTCGGTGTCTTCAACTAATTCATTTTACAATGCCATGGGCAACCTCTCCATCTATTGTGCATCTTTTTTCCCTTAAAAAATAATTTTTGATTGTTGCATTAGCAACTGACTAGTTAGAGCATCTTCGATAGATATATTATTTTGGAGATGTCAAATTCCATTTGAAAGCTTGTATGGTAATTTGAAGGTATGAAATTTGGCATTTCCAAAGTATGAACTCTACCCGGTGTGCCAAATTTATTTTTATTATATTCTTGTATTCTTATGGGACCCATCATGAAAGAGGAAAAGAGCTTTTGCATTATTGTGTTCTTATAGGCTCCCATCGCATAAAATAACCTGAAATAAGAAAAGACATCCATCATTCGAATTTTATCATATCCATCATTCATGTCAAATGCCATCATTCGTGTCAAATGCCAAGTTATATATGGTATGGCTGTTAGAGACATACATGCATGCCAATTTTATCGATTGGGGTGGCCATGTGGCAAGTACGGTTAGAGATGCTATTACATCTCTCTTTTAAACATCGGCAGTGGAGCATACCTACATCTCTCTTTTAATGTTGTGCCTCTTCATGTCTGGCTTCAAGCCGCATAAATGGTGAGCGTAAAAGCTTGGCATACTTAAGTTTGAACTTAATTTTGCATAAAAGTAACACTCGATCAAGTTGCATTGCCAAGTTGAAAAAGAATATATAGCTAATGATAAAAATGATGAGAAACATGCAATTCAAATGGGCCTCTTGATGCGCCTTTTGACCTACCACATGCAACTCAAAATATGTAGCATCTACTACTGTAAATGGCAATCATTTGAGAAACATTGAAGCTATCTCTCAACCAAATGCTCTACGTACATTTCTCTTGTAAGAAATGGAGCTCTCTGGCTCTTGATTCTCCTTTTTTAACAACATTTCTCTTTTTCGGGGAGAAATTTTCCTTGTCTCCCACCAATATGAATGTGACAAGAAAAGAAGAAAAGCATTTGGTAAGAAGCATTGGAGGTTAGGCAGGATACTGCAACATGTTAGACAGAGAATCCGAAATGACAATGATCATGTGGTTGTTGAACAAAAGTCCATCAACCACAGGGCCCTTTAAATGGATGGTCCCGATCCTCCATATATAAAGCCCCTAAACGTGCATAAAGAAAAAGAGGGAACAATGGTTTTAAGGTTTTTAAGGCAAATGTGAAATCTTGTGAGTGGTGGTTGGCAGAGATTAGACTCTATATAATGCATGAAACATGCTTCTTTTGCCCTTTTTCTCTTTTGAGAATATATAATTTGGAAAGGAAGAAAGTTGGTTTTACTCACTGTCACTTGAAAACATATCATGATATTATTTTGATATATACCTGAAATCGTGTTTTCCAATAATGCTGTGATCTATGATGCATAGATGCAGCATAGATTGGCTAGGGACACGCTGTAGACATGGAAAAGACATAGATTTCATAAAAAAAAATTGAAGTATTGGATACGATACAATATAACAAGTTTCCTATTTTGAAGTATCCATACATTAGGTTTTGATATTTTCAAAGTACCATGAGAAGAAATAACCATATCATGATAAAAATTGCAATAGAATTGTCGTATAAATAAGGAAAAGGAAAATTCCAAAAATTTGTTTTTAAATTGTCTTAAACTTATTTTTTGTTTTTTATAATTAATTAATTAAAGATTAATTAAATTTCTATGTTTTCTTAATATTATCTCAATAAAACCCCATATTTGGAAATGAAAAAACGAAAAACAGTACATGTGACAATGGTTTTACTTTAAAAAATTATTATAAAGGATAAGATTGGATGGGTAGAAGTAGTAACTTATCAGTCCTCTTAGGATTTTAATCTTATTGGCGCTATGGCTGGATGTTAGAGTCATAATCACATAGGAACGTGTTACAGAAGAGTTTAAGGACACCTATTTCTTTTGTTGAACCTGAGTGGTTGTATCATGAAGATGATGATGGCCTAGTATTCTTCTTAGACATGCACCTTCTCTTTGTAGCTTAATAATAACTTCCTATTTACTTAATTTACATGTGAAAGATTCTTTACTTTCCGTCTATTTTAACTTAATTGAAAAACTTTAAGTTGGACATTTACAACACTTGGTCACATTTATTTCGGGGACTTCAATTTCTAACAATCGGGTGAAATGGGTTGCAAGAAAGGATTATTAAAAGGAAAAGTGGGAAGTATACGAAGTAGAGATGTGGATGGAGTTGACTTTCTCGGGATTTTTGGGAAGGTGATAATGGCTTTAAAAAAAAAAAATTTGATAATGGAGAGTATCTCGTGCCCAATCCAACCCATGAGCCTTTTGGCCTTCAATCCAAGGGATACTCGATTTTAGACACCGCTTGTTTGACAACTCTACTAATAGAGTTAAGTGGAGTGAAACCCCTATTTAAAAAAAAAAAGTCACATAAAAAACATTTTAATTCAAATTTTCTGCCATATTTAAAAAAAAAGTAAAAAAACAACCTCTTTTCTTCATTAAAAGACAAAAACTTCACCTTTCCATATAAAAAAGTCAAAAAATTTATATAACAAACAATTAAAAATAAAATATCATTATAATCCATTCATATTTTATTCTTTCTTAAAAATAATTTTTACTTCACTTAACTCCATTAATAAAGCCCCCAAACAGCTATACACAAGACAAAACTACGGTAGGTGGCCCTACAGAAGGCAGTCAATAGAGGTAGGCGTCAAAGACAATACCAAAGTCTATTGCGTGATAGCAGATTTTTTTTATCATCTATCAAATCATTTTCCATCAAAGGGGACTTGAGATCAAAGTTTTTCTTATATAATAGAATATAGATTCATCATTAATATTAATCCTGAGAATCAAGTAAGACCCACACAGTGTGGGAGTGGGACCACTCAAAGTAGATAAACGTTACAATAAATAGGTACTGTTTGCAGTCCGTGTCCCCAAAAAGACTAGTGAATGAGCGTAACTGTTTTGGTGCTTTATATCCACCTGTCACACGAGTAAGTTGACGGGTTAGGTGAAAGGGGAAGTCTGGAACCGAATTCGGCCGGTCCCTCAGGACCTTCAGTCAGGCTGTAAGTGAAAAATGCATGGTGAAGTACAGACTGTTGGGGTCCCTAATTTTAACTTAAAATCAAAGAAATTTAATGTGTACCCCAATGCCAAAGGAAGTGGATTCCCCCTCAACGAAATTAGTAATGCAAGTGCATCACATATTTTTGTTGACTCTTGAAAGAGTCCAGAATTCCAGATCCTTTGTTGCAGCTGTAACATGAAACCATCTAATAAGCTCTTGTAACTCCATTGTGAGAGGCTCGTATAAAAGATAACTTTTATTGTTAATTAACTCAATCTCATCTAAAGATATATCCTAAAGTTTCAGTGTAAAAAGAGTAGGTTTCAATGTCCGATTGAAAACCATGATGCAACGTAATTAACCAGGGATGTAAATAGGTACCCGGTTATCAGATTATCCGAAGATTCTGACCTGTTAAAAATAGAGTATGAGTTATTATTTAGGCTTCGATAAATAAATGGGTCCGGATCCGGTTCCACTTTGATTTGGACCCGTGGAGCCGAGACTCGACATATTACCTCAATTTTCGAAAATCCCTATTAAAAATCATGTTTTTTTTTAAATATAATTCTCTACCTAAACTCGGACTTGGATTCAGACTCGTTCCATATATGGTTACGATTCTGGAGCCAAGAAATTAGTTTCGAAACGGTTCCGGGTCCGAATCTAGTTCCACCTTCTCCTTAACGGTTCCAGTCCTGGATCTGGACCCGGAACGAAATCGGCCCGTTTACAACCCTATGATTAACACCATATCAGCAGTGTTCCACATCAGCACCAATCTCTATTGTGGTTCTCAGTTAGATGGGTGTGGCCCACTCCTTTTAGGCTTAGATTTTAAAATATGTGTAGATGAGTCCGAATTATCTCTATGTGGGTCTTAAGATGGAGTTTTAGGATTTTATTATAGGGTTACTTGTGACATACTCCTCTTGAAATATAGCCGTGGATTTTTATCCCAACTAAAGGGATTGGTTTTAAAAAGAAAATTCCCGAGTATTTATCTTTGGATCCCAATCTAAGTTGACTAGCTAGTAAGGTGTTTGGACCTGTGGACCTGAATTCACCTATTTAGACTCAACTACTACCCAAATATCACCCAAATAACTCAAGCAACCCAAACAAATAAAGACCCTACTAAACTATCATAATATAGGCATGGCCTTACAGAGAGGGAAAATTTTCAGGTTAATTAGGTTCACCAAGTGAGCACCGTTGCGTCAAAGTAATCCATGCGTCCACACATAAAAAGATAGGAAAACCAACAAAGGAATTAGAAAAAAAGAAAAGAAAAAGAAGGATGATTCGATACTGATTACCTTCATCGTTAACTCCAGATCCTTGCCAACAAGAAAATTGTAGATAACTATGCAATAAAAGAAAACTATTTTTACAATATCTTATATTTATTTATTATATTAGTTATTTACAATTACTTTTTTTTTTTTGTGATATTTTTTAGTAATGTCTTGAGAAAACTATCAAATTTGAAGATATCCACACATTTTCAAGTAATTCACTTTAAAGTGACATTTCACTTGAAACCACTTTAAAAGTAAAATGCCCAAAGGGGCTCTAATCGAAGGATGTAGCTTTCCACCTGATATTGGATTTTGTGATATATATATATATATATATATATATATGAATTCTAAAAAAACTCCCCCATATATATGTATATATATGTGATATAAAGTGAAAAATCTCATTTGATACCATCTTTTGTTGGGACTTTGCATGTGCTTTTAATTGGATATGATTTGATATATACAAACATGAAGATCTTGTTTTAGCTTTGATATATTTGATCCAATCCATCCATCTTCTCACTCCAAGACCAGTGTGTTAGTCATTGTCTTCAGATTGTGTGAAGTAAATAGACAAGATCTATTTCTAACGGAGGATTCCAAATCTCTAATTGAGTGCTTGATCTTTGATCAACATGAGGTCCATGCTCAGGCCGTAGCAGCTTATTTTTTTTTCCTTTTTTTATCAGTGACAAGGAAAGAGCTTTCATTAAAAGGATAAAGAACAAGTGAAAGATAACAAAAGAAGAAGAAGAAGAAGGTACAAGAACATTATACCCCCATACACAACACAACTACATGATGATTTTTCTATTATTTAGCTCTCGGTTCTCTCCTGAAGGTGCTCCATTCGATTAGTTCCTGTAACTAGTCACGTGAAATGCTGTGGAAGTATTGTGGGTAATGTCTTTTGTGTTTTGCCTTCTGTCAATTGTCTTTTGTCCCATGCAATGAATCCCAAATCATGGAAAGGAAAAATAAAGGGGTTCACAAATTGCCCATGCAAGTTGGTGGAAAGAGGGAGTTCTGTTGCTGGAATCTTTGGGTTTACAAGTAGTATTTATAAGCAAAGGCAGTCGGCACCCTATGATTTAATACAAGAGGATGATTTTAACAACCTTTTGCTGGAGAGGTAAACTATAAGGATAAGATAAAGAAGGAAAGTGAAGTACTAACTCTTTTTTGGGTGCATTTGTGATCGAGATAAGAATAATCCATAGGCGAGAGGAAAGCTGTTCTGATTTTCTATAAAATACTTTTTGCGATCATCTAGTGCAACACATTTTCTTCTCAAAAAGGGAAAAAATAAATAAATTGATTTTTCTCAACATAAAGGATTGTAATTTCTTATACGAATAATAAAGACTAAAGACTTTTAGATAAATTCGTAAGTTTCATAAGAGGAACTCCTCTCAATTTATACATCAAGATATTTTAAATTCAAAATCAAACTAACTCTTATCCTTTATGGTGTAGTTGTTGGGCCCACGCTCTGTTACATAAAGACTTTTAGATAAATTTATCGTAAGTTTCATTAGAGGAACTCCTCTCGATTTATACACAAATATATTTCAAATTCAAAATCAAAATAACTCTTATCTTAATCCTAGCAATTCTCTAACAACTCAATATTCTCTAACAAGGAACTCTCTCTGAAATGGAAATATGAGGAGACCGAAAATCTCTCATTACTCAAACACACTCTTGGACTTGTATGTATAAATCCAAAAAATACTTTCCTCCTGTGCAAAAAATGAAAGGGAGGGGTTGGGGGTACCTCTTGCGAGGAAAAGCCATTTAAAACATGCCATTCTCTGTGGATATTTGTGCTACACCAAACAAGGAAGTGAATAGGGTTGTAAACGGGACGGTTCCGGTTCGGGTCCAGGGTGGACCCGGAACCGGAACCGCTTTCTAAGAGGAGGACCCAGAACCGGAACCGGAACCGCTTCGGAACCAGAAAACTGGATCCGGAACCGGAACCGATAAATATTAATAGGAACCAGAACCGGAACCGGAACCATTTGTGAGGCGGGTCTGGTTCCGGTTCCGGATATGGTTTCGAGTTTGGACTAATACATGTGTTTTTCTTTTTAAAAAAAATTATGCTTTTTCCATATTTCAATTGGATTTGAATAACCTGCAAACACTAATGTGATTTTTGTCTATCAATAACATGCACTTTTAACGAAAAAACTCAAAAAGTAGAAAAGTAAAAAAGGTTCTGTTTTCATATACGAAAGTTACCTTATGTTAGTGTATATTAGGTCGGGTCTCGGGTCCACGGGTCTGAGCCACTGTGGATCCGGAACCGGACCCGTTTAGGTATCAGTTCCAAAAAAAGGACCCGGAACCGGAACCATTTGCTTATCGGGACCAAAATAAGGACCCAGACCCGGAATCTAACGGGTCGGAACCTTCGGGTAATCGGATAATCGGGGATCCATTTACAACCCTAGAAGTGAAGTATGGCGAGGAATCAGGCCTTTTGCTTCCACGAAAACACCCATGCACAAATGTGCCTGACGTAGAACTTCTAGTTCAAGTGGTATTCAAGATGGATGATAGAGGCTCCAAAATTCAAAAGCTCTAAAGAGTGCATCCCACCTTCATTATACATCCAATCAAAATCGTTATTACACACCTCCTTATCTCTGTCACAGCTCAAGAGTATCAAAATCTTATAATTTTATCGTTTTCACATACAAATCCTCTTGTTCTCATCCGATTCTAACCTTTATACATTGTACCATTATATTTCACGAAAGTGGAAAAGAAAGAGAAAAGAAAAAAGGAAAGGATATATAAGTATAGGCTGAACTGTGTCTTTGTACTCTATATAGTCAATGAATGCAAGTCCAAAGATGTGCAGAAGTGGAGGTGTTGGGTTGATAAAATATGATATACATTATAAATGAGTCAGAGAAGATGGATGTGATTAATCAACATTTGTTGGTGTTGATGGCATAGTTAAACTTTTGGAATTACATTTTGGGCAAATATAAGAAATACAAATAATATATTTATATATCGTAAAAAGAAAATAATAATTAATTATGTAAAATATCATTTCGATCAGTCGAAATGGACCTAAGTTTAAAATGAAAAAGTTCTATAAATGGAAAATTTTATATGATATTTCGTTTTGGCAACTTTACTAAAACAAAAAAGTTTGGCCATTTCAGCTGAAAGAGTACGAAATTAATAACTACAATTGATGGTGTTTGACAGTCAGGTGAGAAATGTTTGTTGCTAAGTGATAGCCAATGTGTTTGCTGGTTCTGTGATTGTGTTAGGATGATAACTTTAAAAGCAATGATATATTTGAAAGCCGCATGAGAAACTTACAAACCCTATTTTGATATAATTGCTGTCGGGATTCTTTTGTTGATATTAGATCAAACTAATGTATAATATTAAAATTTTCATGCAACGAGTAGCAACTTCATTGTCATTCTTATAGCACATGCTTTAAATGCCTATCTTGCGGAAAAAAAAACTTTTATACAATTTCAATTTTATTCTTCATCCACATGGTTAGGTCCCAACAACCTGGGATATTTTAGCTGAGACTGGGACGGATGGACCTAGCCCATTAAGTCACTATTTTGGATGGACACAGCAGAAAGTGAAAGTGTCCTACTGTCCTTTCCTTTGCATCCATGTGAAATTATTTCCTCATCCATTACATTGGTTCATCTCATCTGGAGCTGTGAATGGATTGGATTTGGATCGCAGTCAGATGGGCATCGTGTAGGGTTGCCCAGGGTTTTGGCCCAAATCAAAGGCTGGGTTTGACATGGATCCTGAAGCTGGATCTGAGCCTACCTACCTACCTAATAAGCGCAATCGGATACCCTAAAGAAATTTTGTATCCATTAAAAAGGGCATGTTTGGATAAATAAGGAGTGGAGTAAAATGAAGTAGATTTCACATGTGGAGTGCAGTGAAGAGAAGTAAGTTGAAATTAAAGTAGACTACTTCACTTCACTCCCTTTGGATGCTTATTTTGAAGTTAAGGTTTGGAGTAAAATCCATTTTTACTCAAGAAAATTAAAGTATTTAGAGTTGAAGTAAAATGGAGTAGATGTGACTCACAACATTACTTCATCTATCGGGCCGGACTCATCCAAAGGGGGTAGAGTTGAAATTTTAGATTGTTAGGGTCCATTTAACTTCACACTAATTTAATTTTTGCCAATCCAAATAGGCCCTAAAGGCCCGAGTTTAATAAAGTTTGATCCAATAACCCTGTTCCAGCTCCATATTGTTAGGACCTCAACGTGGATTGAGCCCAGCCCAGTCCATTGGATCTGTCATGTGTTTTAGTATGCCACCTTGGGTGCCCGTTTGACACTTTACTAGAATAGTAAAAGGCAAGTAAATTTTTTATTTTTCAGACAAGAGGTCACATAAAAAGCACTTTAATTCAAAATTTCCTTTCATCTTAAAAAAAAAGAGGAAGTAAAAAAACAACTACTTTTTTCTACTAAAAGACAAAAAAAACCCCCTCCAATTTTCTATATAAAAAGTCACAAAGATTTCATATCAAACAATTAAAAATATAATATTATTATAACCCACCTATATTTTATTCCCTCCTTTACTTCACTTCATTTTACTTGATTTTAAAACTAAAATTACCAAAAACCGTGGGTTAGGCTCCCCAACCTTTGTCCTCACTTAAAACAGGAAATCTGAAAAAATGCTAAGGAAAATAAAAATAATTGAGAGTCCAAAACCAAAAAAACTTGGAAATCAAGCTAGAACATAATATTATCTTTTACTAAAAAAAAAGCCAATAACAACAAGAAATCATTGTCTCAAGTATTTTCGAATTTTGGGGTTTCTCAAAATTTAATTTAGACAAGATCACAAAAGAAATATAAATATTGTTAGTTTTTTTAGATTTCCCCACTTTTCATTATTACAACACTCTGAACTTCTCATGATATTTTTAATTTTGATTGAATAGAAAACAATGCAACATTATCTACAAAATACTCTCTCAATTCAATATAACAAAATATCGTGATATTTTCAAAATACCACCTAGATATGCATGTCTGGGTCAGTTTTCCTGCCTGTTCTGGAAATACCCACATGCAACTCCACTATATCAATTCCAAGGTGGCCCAAACTCTTCTTTTTCAAAGACATTCGAATCTGCACCGTCCACTCCCAATTCATCAGAAATTGGACGGCCAGGATGCTCCAACATGTAACAACATATTCGTTCGTCGTTTCGATCACTTGCTAGTGAGGTAGCTTTCTCAGCTGCTATTTGGTGCGAAGGAAACTGGAAAGACTAGGAAACGTAAAACCCTAAAAAAAGAAGAAGGGGAGATGACAGAAGCAGTTCCTGTTCCTCCTTCGGGAGCAGAAGGTGGGGTTTCTCTGAAAGATCAGGGCAACGAGTTCTTCAAATCGGGCAACTATCTCAAAGCAGCAGCTTTATACACCCAGGCCATAAAGCAAGATCCGTCAAACCCCACCCTTTATAGGTTTCCTTCCATTCTTACTGATTCTTTCGATCTTGTTTTACTTTTTGCGATTGTCATAGATGGTTTTGTTCTGTTGTTGGTGCTCTTTTTTTTTTTTTTTTTTGTGTGGCTGAAAAATCGGTTTTTGATGCCGGATTGATATCAATAATTCCTGTTTTTGAAACCCAAATGGGCTGCTGTGTCTGCACGAGGAATTAGTAGGAATTGTGGGGTTCGTAGCGTTAGTTTGAGATTGGGGGCATCTTGTTATTTGATCTGTACCGTTGATTGGAGAGGCCCAGCATGGATGGTGATGACCCAGAAGTTGGTTTTGAAGATTGGAAGAAAGTTTGCTCTTTGATGGTGGGTCTGTGGGTAGACTTTCTGTGAGAAAGGCATAAGGATGGATGGTGATGATGGATGGTTGTGATCTTCTGATAAGGGGGATTTATCCATCCAATTGTGCCCACCATAGATGTGCTCAGGGTAACTGTTATATTGGTTTTGAGCCTTAGCTCTGACTCTATTCTGAATGAACTGAGTTTGAAAAGCAGGAGTAGAAATATGAACATTTCATAGACACCTAAAAACACTAGGGCAGTGGTAAAATGTGCACTTGTTAGAATCATCTTAACATTTTCACTCTAGCTTCGGGTTTGATAAGGTTTGTGGTAGTTGGTAACTGGCTTTTGGCTGTGCCTTTTTGCAATGAGTGCTATAGGTCTAAAAAATGGTATGGTTTACATGTAATATTTTATGCTATCAAGTGGGCTTTGCTGAAATTGGATTCTCTTTGGAGGCTTTCTTTTCTGATGACATAAACCATATTTTTACCAAATATTCAGAGGTGGGTGTTTTATCCAGTCTCTTGAGGGAGACAATTTCTGTGACATATTTGCTTGCCAATTGAGAGTGTTAAATATACGTCTTGTACTTGTAGAATCTTTGACCCGTTAAAGTAATTTGCATCCAGTGAATTCATAACACTGACAAACAAATATGTTATGTTTTAGCTTGCTTTCTTGTGTTGTGATTTAGTGGTCAAGCATTCAATGCTCTTGATCATATGAATTCTGAAATTTAATGTAAAGTTTCATATCTCTTCATCCTTTTTTCTACGCTAAAACTCTTCTGTTTAGTTTTTTTTTTTTCCTTTCCTTCGTTGGCTTTGACAATTTTCTTCTGTCCCTTTGATATTATTTAACAGCAACCGGTCTGCAGCATTTCTACATCTTGTTAAGCTCAGCAAATCACTTGCTGATGCTGAGACAACTATAACATTAAAACCCCAGTGGGAAAAGGTATTTTCGGTTTTCCTTTTTTAAATAGAGTTCGTCATGTTCCTCCATTCAAAAACACAATGGCCACACCCACATGTCAATTAGATTAGGCTTTCTTTCCACATGGTTGACAAAGAATGATAATTAGCTGACTTGGTCCATTTCTAGGGCTATTTCAGGAAAGGATGTGTGTTAGAGGCGATGGAACGATATGATGATGTCAGTTTTATTCTTGCCCTAATCCATCTCATTTGCTGCAAATTAGAAATGTGCTCTTTGTTGCTGATCATCATCACTACTGATGTATGCAGGCTGTGGCTGCTTTCCAAGCAGCTTTGGAGTATAATCCACAGAATGCAGAGGTGTCCAGAAAAATCAAGGGGCTCACTCAGTTAGCAAGGGATAAAAAGCGAGCACAAGAAGTGGAGACTATGCGATCAAACATTGACATACGGAAACATTTAGATCCCATGAAACCTGAACTAGTGAGTACTGCATAATGATGACGTGCATTTTTCCTTCTGAATAATAATAAACATCTCATGGTTTACTTATACCTGTATGTAAAAACTCGTACAGGGGCACACGACTAAGGTGACAAATTATCTCCTTTATGAGTATTAATATATATCATGTGATTACAATTCAGCATGTCATAGTTATGATATAGCAAGTTAAATTTGTACAAGGGGACCTATGATTGGAGGTGGCTAACCCTTGGATCTCAAAGTTCCTGCATGATTTGTGATCATGACCTATCACGAGGGAAATCTGACATCCAACTGTTTACTTTGATGAGCCCCCCAATCGTCTAGGTTTGACTTAACTTATCATGATTAGTATTTCTAGAGGATTAATCAGCATCTCTTTGCATAATGATAAATATATAATATGCATTTTCTTAGAACCGATAAACACCATCATTGTCATCATTACCACGAGTCTAATTCCTTTTATTAGGGTTTGACCTTTTGAGCTCTCTCTCTCTCTCTCCCCCCCCCCCCCCCCCCCATGCGCACTGTGCTCAGGAGAATATTGTCCTTAATTAAATATACCTAAAACTGTTCAAACTTATATAAACATTTAACTGAGTATACAAGTAGTTTATGCTTGGCTCAAGAGATGTCACACGAGATTCATTCTGATGCATTGGCTTAATAATTAGTAAGGATGGATAGATTAAGGAAGAATTAGCAATGTTGTAAGGAGGAGTTTTTCTATTCAATTTGATGGCTGACAAGTGAAGGGGTAGGCCGAAGAGGACATGATGGAAGTAGTGACAATATATACGAAGAAGTACAACCTATCTGAGGATTTAGCTTAGGATAGATCGGAATGGAAAAACAAATTATTGTAGTTAACCCCAACATAATTGGGACAAGGATTTGATGATGATGATACAAGTAGTTTATGCTAGAGGAATTGCAAATTAGTTTACAAATATTTTACTCACATATTGCTGAAGCACTTTATATGATTTCTTTTTAATTAATTATGTTATAACATGAACTTATATTCTGAGGATTACACAATTGGTTTTATCATTTAATCTATTAATGTATTTTTTATTAATTAATTCTTAATTTGAATATTAATTTTGATTCATTATTCAATTTTCATGAGATAGAACCTATACATCGCATGGGCTTTATGCTAGTGATTTATGAATCGAGAACCTTTTTTTATTATTATTTTGCCATAGATTTATTTTCATTACATTTCTTCTATCACCTACTTCATTGCAACTTTTGAATGGTCTCCCCCTTCATGAGCTCCTTGTATTTGTCAAATTTCATTTCTTTATACCATGGTTGTTTTTGATCTATGAAGCAAAATGGATTAAGTTTGTCATAAACACATGGGATGATGCTCAATGATGACTTCAATAAAAATAATTAGGTTCTTTGGATGTTGATAGCTATCTGATCCAAGGCCATGAGATGGAAGAGCAAAAAGGATTAAGTTTGTCATAAACACACGGGATGATGCTCAATGATGACTCCAATAAAAATACAATAAAAATAATTAGGTCCTTTGGATGTTGATAGTTATCTGATCCAAGGCCATGAGATGGAATGTTATTTGATAAAAAGGTCAAAGTTTCTATTTCGATCATCCATTTTGTGGGCTTTATATGGCCATCAATATACAATATACCCTTTTTTTTTTATAGTTGAATAGATCCCAAAGCCCTCTGGTATCTTGTACGGCGCATCCTATCTTCAAAATCCACAAAGGGCCTCTAATGTTGAAGTTGTAAAAAATGGACATTTTTCTTCTTTTGTTAAGCAAACTATGATAGTTTCTTTGTTAAAGCAAGTACCAATAATAAAGGGGTAGCATAGTTTGTGGGGCCACCGCTTAACGTGTCCGAGAGGGCTTTAGGATCTTGTTGTCTGAAAAAACTAGACCCATTGGATGTTGTTAGCTATCCGACCAAAATGCATTTAATGGATGCTCACAATAAAGATTTTGCTTACCATTCATTTCATAGCCTTAGACGGGACATCTGACATTATCCGAAGGACTTCATTTTTTGAGATGTCTAGATCGTAAAGCCATCTTCTGTATCGTAGGCCAGAGGGCTCAATAATTGCCACTCACCCCATTTTATTTGGTAGTTGGTTTATCAGATTCTTTGAGCTCACCGACACTTCCATCAGTGGGGCTGCCTTTGAAGTCCAAATTGTGAAAATCAGCAGAGACCTTTACAGTTGTTTTGAGTGAACTTCTCATTTGGAAACTGTAAGTATAGAACAAAAACAAAACTAACCTTGCTTTTCTGTTTGTAGACTAAACACTACGGAACTGAAGAAAGTTGCCAAGATATCTTCAATTTTATTGTTGATGTCATGGAGACAGCTATAAGAACGTGGCACGAGTCTGGGAAACTGGATGCGAGGGTCAATTTTCTCCTGGATAAACAGAAGACGGATACCGAGAAGCATGCACCCATTGTCAATATTGACAAGGTACAACCATATTGATCGAGTTGTTTCATCTTTAACTCTTGCTTGGTAAAATCCTAAATATCAATTGTACCTTCATCTCTTTAAACTGTCACGCAACACGTTTTTATTTATTTTTGATAATCTGCTGCCTTATTCTGTGTGCTGCCATATGCTGTTTTGTGTAATTGTGTAGATATGTTTATGAATACTACATGCACACATGAGAAGCTTTGTTTTTAATTTTTTGAGTGACACCTGTTCTTTTCTATTGTTAATTTTCTTTTGGTAAAACTTTTCCATTGTTATTAATGGTTGTAAGATCCAAATTTCAGCGAACAACTTATCTTAAGCTTTGATTCTAACGGATTACTGCATGTTCTTAAACATGATACGATGTGTTAATTATAACACATGATGTTTTTATTTGTACGTCAGGATGCAATGGTGGATGATTTTATCCAACAACCGGAGGAGGTGGCATGAATGACCACTGATGTCTAGATCTTTTATTTTCCCCTGGAAAGAGAAAAACAAATCTTTTATTTTCTCATGAATGGTGATGACTTCATCTAATTCATCATCATCAACCACAAGCCTTATGTGTCATCCCTCTGGGGCCTTTTGTGCTCTGCTTCTTCAGCCATGCTTTCTTATGTTGATTCTTAATGAAGATGTTATTATTAGTTCCCACTATTGTCACCTGTCTATTTTCATACATCTTAGTGGATAAATCCTCAAATCACTCACTTTGTCTTCTCTTGCAACCAGGCGTTTGAATCACCCCATACACACAGCAACTGTTTCTCATTTCTAAGGCAGTATTCAGTGGATTCTTTCTCAAGGGCTGCTCTCTTGGTCACCCCCAAGAGTAGCATATCTTATCCTCAGGTATTTAACAGACCACTTAACATTTTTGACTTTCGATCTTATATGTTGGCTATGTATAATGTGTATGCACGCACATGTTTTATTTTAAGTCTGCTTTCACTTTTTCCCCCCTTTCTCCAACTTAAGTTATCAATTTTTTTAAAAAAATATATTGGTAATATCTATATACTTCATTAAGATAGGAAAAGGATTACATACAGACTGAAAAAAAACGAATTGATGTAGAAGCAGTAAACTAATGAAAAGCCTAGCCTACTAAAGCAACCAAACCACAGCTAAAACGAAGGATTATTTATTTTTGAATGAGTTTTTTTTTTTGAAAATGATAATGATTTCATTAGAATAAATCTACAGTACAAGATTGCTAGACTGTGAAAAGGCTGGGCATCTAGAAGAAATTTACTGGAGGAAGGAAGGGTCTAAAAGGCCTCAACTTGACAACGGGGTCACGTTTCCAAAAACCATCGAATTTCACCTAGCATCTTCTTTTTCTAACTGGTCTGCTTATTCATTGGCCCTTTGAGGGATGTGCTAGAAAGTGACTTGTCTTCTTGTGTCTAGATATCACAACTCATTAACAATATCACTTAGACTCCATTGAGCATTGCCAGTTGCTGCCATTGGAAGCCCACCAGATTACACACACCGAGTCCCCCTCCACTATAATAATTTGGTGATTAAGATTCCTAGCTTCAAAAGGTACAACCCTGATGGCCATAAGCTACAATACGTTGATTGTTTGACTCTGACGCCTGATGGGCTAGAGAAGCTTCAGATGATCTCCATCCTGAGCCGTCCTGAATGAGTCCCCTTGCCCCAACCGGGTCCCCAATTCCCTGAGGCACTATTATTGAAGTTAGTTGGATCATATTGGTGATGGTTTCCATTGTGGATGTGGCCTTGGCAAGCTGCTCAGTGAACTCACAACCTCCTTCCAACACCATTATATAGTAAAGGTTTGAATCCCTTTGAAGGCCTCTAAGGTTGAAGCTCAAAATGCCAAGGATAATTTTTCCATGTCTTCTGGACTAGGTCAATCCGCCAATTTGTTCTTGAAGCATTGGCTGTTCCTTTTATTTTGGTTAGCCCAAATGACTGCCATGAAGGATAGATGCCACAAAATCCTAGCCCTGCCATTATTTTAATCTGAATGTCTAGCGTCAGAGCTTGATGAAGTAATTGATCCCTTGCGTGAATGAATGTTGTAGGAGACTGCTCCTTCCACATTTACTAAGTACATTGGGCACGCGTTAACAATCACATGCTGGTGTCACCACAGACCATCCACAGTTAGAATGGCTCCTAGAAGTGCTATTGGCCAAAAGGCAATGACCCCCAAGTGTGCTTTGATTTTCCAAATGCTTGCTATAGGGCTTTGCTCCACTCATTGCAGGACAGAGAAAAATGAGGAGACCGAGAAACAACCATCTTTGCTGGTTGTCTGAAGTTTCTTGTCCATAGTAGCAACTGGGATATAGACCAGGTTGTTATGAATCAACAAAGATGGGAACTGCCTCTCCTCTTCCTTTGTTAGATTTCTTCTAAAAACAAGCCGCACCCAGATGCCCTTGAAATCTATCAAAGTAATCGCCAACTAACATGTTCTGGTTGAGAGCACACCTGATTAGGCTTGAGAGCTATGATGCATGGATACTTCAAATATGCAATGTATTGTGTCATATCATATCCAATTCTTCAATTTTTATGTGTAAAATTTGTGTTTGTGTCATGTCCATGGCGTGTCCCTACCATATCCATTCCGTATTTGGCATCATAACCTGGGAGTTAGGAAGCGACTTATATCCATAATTTTCAATTTCGTTTATGATCCCATTTTGGTTTGACTCTAGACTTGAAACGTTTTGGCTGGTTAGACATTTGAGTGATTCATTTTAGAGTTTGGTTTCATAGAACTTAAAATGTTTTAAAAAGTATATATAAGTAGAAAAAACGTGAAAAATAGTGCGAATAATGAAATTAACAATTACTATAATTTAATTCATTCTACTCAACAATACAAGAAGTTTTTTTTTCCTACATGCCAAATCCATAATTTATGAGCCCTTTTTGTGCGCGACAGTGAAATTATGACATTCATTCTCAGCTACCAACTCTGATTATCAAATATTATACTTACAGCCTAACATAACTTATAATAATAAACACATTCACATAATACTACACTGTACTAGGGCGCACTAATACCTTAATCAAAATGAAGAACCTTTTCTGTAAATTTATTTTATTTTATTTTATTTCTGTCTCCAATGGCACTATTATCCTTGTTTGGCTAAATCCTGGAATAGAACAGCTGAAGAGAGCTTAACAGGAATAGAAGCTGGACCAAAATTTTGTACAGAGCTGTTCAGTTCACTAATCTGAACGCAACGAACTGAACGGTTTTGACTGATTTGGCCCTGAAATTGTCAACTATAGGTGTTTTGGCAACCCAAGTGCCTATCCACACAGCACCCTTAAACCATTGTTGACCTGGTAATGAATATTTCCCATGAATGCATCCCGAAATGGCAGCACCAAGTGCCACACACCAGCGTCTGATCCGTGGTGATTTTGACTTCCCAGCCGTGCTTTCCAGCTTGTTAATCCAAATCTATTTCCTTAGCCCCTCTGAATCATGTAGTCTGGAGGCCTAATACCTTGACATCCTCTTTCCTTTGCCCCACAGATGTTCACTCTGTTGAATTTAGTGATACTTCTCTTTCATTCCTTGCCATAAAAAATCTAGTTTGTCTTTCAACTCTCTTTACACTGCCATTGGAGTCCGATAAGGATTATTTGAAAAACCCTTAAAACTTCTTGGATGGCCCAAACCTCTGCTACATCAGAGTCCCTTTACCCAGTTGAATTTGAGAAGATCATACATTCTTCCAAATTTTCATGTTTTAAATTTCCTATTTTGCATAAGCATTCCTCCAGTCCACAACATCATTCGTGTCTAGTCTGTTATCTGGTGTGTGTGTGGTCCTCTACTCGATGAATTTAATTCTGTACAGTGGACCTACTAAATAGTTATCTTAAAATACTTTAGAGGAATGGAGCCTGCCGAATAAATTGTTTAATGCATGAGAACTGTGAAGAACACCCTAGGATTTTACAATGCAACTGTAATTATGGATAATGTCTCTTGTGATTTACATGTTTGTAGGTTTGGAAAGGACAAGGACCAAGGAAGTGGAAACATGGTTCGAGCGATGGTTTCTTTGTTCAACTAGAATCCCCATTACTGCGCAAACTATGGTTTGTTCCTAGTTCGTCTGAAAAGGGGCGGACGTTGTGCAAGTATTCCTTCTCTCTCTCTCTCTCTCTCTCTCATACGTTGTTTACCAGAAACATTATGCATTATGTTTTCGCTTGTGGTCATTCTATTATTTCCTTGATGGACCTTAAATTCTTACTGATCTCATTGGGTAAAAATGTTATGGTACTACATTTCAGGGATCCTGAGGTTCTGGATGTGGGTGTCCATGAACTGCTTCCCCGGCTCTTCAAACAGCCCACTGCCATTAGCAACTAGAAACATTTATGACATAACACAGGAAACAGTCAGAGCATGAACGGGTTTTTTATTGTCTCATTAAAAGATGAAGACACTGTAGTGCCCAAGTGACCTTGGCATCTGGTTTCCTGCTTGGATTTTGAGAAGTATGCAAGTGCGTTCCAGAGCTTACCATTCATGGGCAGTATTTTCATTTTTCAAATATGCTGAAAGTGGTTTTTGCGAGCGAGTGATTTTTTGTTTTGTACTTTAGATGGGTTCTTTGCTGTGTGATCATGTGCTGTTTTTGAGCCCGGAAACTTGCATGCCTAACTGTTTCCTGGCTTAAGTGCAGAAGTAAAATTGTTGGAGCAAGGATTTTGTTTAGGACCAATATAAAAATGCAGAATTTGTAGGCTATCTGGATCTTCATAAACCCTTTGCAGGGGGCTATCAGTTAATGTGTGTGGATATCATGAGCTTTCTGTAGTGATAGTTTGGTTCTTTGCAATGTTTTGATAATTGGACCGAAGGCGAACTGGTTTGAGTGGATGGTTTGGTCCAACCCAGTTCAACTCTCTGGCTAAATTGAGGCTGAGCTGTGGCTAAAAATAGGATATATATATATATATATATATATATATATATATATATATATTTAAATATTAATGGTGGGTCCAACAGGTTCAGCCATCCATTTGGGCTGATTTGGCCCGTTCTTTGGTTTTGATTGAAAAGGACTAGTTGCGAAGGTCCTGGTTCTGTTCAAACGTGGTTTGACCAGCCAGTCTGGGTGGATTTTGTAACTTTGTTCTTTGCCATAAAACAGAGTTAAAAGGATAGGTAGATTTACAGGTAAACTGAGTGCAAGGAACCAAGTTCAGATGATCCAAACAGGGCCCAGTGAATCCCACCATATTTGGGTATCGCACTGGCATTCATCTGCCTTGACTTAAATTTGGTTCCAAATATGTAAATTGAGTCTTATGGAAAAACCAGAAAAAACCCTCCAGTCTGTTGATTGTATTAAGAAGTTCTTTTTTTTGTAAACCTCAAATCTTGTATCTTGTATGCATACTCAAAAAAGTTGATAGAATTGGAAGCCTCAGCCACTTAAACAAGAGGCTTAAATTACCATACAAAAGAGGAGAAGAAAAAGATACAACAATAGTTTTAAGCTTAATCTTCTTCCTAGTCGAGCAGGGACTCCACATTACAGCCACTCAATGGTTAGATACAAGAAAGACATGCCGCAACTATAGGTAGTTCATACAATGTTGTCTCTAGCATCTGTTTCGGCCATGGCACTCCCGGGCTTGTAGCTGTGTAGCATGAAGTTACACGCTTCGACTGCCTTTCCAACGGTAAGAAAGATCCACTCCTGACCCAGTAGCTCGATGAACTTGGACCTGTCTAGTTTCTTCATCACATCGCTCTGAGGATTCGCTAGTATGAGCTGTTTGTTCCAAGAAAACGATCGAAAATAATTTAGTTTTGGTAACAGATTTGAGGTAAGAATAATTGTAATTGCAGAATGACTTCAGAAGTCTGATAATTACCTTAATTGCTCTCCTTTCAAAAATTTTCATCACTTCCTCAAGCATGCTAATACCGCTTGTGTCAATGCTACCAACAGCTGTTTTCAAACATCAATTGCATTTTAGAGGGGAGTTGAGAAGTACAAGATACAATTAAGCCCAGTTCATTCATTTCTTGGGGGATGATATTATGACCCAGCTAATGAAATTAGTTTAGTACTTGGATCTACAGTGTTGGGCCTTTAACCAGGATTGGATCGATGAATTATAAGGCGTTAAATTCAGGCCAGGGTCCAGTCATTGTCCAATGGGTTCACCCAATTTACCAACAAGCTATCTGGGCCCTGGAGCGGCCCACATAAGTCTACACCTGTTTTAATCTTCAAATCCCCTAGTTTAACATGAAATATACATTGTCATCATCGGTTCCTACATTTCAATGTTGCTTACCACTCATATCTAGGATCAAATACTGCAAGCTAGTCTCTCCAGACGATTTCAGCTGATCTTCTTCCTCGTTGATCCATCTTGTGATCCTGCAAAAGCCCACAACATTTTGAATGTGAATGGACTTTGGAGTAAGAAGTACTGTAGTACATTCACATGCATGTCCTTAGCTACAACCACATACCTCTCTCTCAAGTAGTTTGAATTAGCAAAGTAAATAGGAGCTTCTATCTGCAGAATGAGAATTCCAGGAATGTTGTGGGCCGCTGGGTATTGATCAACACTTCTATATATCATGGAATCAGGGATGTTTCCAAGAACACAAGTTCTTGGCCTTGCAACAAACAAGAGCACTCTAAGCAAGCTTATAGCTACCTGCATCCACATTGAAACGCAGATGAATTGATTCAGTTTTTTGGCTCATCTTTTATGGATGTTTTAGAAAAGACCCAGACACTCCTTCAACTCAGGCTCATTATAAGATGAGCAGAGTCAACTTTTGGTGAGTCTCTTGAGTTAAATTTTCACCTTTACTCCATAGAATTAACCAATTTAATTAGTAATGAAGCAACTCATATACCGCAATGACTAATCCGATCTCAACGCTGCCAAAGACTACACCAAGGTAGGCGCCCATGCATACGCAAAAATCGACCTTATCGACCTGCCAGAGATGGATCGCAGCTTCATAGTCGATCAGCCCAAGCATCGCGGCGATGATTATTGAGGAGAGCACCACCAGAGGAGTGTAATGGAACAAAGGTGTCAAGAACAATAATGTGATCATCACTGCCATTGCCATCACTATGTTGGACACCGCAGTCTTGCATCCGGCGTTGAAGTTCACCGCCGATCTCGAAAACGGGCCTGAAAAGTGGGAACCTCAGAATCTCAGTAAAAATGGAGAAACCATGTAGAAAAGAGGACTTTGGTGATTCTCAATTCTCATTACCTGTGGTTAGGTAGCATGAAGTGCATGAACCGGCAATGTTCATCATGCCAAATGCAATCATCTCTTTGTTCCCATCAATGTGGTAGTTCTTGAACATGGCAAAACTTCTACCTACTGCTATTCCTTCCTGTGAAAAATTCATCATCAATACCTTTGCTTCCCATGAAAACGTAAAGAAGAAATAAAAGGTTTCACCCAATGGACTCAGTATGATGATGGACCTGATCATTTAGATCCAAATAGTCAATAATGCCAAAATTCGTAAACTTAGAAACACCAGTTCTATGAGGCCTAACTTCTGCAAGATCAATCTAAGCCCTTCACATTGATTAATCCACAAGGTCCATCATGCAAACTTTAGAGCCCGTTCCAACTTGATCCATTGGTGAGGATTTTAGATAACTTTGGTGGACCTCGGAACAATGGGATGGTTCCCATTTTGCTCACACTACAGGGGAACTTTTCAAACCCCTCATCCATGATTGTCATACTTTCATTTTCGATAATATTATTATATAGGTTATAATCTGTATATAGACTTAACCACAAGTAGATCTCACTTTGGATCCTAGGATTTAGACCTAGCTTTATCATAAACCGAACTGGACCTGGTGGAAGAATCTGAGTGTATTTGAATCAGACCCATACCCATTATATTTGCAACCTTGGACTTATTGATGTTAAAGGCATTTGGTAGCACAATTAGAAAGAAAAAACTAGCACAGCCAGGGCTGCTGTCAAAGTTGGACAACCACCCATTTTTCTTCTGTCATTGAACCCAACCTCAGTTAGCCTATGCAATGTAATCCTAATAAATTCTAAGAAGAATTTCATATGAAATATTCCTATAGTTATTGCCAAATCAACTATTCCAAAATCTTTAATTTTTTTTTTCTGGTTCCACACTCCTAAAATGGGCCCCTAGATTCCCCGATAATAATCCGATTATCCGACTGAATTTAGGATAAATGACCTATCTTCCACGTGAGGGAGAATCTGCAAGAAAGGTTAAGGACCCGGGGCTGAAATATATTCTCCTACCCATCCTTAGTAGCTAGATTAGCTTCTTGATTTGGGATTCCAAAGAGCAGCATCCAAATGCCAAAAACCATCCCACTCATGTAAAAAGTGGGGGACTGCTTGTGAGTGTCATATATTCCTTAACCCTAATCCAAATCTTTCAAATTCACCAAGAGAAAAAAAAAAAAAAAGGTTCTAATATTCACATTCCTCACCCATGTGGTAGCTAGGAGAAAAAAATGTTGAATTTTTGCATGAACTTTTTGCAACCATCTTTTTTCTTTTGACAGATAGAATATTTGGTCATCTTTTTATTTTTACAAGTAAAAACCTTGATTTAAATAAAAATCTCAGTGGACACCCTTAACAAATAGGATGATGCTAATTTTCAACCAATTGATGGAATCTCACATATTTGGTGTAAAGAAATGAGAACCACCTAGAACCTTACCTTACCTGTTCAAATTAAAGTACTGGATGTTGATGTAAAAAAGAACATTCGACACCTGAGTCAATTTACCAGGTTTAGCCCATGGTTTAATCCAAACTAAAGTTAACATCAAAGGACCTTTTCAACTTTTCATGACAAAATATGCTGAATTTGTGAAAGGGTCCAAAACTAAGCTCCTTTCAAGGAAAGAGTTCAAAACAAAACAAGAGAGAGGAGAGTAGTTATTTGTAGTTGTCAAAAAGTGTAGGTGGGGGCTTATATTGCATGAGACTCTTACCTCTTTTCAAGGAATACCTACTATCAAATAATTAGTAGCTTTCTTATAGTAAAGTAAAAAATAAATAGTTAACTTTTTGTCAATCTCGACCTTGTCAAGATGGTTGAAACCTATGGTTTGGACCATTAGGTCATGGGTTCGAGATATGTCACCAACAAACAAAAAGAAAAAAAGTCAACTTTCCTTTTTTCCATTTTATGTAAGCTCATCTATTTTAGCAAATTTGGATAGTGGGTCCTTTTCAAAATGGCACCGAATGGACGGTTTTGATTTCTTGGAGGGCCCCATGCACGGTTAAGATCCCAAAAGCTATAATTTCAGTTATTTGGGTCACATTTATAAATGATAATCCGAAAATATCTCGATATTTTCCAATAACATTGTGTTATTTATAAAATATTGCCGAAATCGAAATATCATGAAATCATATCACATTAGAAATGATGGAAATCCAGAACTAGTTTTTATCAGTATTTTATATTTATTTTGAATTTATCTCAACAACATTACCAGAAGAGCTCTAATTTCAAAATATCCCCACATTTTCTTGAGATGATAATTTGCCGAGAAAATGACTTACTGCGAGGGCGATGATGCCTGTAATAATCCCAGTCTTGATTGCTACGGTCAAGTACGGTGATCCGAAGGTCAGATGTGTAATGGACGGTGGATTTAGGCCTTTCTTCAGGTGCCCAACCTGCAAAATCAAACAAAACCCTCATTATCCCATGTTCTCTTAGAAGTTCTCCTAGAAATTGCACCTGCACAAAAAATAGTCTTATTCGGTTATATACCACATAGAACTAGGGTCGTAAATGAGTTGGTTCCGATCCGGTCCATGTTGGACCTGGAACCATTGAAGAGAAGGTGAAATCGGATCTGGACTCGAAACCATTTCGATACCAGTTTCTTGGCTCCGGAACCGGAACCGGAACCATATATGGGATGGGTCTAGATCCGGGTTTGGATTAAGGTAGAGAATGATATTGAAAAAAACATGGTTTTTAGGAGATGTTTTCAAAAATTAAGGTAATATGTCGTGTCTCGGGTCCATGGGTCAGAATCAAGGTGGAACAGAACCCGTACTCATTTACCTATCGGACTCTAAATAAGGATCCAGACCCGGTTTTTAACAGGTCCGAACCTCCGGATAATCGGTGAATCCTCGCAAGAAAACCCTCATCACAAAAAAAAGGAAGTAAAAAAGAGGCAATGCGACTACAACTATGGGTGGGCCATGGTCTCAAGAATAATCTATCTGGGCCACACTGAACATCTCATCAATGGCCTTAAAACATGAGCCTCAACGGTTGAGATCACATGATTGTACCCTTTGTATTTTTGTGCCATCATTCATCCATCATAACAAGCCGAAGGAATCTTAGATTATTTGGGCAAGGCCATGGTGATGATTTCCAGTGATGGGGCTATATCATAATCACGTCGGTCAATGGATAGGATTCCTGATTTTATCACCCAGTCCCATCCATGTGGGGCCCATGTATAGATAAGGCAAAGCCAAGGATCTTTGTCAATGATTTGAAGAAATGCAAAATGTTTATGTATATAGCCATCTTTAGATTAGGTTGTTTTGTTTTTTTATTTTATGGCTCCATCTGGACCGTTTAGTTCATGGTTAAAGAAAATTCTTTTGTAGAGATTTGATGGTTAGGATGGATGGTGGAACAGTTTTATACACAGAGATTTGGTGTAATGAAAGGACAAAAGAAGATGGGACAGGAAAAAAACAAAAACGAAATGCTCACCACTTGAATGCCATGCCTCTCTGCATGAGTCAGGTACACCAAAAGGCTTCCCAATACTACAGAAGTCAGTGGTGCTGCTGCAGCAATCCAAAAGAGCTTGGGTCTTCTTTTGCTCTGAAGACAGAATAAATGAAGATTCAAAAATCTATATATTGCCACAAGATTATCAAGAATTGAGATTTTAGATATAAAGCAGTAGCAAGGATAGATGTGAGCTCTTGCTTTTCCACTCCACCCAAAATTAAACTAACTATAAAAGTTAGATCACAGTTTAAAAAAAAAAGAGAAAATTTATAGTATAAAAATGGAAAAATCTGACCAATTCCCTTCAATTTTACATTTAAGAATCATCAAGATGTATTGATTGATAATACTCTTTCTTTAAGGGCTTATTCATGAGCATAAGATACATAGAAACTGAATATATAAAAAATCAATGTCGAGTGAACTCTTTTGTTGGATTATTTAAGAGGTGAGAGGTGAATGATATATATGAGGTGAGGGGCAAAAGATATAAAGTAGTGATGTAGATGCAACCATCACTTTCCTTGAATTTAAATTACTAAATTGGTGGTTGGGTATTCATTTACAACCTCCTTGGTGATTTTTATTATTAAAAAGAGATAATATGATTGTCGTTTTTAGAAATTCATATATATATATATATTCCTTAAAACTTTAATCATTTTTAGAAAGTTCTATAATTCCTATCTTCAATTACATGGAACAAAGTCGCACTAAATCTTAAAAAATCAAAGTTCTATGCATCTTGGATGTGGAAAACTAGGTACCCATGTCATCCTTTTAACCCAATAGTCAATAGGTACCGCACAATGCTCTTTATGCTATTGCATTATATCATTCTATTCTTTCTGTTTCTAAATATAAAAAGCTGACTGATATAATATAAAGGCCCTTTCTTATAAAGAAATTGGGGGAGTTGGCATTTGGCAATATGGTTATAAGAAAAAAGAAGAAAAGACAAAAGCCATTACAATATTATGATCGAGAACATTTTTGATGTGATATTTTACCTAGAGATTTTTTTTTTGGTTAGAATACCTAGAGTTGGTAAGGAAGTTGGGAAATCCCACTTCATGCATTTGCAAAGGGATAACAATGAAAGGAACTAGAAACTGACATTGGTCTTGCCTATATAGATGACTCTAAAATGAGGCAGGAAAACATCAAATCATCACCTCATTTTCCTAAAAAAACACATGGTTTGGTCTATACTTTTAAGAAAAGAAATAGGGTTTATAGCACTTCAATAGCATTATGGAGCTCAATAATTGGTGGCCAGTGAGAACAAGTTAAATAAAAAGGATGAGACGGAAAAAAAACAAAAAAAAAAAACCCATTTGTAGCACTGCATGCTTCCTCAGCAAAGGCTGTACCAAAAAGCTTGGGACAAAATGACTACCAGGGAGCAGAACTGTTGCATTTTTTTTTGCCTAAAGGCCCACAAATATGAAATATTATTGTGGAAAGAGCATCTTGCCCATGTCATCTTTTTTGGTTTTTTCTTTAAAAAATGTTATAAATTATATTCTTGAGGTATGTAGCTAACATTATTCTCTGTTCTCTGAAAAGTTGAGAATTAAAAAAAAATGATATCACATTCAGTTACTTACAAAGAAGCGAGTGAGGAGGAGGAAGAAGAGGAAGGAGCAGCCTAATACAATACTTTCCCATTTCCACTGTAACAAACATCACAATCACAACTATTAGAAACAAGACGCAAGCAATCAACTCATTATTATAAAATTAAACTATAAAAATCAAAGAAAACCCTTATCACAAATTTCATGTTTCCACTCATCATTTCCCCAATAAAGAAATTGTTAAAACAGATATGCAATGAGGGTTTAAGCCCGGATCCAATTGGACTGAACTGGTCCTTTAACTGGTCAGATCAAAAGGACCCATCTGGTCAAAACTGGGTTAAAGCAATTAACTTGTTAGATAAAAAATGACCCATCGGGTCAGAAACCCAAATAATTGTCCACTATAGAGACTATAGAGTCCTTGAAAAGAAAAAAAGACACTCGTGAGTCGTGAGTCATGACATGTCAAATGAAAAAAAATAAAAAACAGACCAATCTCTGAACTTCAGGTTTCAGAAGAAAAAGACATCTTTTTTTTGGTAGTTTTGATTTTCAGCAGAGCATAGGCAAAAAAGGACTTGATGACCATGAATGACATTGAAAATACTAAAATGACAATAAAAGAAGAAAGGCCCAACAATCATCTCGTTCTAAAGGCTAAATTCGTGATTATTCATAAGATTACAAGGCAAGACTTGGTATTTTTATATGGGGAGGTTTCAAGTGCATCCATCCCTCACCATAGGGTGAGGGACACTTCCATAATTGGACATTTTCAAGTACAAAAGTTATTTTTCAAATAGATAGGGTGAGGTATACATCCTTATCTTGATGTGTAAAAATGGAAAGTGTCTCTCACCCGGTGAGGGATAGATGCACTTGAAACTTTCCCTTTTATATAGTGAGATCTTTAGAGAGATAAAGGTGTGAAGCCTTTTTTATATATAGAACTCTTGCTTTTGGTTTTTTTATTGTATTGGGTTGGATTGGAGATAGGATCACCTGATGAATTTGGGTGAAGATGGAGCGCATGACAGACACAACATCTGTTGATGTGGTGAAATGCTCTAACCCAAGGATTCCTTTCAGCTGTTGCAGGCAAACCACAGTTGCAGCTCCGGCCATGAAACCCACTATCGTTGCATGTGAAAGAAAATCTACTATAAACCCAAGCCTGTTGTAAATAAACCAACAAACACCACAAGAGTTAAAACAAAAAAGCACATAAAAACAACCCTCTCAGAATAAAACATATTGAGAATTGAAGAGATAACAACAAAGCAAATATGATCACATCTCTCTCTTTCTCTCTCTCGTTCCATATTACCAACTAGTATCAGATTTCTGCATTCTAACCTTAATAAACCCAAGGCTGCCTGAAAGACCCCAGCAAAAAAAGTAGCAGTAAAAGCAAGGTGAAGATAAAGGGACGGATTCTCAGTCGCGGAAACTTCTTTCCCCAACATGGAAGCCATAAGAAGAGAAGCAACAGCAACAGTCCCCACAGCTAAATCTCTAGAGCTACCCATCATAGCATAAACCAAAGGCGGCACAAAGCTGGAATCTGCATTGCCCATCAACCAAACACAAAAAATTCAGTTCTGGGTCTCCTTCAATTCCCCCCAAAAACCAAGAAAAAAAAAAAAAACCCGTTTACTGAAAACCAAGATCATACATAATCCAAGTATAGGTGGTAGATTGGCAAGCTTGGCGTAGCTGATCCCCTGAGGGATGGCAAGGCTGGCAATGGTGATTCCGGCGACAAGATCCGCCTTGAAGAAGCTGAAGGTGTATCTTGGAGCCCATTCTAGGATAGGCAAAAAGTGTTGAAGCCCCAACACAAGCTTCTTCGACGCCGACTTGTTCTTGAATTGCCGGAGAGGGTCGTCTGGGAAGAAGGTCTCTTTGAAGGAGGTTTTTAGGGACTTGAAGAAGGGCTGCGGCGGGGGCACCGTCACCCGGTGACTGAACTCGCCGCTCGCCGGGAAGACGACGTCGCCATTTCCCATCTGATATGAGATTATCTCAAATGAATTTGGTTATTGCTCAGGAATCAGTTGCAGGTCATGTAAATGACAAGGAAATGTGATTGCAGAGAGACAGGGGGAGAGAGGGGCATATAAAGAGAGGGCAGGGGAGGGAGTGGAAGTGGAAGGTGGGTCCCACAGGTGGGCCACTGGATGTAAGGGACACGTGTAAGGATCTGATGGAGCGTGGGGGAGTAGTAGCCAAAGTTGTGGTAGCTCACGCACGTATGTTCTGACGGGGCCCACTAGTGTGACAGTTAAGCGTTGACGTGGCCACGTGGTCGGTTGGGATTTGTTGATAGTGGTGATTTGGTGATGGTAGGCCATGTGGAGTGAGGTGTTTAGGAGGTGGCGGTAGGCTTAATTGGCAAAGATGAGTATTGTTTGAATTTGTTTTTGTTGCATGTGTGTGTGGGCCTTTTCTGGTGTAGTTGATTGGGGTTGGAAAGACGAAAGGTGAAAGAACCTAATTGGGATGATGGAACCGGACGAATCAGGAAACCCCTGTTTGGGCCAAACAGAGAAAACCACATCGGGGGCGGGTGTGGGGCGGAGGAGACTTTTTCTCTCTCCTTCGCCCCCACCCGCCCCCCTAATAGGGAATCCGTTTCCTTGGGATGATAAGTAACTGTTTATGATGGGGCATTTTTATGGACTGGGTCCTAATCCTAACTTCTCTAAATGTGTTTCATTTTGGGCAGGATCTTGGGGTGCACGGTGCAATTTTGACAAAGTCATAACACCCCTTAATTCTATCTTTTGCTTTTGTGTAAACAATCAAGAATAGCAAGAAGAAAACAAACTTCAATATAAAGCAAAACTAGAAGTAGAACTAATTGAAGAGGTGCGCATTCAAGAGAGTAAAGCAAAACTAGAAGCAGAACTAATTGAAGAGGTGCGCATTCAAGAGAGTAAAAATGGTGGTTAGCCGGTCACCGCTAGCTAAAACCTCTTTGCTTGATATGACCGTGCCCAAAATAAAATTTGGCGAAGAACTTTAGAACACTTATCTTATAGGGTGCAATGGCAAGGAAGAGAGGAAAAGTATTATAATTTTTCGTTCAACTGCTTTTTCGATCATTTGGTGCGATATGACTTTCTTGAGTTTAAGGTAAAAAAAGACTGATTTAATTTGATAGAGAGGATTATGATTTTTCTATGCAATGGGCAAGAAACTATCGGTCCTCCTATTGGGAAAATGAAGATTTGCAGTATGGGGCCCCACTTAGGATTGAGACTTGGGGAGACGAAAGATGTCCCTAGGTCTCTTCTCTCTGTAAAAGAGAAAAAAAGAAAAGCCAACTGATCATCCCATCATTCTCTTCCGGAGTCCACATGTTTAATAATGTATGGTCCATTCGAAATGGTGCACAATCAATCCAATAGTTTAAGTCCATTAGGATGGGTGCAAAACTTGGCGGGATCTATATAAATAGAAGAAAATCTTTGACCCGTTTCACAGTGGGCGTACCTAATAGCCGCTCTCTCTCTCTCTATATATATATATATAATCTTAATAGTTTGGTGTAGTGTTTTTTTGCATGAAAAGAGGAAAAAACAAACGGTATTTTCTCAAGTTAGTGGGAAAATGTTTCTGAGGGGTTGGGATAGGTTATTTTGGAACCACTTCCCTCTAAAACTGTAGAAATTGAAATTTGAGAAATGCAGAACTCAAGCATTACACACACATGCCTTTAAATATAAATTTATTAGTGTTGTCTAATCACCTTACTTTTTTCTCAAATCAACACCAAAGGTGATGCAAGTGGCTTGATTTTGGAATGATATGATCATATCCAATATGGACCTACCTGACTAGTGAGTAGTGACCTCTCATTTTTCTGATATATAAACCTGACGAGCGACTTGAGTTTATGCGAGTGTGCCTTGTTCCCATAAAGTCCATAAAACCTCTACATGAAGATGGTTTTATTAGGAGAGGGAGAGATCATCTGGCCTTAAAGGCTGAAGCTCATTCAGATTTCTTTGAACCACAAATTCATACATATGGGAACAATTTGGAATGTTGAAATGATCACTAGAAATTGAAAGATATAGGCCATTAGTTTTGTAAGTTTTTCTTTTTCTGTTTGTGTCCCCCCTGAAGCGCCTTCTGATAATGGACTGCATGTGCAAAGGAAATCTGTGATAAAAAAACATGTAGCTTTTGGAGACATCAAAGGTCACTTCTTTTCCATTTTTGCGTGTGTGTGTTTGGGTTCAAGAAAGAAATATGCCATGAGAATCATGAAGAGGTTCTGTTTCTAATGATATCAAAGGACAACATGAGGTTTCTATAGGACCAATCCGTCAAAAAGAACAAGAAAGAGTTCTTTTGTAACACTAACAATTTAAAAGCTGAATTGGGCCCTTGAAACTCAACTGAAGTAATTTTAATTCACACATAAATGAGAGTTTTTGTGCATAAATAACTTGAAGTATAATTCTAATTCCACTCGAGTGGTAAGGAGTGTCGGTTCTTATCTGTCTGTCTGAGGCTTGAATTCCGAATACATCACCTCTTTCCGCTTGTGTGGATTTCTTGCCTACTTGTATCCGCTTTTTTCTCACTTTTGGTGCCTTTTTCTCACTTGAGTAGATTATTTTTTCATGTGCATGCGGCTTTCTCTTGTGTCGTAACGCCATGGCCGGATAAAAAAATGAAAGAGATAAAAAAAAAACAGCGGCACCCCGGGATCCTGATCCCGGAGGGACCCGGGTGCCTGGGATCCGTTCGTCCGGGGTCAGGATCCCGGGGGTGCGTAGACTTTTTGAAAAAAACAACTCCACTTAATTTTCGTATGCCAGTGCAGACCACCTATCCAACACAGGAGGCCTATTATTTTGTGAAAAGAGGCAACAATAAATGTAGCCGAGACTGATGGGTCTTGCAGTTGCAGTGTTGCTAGGAGCATCACCACATGGAGTTCGGTGTTAATTAGCGTATGCACAAGGCAAGGCAAGCAATCAATGCAATAGAAAGTGCCATGTAATATGATGTGAAAAATGGTACTGTATATAACGGAATGGAATATAATCCTGCACAACTGAGTGGGGATCCTCTGTCGGCAGAACTTGGGAATTGGATTAAATCGAATTAGAACTTTATCACTGGAATTTAACCCACTCAAAATCACTATTACACTAACATTTTATTATAAGATAAATTTCCTTTTAATTGGAGTGATGTTTCGTAGCAAATTCAACACATACATATAACAAAGACTTTGTCCTTTTAATGTTTTAAAAAAATATTGGCATCTGTGATTCCAATGAAGTGGAGGTGTTAGCTATTTTAAAAGCTCTTCGTTGCTTTAAGAGATATTTTCACGGTGACTTTATTGTGGAGAGTGACTATTCTAATGCAATTGCTTGGGTGTCTAATAGAAAGACAGACCCTTGGAAACTTCGATTCCTTTCTAATGAGATCGAAGTGCGGTCGACATCTTCCTCCGTGGTCTTCCGTCACGAACTACGATCGGCTAAGTCTTTTGCCGATGCTTCGGCTAAACGAGGGGTTGAGATGGTGTCTCCTTGGGGGTGTGTGATTATGTAAATTGTGTTAGATGGGATACAATTCTTTTGTACCTCCCTTTTTTCACTTTTTGTATTTTCTTTATCCTTTAATGAAAGTTTTTGTTACCGTTTTAAAAAAAAAAAAAAAAACAACAACACATATAAAACTCAATTTTTATGACCTTTTTACCAAATTGGTGTGGCAATGGAGAAAAAAACATAGAGCATTTTTTCAAATAGTATAAAGCACTAAGCATTTGTTTGAAAAGTCAAATAGACTACCTGTAACTCGCCCGTGAATACTTAATTAGAGTAACTGAGACAGTTTCATTTTTTGGTAGAAGTAATTGAGACAGTCTACCGTGAGGTTTTGGCCCCTTCAGCTGACCTCAATAACTTGTTGCAGAGAACCATGTTGCTGTGACTGTTATTAGACAGCAGTCACCATCATAGTAACCAAATTGAATTGAATTGCATCTTTGACCTTTGAAGCTGATCTTATCTTTTAGAAGTTTTATATAAATAAAAAGAACCTGCAACATATCAAACATTACAAAATTAGGATAAGCCCAACATAGGGGTCAAACAATTTTATACTGTCGCCTGATTTGTTTAAAGACAATGCTCCATTTCTTTTATTTGAGCTTAAAGAGCTATACAAGCTGAGGGATAATACATAGTAGAGAAATAAGTAATCAAAAGTGTCCAAATAGAAATAGAAACTTG